>CM067370.1:53556879-54156879 GCA_034401795.1 Chaetoderma sp. LZ-2023a | reverse complement strand
CGACCGATCAATCTAGTTGTACTTTAGATTATTTCATCTCGAGTATCTTTGGCTCATTAAGTGATTGAGCTTGGCATTAGTCAAGTTCGATTGAGTAAACTTAGCCAAAGTTACCCGAGCATCTTCCTTCAACGTCTTAAAATACTGACAGTAGATCCGCTATTTATCAACTTTTATTGATCTTCTTGCTCCAACATTATGCTGGTCATACATCCCATCTACCAGTCACTGCATTTGCACGTCATCGACTTTTCATCTCGCATTGTTATTGTCTTATTATTTGTTGTGTAACTTGTATGTGTTGGTAATAAATATTTTCATTAATTTAAAAATTGTTTCTGCTTCAAATTCCTCCAAAGAATTCTGAACTTCAATTAATTGGCTTTTTGAGCCAAACTAACATCAGTAGCAAAAGATTCCACACGTGATAGACTGTAGCTGCTCTCGCCAGATCCTGTCTGTAATTGGTAGTGTTGAAACATCGTCTTATCATTTTGTTATTTACGTTCTCAGTACCACTTTACTAAGAAACTGAATTCCACGATGTTTGAGCATCTTGGATCAATTTCTTAGATAAGGTTTTAATGAGAACAACCTACCCTGATCTGCCAGTTTGCCTGGACGCTTCTGATGATCATTCCTGATCCGGCGAGTGCAGCACATTCCGCCACTTCAAATTTAATAGATCCACAACTGGAAAATCATAGTGCTTTCAAATCGCCGATCCATCGGTATCCGGATCTGTCAAGAAACTGTCATAATTCTTTATCCTCCTTTCCTAATCTCATGAAATGGACATTTCCACCTAATCTTTGACCCTATCATATTTCGAGCCAGTCAGTTGGTCGAATAGGCATCGATCCTGAATCCTTGAACTTCGAGGCCAATCATCACCAAACTTGGTATGCCCTATAAGCTATGTTTGAGGTCATTTATGTCAAATTCATTTGCCTGGACCTTTCACCGACGATAGTAGCCGAGTAACCAGTCACCCCCTGGACACGCTCTTTGAGCCATTTATAACATTGAGGTCATAACCTTGACTTGAGTCAATCTAGGCACCTTGACCCCCACCGGAACTCGTCATACTATCATAAATGTCATTCCGGTCTCAGAAAACAGAGCTGTTATCTCTGAGAATTCCAGTCAAAGAACCATTGATATTCCACCTTCAGTGGTGGCTATCAGAACAGAATCTCCTGTAGTTCCGCTACAGCCTCCTCAACCGCAGTTGTCCATTTTCACGGACGCATCTGTGACAGGTTTGGGAGCAGTAGTGGACAACCTGTCAGTGTCGGGAATGGGATCAGACAAATGTGCAGAAACATAAAATCTCTTAGAACTGTTAGCGGTGGTCTTAGCACTTCTAAAGTTTGAGAACTTAAACCGAGACTAAATTGTCCTGATAAGGACAGACAACTCAACAGTGGTGTTCTACTTGAACCACCAGGGCGGGATAATGGCATAACAGTTGTGCATGATGATTTGGAATCTTCTATTCTGGTGCCAAGAGAGGAATATAATTCTTCAGGCAGAACACATTCTGGGCAGATTTAACATCCTAGCGGATGCGCTCAGTCGAAGGACGGTTTGTCGTCCAACGGAATGGCAGCTTCACCAATCGGTAGCAGAAGTTCTATTCAATCATTGGAGCCAACCAAATATGGATCAATTTCCAATGAAAGAAAATGCAAAGATGGTCACATACGTGTCTCCAATTCCAGACCCGCTAGCCCTAGAAATAGATGCACTGGAAATAAGTTGAAAAGGAATGTATGCATATGCATATCCTCCAACGATTCATTCCAAAAGTTCTGAAAAAGATAAGAGAGGGCACTTAAATGAAGCTATAAACAGAATGAGTAATCTGCAACCTAGACAGCCTATGCATATTCCTGCATGGAACATATCTCTTGTTCTTCAGATTCTGGGGCATGCTCCTTTAGAGGCTATTAGATCTATAGATATTAAACTGTTATCTCTTAAATCAGTTTGCTTGGTTGCAGCAGCATCGATGAGATGGAGAAGCGAAGTTCATGCACTTTCTGCGGAATAAGACGGTTTTGTCATTACAGGTGAAGGCTTAACACTACTACCATATCTTTGCTTTTTGGCAAAAAATCAGTCACTAAAATTTCCAGATTAACCGATCGATTTTTTATGTCTAGTCAGACATGATCCAAGCTCTTCTGCTTGTCCTGTTCGATGTCTGAAAATGTACAAAAATCATACAGAGGCGTGGAGAGATGAATCAAAATCACTTTGGCTCTCACTCAAAGCTTGTTTTTCCGTGCCTTGAAAGATATTATTTCTCGATGGATAGTCGATACTATTCAGATGTCGCATAAGATCGTTACAGCTAAGCAGATTGATCACGCTAATGCCCATCAGGTCCGAGCACTGGCAGTATCATCTACCCTCTAAGAGAAACTCCCTAGAGGAGGTGATATCTGTCGCACAATGGCATGCTGAGTCGTTCTAGCTCACTTAATTCAGTCGCCGTATCACATCTAATGAATCAAAATTAGGCCACATCTGACTTTCTAGCACATACTTCGCACCAGCTTTCTCCAGCATTGGCACAGGTGAAACATATGGCTAGCAGCGCAGGCATGGATGGGCGAGCTCCTTGGGCAAAGACAAGAATCAAGCACTCAGAATGGTGAGTGTTTCTTAGTATTTGGTGACTATTATCATAGTTATCATTTGAAGTCAACTTTTCAGTGAAACGCAAGCGGGCGCTGGCATTCTCGGCCTCTTCACAAGCCGTTTCTTTGGTTGGTAGATGAGAGTTGGTATGAGCCTCGTCTCCGCCCATCGGAATTCCTGGCTGTCGAAATCCGGAGTTTATCATAATAATACATCTGGTATGTATTATTTGAAGTAGAATAAAAAAAGCAGTGTGCTTTTTTGTTTCTACACGAATGGTTAATGCTTACCAGATGTACTATGGCCTGTCTCAGCCACCCCGCTGAGGTGAGGCTGAACTGCTTTCACTGCTTTTGCCAAGGCAAGCATAAGACAAATGTGTCTGTACTCGGGAATTGACTCGGTTCCTGCCGCTTATGGTAATTCCTGGACACAGCAGGTCCACAGAGTGTGGAGTTTTAATTGTTTATTTTGAGCAAGACTAGATAATAGACATTATCATAATAGTACATCTGGTAAGTATTAGCAATTCTCGTAGAAACAAAAAGCACACCACTTTTTTCAAACTCGCCAGTAGATAAGTGAACTCCATCCCTGAATCAACAATCTTTGCTTCGTCAATCTTACTGAGTGTCAATTTAAGTAAAATAGCTGACAGATGAATACAGCCGTGGATTCCATAGGGAAAACACAACAAAACGCTTTGCTTAATTGCCTCTGCAGAAAACATGTTTCTCCTATGGAACGATATGTTTTGTTAGAGCGCTCTGCTATTTCGCGAAACATGTTTGAAGGTGACTCGCGAAAAGCAAAACATGTTTTCAATCTGACGTAATTGCACACGAAACCACGTCATATGTCACAGAGGCATATATTACGTTATAAGTGTTAGGATACCGTCTTCTTAGCAAACCTTATTGTTCCATATAGAATAGCTTTGTTATAGAGCACTCTAACTGAGCGGACCTATTGAAACTGTTTTGCACCCCTATGGAACGCAAGGCAGCAGTATCATAAGTGAGCATTCTGCCATAATTCTACTCTATGTGGGAATAGAATAGATACAATAACAGGCTGTCCAAAAGCAATGTACCTGTGCCCATGTGAGCAAGCAAGCATGAGTGCATGTATGATTAAATCCTTTATGTTGGCTGTCATAAAAAGTAATTTAATTCTGAAGGCTCCAAGAACATTGGTCGTGAAGACAAGAGCATGAAAGTCAATTTGCTTTAGAAAATCACAAAGTTATTTTAGCCCAGTCAGCACCATTGGCCGAGTATTGGCAGGCGCGAGGTTGCGGGAGCGCGTGCTTAGGGTTGCGGGAGCACACGGGTAGGCAAATGTTGTTTGTGCAAGCATGTGCAACCTCGCAATGCTTCAAATAGAGCTTAACGTGTGCTTGCGCAGGCTAATGCTGTGTGCTTATGGATAGCTTGCATGAACTAACACTGCGAGCTAACATCGTTCACTTATCGCACGCTTAAATTTCTGTAAGGGGAATGCGACAGATATTCCTAGTCTTAAATAACAATTCGTATTTATCACAGATAGACATCCATTGCATTTAGGCTCAGAATTGCTGGCGTCCATCATTCAACAGATGGATCCAGTTTTAGCAATGTCCCCGTTCATCTCTAGCTAAGCTCCAGCCACACTTTGCCCATGTTGAGATCAGCTGATCCCTGCAATCTTGGAATAACAATTTCTAGAAAACTATACTATGGCAGCAACAGCACCCAGTTATAATAGTTTCAAAATATTCAACAGAATGTTTATTAAATAGTAGACATACAATTCGTACAAAGTGTCAGACTATTAAGCATTTAAGACTAAATCTAGTCATTCATGCTGTAATTGATTATGACATCATCCTACATGTCACGTAGTTGATTATGATGTTATATGATGGATGGATAAACTGGAAAGGTCTATTGCTCTCATTTTATCAACTCTAGCCATGTGTCCTGTATTAGGCCATCAAACAATGAGAGCACAACATTTATCATTCTCCCGCCGGCAGAGGGTTAATCCTCTGTGACCGTAACTCCAGACTGACCCTCTGCCACATAGCTAGCCAAAATCACAGCACACATGTTTGCTGCGCAATGCTTTTAGCCAAGCAACGTGCTTCATTACTAAATTGAGCGACCCAATCAATATCATCGTTCTATCTACATTTCGGCGATATGACCGACTTCTCGGCACGAAGCCACACCTTGTATCAGTGTAAATAAACGAGCGATGGATGTGTAGGCCTAGCGACAATAGCAAGAGGTAATATTTGAGAACAATTCGTGAGATTCGAGTGTATTTTAGGGAGTATACATATAATATAGCACTGTTTTCATGAAATAATATAAAATACCTCAGATACCAGCGGCAAGCGCTTGATAATCGGATGTAATCACTGACACAGCTAGTTGATCTGCTGGCTGTTTTGTATTAACCGTGACAGTTACGCGATAACGCGATCATTGATAAATATTGTTTATTTATTTTTCTGAGTTATCTTCTAAAGCTTTAGTTTGTTCGCTCTCTCTCTCCCCGTCACATTACAATTTATTTTTACTTTGTGATATTCACATATTGATAAACAGAATTGAACTAAGCGGGGGTGCGTGTTTCACTTTCAGGGCCAGTCGCTCCCACTCATAAGGGGTGTGTGTGTGCATGCGTGCGTGTGTGTGTGTCAGAAAATTAGACAGATTGAAAAGTTGCTTCTCACAGTACATTAAATTTGGTCTGCTTAATAGTAATAATATTATAAAATCTGGATTATTTCTATTGATTTAGAAAAATATGACCACATTTTAGTGAATACATATGTTAATCAATCAATCAATCAATCAATCAATCAATCAATCAATCAATCATATTCCATTTCTGTGAGAAGGCTAAAAGCCTGTAATGACAGATTCCTAATTTCCTATTTCAATTCAGTAATAAAGTACTGGATTTATATTACTAGCTAAATAGTTATAGTATAGGATTGGTTATCCCATAGTTTATCTAATTTTGTTTCAAATGATATCATAGTTAATTTTTGGTATGGAATTGGGAGGGGGGGGGCCTCTGCAATTTGACTTTCTTGTGTGAGGTCATAATCCTCAGGAAAGCCATTGAAATCTATAAAATATCTATGGAATTGTTGGAAATGATGTGGGTTGATGTCATATTTATAAATATAAGCACAACCTTGGATAAAATGTCAGTTGTCTAAATTACCTAACCCAAGAGTTAACCCTTCGCCTGCCATTTTCACAATCCTATCCTGGGTGTTACAGTGGCTGAATGGGGCTGGTGAAGTACATTGAAAGGATGAAGAAAAAATAATGGTCACTGCCACCTGCCAGGTTGAGTTAATTTTAAATGTTATAATTAATTAATTATAAGATTAAAAAATATATTTATTAAAAATATGTTAATAATATATATCAGGAGGCCATCCCATGTTGATGAATATTCTGACAATACGTTTGTAGGCTACTACACCCATTCTCAAATGTGAAATACACTGAACTGAATGTGGATATCATCAGTATTTGCCACAATATTAGTGTACGATTCAGGAATCCATGTATTTGACATTTTCCATTTCAATGCAAAAACCACCAATTTATTTTTTTGTTTTACAAACCATCCTAACTTAGTTTTTCCCTATAAATCTAAGAAAAAAATAAAGCTGGAATTTTAAGGTATTATTTTTAACATTCTTTCCATCTAACAATTTTTGGCAACCAAGTCATAAACACTAGGAATTCCTCAGAATTTTCTGTAACTCTTGTTCTTTGTAGTTTTTTTTAACCCTTTAATGGTCAAGCCAGTCATGAGAAATGTCGATTTGCAGACAAATAAAACAGTAAATTGGTCTGGCCTAACACAGGAAAGTTACAGAATTTTTCAAGTAAATTATTTGCTTGGCTCCTAATACAGCAATATATACCAGGGTTTTATCCAAGGTGGTGGGAGCCACCCCCCCCCCCCCCCCACCCCACCCCCTGACATGATTTTTCTGGATTGACACACTTTTTGTGATTTAATGGAAATTGTATAGGCTCTGTATCTGCATTCAATTAAGTTGCCATTCCCCCATTGAACAAATTGCTGAATGAAACCATGACAATTTCATTTCAAAATATTCAGCAAAATAGGTATTCAATCATAAATTTTGCATACATTTTTTAAAGACTTAATTAAGCTCATAAAAGTTTTCTACAATTGTTTTCCAATTCTTAATTTTTATCCAATGCTTATATATCCAAATTATATTATATTATATAATTAATACAAACAGACAATAATTTAAGGATGGCCTCAAATGTCAGTCTACAATTTCAGTATACCAGTCCATATAGAATAATAGGCCTGTAATATCAGTATTTGAATAAGAAAAATTTTGAATTAGGTTGAAAATACACATTCTGGCAGGAATCATGGAGATTTGTACTTAATGCAGAAATTGATGTTGAAATGCAACAAAAATTGTGTACTGAAATTTGTGAATTTTGTGTTAAAAGCAAAGGTTTACAGAGAAATATATAAATTTTGACAGTTAATATGCATATATGGGCTCAAAATTCTAAATTTTTAATGGAACATTTCATCAAATATCAACCAGTGTTTAAAATGTAACAGGAAACCAGTAAATGTGGACCTAAAATGCAAGAATATGTGTGAAAATTAAAGATTTGGTACTGAAATCTGTGACTTTGTGATTAAGAGCAAATGTTTACCCAGAAATGTATAAATTTTGACAGCTAATATACATATATGGGCTCAAAATGTTATATTTTCCAATGGAAATATGAATATTTTGCTAAATATAGGCTAGTGTTTAAAATTTAAGTTGGAAATCTGAACTCTGGTCAGAAACATGGACATTTTGGATCCTTAATGCACAACTCTTGACAGGAAACAAGAAGATTTGGACCTATAGTGCAAGAACACATGTATGTGTGAAAATGCAAAAATGTGTTACTGAAATCTGTGAATTTGGGCTTATAAGCAAGTGTTTACCCAGAAATATATAACTTTTGATAGTTAATATGCATATATCTGGGTTCAAAATGGTAAAAAGAATTTCAAATGAGTAGTAATGTGAAAAAATCTGGACTAAAAAGCAACTGCTTTGTTCAGTAACAAAAAATATGGATGCAAAATGCAAAAGTATGAGAATTTAGGCTGGAAATTCAAGTATTTCTATATGAAGAATTGATATCTAAGTTCCAAATATGAACATTTTAACTGGAAACATGAACATTTTAGGTAAAGAATGAAAGAGTTTAGGCCCAAAATGGAAAAACTTGATGACCACTGACCAATAATGTCAAATTCCTATTCAACAGGTCCAAAACCTATATGATTGACATGTTCACTGTGAAAATTCATCAACTAACAGAGCCCTTTAACAGTCAAGCTGGCAAAAACCACCCTCTGCAGTGGTATTGAGAATATTTTCAAGAATTCAGGGATAAATTTTCAATTATTGGCTGCAAATGGACATTCAATAATTAAAATGACAATTTTCTTAACCAATCTTTACCATTAAAGGGTTAATCAAACAAATTCAACTGGCTAGCATCTAGAATACACACAGAACTGAAAATCCAGGCTGAAATGCACACTGCTATTGTCAACATAATTGTGTTGTGAAAAAACCCAGCCAGTCAAATGAGATGATAAGTGATAAAAATACATGTATGATGTCTGCAGGGTATTATGTATTTTTCATATAGCTGGTTTATTGGCTAAAATATAAACAATATTACATTCTTAACCCTTAAATGGTCAGGATTTTTCAAGAAAATTGAAATCTGCTTATTGAAGTCCATTTGCAAGGCAGGATTCTGAGGCTATTTTTGGGAATTAACCACTGTAATCGCTGTTATCGACCCACTCATTCCAGTGGTAAATTTCCAAAAAAATATTCTTATTTTGGCCGGCAAATTGACATTGACACACCTGTAGAAGCTGGTTTTGGCCGGCAAATTGACATTGACACACCTGTAGAAGCTGGTTTTGGCCGGCTTGGCCATTAACAGGCTAATAAACAGAAACTCAACTTTATTTATATATTATATTATATATCACCTAAAGAGCCATCTTTAATCAAGATTCAGATCAACTACCGCACAGATCAGACTCAACATCTTTAAGAAAGATTCAGATCAACTACAACACAGATCAGACTAAACATCTTTAATCAAGATTCAGATCAACTACCGCACAGATCAGACTCAACATCTTTAAGAAAGATTCAGATCAACTACAACACAGATCTGACTCAACATCTTTAATCAAGATTCAGATCAACTACCGCACAGATCAGACTCAACATCTTTAAGAAAGATTCAGATCAACTACAACACAGATCTGACTCAACATCTTTAATCAAGATTCAGATCAACTACCGCACAGATCAGACTCAACATCTTTAAGAAAGATTCAGATCAACTACAACACAGATCTGACTCAACATCTTTAATCAAGATTCAGATCAACTACCGCACAGATCAGACTCAACATCTTTAAGAAAGATTCAGATCAACTACAACACAGATCTGACTCAACATCTTTAATCAAGATTCAGATCAACTACCGCACAGATCTGACTCAACATCTTTAATCAAGATTCAGATCAACTACCGCACAGATCAGACTCAACATCTTTAATCAAGATTCAGATCAACTACCGCACAGATCAGACTCAACATCTTTAATAAAGATTCAGGTCAACTACAACACAGATCTGACTCAACATCTTTAATCAAGATTCAGGTCAACTACCACACAGATCAGACTAAACAGTCAACATACACAACTTTTAACCCTTTTAAGCTTTAATGGTCAAGATTTGTCAAGAAAATTTTAATTTGTGTTTAGTGAATGTCCATTTATAGGCCAAGAAGAACAACAAGTTCCAGTTAAACTAGCCTCAAAAACATTCACCATGTCAGAAGCTTGACATAAAGTTGACACAATGTTAGTCCACTACATAGTTATGTCGGTGTTGGAGAACACAACATTTATATGGAGTTGCTCTAGCCTAGAAGCCCATACTGGCTATCTTGAAGCTAGCTAGCTTAATATTGTTGACACTTTGTGGTTTCAAGGGTTAAAGGTTCAATCTCATTCCCCCATGGTGTAGGGAACATTTTGTTGAATGTTTTAAGACAGTTCGAAGTGGGGCTGATGCTGTCCATGACAACAACAGCTTCCAGTCAAACTAGCTCCAAAACATTGAAACATGTCAGAGCCTAACCATATAGTTGACACTAAATATAACTGGTAGTATAGCTAACACTATATATAATTGGGTGTTGGAGAATAAACACACATTTATATGGAGTAACACTAGGTCAGAAAGCTGCACTGGTGACTTTGAAGGAATACATAAATGATAATAATGCAGGTGCAGTAAGTATAGATTAATACAATAATAACAATTAGTATGGCTAGTATTTAACTAGACATATAATTAGCACTGGGTTTTCAGTGTCTCTGGGGTTAGATTTAGGCTTAGTCAGTCTACAAACCTGACCATGAACCCTGTATGTGCTGTCTTACTGCTGAATTTCTGCAGATCACATTTATTAGATAAAGCTCAGTATATGCTTTGGCGTTTCAAGGGTTAAAGGATCAATCTCATTCTCCTCTGGTGTAGGCAACATTCCCCTCTGGTGTAGGCAAAATTTTGTTGAATGTTTTAACCCCTTAACCCTTAAATTTGTTCAAGAAAATTTCAATTTTCTCAAAGCAAATGTCCATTTGCAGACCAAGAGAAGACTGTTTGAAAATTTACCACTGAAATGATTCTAGTGGTAAATTTTCAAAAATAGGCTTCTGTTGGTCTGCAAATGGACATTTCCAGGACCACGTACTGCAGAAACCGATTTTGACCGATGTGAGTGTTAAAGGGTTAAGACAGTTAGAAGGGGGGGGGGGGGGGGGATGCTATCTATGACAACAGCAGCTTTCAGTTGGACTACCCCAAAACATTCAACCATGTCCGAAAATAGATAAATATAGTTGTCACTTTGTGGGTTTCAATGGTTAAAGAAGTAATCTCCATTCAATATATGGGTGTTTCGATATGATGTTTGTTTGATAAGATGAAGCTTAGACAATCCACAATCCAATGTTTTAGATCTTAATAAAAAAGAACTAATTTTAACAATCTCACCACTACATACAACAACAGATCATTTATGATGTATGAGCTCAAGCATATTATGTTGAATGATTTGAAACTAATTTGACTGGAATGTGTGTTGCTACCTATAATTAAACCAAACAGTTCAAGTCAAACTAGTTACCAAAGTACTAAAGACGTTACCTTTAATTATGTTGGGGCTTTCATATGAACATACTAGGATTTCAGCGGTGAAAGCGTTCAGAAAAATACTATTCCAAATTACCGCATCAGCTGCAGTACAAAAATTGGTGTCTTGCAGTCTTAAGCAATTGTTCAATCAGGATTACATAAACGAATGCGTAGTTGAACAGGAGCCATAAGACCTTCCAACATATATGTTGCTACATTGTGATCAAAGATAATTAGATGAAGAAAAAGTATTTAAAATTTGCGGAAATTTTTGGGGTGACGATAGCCTCCACAGTTTACGCATGGGGTTTACATTCGTGACAGATGACCGTCAAAATCGACCGAAAACCGTAACGCGCATTTTCATTGGCTGAGTGAAAACTACTTTCTGCGACTGCGCGCGGGCTTTTCTGGGAGAAAACAAGCAGAGGTAACATACGATGAATTACGACGTAATTGGTACAGTCCGATGGTGTTGCGAGAATGAACACGTATGTGATGTCTTCAATGCACAGAAGTATATATATCATTCCATGCAGGGCTGAAATAAACACTGTCCAATAAATAAATCGATCTCAAATAAAATGTGTGCAACACGATTTATATTTATTCGTATTATTATTATATTCACTTATTCAGACATAGCAGACATGCATGGACAGATGATGGCATGTGTATCATTTTCCTGTGCTCCAATATTCAGATGGCATATAGTTTTCTCGCTAAATTAGATGCTCATTTATGGTAGATTTTTATTTTTATATTTTTGTCTAGCATGTTATGCTTGCATCTTGCAGTACCAATGCCACACTGCACTACAGCAGGCATGCCTTAGCTAAATCATTATATGAATTAACACTCAACCCAACAGATCAGATATGACAAATCCATTGTTTTGTAGTAAATAGTTTGTTAGATATTTTTTAATTAATTTAACTTGGACAGTATGATAACACTGGTTTCAAGTCAAATTACTTTTAAAATCCTCAACAAACTTTCACGCATGGTTGCCTTGAAATGTTGACACTAAGTTCAGAGATAAATGGATTAATATTTCTATAAGCCTTCTCCTGCTACACCTACGACTAGTCATGTTGTTGGAACCATTGAAATGACATAGTAACATACCTGTCCTGTTTGAAATAGTGTTGCTGAAAGTTGTTGCTTTTCTAGACAGCAACATCTTACAACCACACCATTTACAAAGTGACCACCAATTAACCTGTAAGAGAAAAGTCTGGAATGTGAGCAGGAAGAGGTTTAAACTGGGTGGACTTTGGTCGATTTCAGAGACGCAAGGTATTGCGAGAATCTCAAGCATTGCTGGTGCCAATCGTGGAACATGAAAGGGAAGAAAATCTGACATCGCTCAATGAGGTTGTAATTAACAAAATTGTTGCATGCAGATCAGTAGTACATAATGCTGTAGTCTGACAATAATTAGCCGCATTATAAATAACAGCTACAATTGTTCAAGCTTGAATATACTGTAATTTCCCGTAGATAGGATACAGCTTTACACTCAATTTTCAAGTTCTAAGAAAAGGTTTGGTAATTCATTTTTTCCTCAACATATCTTTTTAAGACAATTTTAATTAGGAAAACAGAATATCAAAGGTTTGGTAATAAATTTCTAGTTAAAACGTGCTTTAACCCATGTTGTTGTGTAAATAATGTGTTATATCTATATCATGTATTTTCTAACTTATTTTGAAGAATGAAAACATCAAATTGTTAAAATCCGCAATTGCCTTTCCCATTGATGTTTTACGGGTGCTCGACTCTGTGCCAATTCTTCCCAGAACGCAAGAATAATTTGGCCAGTTTACCAAAGCTTTGAAAATTAAACACTGTCATTAAATAAAAACAACGTTTCTTGCATTTACTTTAACTTGTAGAATAGGCCAAAATGTAGACAAGTATTAGATAAAAAATGTTGTTTTAAAACAA
Organism: Chaetoderma sp. LZ-2023a; assembly: GCA_034401795.1. Lineage (NCBI taxonomy): Eukaryota > Metazoa > Mollusca > Caudofoveata > Chaetodermatida > Chaetodermatidae > Chaetoderma > Chaetoderma sp. LZ-2023a. Next base: position 54,143,957 of record CM067370.1, on the reverse strand, counting down.
TTTGAACTTGGGACGAATTCGCGCAGATTATTGTTGTAAACTGATGTTAGTAAACAAGGTCGATAGAATCTCAGTAGCTTCAGTTGAAGCGTAAAAAGTATGTCACACTGACAGACTGTTCATACACTACATACATTAGACCTACAATACACCAAGTTTGATTGCTGTGTCCGAAGAAGTCTTGAAATGACGGTCCGGAATAAAGCTTTTGTGACTGACTGATGAACTAACTAACTAACTAACTAACTAACTAACTAACTAACTAACTAACTAACTAACTAACTAACTAACTAACAAAGGAACATCATGGCTTATTGAGCGGCTATCTGCCTGACCACCTGTCTAATGTGACAAGCTACCGCTCTTCCTATGTAAGCAAGCAGAAATGTACAAATACTCCCATTGTTTGTATTTGGAAGAATTTTTAATTGTCACTGTTACCTTGATATTTGACCTTTTGACCTCAAATTAATGACTAATCTTCGGGACGCCACGGACAACCTTCCATCCACATTTGGTCAATATGGCTCCAGTAGAACCAGTGAGAGTGATTTTCAAAATATTTGCATTAGCCTTGACCTTTGCCTCCAAATTTCTCACAAATCTGAGACCCCCATCACAACTGCCTACACAAGTCTGGTCAAGATCACTTTAGTAGAATGAGAGTTATCTTGAGACCTTGTCTGAATAGTTTTCAAAAGAATCCCTTTTTTAATCTGGGCGCCTTGACCTGTGACCTCAAATTTATCACACATCTTCAAGATTCCACGGGAAACCTTCCCCCCAAGTTTGATTACTGTGTACCAGAAACTCTTGAAACTAGACTCTGGAATAAGCATTTGTGACAGGCTGACTGGCTGGCTCGACGTAGTTAAAAATATTAACATATTTTAATTGACCTCATAGGAAAGATCTTCCTGCAATAAGAGTACACAATCTCAGCATGTTGAGTGTTAGAAAATAGAATGAGGCCATTTTAAAATGAATGTTTTGATATTCTATAGAGAATTACAAACTGATTATAGCAAAATTCAGTTATAAATGAAAGCAAGCTTGAATGCCAGAGAGCAGTATTAGTCTTAGATGCGTCTTACAATGTGAAACTTTTTATTAAAAATATTTTGGTTTCAAGGGACCTTTCCATTTCTAGCTATGCCCCGCCCATCTCTAGCTAAGCTCCACCCACAACTCGCTCATTTTTGGATCCATCAATCTCTGAACTATCAATTTCCAGAAAACTATACAGGTAAGCTGTTGAATATTTTGAGACTAATTTGACTGGGTGCTGTTGCTACCTATGGTAGCAACAGCACCTAGTCAAATTAGTTTCAAAATATTCAACAGCATGTTTATTAAGTAGTAGAGACATACAATTCCTACAACATTAGGCAACAACTTACACTATTAAGCATTAAAGACGGGCGATATGGAATCATTCATGACGTAATGATTATAACGTCAACATACATGTACTTAGTTAATTATGAGGCCATATGACATCAGATCATCGATTGATATTCTGGAAAGGTGAATTGTAATGGTCATTGTTAAATGGGAGATTATTTTAGCCATAAATAGTGGGTTTGAATTTGTGCATGTCAATGTTTACCTTTCCTAATAGCATTTCTAACAATTTTAAGAATGGCACGGTAAGTGTGTCTCAATTTTCATTTCTCTGAGTATCGTGAGTAACTATTATATGTTGCCAAATTGTATTACTAGGGCCTTCAGAAATTTTAATATGCTGGTTCTTATAATATTGTAAACGTGATATTTACTTTTTATGATTTTGAATACTATTTGGGAATTAGGCTGCATATGTAGTCTGATCAGCGATACCAATTTTCATTTGTTTATAATTGTTTTCTAAAATTGAATGCTTCTGATCTATGGGAGAAGACTTTTTGGGCAGATTTTGATCAAATCTGACCCTCCATCCATCCACGGGGAAAATGATTTAGTGGAGAGCTAGCGCTATGTGTATGAAGGGGTGGTGGTGGTGATTGTTTTAGCTCACTTGTGGAGATTTTGAATGTCAGTTTCCATGTGATAGCTCTAGTAGGGATTGGACTATCAGTTTCAAATTTTAACGGGGAATTTCACTAAATACAAAACCACTGCCAGATTCTGAGACAGCTGTGTCATTTGCCGGAAACATACTGTTTTAATCGACCATTATCTGAAATCGAATATGACCACTAGCCACTGTCGGGCATCTTGAAGTAACATTGGTAGGCATGTGTAATAATTTTGCCATTGTTGGTTGGATCCGGTTAAAATTCCATAAATCTATTACACTAGATATGGAGAAAATGTTTTGTTCTGTTGATTCAAATTAATAACCTGAATTAAGTCATCTTTTGTCTGCTTGACCATTACCACTCTGATGTCAAAATTTTAGATTTTCAAATTAAGGTAAAAGATGAAATGGTAATTTATTTCTCAAAAAACTTGGTGGAAGATGGTGCTGTTGTAGCGAGGCTTATTTCCACCTATCTCAAAACACGGGGGATTAGCTTGGTGGCATTAGCCCTGCTACAGTTCAGAAATTGCCGGGATGGTGGCAGGCGAAAATGGGTGAAGACACTTCAATAGTATTCAACAAGACGGTTCTTCAAATAATAAATGACTTCAACTTTTAATAATTTCAAATTGACTCTATACACAAACTGATGTTGATGCAAAATTTCTATACAAACTAAAAAAGCTATATCTATCTACTATTCTGGCTTAAATCTCTGTCTACTATCTATCTATCTCTCTGTCTCTAGCTCTTACTCACACTGTTTCTCTCACTCACTCTATCCGTCTCATATACAAATTCATTCACATTTTATAGCTAGTAGTCGTTAGAGTCAACAAAAAGGTAGTCAAGAGACATGTTCAAAATAAATTCAGAACATGTCTAAAATCATTAATAATTTGCTTAAAGAATCAAGTTTTTACTAATAGTAGTTTTGTGAATACCAGATTTATGTAATTCCCTGCAATAAATATAATTAACCACTTTCATTCCGTTTCTGTGCTGACAGTATTTTGCTCTGACAAATTCAGAAAATCCTGATGACTATTTTGAAAACAATCAAAGCGAAAGTTGTTTCTGCTTGAGGCAGCAACAAATTTCAGTCAAATTATTTCCAAAATAATATGCAGTTTTCTTATGCCAATGTCTTGAAATCATGTTTGTGGGGATTTAGAATGAAAATGGTTATCAGATTATGAACATGTATTTTCAGATGTATGTTATTATATATAAAAGTTTAGTATATACATGTCTTGGAATTCCACACTGCAGGCTGGATCGCTTTAATCTAATTATGTACAAAATATTCAGCAAAACATTTCTAACTAACATTTTAACTTATGAGCTGTACTGTAATATTTTAAAACGTTGTATTGTAGCTTTAAAAATGATAAATGATAGCAAAAAATGCACATATCATCTTTGATATGACCTGCTGATTAACATAAGCAATTTGCTCTTAGAAATTTATTTTCCTCGATCCAGTGTGCCGTTAATAGACTGATGACAATAACAGATTAGAAACACTATGCTTCAGAACACAAGGTATACAGCTGAAACTCACTACTTACAGAACCAGTAACCTTTTGACCACTTAATTTCCTTCTATCCCATTCTCAGTTTAAATCATTGCAATTAATAAATATAATAAAACAAGTATGACACACTATAGTTGCAACATAGGCACCTTTTTAGAGGCCGATTTTGGCCCTCTTGGCCAGTAAAGGTTCAAATGTCTACCATTGTGGCTCTCGAAGGCAATATCCTACAGCATTAGATATGTTGTCAAAAGATATTAAGTGTTAAACAGTTGACTATCGACTAGATATGTAAAATTATTGATAATGTAAGGAATGTTCATATTTTGGAAATAGTTTAACTAGGAGCTGTTGCTGTTTAATGCTGTAAAATTAGTATCAAAATATTTAACCGCTTACATGTATGATTATTACCTTGATATTCGTATGCAGGAGTTCAGGGTTGACATTGTAAAACAGCTTGGCTCTACTTGAAACAAGTGTTATTGGCTGGTGTCATCCATAAAAAAATATGTCTTGACGATACAAGGAACTGGTAAAACGTGATACGCCATGGCGCTGAAATATACCTGACGAATGTCTTCGGTGGGAGGATGAAAGTCAGCATGCTTCTTACCGCATTACCCAGGTTCTAAGAGGGACCCATGCGCAAACATAAACACTCCAATCAGGAGATGAAAAAGGAAGCATACAGGATATACTGTAGTGTCTACACCATGGAGTCTCTAGGCACCAGCCATATGGTGGAGCCCTTAGCTAGTAGGCTGTTCCCCTACCCCTCCCCCCCCATCCGACGTTATGAACTAAAGGATAGAAGCTAGCATATGTCTTATGTCATAGTGATCTATAGATTTTTTATCTCTGCAACCAGAACCACACACACTGAGCCATGGCATTTTGCACTGCTCTGTAATGTTCACCCTTTAACCCGTAAATTTGTTCAAGTAAATTTTCTCATAGACAATGTCCATTTGCAGACCTAGAGAAGACTTTTTGAAAATTTACCATTGGAATGACTGGTTATCGAGTCAGTCATTTCAGTGGTAAATTTTCAAAAAATAGTCTTCTCTTGGTCTGCAAATGGGTATTTCTCAAAACCACTACAGATGATGTTTTTGGCTGATATGAGTGTTAAATGGTTAAGCATTTCCAGCACTGAAATCCAATTATCTTACTCCAACTGCCTTTGAGGTAAACTGTTGAATGGTTTGAAACAAAAGGAATACTGCATGTATTGGACAGATTCTGCTGTGTCTTGGTTGTAAATTAGAAATGATTATAATGGTTTAATTCACGATCTTATTTGAATTATCTTACTTAAACCGTAAACACACAAGCTGGTAATAAATGGCTACCGCTTTTTTTCTTGAAAACTGTCCATTTGCAGACCCAAAAAAAGTTTTCGTATTTTATTTATGACGGGAATGACTGACTCGATAACCGAGCCAGTCATTCCAGTGATAAATTTGTAAAAAAATAAACTTCATGATCTTGGACATTTTCTATGAAAAAAATTGAAATTTTCTTGAACAAATTTGAGTGTTAAAGGGTTAATAATGTGTTCAGTGTCTGTTGAATATATGGTCTGTTGACAGGACGCAGAGTCAATGCGCTGTAATTTGTCCTTTACATTAGAACGGTGAAAGAGCAGAATCTACATGGAGAGCATTCTTAACACAGCTAGTTAAGTGACAGATTTAAGCCTTCAATGAGCAAGAATTATAAAGAAAATTTCTTTTTCATTGTTGGTTACCCAGTTTGAGGCCAAGAGAAGACTAATATTGACTATTACATTACAGCGTTCAATAGAATCTAATTATGTCACAACATCCATTAATATGGTACAAATGCACTGCCATGCATGTCTATAATATTAAACCTTTTAACACTTTTATCCACAAGATAGCATTATCTCCATGTCAAGACAACCTAGAAGGTAACATTGGGTATTTTGAAATAACTTGACTAGAAACAGTTCTTACATATACAGCAATAACTTCTAGTCAAATTACTTTCAAACTGTTCAACCTGCTATGTGGTAGTGAATTTCCAGTGTTGAAAGGGTTACACACCATTTAATGTTTTATTCAAATGTATTTAGTTTATGTCATTAAACTGTGGCATGACTGTACAATAATTAATAATAACACAGCACCAAGAATAGCACTGCACCAACATAAATGCACTAATCACATGTACGCACAAGAATACACAAATTGCATACATATCCGTATCTAAATAATATTTGCACCTTTTTCAAATATTACAATACAGCTAAAAAAAATAAAACGTACTGTTGAATATTTTGAACATAATTGGATTGGAACACCTTAGACAGCAATGTGTTCTAATCAAATTATGTACAAAATATTCAGCAAAACATTTCTTACTAACATTTTAACTATGAGCTGTACTGTAATATTTTAAAACGTTGTATTGTAGCTTTAAAATTTTTAATATAAACTAACAGATTCTTTGATGGAATTTTTTATTATCAGAAACGGCGACAACGGAGACAGAAACAGATGGTGGATCAGTTAAAGCGAAATTCATTCAGTGCAGGATCGCTTATTCGCTTTGATCCCACCTCCACACAGTCCACAATGCAGTCAGGAATCGTATCCATGTCATCAGCGAGTTCCCGTATCCCTGGCGGTGGAAGGGTGGCACCCATTGGCATACCATCTCGTTCACTGCAAACTCAAGGCAGCAAAGACAGTAGTGGGGGAGGCAGTTTCAGAGGAATTGGTAGCTGTGATGGTGGGGGAAGAATTGGTGGTATGGATGGCAGTGGTAATGTTGGTGGTACAAAGCCACCACCAAGTTTTGAAGAGGCTGTGTCATATCCTGGAGTTGGAATCACACAGACGCCTAACAGAGTAAATTTGCGCATTGGAAATTGCGACAACATGTGTCAAAATACCACGGTTTAACGCTTAATTCTGAATTGTCACATTTGCACTTTCACTGTAAAAAGAAATCCTTGTTTATTAATATGAAAACAATTTGATTGAAATTTGTTGCTGTCAGTGGCATCACTAACTATGATTTAGACTGTTTCCATGTAAAGATATCAGATATAACATTACAAGTTTGTGTTAGTTATTCTCAAATAACATCAACCTCTTCTGAATCAGTATTTGTAATTTTAAACGATTCAAGTTTGTGTTTGTTATTCTCAAACACCGTCAAACTTTTCTGAATCAGTATTTTAAACAAATTTTTGACATTAACCCTTACTACTCTGTTGTCAATATTCTATCTTTTACTGGCTCAATATCACAGGAACTGGTGTACATTTTTCAACAATTCTGATGGCAGATGTTGCTGTCTATGACAGCACCATCTCCCACCAAATCTGTTGAAAAATGAACACCAGTTCATCTTTTAATTTAATTTGAAAATTTAAAGTTTTGACACCAGAGTGGTTAACCCCTTAATGGTCAAATTTGGTCAAGAAAATTTTAATATCTGCTTATTGAATGCTCATTTACAGGCCAAGAGAATATAATTTTTGAAAATTTATCACTGGAATGATTGGCTCGGTTGTCGAGCCAATCATTCCAGTGGTAAATTTTCAGAAATTGTATTCTCTTGACCTGTAAAAGGATATTCCATTAGACTGTAACAGAGGCTGGTTTTGGCCGGTAGGACCATTAAATGGTTACGTTTGACATTGCCTATTTACATTGTTTTGACAACCAAACACCATTGTCATATAATAACATCTTTAGTCCTGTATATCAAAGTTGTATTCAACCACACGGAGTTGACTAGGAAAGTCATTCTGAGAGCTTGTACAAGGCTGACCATCTTCCTTAGTAAAATATTCACTCATCATTTAAATTCACATATGTATGCAAGTAATGTCAATGACCAAAGTGTAGATGAGGCAAAGGTATTTTTCTTTTGAGAGTCTAACGCAGTTTTTAACCGTGTCATGACTTGAATTCCATATGCTGACATATTAACCCTTTCTTCAACAAATCCCAGAAAAGATATATTATTTATGATATTAAACTTATTCTGTTGAATATTTTGCAATTAATTTGACTGGAAGCTGATGCAGGCAGCAACAGTTTCCAGTCAACATAATTTCAAAATATACAACAGTTTTGCTGTATGGTTGCCTTGAAAATGAGATATTAAAAGTTTATCAGTAAAAGGGTTAAGCATTGGTGATTGTATTATGAGTAAATGACTTTCAAAATACTAGTTATTCACCGGATTGTATGAGTTTGCTAGTTATTCACTGGATTGTACGAGTTTGCTAGTTATTCACTGAATTGTACGACGGAACGGCAATTGTTAGGAATGAGAGGGCGGGAGGGAGGGAGATAGAGAGAGAGAGGGGGGAGGGACAGAGAGGGGAGGGAGAGAGAGGGAGGGAGGGAGAGAGAGAGAGACTATGTTAAGTGGTAAGTTAAAAAAATAAACCTATCTTGGCATGCAAATGGTCATTTAATATTTTAAATTTTTAGTTTTCTTAACAAATCCTGACCAACAAAGGTTTAAATTAGTAATCAACATGATGTATATAACTTTTTATTAAATACACATGTCCTAGAATTAGTTTGAATAGAGCCTATGCTGGTACTTGAATAATGGAAATGGATGATTCACCTTTAGAATTATTAGTGTAATATTAAAGAATAAGGCAAATAATAATAATAATCTATCAAATGAGTGAGTAAACAGTAAAACACCTGCTGAGTGACCACATTACAATGCCTTATCTAACACTGATGATGAGGCACAATAGACAGGTGGTCCTTTAATGCAGGTGAATTGCAAGTGCTTAACCCTTAGCGCTCTGATGTCAATATTCTATATTTTACTGTGTCAATGCCAAAAAAAACGGTGTACATTTTTCAACAATTTTGCTGGAAGATGTTGCTGTCTACGACTGCACCATCTCCCACCAAACTTGTTGAAAAACTAACACCAGTTCATCTTTTAATTTAATTTGAAAATTTAAAATTTTGACACCAGAGTGGTAAGGAATAGCACTTCAGAAGGTGGCCACCAAGCAGAGGGGGCTACTTAATCAAAATCATTTGCTTCAGAATATACCTTTTGAGAGGACTCAAGACATGGTTCATTAGCCCATTAATAGTCACGATTTGTTAACAGCATCTAATTTTTTTGCTTACATTTGCAAATATCCATTTACATGACAAGACTATTTTAGAAAATTTATCACTTGAATGACTGGCTCGGTTCTCGAGCCAATCATTCCAATGGTAAAATTAAAAAAATTGTCTTGCCGTACAAATACTGGTAAACATTTCTCAAGATTGCTGCAGAAGCCAGTTTTTACTGGCTTGACCTTTGAGTGATCACGGCATGGTTTTTTTCAAGCGCTCACTTAATGAGGCATCATCGTGTGGTTGAAAGAGGCAGGTGGTCTCGGATGATATAATGGGCTGTTCCATTTTTAGCTATGCTCCACCCACACCTCGCCTTGTTGGGATTGATCGATTCCCGAATGCCCTAGCTATCAATTTCCTGAAAACTATACAGGGAAGCTGTTGAATATTTTGTAACTAATTTGACTGGGCGCTGTTGCTGCCTATGGCAGCAACAGCGCCCAGTCAAATTAGTTTCAAAATATTCAACAGAATATTTATTAAATAGTAAAAGCAAACAATTTGTACAACAATGCATAGTCTTCAAATATGCGGTCGTGACATACTTATTGATGTCATTCATGATGATGTCATTCTACACACCACGCAGTTCATTATGACGTCATATGATGGGTGGGTACTCTGGAAAGGTGAATTATGTTTTCAAGGTATCTTCTAAAGTTAACATATAAATTAATGATGGATTGGTTGTATGAATATATAAGCATTTGTTTTTCATCTTTAATGATGTTTGAAGCTATCCATGTTGTGTACATATTAATTTTAGAAAAAGACCAATATTGTTCTCCTTCCACTCAAAATCATGACAGGAGATGAGTGAGAGAGAACGTTTCAAATCAGCGGTGGAACGAAAAATGTCTGAAACCATATCACTGATCTGGCTGGCTGGCTGGATGTGAAGGTTTTCATGAGCCATGTCACTACTCAATGAGCCAGTCATTTTGGTGTTAAGTTTATAAAATATCTTTCATCTCCCTCTCTGCAATTTGAAATTTTCTCTCACCCATCTCCTCTGTTCACTCTGTGTGGAAAAGTATTTAATAATTTATGATGATTGTCAATTATTGCATTCCTTCATAGTCTATTAATATTTATTAATTGTGTGATAAATGCTTAATATTGTTGTATTTTAAAATCTATTTAGGAACACCCCCCCCCCCCCAACCCCCACCCCAAAAGCATCCCCCCCACCCCAAAAGCAACCGCACACTTCACAAATCATCATACTCTATCAGTATGTTACACATACATATATATGCTTGTGTATCATTTTGTGCACAAGCTACTGTCTCTGTTTCATGTATTGCTTGTATTCTGAGAAGACATTGTTCTAGTTAACGCTTTAAGCCTCATATCAGACAAAAACGGCTTCTGCAGTGATCTTGAGAAATGTCCATTTGCAGACCAAAAGAAGACTTATTTTTAAATAATTACCACCGGAATGACTGACTCGATTATCGAGCCAGTGATTCCAGTGGTAAATTTTCAAAAATAGTCTTCTCTTGGTCTACAAATGGACATTTTCTATGATAAAATTGAAATTTTCTTGATCAAATTCCAGGGTTAAAGTGTTAAAACATTAGTCTGTCAATACCAGATGTTTAATACCAGATGTTTAATACCAGATGTTTAATACCAGATGTTTAATACCAGATGTTTAATACCAGATGATTTTGATGTAATTACTGAACTATCATGGCGTTGTGATCAGAATTCACAATGTATTAATCTAACTCTTGATTATTTCTGGATTTACATAGGTTCTGATATAATTGTCATTAACCCTTAGAACTATAATGTGAGTATTCTATTTTTTAATGTGTCAATATCACAGAAACTGGTGTCCATTTTTCAACAATTTTGCTGGCAGATGGTGCTGTCTACGACAGCATCATCTCCCACCAAATTTGGTTAAAATAGACAGCACCATCTCCCACCAAATTTGGTTGAAAAATGAACACCAGTTCGTCTAATTTAATTTGAAAATTAAAAGTTTTGACACCAGAGTGGTAAGGGTTAATACGCCAAGAGATAAATCTACTTTTAACTATGTATGATTACTGTATTCTGCGGCTGTAATAGTAGAAACATCCTACCGCTGCAATCAGTCCTTCGGATTTGCCCACTGCGGCTTGTCCTCGGCCGAAATCCTTAGCTTCCTCAGCTCCATTCTTGACTTGAGTGTACCGAGTCCTGCTTTCTTGAGCTCACCTCATAGCACACTTAGCAGATTTATACAATGACGTCCTTTCCTGGCTTTGTATTTGCTGGCTCCTAGTAGGTATTATTAGCACATGGGCAAACATGGACCATCTTTGCTGGGCGACTTTTACAGACAGTGGCAATGTATTATACATCTTGTATAGATCATCGTTGGAAATTATGCTGTCTGGCCATCGGTGTCCAGTGATGCCTTTGGGGCTGCCCAGCTGTTACAGTTATACAGCATCAAGGATATGCAGCTTGCATTGTATAAACGTTGCCTTTTTATCAAGGGCATCTTTGATCTACGACTCCAAAACTTCCAGAAGGACTGGAAAGTTATGTTCCCCATGACGTAGCGTCCAGCAATGTCAGCAGTACTGCAAAGCAGCGAGCCCAGAATTTGACTTCCTCCATGGTTTGCCGCCATGAAGTGGATCGTCATTTTCTTTAGTTTCATGCTTTGTGGATAGGTATGTGGGTGAACTCTGTTTTGGATTCATTCATAAAGAGATTTAAAAATTTTTAGTTTGCTTGCAGCTATTGGGAAAAGTTTGTCAACTGGTTTTTTTCCTCGTCTATGAAGTCCACAGCGTCGGCATATTCCATCTCTAGCGGCATACCCAGTATCGACTGGGGGGGGGGGGGTTTGGTCTTGTGGAACTTTCCCACATGGATTTCACTGCAGCAGCACTGTAACAGGTGAAAAGCACCGGAAAGATACCATCTCCCTGTGGGGAGCTGATTGATGTCTCAAACTCTACAGACTCCACTGACTTGACTCGTACTCTCAGCTTGGTGTCTGCAAGCAGTAGTCTCACTAGTAGTAGCTTATCTTCATTGCAACTGGCCAGGCGTAGTACATCTAGGATCTTTGAGCGTTTAATTGTGTCGAAGGCTCGTGACATGTCAATCCTCATTTTGTGAAAATCCCAGTGTTTGAACATGACTACTGACACAAGCATGCGTTGAGGCCATACAATGTCTGCACAGCTGCATCCACGTTTGAAGCCACTGACATGATCCGGTGAAGTCATCAGTCTTGTCTTGGATGCGGCATAGAGGAACATTGGATAGGATTTTCCATATGCTGTTGAGGACCACAATGGGCCGCAGATTGGCTGGCAGGCCAGGTGGCTTCTTCGGCTTGGGTGGTGCAATAAGGGTGCCTTCGCCTGCAGCATCGATGTGAAGGCGGTGTATAAAAGCTGAATTGATTAGGTGCGTGATCGATTTTGATATAATGTCACTTGCATATTTGAATAGTTCATTGCTCATGCCATCAGGTCCAGATGCACTTCCATTTTTCAGGGCTTTAAGTGCCTTCTCAACTTCTGCTGTTTTAATTTGTGTTAGTAATGGCCTGGGGTCTCCTGAGAATGGGTGCAAGGGCTCATCGTTGTGGTCAGTGAACTGTTCCTTGAACCATTCTCGAATCGCCTCTGCTTTTCCCTGGTCAGTTCTGATAAAGTGTCCTTCAGAGTTGTGTAGTGAGTGGTGGTGTGTAGTCAGTAACTCTCAGGGCTTGGGCTGCCCAAAACATTTTGTGACAGTCATCTGTGGCGGTCATTTCATCTGCTAGGGAGTCTGCTTTTTGAATAGCAAGATCATTTAAGCATTCGCTAATGTGGCGCAGAATGCTATTGCGCTCCCGTCGTAGTTTGTTGCGGGCTTCACTTTGGCCACTTTGATAGATGCGGAGCCGTAATGCTATCTGCTCTGCTGATAGTTTTACTACTAGAGGGCCATCAGTATACCTAGTTCGGTTGTTTTTAAGAACACCTATGGTACTGGTAGCTGTTGATTCCATAGTAGTATTTTGGTTAGGGCTTCGTTTGGATTGGAGCTGATGTTGATGTTAGCTATTTGCTCCCCTAGGGCCTTTTTGTATGACATTCGAGTGTCAGTGTCGCTGATGAGCTTGGGTAGGTTGTAGGTGACTCTACCCTCTTGCCTGTTATGGCGTTTATATATTAGGTAGAGATCATTCATCTGAAGGCGTGTAATGCCTGGCTTATGGTCAGAATTGAGGTCTGTGCCTCCATAGGAATGAGCATTCCGAAGTAGGGGTTTTGCTTCTGTCTTGCATAGTATGAAGTCTATTTGGTTGAAGACAGCTGTTGTAGCCTTATAACCTTTAGGGGCTTTGCACTCAGCAATGTGTCCGGTCCATGTTGTCCGGTGATGGCATGGATGTTTGAAAGCCGTATTTGTGGCAAATAGTCCATTGGAACTAAGGAATGCCACGAATGCATCTCCATTGCTGTTGCATGTGCCCTCTCCATACGATCCCATGCATGAGCCAAGTCCTGAACTTTTGTCTGCAATCCGAGTTTACCCAGCTTGGAATTTAAATCTCCACACATGAACAGTTGCCATCTAGCTGAGATTGTAATGGCGGAGCTTAATTCTGCATAGAAGAAATCTAATATTGCTGGATTCTCTTTGGCTTTTTTGATAGTTGGGCCATATGCGTTGACAGTGCGACACTTAGTGGTGGTGTGTTTTCGCATAGGTATAGCCAGGTCGATGAATACAACGCAATCACTGACGTATCCAAAACTAATGACATGGTCCAAGACACTTGGTCCGATTATGAAGCCTAAGCCCCAGTATGTGGTCTGTTTTTGCTCCACGAGCACTAGCTTATGGCCTGTCTGTAGCTGCTGCTCTGAGTGTTAGCTACTTTAGTCTCTTGAATGCATGCAATATCGATGTTATAGTGTTCACAGTCTGCACCTAAGGTTTGCCTCTTTGATGTTGCACCACGTACATTCCACGTAGCTATGGTAAGCTCTGGGAAGATCATGTCGTCCGAGGATGTCGAACACAGCTTCTTGGTTCAAGAAGGTTAGACATAATCAGAGCGGCCTCTGAGTGCGGAAGTCAGCCCGCAATCCTTGATGACTTAGTTTCCCAACAAAGTTGGTGCTTACGGAGGAGAGCGGCATGGAGGTGTCATCTTTCTCTCCCTTTTTAGCTATTGCCCGCCTATTTCTAGCTAAGCTCTACCTATACTTTGCCCATGTTGGGATCAATCGAACCATGAATTCCCAGAGTCCATGGTAACGATACAGGTAAGCACAAGATTAAAAAGTAAAGCCATACGATTGGTACAACTGATGGACTATTCCAAATTCATTGATTGTGACATCAGCCTACATGTGATTTGTTGATTATGATGTTATATACTTGTGTAACAGATTGGATTGGATTCATCAAGTGTCCATCTGTGAATAAATATCTTTAGCAACTGTTCTTAAATTTGCTATATAACTAGTGAATACTTCCATGCCAAAATCGTGGATCAGTTTCTGTAAAATTCAAATGTCAACTTGTGTGTATATCATAGGCTACCATCTTGAAAAATATACAGATCAATAGCATGAGATTATTTTCCCGTAGCATAAGATTATTCCTTTCTTTTCATACAGATGTCTCTTTTATGTGACAATTATCCAAATTCAAACATGTATTTACTGTATGAGGTATCTGATCTGTCACTCTAGTATCTGACGCTATAAGCAAAATATGCTACATCTTTTAGCTAATCAAATGACGTAGCCCTGACATGAAGATAGCAAATATTTGACAATAACACTCTGAATTGTAAGTCTATAGTGAATTTACAATTTAATAAACATTCTGTTGAATATTTTAAAATGAATGACTTAGAGCTGCAATAAGCGCCAACAGCGCAAAGTAAAATTAGTTTCAAAATATTCAAATTCTTATCAGTATAGTTACCTTGAAATTGAGAAACTGGGAATTCAGTGTTGAATGTGTTAACGTGGGTTTAAGAACACTTACAAAATGGACAGAGATTGGTTGGAATGGATCCCTGTATGGATCCGTGCCATATTTCTTTGCTTTAACTGTCTGCCTGCTGAATTTCTGCAGGATACATTTTCCACAGGGTTTTAACTCTGGATATACTGGATATTTTGAAAACAATTTGACTGAAAGTTTTTGGTGGCTAAGCCACCAACAACTTTCAGTCAAATTGTTTTCAAAATATTCAGCAGATTCAGGGTTATTGCTCATTGAAATTATTATCTGGTTGCTTATAACAGTCTGACAGTTAATATCAAGCTATCTGCTCAAGTTAATATTTGTATTACTCTATATTTTGTGCAGATGGTTGGGGGGTGGGGGTTGGGTCCGTGGGCATGGTCCAGTGGAGAAATACCCAAAAACCTATCATTCAAACTATCTTCTACCAAACCATTGTGTGGAATTCACACACATTTGTTATGTGTGTTACCCATATATTATCCATATTGCGGATTGCAGGATGACATTTATGATGGGCTCCAACCCAGTGGTGGGGAAGTTGTCATAAAGTCAAGCGATTTATTGTAATGCAACTCCTCCGAAGCCGGTGAACAGAATTGAACCAAATTTGGTAGGTGAGTTACCCATATGATAGTGGAGTGCAAGAGAACAATTACATTTGGCTCCGCCCCCAGAGGTGGGGTGGGGTTTGTGATGACGTGCCGTTGACCGAGCAATCTAGTTGTTTATTATCCTTATATAATATTTATAATAGCACACACGTCTTCCAATGTAGATATATAATTTATGACCAAAGAAATTTAGCAAATTAAGAGATTTTTTTTTTGTATTGCACTGTTAATTTGATAGTTGTTATAATATGACTGTTTAATTTATTTGTTATAATGCTGTGTAATTTTAGATGTATTGTAATATGTATTACATGCAAAGCAATTTTTTATTTCCAGTTTGATAATTTTTTACTTGTTAATCATTATGTTAAAATTTGGTCAAAACATTGGAATTTTCTCTTAAAAAATATCAGTTAGCAGACCACGGTAAAAAAAATGTTGATTAGCAAGCCAAGCATTCGAGTCCTAAATTTGTTTTAAATAATTGCAGAGGCCGACATTTAGCTAACTGGACCATTAAGTGATGAACTAGAGTGGTGTGATATAATAAGTTAATGTCCATTTGCATGTCAGGAGAAGACTACTTTTGAAAATTTACCACTGGAATAACTATCTCTGTTAACGAGCCAGTCATTCCAGTGTTAAATCTTCAAAAATAGTATTTTCTTGGCCTAGCCAATAAACATTCCTCAAGACCACTGCAGAGGCCGGTCTCGGATGGCTTCAGCATGAAAGTTCTATAATTCTCATAAAATGATAAAAGACAGGTTTAAAGTGCAAGTTGTAAGTTCTCCTGGAAAAGTACAGCGTCCCTTGGTAACTCGATCATTTACCAGCTGGATTTCAAACCCTTAACCCTCGAATCTGTTCAAGAAAATTTCAATTTTCTCATAGAAAATGTCCATTTTCAGACAAATGGAAGACTATTTTTGCATATTTACCACCAGAATGACTGGCTCGGTTATCGAGCCAGTCATTCAAGTGGTAAATTTTCAAAAATAGTCTTCTCTTGGTCTGCAAATGGACATTTCTCAAGACCCCCATCAGAAGCCAGTTTTTTGGCTGATATGAGTGTTAAAGGATTTAGCAGTTTGTTAGCTATATATAGATATATATATTTCAATTCAAAACTACACTACTGTAGGGCTCTATTTATATACACATGATTTTCAATAGGTAAAATTTAAAATCACATGTGCTAGGTATATTGCGTAAGGTAATAAATAGATCACGTTCATATTGAAGCGTGTATAGGCCTATGCACCTATTTCACTCATGTTAGTCTAGACACTCATCCTTCAGCTGTAGCTGAGATTATTTGAGGTTCATGAGTGCATGCATCTAATACCAGTAGGCGTGCTACTCAATTTGTACATGAGTCTAAACCCTAGCATGGGGAATTAGCAAATAAACGCCTTAAAGATTATAACACTACTCGATTTCACTCACTGCAAATACCAAGACACGCTCAAGTTGAAATTGCTTTGCATGAAATAGCCTATATACATTTCAATACAAAGGTGGTTTATTTAGTACTAAATAAATTTACCTAGATATAACAAGCATATTTGAATTTAAATTCTACAAAACTAAAGCTTATTAAAACTCACTCATCTATAAAACATTAAACCTACTGTCCTGTAGTTTTGAATTGGAATTTATGAAGACACAGCCTAGTCTGCATGTGTTTATTGTTCAGAATCTAGCTGGTCAATGATTGATTTGTTTTCAGTCAATTTAGTTACAAAATCTTCAACAAGTTTCCTTTATAGCCATCTATATTTCAAGTAAAGACTTTTGGCTAATGCAAGTAATATTTTGAGTCGATATTTGACATTAAAAATTTCAAATTTCTTGACAATTTTAATAATTTAATCTATGGAATAGAATATTGTGTTGATATATCACTCATTCCCGTGTCATGGGCAAGGGCTCAACTCAGTTTGTTCAAGAGAAACTGATTGGCCAGTTTGCGTGTCGACTCTTGAATGACCTTTTTTTTTTTTGCAGAAATGATGTACAAGCCACTGATGGGATCGGACCAAAAATTTAACAGATATGATTAGGAACTAGGACAATTAAATTTCCTTCCAAGTGAATTTAAAGTTGATACATGAAAAAATATAGCCACCAGCCACCAAATTTGATCATTTGGGTGTCAATTTTGAACTGTTTTATTGAATGTGAAGAATGCTCATGCTTTACCAATGACACACACTTCAAAAGCCTCTATTTTGACAAGCATATCTTTCAATGCCTGTATTATGCTTTGCGCTTATTTATTCCTTGAAGTACGTCATTATATGTATTGAAGTTACTTTAAGAAGATTGGCAGTTTGCTCTGCTCCTGTGTAGAGATAACACTAAATACTCATCACAAAGACTTGTCACAAAGAAGTAATAGACAATCACATAACATTGTCAGATACCCCATTGGATATGTATTGGAAAGACTCATCCAGTATACCAATAGTGTAGATGTAATTTCATTTATATTAGGTATAAATTTTTATTTCATGATTTTGAGAAAAACTGCCAAATTTACACAAAATTGTGAAAAAATTATGTGTCCACACAGAACATTCAGTGGAATAAACACAGTCATGAAAGAGTTAATGGATTTTGATGGCAGAAATTGCTATGCATAGGTTCAAATTTGTTACTTTGCAAAATGGCCGACAAGTAGTTGGTGGCAATCAGTTCAGTGCAGTTTTGGAAATCCTCCCTTTTCATTTTTGTCCACCCAGGTTGCCCTGGTCAGAATAGGCCGATCAGTTTATCCTCAGGACGATTATTCCATATACAAATATATATCAAGTTTGCATATTATCACATATCTATGATGCTGACACACAAATAGTGACTTATTAGTCCCCTACCGTTAAAACCAGGGGGGACTATAGGTTTGCACTCCGCCTGCCCGTCCATCTGTCCGTCCATCCGTCTGTCTGTCCATCTGTCGCAGTTGGTTTTCCGCACTTTTGTTCGCAGTCAGGATATTATACTGAGAATTGGTACATTGCTTTGTTATGAGAAGTTACAGACCAAGTTCGAGTTTCAGGCATATGCGTACATTTTTTATGTGGTTATGCCCCCGTTCGACGAAAAATATCAGCTTTCCGCAGTTTTTTTCGCACTCCTTCAAGATATTTAAGGGAAAATCGGTACATCGCTTTAGTATAAGGAGTTACAGAGTAAGTTCGCGTTTCAAATATTTTCGTAAGATTTTCATGGAGTTATGCCCCCTTTCGACTTATGAAATACGAAAAGTATTAGTTTTCCGCACTTTACTTCGCAGTCTTTCAAGATATTATACTGAGAATTGGTACATTGCTTTGTTACATTACAGATTTAGATTTTTCAACGTGCAGTTTGAATCGCATCTCCACATTGTTTCCTTTGTGTGGGGTGAGCTTATACATGTACTGTATAATACAAGATCTCGCTTTAACATCATTTTCACAAATAACCCATCAACAAGATTTACAGTGTATACAAATGATCATTAATGCTAAATAATATCTAGTCATTTAGTTTTATTAATATAAATTTTAACATTTTTCTATTTAATAGTATTTGTTGTTTTTGTTTCTGTGATATATTACTTTACATTCCATATTGTTACTGTTGACCAAAGAGAATGTTTTACTATACTACAATGACAACTAGTCCGTGTTAGAAGCTGTATATATATATAGCTACAGTGATTTTAACCCTTACAAACCAAGAACGACAAATTCTTTATGATGTAAGGAATATTCTGTTGAATATTTTGAAATGTTAGTTTAACTGTAGACTGTTGCTGTCATAGGCAGGGACAAGTTCCAGTCAAATTAGTATCAAAATGTTTCCTTATCTTGAGTTGAACAAGAAAGTATAAATTCTTTCAGAGTGAATTTCAATTCTCAGATGAACAAAATAAGTTGAGATAAGGAAACATAGCAACACAATGATCAGCATGGCTTTGAGCCAGTCATTCCAATGCTAAATTATCTAAAATATTTCCATCTTGTCCTACAAATGTTCTTTCATTATGAAAAATATATATTTTCTTGACCAATTTGAACCATTTAAACTGTTTACAGAGTCGTTGACATTAGTACTATTTTTTCAAACATTATTTCTGCCTGTAAGTGTAAATCTTCTACAATAACAGGCTGTTACTCTGTATAACTTTGAGTGGAATAGTGCTGCATACAGCTTTTCTATGTGGTATACGAATAGATAGAGGATCTGATATGAGGTCCCATTTCATATCACTAATATCAAATTATCACATTGCATGAGGTTTAGCGAGTGCGATGTGATAATTTTCAATGAGAGTGATAATAGTGATATGAAATGGGATGTCGTTTCAGATTCTATTTATCATATAAACTAATATTTTGACAACAATTGCAAGAAAGTTTATCCCTGAAACCCATTTGAATGCACCATTTTGCGCTACTTGGTTTCGTCGCTGTGATACATCACTTGCTAAGTGTTCTTACCAATGCTCCACAAAAATATAATGATAAACAAAACATCGTTATTTCGGACTTGAAATTTCTGTCTCTCATTGAAATTTAGAAACGTATTTAATAACTAGGTAGTAGCTATATATAATACAAAATTTAAATTAACAAGACTGTATCATGTCGTGTTGACATGTTCGCCGTCGTCTTCATTGGGAAACTTTCGTGGTCTCACCGGGCATGTGGGATTATTACGAGTTATCTCTAACCAATAAAAATATTTGTTGCACATTTTCTAACCAATAAAAATCTTTCGTTGAATATTACATGTGTGGTCATATCGATAAATATTAAACTGGCTGATAATTAAAATTATTATAATGGGCCATTTATTTCTAGTCACGTAATACTCTATGTTGTTATTATAGTACGTGTATTAGTTTAGACTGTGATATCTAATATTTATATGATTGTTTATCCATGTTTATGTCTGAATATTGTCTGTATGTAGTACAATGCTGAGCTGTGGTAGCCATGTTAGTCTGGTAAGAAGAATGTGATTCAAAGAAATTGTCAAGATCGATCAAGAAAATAAAATTTAGGAAGACTATTTTTGAAAATTTACCACTGAAATGACTGGCTCGATTACCGAACCAGTCATTCCAGTGGTAACCATAAAAAAAGTTTCCTGTTAGCCGGCAACTAGACATTCTTAGAGATTATTACAGAGGCTGGTTTGAGACAAAACTAAGTTGATTGATTTTTGATAAGCTATAACACATAGATGTGCTGACATGCTTCATTGCATATACACATTGTCGTGCTGATATGTATCAGCAACTTTGAATTCTGGTATTATGTGTACTGATTATATACTGATGTTAAGTGCATATTTAAATACAAGAACTATCAAAGATTGCAGACTCGTCTCCTCGTTTTTGTTACATTTTAATAATGTTGTCAGATTTTTGGGATAGGCTGTTTTTTCCCTATGTATTCTGACCAAAGATGTGGAATCCTAGTGTACGGATCGCAACTTTTCTTGTGATAAAACACTAGTCAAATCAGACCAATAGTATCTGAGATATCTATAGATTCAGAGTTTTATCTGATCCCTATCTGTGTTTTACCCACGTCGCTAGACACAAGGGTATATGCGAGCATGGAGTTCTTATTTTCCTTCAGATATTTTTTTAATAACTCTGGTTGTACTTGAGGGATCTTCTTCCAATTTGGAGGGAAGCATGTCCATTGGGTCCCAAACACATATGCAAATCTTTGGTGCAAAAGCTAAAAGGCAACAGCTTTCTACTTCGAATACTACCGGTACTTACCAGATGTACTATTATGTTAATCTCTGTTACCTAGTCTGGCTCAAAATAAACGATTAAAATTCCGCACTATCCATGGTCCTGCCCATACCGTGTCCGGGAATTACCATAGCCTCCAGATACTGAGTCAATTCCCCAGAACAGTCAGATTCGTCTATTTTGTGTTCCAAACTAGTCGTGTTTCAAACCTCTCCCAAATATCTAAAGTTTTGAGGATTTAAGCCATATCTGCGTGATTCATTGCTGGCATAATGGAAGGAAAGGGAAAATCGTCGCAGGGGCAGGTTGTATCAAACTAGAATTTATACATTCGTGCCGTAATTGCTGTTTGAATTTTCCTTAAATTGGCACATTGTTTTAAAATGGTTGCCATTGTTGGAGTCGTTCCGTTACCTGTTAACTTTTTAATCTTATCCGGGTACTCGGTTAATTTCTCTTGTGACTCAGTTCCTTCCAAGATGGATGTGCCTTTAGCCAAGATGGTGGCGCCCATGATTAACGTGTTGTTTTGGTTTGACGTATCTATGCACTTGTACGGGTGATCTGCTTGGTGTCCTTTCAGATCTCTGAAAATGTATAAGAAACATACAGAGGAGTGGAGAGATGACCCGAAACCTCTGTGGCTTAGTCTCAGAGCAGTAGTCTAGGGGGTCACTGTCTGCTATTGTTATGCAAATGAGCTCTTGAACCATTTAAATACTGCGTTCTGATTGGCTGTTCTGAATGAGTGGGTGGAGTCTATCACTCTAAATGAGTGGGTGTATGCTGTACGCTGTTGTTCTAAATGAGCAGGTGTCCGCTATTGTTCTAAATGAGCAGGTGGGTGCTATTGTTCATGCAGGCATCCACTCTAAATGTCCGTGGGCGGCGGCGCCCCCCCCCCCTCCCCCCTTTCGTGGTTAAAAAGATATTTTGAAACTCAGTCATTTAATTTTCAAAAAATCAGATGGCAGTCATTTAATTAATACATTTTCGAAATTGTTATGGAAATGAGTTGGTGCGGTAAAGAACAATGTCCACCATCATGCAATTCCGTCATCGTTGACGAATAATGAGGTCCCGAGCACCCTTGTAGCGTTTAACGTATTAATTAGGTGGGCAGTGCGCCCCCTACCCCCACCCCCACCCCCTCATGGTTGAAGGGTAGTAAAAAGTATAATATTTTGAAAATAAGCGAAATTGCGGCTTCCTATACCAAATTGTCGCATTGAACAGCGGTTTTTTAAGAATAGCGTTTATGCGCATGATCGAAGGCACCTGCATGAACAATAGCACACAGCGGTCACTTATGAACAATGACGCGCAGATGCACATTTAGAACAATAGTGTCCAGCGGCCACCTGCATGAACAAAATGTGTTCCCAGTCATTTAATTGTCAAAAATCAGTGAAGTCCAGCGTTACACGGGTAATATATAGGTAAACTTATCGATGTTGTATGTATAATATTATATAGATAATAATCATATATCTATCGTATTTAAGGAGATATGTCTTTAAAGTGGCAGTCATTTAATTATTAAATTATCAAAAAATATGAAGAAAATGTGTTCCCAGTCATTTTTTTCCAAAAAATCAGAACGAAGTACAGCGTTATACAGGTAATATATAGGTAAACTTATCGATGTTGTATGTATAATATTATATAGATAATAATCATGTATCTATTGTATTAAAGGAGATATATGTCTTTAAAGTGGCAGTCATTTAATTATTAAATTGTTTTACAATGTGCAATTTTAAACAGGTGGCAGCATGTGTATGTACATGACCAGACACACATGCAGGCCAAAATGCATGCATACATGTGCGACCGCTATTGTATAATATTATATAGATAATAATCATGTCTCTATCGTATTTAATGAGTGGTCTTTAAATTGGCAGCCATTTAATTATTAAATTTTTTTTTTTTGTGCTGTCCAGGCGGCTGCTCATTTATACATGCGTCAACATGTATATGTACACGGACGCACACTACCTCCGCACCACGATTTAGGTTTGAAAAATCCAAATGTTAACATATTATCTGATGAATATTTTTAAACTAGCGTGAATTGTAGTTTCCTATGTCAAATTAGTATCAAAAAATATTCGCTTAAACTACCACTGCACCACGATTACGGTTTGAAAAATCAGAAAATAACATTTTATGACTTGTAAGTTATATGATATTAAATTGTAACATTGGACCCTATCTCGACCAATCAGGATTTAGAACAATAGCGTCCAGCGGCCACCTGTATCATCAATAGCAGTGCCCCGCTCATTTAGAACAATGTCATCCAGCACCCACTTATGAACAATAGCATACAGCATATAGCGGCCACTTATGATCAATGGCGAACACCTGCATGAGCAATAGCGCACAGCGACCACCTGCATGAACAAAATCACCCAACACCATGCATTAACCCCACCAACCACCAACACCCACCCACCAACTCCAATCGAATTTCTTCATATTCATATTTACAGACCTATAGAAGACTATTTTTGAAAATTTATCATTGGAATGACTGACTCTGAAGGATATCCATTTGTCTAGACATTGTGGTCAGAATTTGTGAGAGCGTGTCCCTGTGTACGCCCATGTGAGCATGCGTTCATGCCGTTGTGTGCGTGTGCATGCCCCATGTGCCCTGTGTGCGTGTGTATAAACATGCTATCATTCCATTAGTATGCGTGCATATTGCAATGCGATAGTGGGGCACCAGTATAATAAGGGCCAGTGATCAAATAATACACTTTATTTTATTTTATTGACACATCGAAGCAAAATAAGAAAATACACTAATAAAATAAATTAGTGACAACATTTAATGACATCAATTATTCTATAAATACGTGAGAAACAATAATTATTATTATTATTAATTATCCATTGTTTTTTCGCATTTTTTCTCTCTTTCTTAGAGTTAAACGTTTCACTTCCGCATCGTTTTTGTCACGTTTTCTTAGCATCCATAATATATGCTTCGTGTCTACACCTCTCGAATGATAATATAAGAAATATACGCAATAATATCTGCATGTTGTCAGTGCCAGTTGAACATGTTCAGCGTTATAGGAATAAATACGCGCATGACATCCATTTGATATCATTCTTCTGTCTGAAGGGTGTCTTCCATAAGGGTCAAAGTATTCTGCTTTTCCACTTGATGTGTAATAAACCGTGACCCAGTGCTGCCCGCCTTTATTACTGGGATGCGTGTTAATATGAACGGGTACATTGTCAATTGGAAAAACTCCCGAGGAAGTGTTCGCGCGTTTTGTCGTCACCAAATAACAGATGCTCTATTTCAAATGTATTCAGCATTTTTTAATAATCTGTTAATACATTAAAGTCTGATCCGATTTTTATCGTATTATCAAATTCATGATAGCAAATCACATTTGTTGTATCAAGTCGTGCATCGCTAAAATGGAAGACGGCTTAATGATCCAGTACGTGTAGGTATCGATGCTCCGAATCAGCTAAATCAGGAGTAAAATCCCACTCGAATAGTGTCATGCCATATTTGAAGTGCGCTTTATCAATCGGGTACCCGTGTTCTTTAAATAGCACACCAGTACCACTGAACAGGGAAAAGTAGGCATCCGAGTAAATGTCATCACTAAATGATGGATGTATTGGTGATATTGTCACCTCTTCCCCATTAATATAGCATGTAGCGTAGGTAGGTTTATTATTATAAAACCTGAATGGGTTTTTAGTAACAATGCCATTATAAGCGTCATTTGGTACAGAACCGAATAATACTCTTGTAGGATACTCTTGTCTGATAAATATATTATCTCTATCCACGCTCATAACTCCACTCGGTACCATAAACGTTTTACATGCAACACGACGAATAGGGTATTTACCACTCGTCTTTCTCAGAGTAACTGTGTGCGATACTAACAGATCAGAGGATGGTATAACCTTACGTACAAATAAGTTAGCTGACAATAACTTCAGCTTAGGTTTGAGATTGTCTGTAGACATAATGGCGAAAGCATCTTTACTCCGCTGCAGGCGTACTCTCAAATCAACGGATCCGATCAGAAATCGATCCCGCAGAAACATACCAGTGTGTATGCACCCAATTAATTGCACTGTCTTACTTTCAGCCATCATTTTTCTGCGTGCTGGAAATCCTAAGTTAGTATCGGAGACATTATCAAATTCACCAGCATCGTCCATTCACCATCCAGCAAGTTGGAGATACGAGGATGCGGCATCGCTTCCATAATTAAGCAATGTTTCAAAATAAGCGCAGTAAGCGTAATTTTCGTTCGAGTCACTGACACGTTTTCCATTCAAAAAAACATCCACTTGTGAGAACATTGTATGAAGGAGATTATTCACAGGACCCATCTTTTCATCAACTGCAAGCCGTGTCTCAGTACCGGCTGCATCTAGCATTACTAAATTAACTTTAATCGAGATGTAAGACTGGGTAAGATCTAAATATCTAGCCGAAGATCCGCTGATGTAAAACTCTATCGGACCAGAATCTGATAAGCTCAATACAGGTTGAAACTGTTCCCATTTTGCCGACTCCAACGTCGTTACTATGGGACGTGTCTGAAAAATGTCCAACTCGCTCTTTGAACACTCACATGCATGACTAAGTTCCATGTTTTAGTCAATCGAAGATACCTGCATGTTTTCTGTAACGTTTATTGTGTCCCTTCCTCTTCGGTGTCGCGCGCGCTGACTGAGCATTACGTACATTAATCCTCTATGTTTTGGTTTAGGTTTGGTTAATCTTTCACGTACTGCAGTTACAGCCTCTGGTATCAGAGCCCTGGCTATACCATGCACTCCTGATTTCAATGAAGATTTAACATTCTTTCCCACCATTACATCCTCTGCTAACCCAACTCCCGCGCTAAGAGCTTGTTTACCTACTGTTTTGGCAAAAGTTTTCGCGAAAGGTATTGCCGAGCGTAGTAGTCCGCTTAGGATATTGCCTAGCCCATGGCCCATCTGGTATTGTGCACCTACAAATACAGGAATACGTCCATAGCCCGCCTGACTGGAATAATACCGCCACAAGGCACTAGCATTACTCAATCTTCTCATCGTCGTCGTCTGAAATGTATACAGAGTACACTCGGTGACGCTCCGTCCTCGAATGGTATATTTGAGCCTTACCTATCAGTTATAAGTATTCCTATTGTATCGATGTCGTTCTTTGACATGGAGCTATACTGAATATCGGGAAACATCCACTGGCATATATCTTTGCCGCCATCAGTACTAGACAGTGGAATCACTCTGAGCAGTGGTGCTGACGTGCCACCTACTACGCTGTGAGAGACAACTTTCACAGTATATATATGCTGTCATTGGTCTGCCCTGGTGACTCGTTCAAAATGATTTTAATACTTCTAACTGGTCCTGTATGTATTTTTTCATCGTAGCCAATTAAATTAGATACTTTTGGGCCAAACTTAATGGCATAATACAAGATTTGTGCCATGTAAATAAAAATTGAGAAAGATTTCTTTCTTAAATTTCTAATGATTTTCTATCTGTCCATTTATATAGTCTACCATATTCTTCACCGCATGGTATCCCTTGGGTACTTTTATAATGTGATTCGCTAAGTTCGTGAAAACTATGACGAATACGCTTTTTTACCAGAGCACTAGGTTGATCATTCTGTGACCCTCTTTTGAGTTTGTCCAGATCAGCAGCATTATCCTCATCCTTCTGTTTTGGCTTACTCCACGCATATATTTGTGCGTAACTTTCTCTAGTAATAGTAAGCCAGCTCCTGGGATATAGTATGCTTGAGATTCCCACTTACCACTCACCATCTAATGACAATGGTATGTGTAGCTGCGTTCTAAACTCGGATATCTTATTGTTAGGATAGTACAGCGTACTACTATTGCTCGGAAGAGTCACGTAAAACTGGTCCTCGTTCATTCTCCAAAGACAGTTGCAGTATCTTTAATGTCTTAATGCACGGACTGGTAATATATACCCTAAGCAGCCACTCAGAAGCGATATCCAGATACCTGGCTGACCATTCTGTATACTCAGATTCATGATACATGTAATGATCATGATATAAACGATTATGACTTGCGCTAGGTATACTATGTCCTCCTTTGGTACACGCGAACCCATTATGCGCCACATTCCCTGATCTGAATGTCTCTACCACTTGATGTAATATTAATGAACTCACTTAGCTCCCTTCCTACTCTTAATTATCTGTTCCACTGCGTATTCTCTATCTTCTTTCACGCCACCAATTTTCTGAATCTCATCGCGATAAAAAGTTCCAATAATTGGATCACCTGAATAATCTTCCAATTTATATAAGATCGGATATTTGTCAGAAAGAACATCGTTCACCTTAAACAATTCACGGCTCCACTGCCCGCGATAAGCCTTCTCAAATGGCATTCTTGCATGCGAGATTCTCACATGATCACCAAATTTTGGTGTATTTTTCTTTAGTTTAGGTTTCTTCTTGTTCTTCCCTACATATATATTTCTCCATGCGATCAGCTCAGTACTACGATCAACATGTATCGGTGGCATACGTGTGCTGGTGTGTACAGTTATATTGTACGATGCGACTAAACTAGGTAATACATCGATATACCTTCTCGTATTCTTATGTGTCATGTATCTATATATTCGACCCTTTAACGTCTGCTGAAAATGTTCCACCATAGCAGCGTACGGTTCATTCTGCGAGGTATAGAAATGTATTCCATTCTCAGTCAAATATTTCTTGACTACACCATTGACGAACTCACCACCTTTGTCAGTTTGAATACAGTGTTGGCGTCGTTCAGTACGTGACAGAATAGCTTCTAATCTTTTCTTGACTGATGCAGACGTTTTGCTATAAAGATTTTCCACCCAAGCATACTTCGAGAGTGCATCAACAATGCAGAGTAGGTATAACACGGCATCATTTTCCTTTGCTAGCATTCCCATCGAGCACAGATCTGCCTGCCATAGCTCGTCGACAGCCATTACTATTATCTTACGTCTGGTAAACTTTGTTCTTCGTGGTCTGTGAAGGGCTTATACATCCTGATGTTTTGACCATTCTTCACTATAGACATGTGGTATTTTACCTTTAAATGCATTGTATAGCTTTTCCTTTCCACCAAAGGAGGCAGAATGCTTCGGATCATAATATACTTTTGCCAATTTAGCGTCATTCATTACTTCACTAAATTCACCCACACCGGTGTAGTATATCTCTTCGCTTTGCTATTTTTCTTCCTGTTACCCACTAGAGAAGGCATGTACTCACTAACAGATGGTGTACCTGTGCTTTTTCTATGCATCCTTTTACTCGTGGCAGAAGGTGCTTACTCACTGACGCTATCATTGTTATCATTGACATTATATATCTGCTGCAATGTTTTCTCTTGTCCGACAAATCTGCGTGGTATGTTTGTCGCGTAGCAGATTAAGAAACATGCCCTCTGCGATATCGAGAATACCGCTATGTCGAGGTTTGTGCCCATGAGCAACAATGTTTGTAAGCAGATCGAGTACATTACTGTTTGGGTAAAACATACCCTCTATCATTAATTCGCCTAGATCATTAACATTAAAACGTTCAGGAACTGAGCGCAAAATATCAATTATTCAGCTGGCTTTTGTCTTATATGTCTTTGGTATTCCCTTCATTGTATGATCAAGTATTTGTGTAGGCAGTGCATCTGACGTAGGTATGGGTTGAAGAGGTGGCGCATGATATTGCTGCCCTATTGATAGCTGATAGTAGCGCCTATATTTATCCAATACTTGCGAATATGATGTTAACTTTTCATGCTCAGACATATCATGTCGTGCTAATATATTGTATATCTCGTCGAGACTAATAGGTTTACGTATCGCTGGGTCTGTCTGTAGCAGAGATATTTTACTCTGTTCATTTAAATTGCCTATCAATTCGTGTGGTACCAAAGCCATCTTACGTACATGTTCCATCTTCTCACATGAACAGTTTACCAATTAATGGCGCTAGTGTGCCAATCACTGCGGGTAATATGGCTGCCAAAAATCCACCTGTCTGTAACAGACGTCTTTTGCGTGCGTATGGTACTCCACGACTGGTCAGTGCATGCATATGGCATTTATATTTACTCAGTTGCTTGTATCGTGATTTAGTAAGTCGGACATTTCTGCATAATGCATTAAGGCATGACTCGCATAGCACATCTATCAATTTATTTGAACATTGTTTGAGGACATCATTTCTGATCTTTGGTTTTTGGCCAGATATTGTAGCATAAGTAAATGCTGTCCTATACTATGTGGTGCCATTTTTTCACTTCGTTGGTATGTAAACTTAACAGACGTCCTTTGGATGAACAGTTGAACGGAGTCTAATATTGTCCGGTGTTGACTGTTTCAAATCCAAAAGTAGATATGAGTGAGGTGTGCGTGTAGCATCCTTATATGCTTCTATCAAATACTTTGTATTACAAGGATACATCTGATTGGATAAAAAGCGTATAGAGGATGCATCGCATGGATTCTTAAACAATACCATGTAGTGACAGTTAACTAATAAGTCACGCTGATTACGCGACTTGTGAAAAAGAGTTTGTGCTACAAAGATAACGCTACAGTTCTCATGATGAGAATGTTTTGTAAATAAGTAAGCCACATTTTCATCGCATTTATTCATCAAATCGTCCATTATTACCAATGCCCTACAACTTCTGTCTAATTCAAACATTTACCCCCTCTTTAAATTCTACTTGCACTAAATCATTATATCCATCTTGCCACACGCCATAGCAGTACACGATCCTCTGTTGAGGGGAAGTAATTGCCGTTGGATCTCTTATTAATGCTTTTATCATTTCAGTTTTACCACACTGCATCGGCCCACAGACAATCATGGTAAAAGGGTGACGTAACGTCGTATTACAGTCAAGCATTGATGGCAGCATTGGCATAGCATACACACAAACACTTAAATATATTGGTGGCGACACTATCAGAAGCACGATGCTATGATATGACGTAATGACGCATGTTCACGTTTATGAGACATGACTGTCGGAAATACACGCCAATGTGCTAATCTTCGAACCGTTACACCATCAATAATGCACACTCACCAGTCATTATTTGACAAAGATCATAATACCATTGGCGTCTAATTATATTCAAATTTGTAACAGCACATTTTACTCGGCTATGAAAAAAGTTATTTATGAGCTGGATTTTACTGCAGAGAGCGGCAAAGTGTAAACACACGCTCTGCGTCAGCCGTTCCAATATTCTGAATGGCGCGTGTCTAGCTGCGTGCTATGATAATACACGTGGATATGTAATTTTGACCTGGGTGGGAGGCGGGTGGCTTGTTAAAAGTAATGATTTGTAACGAGACGCAATTAAGCATATGAAATATCCTAACAGGCACATGACGTGATTTCAACGTTGAAACAACGTCATGTGCCTGATGGGTATATGTTTTAGCCAGTCATTCCAGTTGAAAGGTTTTTAAAAATAAGCTTTCCTATACTCGAAAATAGTTCCCTCAGCGTTATGCAAACCATTTTAAACCGTCAACATAAAATAATTATGACGTTTTCAGTAAAAATATACATTCGATATTCAAGAGCTTTTTACAGTATATAATCCTGATACTATTATTATGAAGGCAGTCATTTCATATGTGAATTTACAAAAACATTTTCTACATATAAAATGTTTTTCACTCGACCTGTTTTATCGCTAAGAACATTTATGGTTAGGTGAAGTGTTTCAGTGAAGATTATTATGAAGGAAGTCATTTCACATGTGAATTTTAAAAAACCATCCTTTAATGGCTAAAACTATTTTCATTTTCATATCAAGAGAAATTATCGACTCAGTTATTCCAGTTGAAAGGTTTTAAAAAAAAAAAGCTTTCCTATACTCGAAAATAGTCCCCTCAATGTTATACAAACCATGTTAAACCATCAACATAAAATAATTATGATGTTTTCAGTATATAATCCTGATACTATTATTATGAAGACACTCGTTTTATATGCAAATTTTCAAAAACACATGTACATTTTTTTTAACCATTTTCTACATATAAAATATGTTTTCACTCAACCTGTATTGATCTCAAGAATATTTATGGTTAGGTGAAGAGTATCAGTGAAGATTATTTTGAATGAAGTCATTTCACATACGAACTTAGAAAGACCCCCAAAAACCCAGTAAAAAACAACTTTTAATGGCTAAAAACTATTTTCGTTTTCATATCAAGAGAAATTATCAGCCCCAGTCATAATGATATGTAAACCATTTTAAACTGTCAACATAAAATAATTATGACGTTTTCAGTAAAAATATGCATATGCTATTCAAGAGTATATAATCCTGATACTACTATTTTGAAGGCAGTCGTTTTATATGTGAATTTTCAAAAACTCAGGTAACTTTTCAAAAAACATTTTCTACATATAAAATATGTTTTCACTCAACCTGTATTTACCTCAAGAACATTGATCGTTAGGTGAAGAGCATCAGGGAAGATTATTATGATATGACGTAATGAAGCATGATCATGTTTATGAGACATGACTGACTGAAATGCAGAAATGCATGTGAATGCGCTAATCTTTGAACCGTTACTCCATCAATAATGCGCACTCACCAGTCATTATTTGGTAAAGATAATACAGTTGGCGCGTGTTATAAAGTACTGTGTGCTTCAGCCTGTATGTTGACGCGCGTTATGGAGAGATCACCGCAGTTCTCTATTCAGCTGCATTTCGTAGTGTGTTTTATTGGCGAGTGCAGATGTGTTTTGAAGTGCTGCATTAACATACCGATGCGCATTGCCAATAGAGGGTGAGGTGTGGGTGTGCACCATTTAAAGGTATGATCGACAACGAGTAAACAAATTAAATCATTTTTACAATTTTTATTAAAACTGACATCGTAAAACAACACAACATATTATTACATCGATATGATTCTAGTACATAGCATCAAACTGCGATATGTTTACTAATACTACAATATTAAGACAATATATTAATTAAAGGCAATGATATTATGGCGTTATCAATTGTTTAACATATAATACATCGATGACACGCCTAAACCATGATGTCATACACAACCGGCACAAATCAGTACTTAACTCTTTAGTGATTAAATTTGGTCCTGAAAATAATATATCGTGCTTAACCCTTTAATGGCGAAAAACCTCCATAGCCGCCCTCCTTAGCGGGTTAGAGGAAGACCCATTTGCAGACCGAGAGAAGACTAATTTTGAAAATTTACCACATGAATGACTGCCACAGGTATCTAAATCATGGCGCAGTGGTTATTTAAGTCTGATGAAAATTTTGAAACTAATTTGACTGTGCAATGACATAGGAAGCTATAAACTCATATTCATGTTAGTTTCATAATATTCAACAGCATAGATATATAGTTGATAGACAGCTAAGGAGGGAGGTTATGGACGGTTTCGTCATTAAAGGGTTATGCCCGATATATTAATTAAAGGCGTCGATATTATGGTATTAACAGTTGTTTATCGTACAGTACATCAACATTGTACATTAACCATGATGTCATACATACTTTTGAACAATAGCAGTACATCGTTACTATTTATATTTATACTACGCTAGTGTAACCATATGGAACAGCAGATGAATCGCCCAGTTTCAAAATTCATTTTTTGAAGACGGGTCTGAAGATCTTACTACTATTGACTAAAAGAATTCTAAATTGAGACGTGCGTGTGATCTTAGATGGGTAGCTTACTAGTACGCTATTACTATCCGTAATTTCACCATCGTTTATAATTTCATACAGTTTTTCTCGCCCATAAGCTGTCACGAAAGATGCAAGAATATAGTTGGTATTTAACAGGGACTCGACATACTCTTCATTGACTAAGTACGACACCATTAAAAGATTATCATTGAGGAATGATAAGTTGCTGACAGATTTACTTTTATCCCTCAAAATCATTGATACCATCTTATTCTTGGTGTGATCACGTAGTGAAAAATGGCCCCACAAAATCTGGATTTAGCTACAAAACGTAAGGCCAGATTATTTGATATTTTCGCTGGTTTGAGTTGTATAGCCTCATGCGCATAGTACTCTGGTATATAGCGCTCTTTATCGCTTTCACTACAGACCCAGTCTGGATAACGGCTACTTTCCTTTTATTTTGAGGAAGCGGTTAATGTATTCAGAAAATAGTCCCTTATCGCCATGTTGTTCATATTGCGATGACTCAGGGTAATGCCAGACTTCGTACATCTTTTTAATGATATAACATGGTGAATAGCTAACTGTAGCTCAGGAGTGGTCCACGTCCCGCATAAGAAACGTTGTTCTACATGTTTGCATACGGTAGATTGACTGATTTTTGCGCATTCGGCGCATAGTACAAACATAAGCCACTTACTTATTCTTGTAGGTAATACTGGAAAGTATAAATCAGGAGGAGGGAGGACTTTGCATTTAATAAGACCAAAGAAGTCATGCACCGTCTTATCATTCAAACCGTTGTCTCTTACTACCTCGTATGCACCTTCTGGAAAATAACATTGTTTCATCACTGATGGGTACATGGAAACACAGTCTAAATATTCTAGCTTAGTATGTTCATCCGCTTTCAGACGAATTGCGGATGTACACCCACCAAATAGTGTGTCACGAGGAGCTATGGGTGTGTGCTAAGTCCAATTCGGTGATACAATCATTTAGTCCATCGGTATTATCGATTAGTTTCTTAAACTCGCATTCCCACATAATTCTGACCGTATATACGTGCGATTCGAATAATGAAATGCGATATTGAAGAGCGAAATATGCTTCTTTGTATGTCTGATCACCGTATGGTGTATATGTCTGCTCATGTTTATTGCCACAGCAATCAGACTCATGACCGTGAAATTTACACCCGCAAAACTTGAAAATAATGTTTTCGTGTGGAGCGAAGCCATCTACATAATGCCTGCAAACCTTTTGCTCACCACGGTTTAGGGTGCTAAGATTTGGTAACCCTCGCTTAACCTAACCCATTCCATCAATTCAACAACGATTATGCTATATGCACGTTTTGCTCTTAGCGAATAGTCGGGTAAAGTCTGAATGCTAACAGGGCATAGACAAAAAGTATGATATGCTACATTACATGCACCTGCTAGCATTATCCCTGATGCGAATGGATTTTGTCCATCCGTTGATTCAGAAAATAAGGACTTAAATCTAGACATGGCTAAATGTAAGACGGTTACGTCATCGTTACAATATTCAATGAGATTTTTATCGACATCGTAGTGTGCATCTCTAGATATCTGCTCATTGTACCATTAATCAAATTCGAGCAGTTCATTCGCTTTCATATTTTGTACACAGAATACCTCCCTCTTGGAGAACGGTATTATCTTACCCCAAATCTGAGGCAAGTTGAAGGGGAAATATTCCCACGTACACAGGAAGATTAAAAGCATTGCCGACCTTACATAATGAAAGAGGAAAAAAGTTAATGGCATCGATGAAATGAATTGTTCCTATTTCAAATGAGAGAATTGAACGGCCATGCATGATTATGTTTGAGGATTTTAGATGAAGGTTAATGCACCTGCATACGCATTGAAGGATTAAAAGCGAATCATATGCATGCGCATTATGCACAATAACGAGGTGGTCAGAGAATACATAATTTTGATTGACACTTTTATTACCATGCTAAGATTGTATGCATGTTAACCATTTAACAAACTGATCCTTAGCGTCTAACCCGTGAAAGCGAACATATCCATTATTCATGACTCGGTGACACGTAGCGCACTTAGCTGGGAGTGGCTGCTTAATGAAAGTGTCACAGCATATGTTCGCTAGCACGAGATTAACTTTATGCTCGCTGACGATATTAGTGCCAGTATTGTTAACGGGTTCTAAATGTGTTTCAGTATCATAAATGATGTATTTTTGATAAGATTCGTACGTTAGATCCTCATCACCCATTTTCATGGCATGCGCATGCGATAATGACATAGCAGTTTCTTCAATTACTTTATGAAAACAAATATGTTCTTCATTAACAAACTTCTCTTTACATGCGTGACATTTAGTCATTCCACATATATGTTCGTCACCACCTTTAGGTACATGTACAACGCAGAGGGGACAGGCCTTTACAATTTTGCATGTCCCATTTGCGCAATGATTTGTCATACATCGCTCATTATAAAACTTATGTTGACAATCATTACACATATCATATGCGACGTGACTGTGGAATTACATGCATTGATGCCTGATTTAGCAGAGAAACATTGGCAACAGAGTGTTATGCAATGATGTGTATTGCTATATGATACGTCGCAATGGGGACAGTAATTGCGCACCATAAGAAATGCCGCGATAGACGTTATTAAGGAAATGTGATTATCACGTTCCGAATGTAAAAGATATATTGATGGTAGAGTAGTAGTAAAGTCGCTACCAAATAGACATGCAAGCGTTGACTCAGAGTAGACGCGGACACTAAATTCGTTGCCGAAATGTTGATGAAATTTCGACCAATCAATACTATTAATCTCGCGTTCAGGAATACAACATGCTGCATGATACTTGCGCGCCATATGCATCTGATATGTTTTATTTTGCATCAAATTGTGCCATTCATGTTTAGTGATCTGATGTTTTGTTTTCTCGATAAATTTTATGCCTAAATATATACCGGCTGCGAAACAGAATGGATATTCTGCACAGACAGGTATAGTACATTTTTTGATGCGCTTGTACTCGTCTTTATCATCGCAATGTATGTTTAGCAGATGTAAATGCTTACGATCGATCGCACCACGGTGAATATCATGCTGACCACCAGAGTTGTAATCCTCAACGCGAAAAAAGTGAAACTCAAAGCCATCTAATAGCTTGCATTTAGTGTTTGACTGAATTACTTTTTCAATCGAATCCAAAATTGTAGTCTTATTCCATGTCATAAAATCCTTCATGATAGGCATATCCAATGCCGATTGAATGATCTCAATTCTTACATGGTCATTTGATTGAATATT
Source organism: Chaetoderma sp. LZ-2023a (assembly GCA_034401795.1). Taxonomy (NCBI): domain Eukaryota; kingdom Metazoa; phylum Mollusca; class Caudofoveata; order Chaetodermatida; family Chaetodermatidae; genus Chaetoderma; species Chaetoderma sp. LZ-2023a. Next base: position 54,107,800 of record CM067370.1, on the reverse strand, counting down.
GCTATAGGCGCTATAAGCATCGAGGAGAGTTTGAACCGCACCTGATATAAACTGAATGAGTTCATGGCGAATCAGCAATAGTATATTTCTTAAATGAAACGCTATATTCAGTACCGTCAAAAATGATATTTTTTACTACGGAACTTACGTATAGTCTTCGTCGTTATATAGTCGAAATAATCGATCAGACCACCACCTACCTGAGGTTGTATAGGAGCGTATGCGACGTCATTATATAAAAGGAATGGATCATTATTGATCGATAGAACATGGTCATCACGTAATGAATATTGATTATGATCATTATTAGTGAGTGGAATGCATGCAGATATTTGATGCATAATGTTCGGCGCGATTTGCTGTTCTGTTTGATCGAAGATAGGCACGTGTCGTGTAGGCTCATGTACACCTAATGCATCAACGAACTGAGGTTGGGTAGAAGAAGTTACATCAGTGTGCGGTAAACAGTCAGATATTTGCTGCATAGTATTCGCATCCATCGAGATGACAGTAGGAGTGGGTATGATGTCACTATCTAAATAATCAGTGAGAAATTGATCATTATTGCTGAATAGAATGGGATCATCATGCTGTAAATATTGATTAAGATCATCATTAGTGAATGGGATGCATGCAGCTATTTGCTGCATAATGTTCGCCACGTCATCGCTAGTTTCATTTTGCGCGATTCGCTGGTCTGTTTGATCAAAGATAGGCAGTTGTCATGTAGGCTTATTTATATGGTTTATATATTCCAATACACCGTCATATTGAGGCTGGCTAGAAGAAGGTACATCAGCGTGTGGTAAACAGTCATATTTGCTGCATAATATTCGCATCCATCACGATGTCGTTAGGAGCGGGTATGATGTCATTATCCAACAGATCTAATAGAAATTGTTCATTATTGCTCAATAGCTCGGGGTCAACATGCTGCAAATATTGATTAAGATCGGCATTAGTAAGTGGAATACACGATGAAATTTACTGCATAAAGTTTGTCACGTAGTCACTAGTCTCGTTTTAAACAACACATTGTTCTGTTTAATCGAAGATAGTCACTTGATAAGCATGGTCAAGTATGCTTTCACATGGTGTCTGATACACACGTTGTGTAGTGTCATTGTTGAATGCTATGCGATCCTCGTCAGCCATCTGTTGTATATGATCGCATTAATAGCATTCTGTTCGTTTAGTTTACCATCCATAATTGTGTGAATAAATCGATATCCTAACGCTAAATGGTCAAATATAGTTCACTACTCGCAAGATTACTATCGAGAGAATAAGTTCGCTATATATTGACAACTTCTTTACCCATTAAACTCTCATTATTTATTTTAACACAATTCTATTAACGTCTTCAATCAATTTTATAGCATGTAGCGGTCGATACATGCGTTTATGTTAAATCATATCGCTTTTATTCTAACTAGAACCCATTTTATTCATGCAGGTGTCGCTGCACGCTATTGTTCATAAGTGTCGGCTGGACACTATTGTGCATAAGTGGGTGCTGGACGCTATTGTTCTAAATGACCGGCTGTGCGCTATTGTTCATGCAGGTGGCCGATGTGCTAATTAATGTATTTTATAGTCTGTGATATGAAAGCCGTATTTTATGAAAAAACATTCAACAGCGATCAGCAGTGTGGTTTCCCAAAAAAGGTAATAAAACTAGGAAAAATAACTGTGTCCGGGTACATACTCATGTAGACGCCTGTTTAAAATTGCACATTTTAAAAATATTTAATAATTAAATGACTGCCACTTTAAAGACATATAGCTCCTTAAATACGATAGATACTTGATTATTATCTATATAATATTATACATACAACATCGATAAGTTTACCTATATATTACCCGTGTAACGCTGTACTTCGCTCCGATTTAAAAAAAATTAAATGACTGGGAACATATTTTGTTTATGCAGGTGGCCGCTGGACGCTATTGTTCTAAATGTGCATCTGCACTATTGTTCATAAGTGACCGCTGTGCGCTATTGTTCATGCAGGCGCCTTGGATCATGCGCATAATCGCTATTCTTCAAAAAGCGCTGTTCAATGCGACAATTTGGCATAGGAAGCCACAATTCTGCTTAGTTTCAAAATATTCTACTTTTAACTACACGTCAACCATGAGGGGTGCGCACTGGCCACCTAATTAATACGTTAAACGCTACAAGGGTGCTCGGGACATCATTATTCAGCAACGATGACGGACATGCACGATGGTGGACATTTTTCTTTACCGCACCAACTCATTTCCATAACAATTTTGAAAATTATTAAAATACTGTCATCTGATTTTTTGAAAATTAAATGACAGTTTAAAAATATCTTTTCAACCATGAAGGGTGGAGGGAGGGTGCCGCCGCCCACCTAATTAATACGTTAAACACCGCAAGAACACGTGCACACGTCATCTATTTAAAAACACATTAATCTATGCATTAACACATCATAACAGACAATAGCCTATAGCCGGACATTTAGAGTGGACACCTGCATGAACAATCGCAGCCACTCGCTCATTTAGAACAATAGCAGACACCCGCTCATTTAGAACAACAGCGTACAGTGTACACTCACTCATTTAGAATGATAAACTCCACCCACCCACTCATTCAAATCAACCAATCAGAACACAATATTTAAATAGGTCAATAGCTCATTTGCATAACAATAGCACACAGCGACCCCCTAGACTACTCAGAGCTCCTCATCTTTGCGACTCGAAAGACACTATTTCTTGTTGGATAATCGATGCTATTCAGATGTCGCACAAAATCGCAACAGAAAAGCAGATTGATCGCGCAAACACCCATCAAGTCCAAGCACTAGCAGCAGCAGCAGCCTTTTATAAGGGCATCTCATTATAGGAGGTGATTCTGTAGCGCAATGGCATGGCAAGTCATCATTTACTGATTTCTACCTTCGCGAAATCGCCAGCGCACTAAATCTGGTAGTCGGCGCCAATTTATTGAATCGTAGTTAGGCCACATCCGACCACTCCCAACTCAAACACCATAAGGGTTCTCACAGGCACTGACACAAGTGATGGATATGACCAGTGAACAACTGTGGATGGGCTAGCTCCTGCGACGAACAAGAAAGACCAAGCACTCAGAATGTTGAGTGTTTCTTAGTTAGCGACAATAATAATAATAATAATAATAATAATAATAATAATAATAATAATAATATTGTTTCGCTTACAGTCGAATTTCCTGACTGATTAAGTGGAAGGTCTGATTCTTGAGTATACTTATTCATTGGAAAAGACAATAGACTCATTCCAATTTGAAAATCTAATCAAATTATTGATAGTTTTTTCATAAATTAAAAGTTGTAGTAGCTTCTTTGCACTCTCCTGGACTTCCCTAGCCGTGATGTGGGGCTGGCACGGGTCTGGTGGGTGTTGCATCCCTTTTGACAGCCCTCAGAATTTATGCGGACAAATGAGGGGGTGGGGTGGCAATGAGCACACTAGTCCATAGAAGTTTAGCACTATGAGTCGGATGGCAGAACTCAAACGGAGTTTCTTGGCTGTCGAAATCCGGAGTTTATCATAATAGTACATCTGGTAAGTATTATTCGAATAGAATAAAAAATCATCCGCTTTTGTTTCTGCGAGAATTATTAATACTTACCAGATGTACTATGGCCTGACTCAGCCACCCCGCTGAAGTGAGGCTGAGCTGCTTTCATTGTTTATTAAGACAAATAAAAGCCGAATCTGACTGTTCTATGGAATTGACTCGGTACTTGGAGAGTGCGGTGTTTTAATTGTTTATTTCGAGCAAGACTAGATAATAGACATCATAATAGTACATCTGGTAAGTATTAATAATTCTCCTAGAAACAAAAGCGGATGCTTTTATGATTCAGCAACAATTTTCAAAATAAAAATTTGTATGCATTCTTCAATAACTGGTTTTACTGGGGCAATCTTCTCCAAACTTTGGCAGACGCTTTCCCATGGGAATGTGTATGCTAATGTTGTGGCCAAAGGAAGGCGGCAATGGCTTTCAGCAACATTAATTTCAAAATAGACATTTTGAAACATTTTTTAATAAGTCTAATGGAGTGAACTATTCCGAACATGTGTTGATGTTTGACTGTATGCCAATTTTGCAGTAAAAAATTGAAATGCAACAGCTTTCAGCAGCATTGTGTCAAAAATAGTCACTTGACCTTACAGCGGCCCAACTGAAAAAAATATTAAGGCCAAATAAGGACAAGTTATTGGACAAATTTGTTCTTGTTTAGTCCCGATAACAACTAAGGCCTGTAAATCCTATTTCACAGTAACAGCATTTGTTGTGTTAAAATTTAAGCCAAAACTGATCAGTAGAGTAATAATAACGTAATATCATTATGAGATCCGTGCTTCTATTAACCTTATGCTGAGTGGTTGTGAAAGTCTGAATGGCTGGATGGCTGTTTGCATCCTCCTTTTATACTCTCTAGCCTTGGTAGCCATGATGGCCCTTAGTTTAGGTTCACGGGCACCTATAAAGGTGCTAAACCCACAGTAGCTGTACCCCTGGGGCACTGATGTGTGGCATGCGGTGCTCCAGCTGGGGAATCTACATGACCAAAACCTGTGGGGGCACTGTAACGCTGCTGGTGATGCTCCTGTGGGCACCAGAGATGGAAAGTGCCTGGGCCTTTTTTGGGATGGGGGCACCGCTAAGTTGTCTACAGAACCCCTTATGGGAACGGATAGTGCAGGCGGTTCCCTGTTTTTGGGCACCGCTTTTGTAAAATGGGTGGGCTGGTCGGTCAGAATCGTCATCGATGTACCCATTGTTGGGGTTCATGAATGCCTTTTGGGGTCCCTAGCGGTAAAAAAACCTGCAGATGATGGAGCCATACCCGGTTGCCACCATCTCTCCATTGGCTGTGCTGAGGCCAGATAGATATGGTGGTAACAAGCGGATAGATAGGAAGGTGATCGACAGGGGAGACTGTACTGATATCGCTCGTGCTCGTCAGTATTTTCCAGGGACGGTCCATTGTAGGTGTGATTCAGAGTTAGAAGCTTCCGTTCCAGTGTTTCTTGGATACTCATCAGAAGTTAGTCGTGGTGTGATAACTCAGTCCGTTTGTGGGGACTCAGTCATATGCCTTTCAACTAAGAAAGAACCTTGAAACTTGTGGAGATAAAACTTTGAAACGTATGGATTCCTAAATACTTGTATAGGGATGTATTAAACAGCGAGAAGACTTTAACATTCAAGCGAGTAACTTTAACTAGGGTTGAATGCTCGCTTGCCTAGGCATGTGGGCTGGTGGAATGTGTTTTTTTAGATAAAGCATCAGGATGGTCACGCACGTACACATACACACTATGTACTCGCACTTCATGTGCAGACTTGTATATAAAGTATTGATCACATTAATATAGTTTTCAAGTCACTGACTAAATATGGGCTATGTATGTATGATTACTGTATTCGGTGGCTGTAGTAGTAGAAACATCCTACAGGTCCAATTAGTCCTTCTTCGCTTTTGCCCACTGTGTCTTGTCCTCAGCCGACATCCTTAGCTCCTCAAGTCCATTCTTGACTTGAGTGTACCGAGTCCTGCTTTCTTGAGGTCACCTCTTAGCACGCTTAGCAAATTTATGCAATGACGTCCTCTTCTGGCTTTGTATTTGTTGGCTCCGAGTAGGGCAAATTCCAAGGCTCTGTGCTGGTGTCTCTTCTGGCATCCTTAGCACATGGCCAAACATGGACCATCTTTGCTGGGCAACTATTACAGACAGTATTACACATCTTGTATAGTGCAACGCTGGAAATTATGCTATCAGGCCATCGGTGTCCAGTCATGGTGCGTAGGTGTTTGTGGTGGTGGCAGGCATCGAGTTTGTCTAGAACTGCCTTTGGAGCTGCCCAGCTGTTACAGTTATACAGCATCAAGGATACGCAGTTTGCATTGTATAAACGTAGCCTCTTTATCAAGGGCATCTTTGCTCTACGAATCTATAGCTTCCAGAAGTACTGGAAAGCTATGTTCCCCATGGTGTAGCGTGCAGAAATGTCACCAGTACTGCAAAGCAGTGAGCCGGGATTTTACTTTTCCTCCATGGTTCGGCGCCATGAAGTGGGTCGTCATTTTCTATAGTTTCATGCTTTGTTGATAGGTATATGTGGGTGAACTCTGTTTTGGATTCAGTCATAAAGAGATTCTCAATTTTTAGTTTGCTTGCAGCTATTGGGAGAAGTTCGTCAAGGGGTTTCTTTTCCTCGTCTATGGAGTCCACATCGTCAGCATATTCCATCTCTAGCGGCATGCCCAGTATTGACACTGGGGAGTTTGGTCGTGTGGAACTTTCCCGCACAGATTTCAATGCAGCAGCAAGGTAGCAGGTAAAAAGCACCTGGGATAGACCATCTCCCTGTGGAAGCCGATTGATGTCTCAAACTCTACATACTTCACTGACTTGACTCGTACTCTCAGCTTGGTGTCTGCAAGCAGTAGTCTCACTAGTAGTAGCTCATCTTCATTGCAACTGGCCTGGTGTAGTACATCTAGGATCTTTGAGCATTTAATTGTGTCGAAGGCTCGTGACATGTCAATGCCCAATTTGTGGAAGTCCCAGTGTTTGGACATGACTACCAACACAAGCATGTTTTGAGCCCATATAATCCTGTGCAGCTGTGTCCACGTTTGAAGCCACTTTGACATGATCCGGTGAAGTAATCGATATTGTCTCGGATGTGAAATAGATTAACATTGGATAGGATTTTCCATATGCTGTTGAGGAGCACAATGGGCCGCAGATTGGCTGGGGGCCCAGGTGGCTTCTTGGGCTTGGGTAGTGCGATAAGGGTGCCTTGGCCTACAGCATCGATGGGAAGGTGGTACATAAAAGCTGAATTGATTAGGTGCGTGATCGGTTTTGAGATAATGTCACTTGCATATTTGAATAGTTCATTGCTCATGCCATCAGGTCCAGATACATGTCCATTTTTCAGGGCTTTAAGTGCCTTCTCAACTTCTGCTGTTTAAATTGGTGTTAGTAATGGCCTGGGGTCTCCTGAGAACGGGTGCAAGGGCTCATCGTTGTGGTCAGTGAACTGTTCCTTGAAGCATTCTCGGATCGCCTCAGCTTTTCCCTGGTCAGTCCCGATAAAGTGTCCTTCAGAGTTGTGTACAGTGAGTGGTGGTGTGTAATCAGTAACTCTCAGGGCTCGGGCTGCCCGAAACATTTTGTGACAGTCATCCGTGGCAGTGATTTCATCTGCTAGGGAGTCTGCCTGTTGAATAGCAAGATCTTTTAAGCGTTCAGTAATGTGGCGCAGAATAATATTGCGCTCCCGGAGTAGTTTGGTGCGGTCTTCACTTTGGCCACTTTGATAGATGCGCAGCCATAACTCTTTCTGCTCTGCTGACAGTTTTACTACTAGAGGGTCGTCAGTATACCTAGATTGGTTGTTTTTAAGAACACCTATGGTGCTGGTGGCGGATGATTCCATAGATTTCAGTATTTTGGTTAGGGCTTCGTTTGGATCGGAGCTGACATCGATGTTAGCTATGTGCTCCCCGAGGGCATTTTTGTATGACATTTGAGTGTCAGTGTCGCTGATGAGCCATATAGTGGGATAAATTGGCCTCTGAAAATCAATCAAAATTAAATTATTGCATGCAAATTTGCAAGGTGGTCAGCTGACAGCATATTGGATGCTAACAAGTTTTGAATTGTCTGCCAAACCCATGTAGAGTTACAACTGCGTGTGTGTACTTGCGTATGTAGCTATAGAAGTAGTCGAGGCATTATGGTATATTGGTATTGACAGGGAATCGGACGCACAACCGGCGAAAGCGCCAGGCGTGCGTCTGCATGGAGGCATGGACGCACAGAAATTGATTGTGACGCAACCCCTCCGAAACTGTTGTATATAATGCAACCAAATTCGATTTGTGAGTTACCCATATGATTGCGGAGTGCAAGAGGACATTACATTTGCCCCCCCCCCCCACCCGCACCCACCCCACCCCCTGTGCTGGGAGTGGTCAAAAGGTCACCACAGCGATTGATTAATACAACTCCGAAACCATTGAACGGCATTTAACCAAATTTGATATGTCAGTTGCCCATATAATTGCTGAGTACAAGAATACTTTTACATTTAGCTCCGCCCCAAGAGGCATGGGGAAGGGGTTAAAAGGTCAAAGCAGAAATTGATTATAATGCAGCTCCTCTGAAATCATTGGATGGTATTGAAACAGATTTGTTAGCTCTGTTACGATATGATTGTCGAGTGCAAGCGGACATTACATTTGACTTCTCCCCCAGGGGTGGAGTGGAGGGGGGGCTTGCTTCGTACTGTAGGGCGAAGGACTTGCCATCACTCTCTTCTACCTTGGCAGCATCAACTGCGTACACATCTGCGAGGTCAGCAAGGCCAGTCGAGTGAGCAAATATGGGTTCCATAGCACGCTATAAAGGGGTTTAAACGAGACATATAACCATGCCGATGGTCCGACTGCTGCTCTCCAGTGGTGAGAACAGAATCTCACCCTCTCTAGAGGGGAGACAGGGGGTACAGTACCGTATAGAATGGGTCCTCTTCGAGGTGCCCCAGCGGGGCACAACATACATACACGCCGATGTGCTGCATCAACCTCCGGGCCGTGCACACAGCAGCTCACTGGTAGAAGTCTGCCGGGATGTGATAGAGTATCTCCCAGGTGCCAACAGCAACCTATGGAAAGCTATCAGTCCTAGCCTGTTCACACGTGTAAATCACCTGTTTGACAAGCCCTCCATTAACATATACGCCAGCACGGATGGGGTATCGGCCGCCCATTTAGAGTTTACACTCTTATTACTCATTGACCTGACGACAACATGATATCATACCAGCAATATCTGTCCTTTGCCGAGATGCTGAAGAAAGAGGGTTGCCCCTTCATGACCACTGCACAAAACGAACATATGCTCGCACAGCAACAGATCTGTCAACAAGAAGGAGAGCGCCTACAGCGGGAGAACTGGTATCAACAGAACATGCACGGGGCAAGGAGGCACGGGGGGAATTTCCGATACTGGCAGGCCCTCCTAGAGGAGAGTAAGCGGGATGCAGGAGTCTTGACAGACGACGATCGGCCAGATGTCTACGATGATGAGCCAGGTGTCTTCACGGACGAGGATGAGCCAGAGGTCATACAGTGGGAAGAGGAGATGGCGCGGAAGTATAAGATCAAGAAAGCCATCCAGCGGCGGACCTACTATCTTGGTGATAAGGTGAAGTTCCAGATGTCACGTCTCAGAACGCTACTGGCACCCGACATAGTGCTGGATGACCACATTTTAAGAGCAATGTGTCTCAAGACCGAAAAGCTGGCAGGGTTTGCCAGACTCTCCAAAATGAACCCTTCTATGTCTCATAAGCAGATTCTGCAGGTGATGTCGGTTTAAGCCCCAGGTATACTATGGCAAAATCAGAGTGGCGGAAGCAACCAGAACTATACCCCTCCCTGACTGCTGACGAGGGCGGTACCATCCACGGCTGGCGACTCCAGCAGATAGATACCATCAGGCAGAATCTCGTCCATGAGGCAGAAAAGTACGGCAGAACGCGCAGTCGATATAAGACAGCCTACAACGTCCTCGCGCATACAACCACTGCTGCGGGCGTGATTGGAGCCAGTGCTGGTGTGGCAGCTGTGGCCACTCTTGCTACAGGGGTGGGTGCCCTCGTCGCCATCGCTCTGGGTGGCGTGACACTAGCCACCACCGTCTTGGCCACGGGCTTGGGGGTGTGGCAGCGGCAGATCACAAGGAGGTTGGAGAAGCATGCTAAGTATGTGACACTAGCACAGAGTATGCTACGGACTATCGACGAGTCTGTCAGCAAAGCTCTCGAGGATGGCCAGGTCACCGATGAGGAGTACCGCCATATATTGAAGGTCCAAGCCCTGTACCGCACTGAGAAACCTAAAGTGCGACAGCAATACCGCACCAGCGGGCGGGTTGATATGGAGGAGTTAAAAAACGACATGTTACGGCGAGGTCACCTCGCCGGTCTCTGGAGCGACTACAAATAATGTGCTGCGTTAGCTTTAAGAACACCAGTATAGATGGCCTTCCCACGGGACCTCACGACAGTCAACCGGAGCCAACCGCCCCTCCTGGGTACACTCTTGACTGGCCTGAGAGGCCTTCTTGATGATATACCAGAGCTAACACGTTTCTCTATCACAGTGGATGGACGGGCCCGAATCAGCTTTTCCGTCAACCCACGACCACTGACGAACCGCCCCATCACCATCAGGGATGCGAAGCAAGCTCATACTTGGATGGCTGCTCCAAGCCTCTCATACTGGAATCAGCAGCTGAACTTTGCCGTGTGGTGTGCCACGGCAGGCTGTGGAGTAAGTTCCACCATGCTTCACTCCTATTCTGGTACTCCTGAAGCTGCGCTCATCGCCAGCTGTCTCAGATTCCACGTGTACTTCACTGTGCGACGAATCCTCCATGAGCTGGGTGCAAGCCTCCCTGATACAAACGACTTCGATCCACAGCTCAACAGTCATAGCGTCTCAGCGGCCAGCAGACTACAGAGAGAGTTCAGAGCCCACCCAGACTATCGGTGGCATGGCGGCGACAACCACGGTCTAGGGGTTATGTACGGTGGCCCGGGACGTGACTACGCAGGATTCCCCTATCGAACACCCCGACAAGTAGGCCGTCGGAAGACAGCGACATTCTCGTTCGATCCAGACTCCGATCCTGGAGCGATAGTGCAGAATATGCACATCACCAGAATCAGGCAGGACTCCCCAGATGCGTGGAAGTACTTTGTCCCACACACCACCTCGGGCCTCACACCAGCAGGGATCGTTCGGATCAACCAGTCCCTGGAAGCCCTGTGCTACTGCCTCCTTACAGCACAGACCAAGCTGCGTCATTCCATAGATGGTGTCAGCGGAGCAGAGGTCCAGGCCATGTTCATCAGTCTCGTTGAGGATATGATCATCGTGGCAGATCCCAGCAGTCTTATTGCTAAGTGCCAGCAGGGGCTGCAGAAGGCCCATCGCAAACTTGACTTTGCTCTTTCACCACACCTACGGTTGATTCCGAGCAACAAGATCGTGAACATCGAGGATCTCCAAGTCAGGGGCTATAACAACATGATAGTCGAGGGGAGTTCTCCCGGTGTCCACTTCGGTTTCAACGTGGATATCAACACACCTAGACGGGGCCATACAGTCATTCCGACACTGCAGCCAGTCGACATGGCGCTTCCCATGGCAGCGCCAACCCCACCACTGCAGCCAGTCGCCACGACACCACTTCCCGTGGCAGCTCTACGAGTGGTGTCAGGCCTAACTATCGTGGTGCTCGGGATCAGCCTACTCCGCCGCTAGCAAATCAGCTATAAGACTATCCTGACTCTCGTCAGTCTCGGCTGGGACCACAGTGAGACACTGAGCCAGCTTGGCCTGCCCTACAGCCCCTATACACGCTGCCAACATGCACATCCAAGGGCTGGAGGGTTCCGCAGTGCATCCTTTTTCCAGCTTGTAGTGTCGCAGAGCCTTGTTCAGCTCTGAGTTAGGTGAGGCCATGGAGGTCTGCAACTGCTGGAACACATCTGACAGATACTCCCGATCCTTGTAGAAACCTTTAGTTCGCAGGAGCTGCTCGACGATACTCCCACCCATGATAAGGTATTCGAGGAAGCAGATCTGCCCCTTTCCAAATCCTAGATAGAGCTTCACAGCTGTCAGTTCCTCTGTCAGCTCAGCACCAGAGAGCTGAGCGAGCTCATCTGGCGTCTTCTTCTTGTAGGCCTTCAGCTCCCTCTGGAAGATCTCATAGTACTTCTCGCATAGTGCGGACATGTTTAAGATGCCTCAATAGAGAGATGAATATTCCTGAGTACAAACCCGGCCACCTGGCAGATGCAGACTGGGAAGATCTTATTAGCTCACTCGACAGGGAACACAGGCGTTTAACTGCATTGTATACTCATGGTTTAAACAATGCCGTCAACGGTACAGATCGTGAAGCAACTGCCCGAGAGCCAGATGAGTCTTCAGAAGGTAGAGAACCTGCTGCGAACCAAGACAGAGAAGTTACTGACACAGGCTAAACCTCTGGCAGTCCATGTCGCCAGTAACGTGGCGGCAGATGTGGCTGAGGTGAAGATGACAGGGGGAAATGAGGTTCTTCCTGCCGCCACTGCAGCTGTCCTCGCTACCGTAGTGAGTAGGGTGGCCGGCCACTGTCTCGGAATAACTCACCCCATCCCAAAGATCGCCCTCAGTGGTGCCGCCTACACTGCCACCGCCAAAATCATGGGTGAACGTGTTACACTAATGGAGGCCGCGGTTCTAGTGCTAGCAACGAGTGCAATGGCCGAGATCATCGTCGCCTATGTTTAACCCTTCTGAATAGTGAGAGATGGATGACGAGACCCCTGCAGCATATGAGGCATGGCGGGCTGGAGGGTGGTGTGTAGTCCATAGTCGAGCATGCGGCCTGAGGATTGCCAATGCCCAGGAATGGTGGACCGCCCACAAGGCGTGCCCCTGCAGAGAGGGCCAGTACCCTGAGCACTGCTACCTATTCCCTTGGCCGACTGCGTGGTCCTCCTATGCCCAACTATTTCACTGGGGGTATGACTAGTGGGTGCCGTGCTATATGCCGTGCATATAGCACTATGAATCTGTCACTCACAGACATAGAAAGCAAAGAGCTAGGCGATCTTGCTCACTTGGGCGAGGCACGCCTCGGTTCAGAGGACACTGTTGTCCCTATCTCCTTCCTAGACTTCGATGAGAAGGGAGACCCGCGGGAGATCCGAGGTACCATCCCAGCCCGAGATCTCGTCGGGAACACTGATATGGTAGGACAATCGGCCATTAACAAGGCCAAGACTGTATACAAGGGGATGGGCATCAAAGACAGGGCAACGATGCGGGGTATGCTCGGAGTCGACGAGGCTGGTGCCATCAAGGTTATGGCTGAGTCCTATGCACAAGACCTAGTTAAGGATCTCCTGAAACCCCGGAGCTTTTTCCAACAAGACGGAGAGAATCTCAGGGTAGGCACCATCGGCCTGAGCAATATCACGGTCGATGGCAAAAAAGGTGCTACCGACAGCCTCCAGCTACCAGAGGTGAAGAAGTCAGGGTTCTTTGGTTTGCCGTTTAAGCTCACATAATAGTCATGGCTTCCCGTGCATGTATCATACAGATACTGGATGTGCTAGACACTGTGGGTGCTGACACAGGCCCTCTACGCTATCTTCTCGGCTGCTGCTGGGATTTCATGCTTGACGCCTCCATCGCATCCTTCGTATCCGCCGGAGGTACAACGCTACCCACACAGCAGGCGCAAAAGCTGGTGCAGGAAGTACTTCCGTTTAGTCTCCCAGATATAGACGAGGCTACCGCCGACCAAGTGTTAACCATCCTTCGCGCACATGTCTGTACCATTCGACAGTAGGCCAGGCGATGCTGGCCAGGTGGTGCTGATCATTGCCCCGTCAGGCCACGGGAAAAACATCTTGCTGCGGGCTCTCCTGGCCGAACATCTACACTCTCAATACATCCTTCTGGTGTCTGACTCCGCTGCTGAGGCGGTTGACAGTAATGATCAATGGTACAATGGTCCAATCACCAAGACGCAGAACCTGCAAGCTCTGATGGAGAAGCTGCTGGCAGCCCGACTGACAGAACCACTTGTTCTAGTTATCGATGACCCTGCAATGGACCAGAAGACAGTCACCTACCTCAGCAACATCACCAGGCGCATCCGGCACACAAAGATAACTGTCTTCATCCTCTTTCAGAAGTACACTCGCGAGATCTCACCAGACATCCGCCACAATGCCCGGTTGCTATACTTCAGCTCCAAGTGTGTACATGCCCTGCTCGAGACCATATACGACAGCCTAACCGTCAAGGAGCCCAAAGGGGGCTTTATCGCAGGTGTACAGAGGGCAGCTGAGCTGTACCGCTTCATCTTCAGCAACAAGGAGACAGGTGAGCTGTCACACTTCAAGCCCTCTCTGGAAAAGGCGCAGACCTTCACCTACAAGCTGAATCCAGCCAGGAAACTAGCCTGCTCTACGCGTCATCGCTGACAGACTGACTGCGGCGGTCTCCGCTGCAACTTTTTCGTTCAGGCTGCGCGGTCTCCGCTACTTCGTCCGCTACGTCATCAGAAGCTTGAGGAACTTCGTCAGAAGCTTGAGGAACTTCGTCAGAAGCTTGAGGAACTTCGTCATAAGCTTGCGGAACTTCGTCAGAAGCTTGCGGAACTTCGTCAGAAGCTTGCGGAACTTCGTCAGAAGCTTGCGGAACTTCGTCAGAAGCTGGAGGAACTTCGTCAGAAGCTTGAGAAACTTCGCCAGAAGCCTGAGGAACTTCGTCATAAGCTTGAGGAACGTCGTCATACGCCTGGAGGCCTGCGCGATGAGCATCGTACTTGCGAGCCGTTTTGATGAGGTAGTCCTGGTAGTTATCTGGTAGTTATCTGGGAATTTCAGAAATGCTGACAGATTCTTGTCCAATCTCCTACGCCCTCTTTCATTGAAGATATGCTCAACAGCCTCCTTGCTGCCAACAGTGAACCCCTCTTGAGTACATTTTCCATGACCGGTGTCATGGCTCTCCGCTACAGCGGCACTGACCTCCTCCCTGAGGTAATTATTTGCCCCAGACTGGATAGCATCTCTCGCTCTTCCTGGCTATGTAGGCTAAATACGGCAGCCCACTTCCCGACCGTTAGTAGATCTTTGGGGTCGACCCTCGCCTTTTGGAGAGCTAGAATAACAGGACTGTTGGTTTGGCCCACAGGTAGGTCGAGTGTCCTGCCCTGGGTGCTGTCAAACTTCCGGTAGAGTATCCGAGTCAGGAGTTCTTTTGTACTACGAGCTGGTGCTCCTTCCTCTATGGCGGCCAGTATCTCCGCATCCGTCGGCGGTGTAACCTTGACTCGCTCATGGATAATGTTGATGTCACAAAGCAGGCCTCGGACCCTGTCACTGTGGGACAGTGCACGTCGCGGCTGTCGTGCCGGCTTGGCCTGCTGCCCAAAGATAATCTGCTGGAGAACTTTACCAAACATGGCAGCCGTTTAACCCCTCTATATACCCAGACCTTAAACATGCTGCAGTATGTGCAACATCCAGATGGGGCCGTTGAACCTGCGGCATCGCACTGACCTGATCCCCGGAAGGACTGCCTGACGGTCATTCGGCCCAGTATACACGATGATAACCCGTTGTCCGCTGCTGGGAAGTACATTGACTTTGCAATCTCGGCACAGATCCATGAGATCAAGAGCATGACACTCGAGTTCAAGCTTCAGAGCACAATGGAACAGACGGTAGAGCTCCCGCAGGTTCTGAACAGGTGGGAGATCGTGCAGAGCAACAGCACCGTGGACACCACCTATGTGAATGATGAGTACCGAGTCCTAGGTCCGCTGGCTCGTGACCCAACCTTCTATGCGAAGGGAAAGGGGTACAACGCTGTGGGTGAGGGGTTCACGGCATTCGAACTACTGGTAGGTGTCGAGAAGGCTGTGGCAGTTCCACTCTTCACCCTCCTCGAGAACACACACGTGAATCCAGCTGCCATGCAGGATAGGTTGTTCCTCCGGGTGTACACTGAGTATCTCGCAGATGTGTCGATGAATGCTCCAAGACTTCATGTCTGGCATGACAAGAATGACCAGGAACTGAAGCAAACGGGATCCAAACAGCGGATCGTGCATGTGGAGCGAGAACACCAGCAGGTCCAAGCCACAGCTAACCAAGAGGTAGAGCTGACATTGCATCGTGGTGCATCGGACTGTGTCGCTGTTGCGGTCCTGGTTCAGAAGGGAGTCATCATCCAGGAGGTGGGTAAGCTGGACGACTTCAAACTTGTGGTTGCTGGGACCAATGTTCTTGGTGAGGTACGTGAGCTGGCTGACTGCCAACTCTACAGACAGAAAACTAAGTCATACGCACTTCTGCGACTAACCAGTGGAAGCGACGACCTCGAGTCAGCACTCAAGGGCCGTCACCACGTCGGTGGCAGGAACATCCCACCTAATCATGGCAACCGGCTCAGCTTCAACATCGGAAACCTCATAGCTGGGACTCGCTCATTAGGTGTGACAGTACTTTACTTTGGCTATGCTAAGGTATGCGTGTCAAACACATCAGGTATTCAGCTTGAGCATGCGTAGAGCACGACCCCTGTCGTCACCGCTGCAGCTGCCACTACTACTATAAGCTCTGCTGTCTTCTGACCTGTCGATGCTTCATAGTCGAGCGTTGGCTCAGATACGGCCTCGTAGTACTCATCGAGACTCTCATCTGCCTCTTTGACGCTCTGGTTGGCCTGAGCTCGGAGTTGTCGTCGGCGTGCCCCCCTCTGGCGCATATGCTCGAGTGCTTTGCTGTACTCAAACTTCTCCATAGACAGCTTCTCCATCGCCTGGTTATGACGCTCACGCTCAACCTCTGCCACCTTCTCGTCAGCGAAGCTGAGTCCCCAGTTCGCTAAGGCAAACACGCCCGCATTCAAGATTGCGGAGGCCATGCTATAGGCTACAGTTTAAAGCTACTATATACGGATATGTATGAACCAGAGGCTTATGAAGATCCAGTCGAGGATATAGATGAGGAGGATTATGAAGATCCAGTCGAGGACTATGATGCAGACGACTACGATGTAGCGGAGACCGTGGGTGATGAGCCTGAATCCCTCAAACTAATACACAGAGCAAAAGGAATCTATCGCACTTATGTAAAAGGTTCTATCGGTCCGCTGGCAGCAGTTGGGGCTCTGATCGCTCTGTTCACAACGAAGGCGGGCGAGACGGTCCGCAAGATCGCCAACAATGCTCTCCAGGGTGTGGAGAAGATTTCTGAAGCCATACCAGCCATCGCCTCAGGAGTAGGTACGTTCTTCGGAGTCGCAGGCCCTTGGCTACCGTATGTTGCCATGGCACTTGCGGCCATCTGGGCCGCCGAACATTTAAGCCGTACTATATAAGGATGGCGTCTCTGTATGACCTAGTCAAGACACTTAACTTCCGAGGATTAGTCGATAAGCTACCGCTCAGCGAAGATCCAGCAGAGACTAGACGCCGGTGTATGGTGGTGTTTGAGGAGGTCTTCAGTGATAGTCGAATGCATAACGGCCGTCTGTGTAGAGTTCGCCCAGGCTGTGCGTGACAGGACGGGAGTGGACGTCAGTGATACCCTCACCCAGACCGTGCGTGACAGGATGGGAGTGGACGTCAGTGATGAAATCCGGGGTCTTTCTTGAGGAACTCTACTATCGGCCTGGTGGATATTACCGTGAGCCCCACCAACTACTCGAGGCTGTACGTCGCAAGGGCCACAACTTCACCTTGGAGACAATTAGCCAGTGGCTCAGCCGCCAGGCGATGTGGCAGATATACAAACCTCGTCCATGGCACATCAGGTATGCCCATTTCGATGAAACTGTCCCAAATAGAGTTCACCAGGCAGATGTTCTATTCCTTCCACACGACTCGGTTGGTCATAAGACCTACAAGTATGCCCTCACTATCGTCGATGTCGCCAGCAGGTACAAGGCTGCAGCACCGCTCACAGACAAGTCAGCTGGCCAGGTGGCCCAGGCATTCCAGGGTGTCTACGAGGATCCGGAAAATCCCCTCCAGTGGCCAGAATTGTTGCAGGTGGATGAGGGTAAGGAGTTCAGAGGCGAGACCGCGGCCCTCATGCGGAAACATGGTGTGGCAATTAGACGAGGTGAAGTTGGTCACCACCGTGCCCAGGCAATCGTCGAGCGGTGGAATCGGACACTGGCAGAGAGACTGTTCCCACACCAATACGCCCAGGAAATGGCACAGGCCGGAGAGAGGTCCAGGGTGTGGGTGAAAGGTTTGCCCCGGGTGGTAGAGCGATCCAATACTGAGGTAACTCGGTTAACTGGTAAGAAGCCAGTAGAGGCTATCCAACGATCCTCTGTTGCCCAACCTTCCGGAGGAGCGGACAAGGAACAGGTGTGCCTTCCATCTTATGCTCTGGTTCGGTACCTGTATGAACCTGGTGAGTTGGAAGGTGGGCGACGACGTGCAACAGATCCTAACTGGTCGCTAGATGTCCACGGACTTGCCAGGTGTGTCGAGATGGAGGGGCAGCCTACGCTGGACTATCTGGCACGCTCGGAGAGCTGTCCCAAACGTCCGTTTGTTCGGGAGGAGCTTCAGGTGGTCCCTCCAGACACACAGCTACCACCGTCGTCAGGTGCCTGAAGGATATAGTACTCGATTGGTTCGGTATGGACACCATCTGGTAACACATGCCGCTTATCATAGTAGGCTGAGAGCCCGAGTTTTTCCTGTTCATACGTCACCATGCCCTGGTGGCGCATGCATAGGCCTCGGTTTGTAGCTCTGTCCATGCTACCGTTTAGGGCACTGAAGAACCTTTGCCAAGAGACATCGTTCTGGCATTTAGACATACCTTTGGCTGAGCATTTCACCTTCCCATCGGGGTTCTCCACGTAGTAGCACTTGGAACAGAGAGCGATACCACGGTTGCCTTCGAACTCGAGCTTGAACAGTCCCGGAGTCCGTCCAGACCACTTGTCCCAAGCTAGCCACTCCCACTTATGAGCCTCATACTCTGCTCGCATCTCAGGGCGAATGACTTCGTCGAGGCTGGAGGCAGCTATTGCGATGTACGCAGAGTCTGTGTCCATCTGGAGGTACTCGAAGCTGTCACGAGGCACATAGTGATCCAGGAAGTCGTAGTAGAACTCCAGCATCCGCAGCTTCGCGAGCTCGTATACGGCTATCCCCACCTGGAAGGGCCGGCGAATGGTGATTTTTGCCTTGCGTCTCTGGATCTCGTAGGACTCGCCGATCTCCTCGAGATCTTCGAACCATGCACTGCGGAGGGCTCTATCTACCACTCGTTCATCCTTGGTGAAGGTCGTGTTGCTGTGGCGCTCCAGGGCCTCGATGAGCTTCCCATAGGCACTGTTGCCTAGTAGCTTGAACAGATCTGCCAAGAGCGATTTGCTCTTATCAACATCTCCTGTACGGCATGCATCAGTTACATTGTTCACGAACCACTCAAAGGGTCTCTGCAGCTTGTAGTCTATTGTCCGGTAGACAGCTGTAATCTCTAGCCCATGGGCGAGGTACCACTTGAGTGATGGCGCATACAAGAGCTTCCTCTTGGGTGAGAGTGCACCGACTAGTTTACTGGTTGTGGGACGTTTCCTACCTGTTTTCTCTAGGTATGTGAGCATCTCAACAGATACTGCCTCAGCCAGAATCTCTCTGTTGTAGAAGAGAGGTGGCATTTCCTAGAACTTCGCCCACAGGGCCTTAGGAACCTCTATGTCCACTTCAGCGAAACCGAACCAGTGGTCAGCCAGCAGATCCTTCTTAAATCTGGCTACGTCGCTAGCACCGGACCACTGCCGTACTGTCTCCTTACCACATGGCATCTCTTTAGCCATCGTAGACAAGTACAGAGCATTTGCGTCATAGCCGAGTAGACGTTGGCAGACACGCTCACTCAGGCGGATGCGTGTCACACCTGCCTCATGGTATCTGGTGAACACGATGCTGGGCCCTCCAACAACCGCGTCCTTCAGCATATCGTAGGCCTCCTTGCCCGGGGAGTAGAGGCTAACATCCGGCATGTGCTGAGCGGTTCCGCGTAGGAGGTACTGCAGAGACACTCCTGGGAGAGACACAGCATCCTTGAGAATGTCTATTTCTCGTTCCGTGTAGAACTCCCGCATCCGCTCGAGGGCTTCGATGAATGGACTGACATCCAGGTTGTTATAGTACCGCAACCAGTCGGCGAACGTCTGCATGCCTTGGTCTCTGAATGTCTGTTTGCACTGTTTCCACTCCGATAGCTCGAGGAGGTAGCCACCTTTGAGCTTGGACCACCACGCTGGGTAGTCGGGGAGTCCGGGGTAATTAAGCTTCTCGGGGGTGTCGAACCATTCATACGGGAGCCAGCTCCTCTGCTGTGTACATCCATAGGCTTTGATCCATGCCTCGTAGGAGACTCCTGGCCCCAAGTAGTTAATCACATCGAGAAACCTAAGCTCGGGGGTCATGAGGAACATGGTCTTACTAGCTTGCTTGGCGACATTCACTGTGCCAGTGTTGGTCAGCTCATCCACGAAGTGCTTCTTGATCAGGTTTAGGTCATAACGGCCAGAGTTGAAGCCCAGCACTGGGACTTGGTCACACCACTCGGTAATCAGTCGCTGCTGGCGTTTTGGGAGGTTGTCCATGTCTGAAGGGATGAACTGTGCCCGGACTTCTGTACGGATTCTGTGTGCTCGCCTGGTAATCTCCTCCATGAAAGCCTTGATCAGAGCTTCTGGGTCAGGATTGCAGAGGTGAGTGGGCTCACTGGCGGAGCCTTCCAAGGAGCAGCCGACTGACACAGAGATCGGTGTGTGGTTACTCTCAATCGTGAGAGTCTCCGTAGGATGAGTCTTGACGCCATCTAGGAGCGCCTCGAAGTCATAGACGATGAAGTGCGGGTATGAGACGGTCCGAACTCGTTTAGGGATGCTTGGGCAGCGTTTTATCTCGCACTCCCACTGTACCACAGGCGTGTATCCAGCTGCTCTCAGCTTCTCCCCTCTCCGGACTGTCTTGAAGTATTTTTGTTCGGCCGCCTCACCTTGCTGGTGCTGAGGGCATCCATGCCAGAAACAGCCATGGAACTGGTAAACGGTGTTGGTAGTCGGATCATAACCATCTACGGGAGCCCCCTCGATCCAACGCTCGCCACCGTGCCCACACTCTACATGGTGTATGTGGATACCTTGGGTTTTCGCCTCATACGTGACCCAACGAGTAGCCGCTGAACTGGCTGGTTGGGGTGGATAGAAGGCTTTCTCATGCGCAGACTGCGGTGCATCAACCTTCTCCCCAGGGCACTCTATGGTTGTTTTGCCACCTGTACAACGGTCAGCATGACGCTGAAGATGGCATGCCTGTGTAAACCTCTGCTGGCAGTGACTGCAGACTAGTGTATGTGCCAGCTTGAAGATGTTCTTTATATAGAAGGCGTGGTGATCGTACACCCCGATGGTCATAGTGTCGTGGTAGTGGGCCGCTTGCCGGATCAGGTGCCAGGTGCCATCTTCAGTTGGTTCATACACGCGAATCCCGATCTTCGTGAAGAACTCTACCTTATCCAGCTGATCCAGAGAGGTTTTTGGCACGTCAGGCACAGGCCCGTCCAGGTCATAGAACTGTCTCGCGAGCTCACGCGCGGTCTCAGTACTTCTATCAGGCCTCGCCCCCTGATGCACTGCTAGGCATCTCCAGAGACACATGTTATCCTTGTAGGTGTCAAGTGCCGCCATACTCTTCTTCTGTCGTAGCCAGTTTGGGAGCGGGCCTGTCCCGAGCAAAGGATGGTGGTCGATGACAGCCTTGACCACAACGTTGATTGATCGGGCGAAAGCCCACTTGGTGTTGGGGCGTTCGATGTTGTCGGGGTCGAGGCGGTCTTGCCCTCTTGCCGCCACCCAGTCCTGAGCTGCTCCTATCGTGTTCAGCCACGGACTCCCTGGAGCGTTCTTGTGGAAGAGCATCACCCTACCATCCTCGATGTGTTTGATGCGATAGGTGTGGGTATACCGGAGGTAGAAGGCGTTCCGGGCAGTCTGCTGGATCTTACCCATGATCTGCCCTGTAATGTCTCCATTGAGGCCTTGGAAGAACGTCCAGCGTACTGTCCGTCTTCCTCTCTCCTCCCCTTCCATCTCACCCAGACGCTCATTGAGAATCTGCTCACCCTCTCGCCTCATGCTCCGGGCTAAGGGTTCAGCCCTCGGGCCTCTCATCATTCGCTTAGCGATCCTGCGTAGGGCGGGTCGGCGCTCCAGTGGATGGTCTGTCATCCGCGTCGCTACAGCTTTGGCTCGTAAGCTAGCCGTCACCTCCTCATCCAACTGATGAAGCTCCCGCCGCTGCTGTGCTTTCTTGTGGGGATTCAAAGGATCATCTCTGGTGGTCGCGGGAAACCGTCCCGTCTTCACTGATCGGCTCAGTCGAGCAATGAATTCCTCGGCACGGGCCAGTCCGATCAGCTGGAGCAGGTCGGCTTTCTTGGCCTTAGAGGCTACTCTAAGGCCAAATTGCCTTGCCATAGCGCGAAGCTGTGCAACAGTAATCATGGTGTATACCACTGAGTATGCTTGTCTCTAAATGGGCGTTCAGACCATGTAATGCGTGCTATACCACTGAGTATGCTTGTCTCTAAATGGACGTTCAGACCATGTAATGCGTGCTTGATCAGCTCGTATACCGCTGAGTATGCTTGTCTCTAAATGGACGTTAAGACCATGTAATGCGTGCTTGATCAGCTCGTATACCGCTGAGTATGCTTGTCTCTAAATGGACGTTCAGACCATGTAATGCGTGCTTGATCAGCTCGTATACCGCTGAGTATGCTTGTCTCTAAATGGACGTTCAGACCATGTAATGCGTGCTTGATCAGCTCGTATACCGCTGAGTATGCTTGTCTCTAAATGGACGTTAAGACCATGTAATGCGTGCTTGATCAGCTCGTATACCACTGAGTATGCTTGTCTCTAAATGGACGTTCAGACCATGTAATGCGTGCTTGATCAGCTCGTATACCGCTGAGTATGCTTGTCTCTAAATGGACGTTACGACCATGTGCTAAGTAGTATAGCCGGGATTAAAATGATACAACGTCCCGGAATAACGGGGGTAATCGGGAAATTCTCCTCCCGGGTGCTTTCATTATGGGGGTGTGGCATCGCACTACGTGCTGGCATAGTGAAGGGGGGCCCCTAGGGGCGGCAGTTTTTTAGAGGCCCGCGCTACCTGGGCCTAAAAAACACCACAAAAATGCGGCCCTCAATTGTTAAGGGCCTGGGAGGCGAATTTCACGATTTCCCCCGTTATTCAGGGACGTGGTATCATTTTAATCCCGGCTATACTACTTGTGTATTCATGGTTTGTAATGTTATGTCATGCATAAATATGATATGTAAGGGGTCCGTCACCTCATATAAATAAGCAAATAAAATTTACTTGAATTGAATAAAAAAAAGTCAAGGGATGTAAAAGCCCCGAAATCGATGACAAGTTGGCAACTATTCGAAATATGACGCTCATATGTGTAGAGGTCCCTAATGAAGTGGGCATGAAGTCCTGGTGTGAATCTGTCTGTGTATGATTATGTCCAGTGGGATTTTCTCAGGGTGGGAGTTTGTCCGGTGGGGCATTGTCCAAGTGGGATTTTGTCTGGGTGGGATTATGTCCTGGTGAGATTTTGTCGGGTGGGATTATGTCCGGGTAGGATTTTATCCGGTGGGATTTTGTGCGAGCATCACACTGGGCGTTATCTCGTACGTGGATACTAATTTTCAAGATGGTGACCTGACTATATTATCTCAATTCCAGGTACTCTCGAATTGGCCTAATAAAGGTATCTAAAATACCATATCTCGTCTAGATATAATATAATTACGCAGAAAGCACGGCAAAAGTCATGCAAACAATTTAGTTGAATTAGAAACATTTATTTAAAGTTATTACCCTCATCGATAACCGGGTATTTCATTCATGCGCATGCGTACGTGCGTGTGTGTTTAATGGAGCTGTATATAATCAGTTGGGCCTCGTCACTCAGCTCCACACTACAGAGACCGTATGTTTTATAGGTTGCGTAATGGAATTTCCTTCGTCGAATTAGCTGATAATAATACTACACAATGTGCTGGGTTGAATATTGTTTTATTGATTCTAATAGGATTAACTTTTGACTTACACTCTTAAGAAAGTAGGTGAGATTGACCTAGTTCTTATATAGGCGTTCGCGTATGCCCAAAGGTATTCAGCCATCAAGTTAGATGTCGATGGGTATAAATACGAAAAAAACGTAACATCAAGGTCATATCTTAACCCATTGGGTCCAATACTGCAGAGAAATTGACAAGGGTGATAACTCTTGTAGTTGGTATCGAATCCGCCTCATCTTCATAATGATCACTGATCTGTACGTCGATGATGTCTGCTATTCCGGGTAAGATGGTATTATCGAGGGTTTTTGGTAAGCACTGCATCTGGCGCAGCAACAGATGAAGACCAGAGGTTCGACAGTGCATACCACAACAATGTTTGTGATGAGATAGATGCTATCCAAATGCTGGTAAAAGATGTAGATATACAGTGGGTATCACCATCAGAGATACATCAAGCGATTATGACAATCAATACAGGAAAAGCATCAGATCTGAATGGGGTAGCAGTCGAAAATATCATCTACACCGGCGATGACGTAGTAAGCTATATCTTAGACATTATTAGTCAGGTCGTCGGTAATGGCAATATGCCAGAATCCCTGTAAGTAGGACTACTATCGCCAGTGTGGATGCAAAGAACTATAGATGGATAACTGCCCTTACGACAATTGCCAAGATAATCGAGGCAATACTCGGAAATAGGGTGCAAGAGAAAATAGAGTCGATCCAGAACGCTTCACAACGAGGTTTCACAGCTGGGTCATCTCCAATGAATGCAGCACTCCTATTAGAAAAACATGATAGGGAGTGCAAGGATAACAATATACATAGCCTTGTCTTATTAGATGCCACACCAGCGTTTGACATCGTCGACCACTAGCATCTATTGGCGTGTTTATACCATGCAGGTGTACAAGACAAACATTGGCTACTAATACAGAGGACTCATCTGAACGCGGCAAGCCTGAGCAAGTGGAATGGCTCAATATATGACTCATTCAGCATGTGTCAAGTGGTTTGGCAAGGTGGCAACCGCCTTTGTGATGTCATCAACACACAGATTATGATCAACATGGCCTCTGATTTTGCTAAAGTCTAGCGGTACAAAATTCACCCAACAAAAAGTTTCGCTCTTTCGCTCAAACCAAGAAACACCAGGCAGAGCGACTACTGCAAAGCCATGGAATTTACACTTGACGAAGAACCGTTACTATTAGATAGTTTTCCCACACATCTCGTAATGAAGAGAACAAGTTCACTGGAGGAGAATTGTATCGAGAACGTGGAGGAGTATATTCAAAAGGCACGAAGACAAGCGTATGCATTGTTTCCTGCTGGCTTTCATGGCAATAATGGTCTTGATCTTATAACAATTATCCACTTGTATACGATATACGTGGAGCCAGTATATGGACTGAACTAATTCTACCTACAAGAGGGTTGTTAAAGCAACTGGAAACACATTACGAAACTGCTGAAACAATTCCTTTCACTGCCAAACAATGCAGCCGATCCGGCAATCTATATATTGCCTGGTATCCTCCCAATGGAGGCGCAGATACATACCGAAGCACTCAACTTGTTCAATAATATATGCAACCAACCGGATTACATACAGACTAGAGAAGCGAATAGTAAGGCGGAAAACAGCAATGCAAACTACAGCGAGCTACAGTTGGTTTATATAGGTAAAGAAACTCGAGAACATTAATAGATACCAAGATCATCCCGTCAAGAAGCATACCTGAAAAAAATCTGATAAACAGAGCTGTGCATGGATTCTGGATACAGTCAATAGTGTCGCTGGTGCCCTTTTATTATAACTCACTCAAGCATATGGGCAATTCAAGCTATGCACCTGGTAAATTGCATCCTACGTTACAATGGACTTTTCCAGTTTAGCCATCCATCATATGACG
Source organism: Chaetoderma sp. LZ-2023a (assembly GCA_034401795.1). NCBI lineage: Eukaryota > Metazoa > Mollusca > Caudofoveata > Chaetodermatida > Chaetodermatidae > Chaetoderma > Chaetoderma sp. LZ-2023a. The sequence continues at coordinate 54,082,092 of CM067370.1, read as the reverse complement.
TCATAATCAGCTACGTGACGTGCATGATGACGTCAAAATTAATTACATCATGAATGACTCGATTTAATCCGTCTTACGCTTAATAGTCCGACACGTACCAATTATATGGCTTTGCTAATTAATAAACATATGTTGAATATTTTGAACAGCACCCAGTTAAATTAGTTTCAAAATATTTAACAGCTAACCTGTATAGTTTTTTGGACAAATTAATAGGCAAGTTGTTCAGGGATCGCAACACGGGTGAAGTGTGGATGGAGTTTAGCCAGAGATGGGCGGGGCAAAACTAAAACTGGAAAGATCCATTGGGATGTCAGAGCTCAAGAGAAGTAAGTCTCATTCCTGTCAAGCTGAAGCTATTAACAGGCGCATGCACCTTACAGTCACGAAGAGCGAGATTTGGACTCGAGGCTACAGATCCGCTATGCGTACTATGCAAGAGCGAGCCAGAAAATGTGAAGCACTTCCTTATCCTCTGTCCAACGTTGATGGAAGTCAGAGCTCCAATTCTCAATGTATGAAATCTTGCATCTAAACCTATTCAACCGGCCAAAGCACATAAATCATATACATATCCTGGTGGACTGTACATTACTCCTGAACATAATAAACTGTATACAATAGAATTTCTGCTCTTTATATTGTACTCGGCTAGATCTATATTAACCACAACATAAGTTCACCTCACTGCAAACAGTATACACTAATAATCACATGTAGGCCTACGTAGTATCCTAGGGTATGTAGCGTTTATTAACTACACATGTGATGAGCTTTAAACACTGGTATATGAATTATGGTTGTGATAATGATACTGGAGATGCTAAAATAATCACAATGTCAGCACTAATAGCAACTTACTAAATAAACGATGCTAAAATAATCACAATGTCAGCACTAATAGCAACTTACTAAATAAACGATGCTAAAATAATCACAATGTCAGCACTAATAGCAACTTACTAAATAAACGATGCTAAAATAATCACAATGTCAGCACTAATAGCAACTTACTAAATAAACGATGCTAAAATAATCACAATGTCAGCACTAATAGCAACTTACTAAATAAACGATGCTAAAATAATCACAATGACAGCACTAATAGCAACTTACTAAATAAACGATGCTAAAATAATCACAATGACAGCACTAATAGCAACTTACTAAATAAACGATGCTAAAATAATCACAATGTCAGCACTAATAGCAACTTACTAAATAAACGATGCTAAAATAATCACAATGGCAGCACTAATAGCAACTTACTAAATAAACGATGCTAAAATAACGGCAATGCTAGCACTAATAACAACTTACTAAATAAACGATGCTAAAATAACCGCAATGCTAGCACTAATAACAACTTACTAAATAAACGATGCTAAAATAACGGCAATGCTAGCACTAATAACAACTTACTAAATAACGATATTGATAATGATTAAAGCCTGAAATTCTAGTAAATGTTCCACTTTGGCTAGCCTAATTAATTAATATTACGCATGGTGCGGTTCTCCTTTGAATGAGTTGAAAATATAATACAATACACAAGATACATAATGCAATTTAGATGCTTATAGAAACATTATGACCACATTTTAGATAGGTCGCTTAAAAGATGGCAGAAGATGTTGACGTAACAATTTTCTATTGATTTCTAATGCTAAAATTAACCTTTGCCGTATATTATTCGGAAACTAGGTCAGAATAGAGTGGTTCTTATATGGGCAATACCGTATTCCCCTATGTAACCATCCACCAAGTTAGAAATCAATAGCTATAGAAATGACGAAATGTTCCCCCTGAAATAATCTCCTTCCCCATTGGATCATATACTGCAGAACATTTACAAGGGGGATACCTCAGACACATTTTCATAATGCAGATATTAGATGTCTAGCGGAACATTTGGACCAGATTTGGTGTAAATCAGTCAAAAGATGGCAGAAAGTGCAGACAGAATAATTTACAATTGATTAGGCTACACTGCCCAAATTGACCGTTGAACTATATTAACCAGAAGCTAGGTCAGAATAGTGTGGTTCTTATTATGTTGGTAATGTAGGTACCTATCGGCATAATGTGGTGATAGGTACCCAGCTAGAAGTCAACAGGCCCGTTTACATAATGCCGATATTAGATGGCTAGCAGAACATTTTGACCAGATTTGGTATAAATTGGTCAACAGATGGCAAAAAGTGATGACTGAATAACAAAAAGTGCCACCATTGTTAACCCTTTAACACTCATCTGTTCAAGAAAATTTCAATTTTCTCATTGAAATTGTCCATTTGCAGGCCAAGAGAAGACTATTTTTGTAATTTACCAATGGAATGACGGTCTCTGTTATCGAGCCAGTCATTCCAGTGGTAAATTTTCAAAAATAGTGTTCTCTTGGTCTGCAAATGGACATCTCCCAAGACTATTGTAGAAGACGTTTTTGCCTGATATGAGTCTTAAAGAGTTAACGACGCCGAGACGGCCGGGGCATGATCGCTATGGCTCCACTGACTGACAAGTAAGCTGCGATAAAAGCCTCGATTTGCCACATATTTTAACACAACAAATTAGGTCGTCACCATCAAAGACGTTGGCCTGACTAAAAACCTGGATCCGGATCGGATCAAATTCCTGAGCAAACAATACTGGGCCTACGTTGGCGGATTTGTTCCATAGCATGTTTATTCGTTGGCCCAATATAGTTTTGCTTGTTGTGTTTACATTGGCCTAACGTATGTTTGCCCACATACTTTGGGCCTATGTTACTAATCTATTATCAACAAGAGCAATAAGAGATTGCAGACCCTCGCACTCCCGTTTTTGTCACATTTTTAGATTTCTGGACCACACTCAAAGTTGTGTATTCCTAGTGTATGGTTAAACACTTTCTTGTGTTAATAGTTGAGACAAATCGGATCAGTAGATTGCGAGATATCCATATATCCAGAGGTTGATCCGATCCGGATCCAGGGTCTTTTATCCGAATCACACCAAAAATCTGGAAATCCTCTTGCACGTTGTGTTCAAATTTCAGCCAAATTGGATTGGCAGTTTTTGACAGACAAACACACGAACTTTGTGATTCCGGAAATTCAGATCAGAAAGAATCGGACAATTCAAGGCAAATTTAAGACCTGCGACAAAGGCAATCTATAATCTCCGCTTGTTCTTGTTTTAAACTCTATTGCCTCTAGCAGAATAAGAAGAGGAACTTTCGGTAGTAATTCTATTTGTACCTTTGATATTCAACATAGGCTATATGTGTTAGAATAATTCTAACAGATATTTGTTGAATATCAAAGGCAGGCCTACATAATATGAGTTTAATTTTGTGAACAATCTAATTTATTTAACCCGAGTAAATACTATTTTTACATTAAACATGAACGCGGCACACGCGGTCACAAAGTGCAATGGATAATTGTTCTATACGCTTGTATCCTAACCCTTTGAACCCTGAATTCAGATTTCCCAGAATCTCAAGTAGGCTACAGGTAAACTGTTGCACATTTTGACACTAATTTGACAGGAATACGTTGCTGTCAGTTGTAAGCAGCAACAGCTCCGTGTCTAATTACTTTAAAAAATATTCAACAGAATATATTTGTTAAATTGTCCACGAGTTTTCGAATTATGCCTTTCGTGTTCTAAGGGTTAAAACATATTTTCCAGTAGGTAGATATATTGTCACCTATTTCAGAGACAAAGACGGTGGCAACTGACTGGCGTTGAGAGGTATACCTGTCTGCTGCGCAAACCTCTTGGTTTTCTGTATGGTGGTAACTAGAAATAAGTTCCACCGTATTTTGCACATTACATCTTAAAACTTTGTCTACACAGTGAGTACACCTACCTGTGCTGTCTATTCTGTAATCATTGAAATCATTCGGTGAATGAACTATTACATAATGTATTAGCCACAACCATAATTCAAAGTACTTTCCTCATAAAACGTGCATTGAATTTGGGGCTGTCCGTCGTCTTTATTTGTCCGTCCGTTGCTCTTTTCTGGGAAACAGTTGATCCGAATTGCATCAAATTTGTACCCAAGAAAGAGTGTATAAATTGGGATGTCCCATGTTTGGTATTGGTCGAAAGTAATTTGTGTGTCAAAAGACGGCGGTTCCTAACCATCCGTTTGTGTTTAAAGACAGGTGATCGCCCACACGTGTACGTAAGACTATTGCGCGCAGGGTAATAGTCCTGTCACCTCTCTGTCACAGACATCGTGTTCTTGAAGAATGGCTTGACTTTGTACAGAACCACTAGCTCTATCGTTTCATGTACGTGAGGTAGATAACAGTGACATGGATGACGAGATTGTTTCCCGTTCTTCTGTATTTTCGCATGGATCAGGACAAAGTTTCATAACCCGGTTACCCACATTATTATTATTATCATTGCAGGAGAGGTCAGCATGCCCACTTGTTTGGGGCTTTTGTGTAAAGTGGGTTGTTGCATTTTTGTTCGAATCTGTATTCTCAGCTTGGCATAGGTCTATTGCATTTGATTGTCCATTTTGAGGTAGTTTAGTGATTTGAAAACGAGAATGATTGGGACTGATATTCTTATCTATCTTGCTACCTGAATCCGTTTCTTGAAAAGTAACCCGGCGTTTTGTCATGTTGCCTGCTCGACCCGTTGTTCCATTCGTACTCAATTCTGGAAAATCTCGATTTTCTTCTATAGGAATATCACAGTTTGTGTTTTGTATATTTTTGTTTTTAACCGTACCTAACGTTACATCACCATTTATATTTGGTGCTATGCCGTCCACGGAGTAATTTTGTAACTTCTGAGTTTTCATATCTTCTTTACCGATACAAATATGATTCTTAGTATGAGGATTTGTCGAAAGAATGATTTTAATTTTAGTGGAACTATTGGACAAAAAACTATCACCAATGGAATTTCTGCGAGGTTCGACTTTGGCGACAACATTGCTTTTAATCTCGACATGGTCGCAAGCATCACTATCATCGCCATCATCGCTGCTATCGAAATAAGCGTAATTACTTTCCGCCACCTCAGATTTTGACCGTTTCCGCGAACGTTTTGCTTTCTTCATGGCTTTTTTATGGATGCACGTCAGATATTCTAGAGTATCGTAGTCCAGGTCACTGTCTGTCCTATATCTATTTCTCCTATTATCTTCAGACCTCGAGATGTCTTCTTCAGTAGACTCAAGAAGAACTGGCATCGAGTATGCTTGGTCATATTTCAAAGATCGTGTTATATCTGCAGGCGTGGCCATAGTTGCCTTATCCACATACTGAACCCTCTTATCTAACATTGACATCCTATTGTTGTTTTTATAATCCGTGGTCACACCTGATGGTGAAATAATCACGTACATATGCTTCCCATATTCATTATCCTTGTCATGTGTGTCCTCTCGAAACCACGTGCAACCTTTAATACACAGAGCAGTAATGAAAAGCAGGCTACCAAGGATTGGAATTACAGCTAAATTTGCCGTTATATTGATTTCCTCTCCATAAGTTAATCGTTTTCTAAAAATTGAAGATGTATTTCTAGTGGCCAACCATTCCATGTCAGCTGAAGAATTGACCTTTGTCAACAATACATACGATGGAACATATTTCCCAGGCGTGTCGTTTAATTTCCTGAGATTCTCGTTTGTTGAAAGATCAGATCTTAAAATTTGATTGTCAGTTTTACTCATATTTATTCTCATAGATCTGTGTCTTACTGTCATGTTTGATTTCCAAATGCCTAGATTCTGGCGGCTATGTTCTACATCAGACGTAGTCGATGGCACGGGAATCGTGCCATTTAAAACAGTGTTTCCAGCATAATCAGCTATAGGTAGGGAGCTATACAGCGGCAAACATGAATAGTAAACCAAAAACAGACACAGCTTAATCAGCCTATTCCTAAAAACACCGAGAACGATCATATCCACAACTGTTCCGCTGTAGAAAATCATTGTTGATGCTATATCAATCCGACGATAATTCCCACGACAGTGCTGTTAAAAAGTAATCCGGTTACGTAGTCCTATATGTCTCAATGGACAGAAGAATCGATTGACTAATTATTAATTTTAAGTTAGCTGAGGACAGCCAGTTTAATCTTATAGAGAAATTCTGAAGTTAGATATTGAACACATACACAACACAGAATGAGTCAATCTGTAAAATCAACACATTTTAACACATGGATAAATAAAACCGTTAATCTTCTGCGTTTGTATTATATGTATAATGGCAGAGTTCATGCGAACAGATAATCCACTCTCGTAAGAAGGCCAAAGGTATCTTATATCCTCCAAATCAAATAGCACATCCTGAGATGTTTACATTCGTGCGACCTGGAAAATGAATTCAAATTCACAAGCTGTATGTTGAGATCACTAGAATGAAGGAGGCTACTTTAAACAGTTCGTATTTGCATTGTGAGATGGACTGTCGACGTGTCCGTATTCCATCTCTTGTTGAAGGTGAAGAATGTAAGACACCTTGCTTCTCAAACGTGCTTTGAATAATCATAGGCCTACAACCAGTCAGTCGCACCTGTTGAAAGAAATTAGAGAAATTATATACACATGCATTCTTTTGCCTGTCGATTCTTTCTAATAATAGTTTTAATCGCAATTTCATCAGACAGTTAGTTAGTCGGCGTGTGTGTGTGTGTGCGTGCGTGCGTGCGTGCGTGCGTGCGTGCGTGCGTGCGTGCGTGCGTGCGTGCGTGCGTGCGTGCGTGTGGGTTTTTTGTTGGGGTGTGGGGCGGGGTTCTACCAAATATATGAGCCTCACGCTCAGATGCCCGACAGGACATGACTGCATGGTAAAATGAACGCGAAACTTATTCACATTTACTCATGCTCACGAGACTGGGAAACCGAATGATCTGCAAAATCATAAAAATCATAATCTACCCATCTCATTATTATCATACATTAATTCATAGCTTTTAAATCTATGCCGGCGGTAAAGCCTGTTCCCATAAATTCGGTAGCCATCCGTAAGCTGTGCGCGATTCGGCAGGTTACAGATTTTAAGGAACTCAATTTCCAGTTTTGTCGCAGATAATCTACGACTAATCGGGGAGTGTCGCAGAGTATCTTTTAAAATGTGTGGCAATCAGCAGCGTAGTTCCAAATTGATACAGCAGACACACTGTCACCGATTGTCCTCGAGTGTGTAATGAATCGCTATTCCAGAATGTAGTACAATATTAGAAAATGCTCGAGGACATAAAATCGGCTACATGTATATCGCGACAACTGCAAATCGCTTACGGCTGGTTACAGATTTTGTAGGAACATAAAACTGTATGCCCCTGGAAAGGTAGTTCTATGTAGTTTTATTATACGCTTGTTATAGTCCCCAGTATGCGCAAATCTTTGTTAGGTCACCTGTCCTGGGCCCATGTTCAAGAAGCTCTCGTTGTGTTAGCGATATCGTTACACCATACTAAAGCAATGGGTGTAACGATATCGCTAGCTAACAATAGCTTCGGAAATATGGGCCCTGAAGGGCCAAGTGAGCTTATGCCATGGCGGTCGTCTGTCCGTCCGTCCGTCAAATCGCTTCTTCTCCTTAATGGTGTGACCGATTTCAACCAAATTTGGCTGAAAGGATCTTATCCTGTTACCCACAGGAACGTCTATTCAGAATTTTAATTGGTAAAAATGCTACTCCTTAGTTTCTTGACGGATTTCATCTAAATTTGCATGGAAGCATCCTATAGGGGTAGGCTCTAGAAATTCTTTTCAGAATTTTGATTGGTAAATCTTTTGAGTGAAAATCTTAGATTTTATAATAAAATTTATCAGAAAGTGTCAAAACGCATCTCCTCCTTAGATTCTTGACAGATTTCAACTAAATTTGCCTGGAAGGATCCTATAGTGGTAGGCTCTACAACTTCTATTCAGCACTGATTGGTAAATTTTTTAGGTGAACATCTTAGATTTTGTAGAAGATTTACTGGAAAATGTCAATTCTTAGATTTTCCAAAAACATTTACCGGAAAGTGTCGAAATGCATCTCCTTAGCTTCTTGACAGATTTCAAGTAAATTTGCCTGAAATGATCCTGTGGTAGGCTCTAGAACTCCCATTCAGAAAATATTAGATTTTTATGAAAAACTTAATGGGAATTGTCAAAACGGTACTACTCATTAACCTCTTGTCCTGTTTCAACTTAATTTGACTGGAAGGATTCTATCATGGTCGATTTTTTTTGCCGGCCATCTCGGATTTTTGACATTTTTCAAGAACCATTTAAAAGGCTACTCCTAAGTTAATCACCCACTTCAACGAAACATGAGTGATATGATCCTATGGCAGTTGTTCGTCAACATACCAAACGAGAATTTCAATTGGTGAATTTCTTTGGTGATAATCTTGGATTTTTCGAAAACTATCCATCATGTCTATTTAAATGCAAATTGTTCAAATGCTAATGGTCCAAGTGAGCGCCACAGGCCCTTGGGCCTCTTGTTATATTGTCGCTCGTGTCGGTTCGCTTTCTCGGCGTGCTGGTGTGAGTTTTCTGGTGACTTATTTAGGAACGAACCTCCAGTCAACTGTCAACATTGTTCCGGTCATCAACATAACGAAAGTCTAAAGCGATTGGATGATAAAGAAAAGGAGTCCGGTGAAGAGCATCTCTAAGGAATTGTACCAGAAGCAAAGCTAGAAGTAACCCTAAGTAACGCTAAGTAATAATATGTTGGCATGTATTCGGGTGATATCTTTACCAAGTACACCGGCATTCACTATGCCTCTCCAGTCCATTGAGCTGTAATGACAACCAGCGAGCAGGGACAGAGGTGCGAGTTACTGGTTCAGCAGTGGTGGTGACGACGATGATGATTATCATATTGATGATGATGATGATGATGTGCTCTTATGTTGCAGTAGTTTGAAAACATCTTGCAGCTGTAATCAGTCCCTCGTCTTTGACCATTGTTTCTTATCGTCGGTCAGAGTCCTTAGCCCCAGCACGTTCTTACCTACTTCTAAAGTTATTATCGATATGACCACTGGATCTATAGTCCTATTTTGTCTAACATACTTTATCTTTGATTCAGAATTCAGGTTTTCTAGTCGAGTAAACATTAGATACTTTATTTCTATCAATGATATTACACAAGGTACTAAAAGTGCGTGTATGTTAGCGAGGTCAGTTTGAATTAGTCATACATTGCGCACCGAACAGCCGATTCGTAATCGCTGTAAAGGACTTTCTAGTTGTACTATAATTACTTAATGCATGGTCGGTGTCATGCCACCAGCGCACTTGGACCAGAAAGTGGTAAGGCGTTCTAAGATAGACCAGGAATCCTCGTTTTCATAATTAGTATCATCCCTTCACGGTACCTGCCTAATGGATGAATAAAATCTATCATTAAACTATGTAACCTCATAGATTACGTCACGTGTAGGCTGGCGTGACATCCAAATGTGTAATGAATTACGTAACTATGCCCCCCCCCCCCCCCGCTCATGAACCCCGCCCACCACACTCTCTCCAGCCAGACAGTTTCACGTTTCCCAACATTAACTAACTACTATATCTTATTATTAACAATTCTGAAATGAATATCATGGGCCAACAATGCAGGAAATGGCTTCTCAAAAGATCTACTTTTGACAGTCTCCCCCCTCCCACAACCCGAGGCCAATAGACCATATGTGAGCGAGAGCATACACACGTGTACACTGTCCTAAGAAATATTACTTGGTCTATTGATCGGGCTTCATGGAAACCCACCTGCATCCAATAAGAAGTTGGATGCAAAGTAGGGGTGGGGTGGGGGCGTTTAATTAAACGCCAAAATGCTGTACATTATGGGGATTATTTCGCAGAGACGAATTCTAAACACTTTGACGCTGGATTAACACAACCCCCCCCCCCCCCACACACCCATTCACCCACCCACACGGGCTGGTTAGAGGGGTCAGGTATTTTGGGCCAGTCTGGGATTGCCCAATGATAAATACACGGACTATGTCACTGGTGGAAAGTTTCGTAGTGGATGGGGGAAATGCGATAGTGGGATGGTTACTGCCTTTGACAAGGAGCCATCTCACCACTATATACCCTTGCTCCAAGTTCCCGCATGGTCTTTCGGATCCGGCCCTGGAAGTTACTTTGAAATGTAATTATTGATTATTCGTTTCTAGCCTAGCTGTTTTCTTGTATATTATTTAGCAATACACACCTCTTCAATAAATACACATAGATTCTCCATAGAATTTAATGGAACGACTTAAATGTACAATCGGCTTGTCATATACTTAGATAAAAAGTCAATCCTTTATGCATCACAATACGTGTTCCGTGAAAAAACATTCAACACTGCTAGCACTAATTGAAATGACAGAAAAATAATAGACTCAATTGAAAAGAAAAAGTACATAATAGGCATTTTCTGGACCTTTCAAAAGCTTTCGACGCTATCAATCATAAAATCCTATTAGAAAAACTTGCCTATTACGGAATCCTAGGAAGCGCACTTATCTGGTTTCAAAGCTATCTAAGTGACAGAACGAAATGTGGGGAATTCAATGCAACTTGCTCTGAAAACAGGAGACTAACTTGCGGTGTTCCTCAGGAGTCCATCCTTGGTACTCTGCTATTCCTCTTGTATATGAACGATTTTCCTAACATATGCAAACACATGTCACTAATACTATTTGCTGATGACACCAATGTCTTTTGCTCCGACGAAGACATAGTTACATTATACAAAAACGTAAATAAGGAAATGGAAGAAATTACTAATTGGTTTTCATTAAATAAATTATCATTAAATGTGGATAAAGCAAACTATATGTTATTTGCAAAATCTAGAGAATTAATAAATAAAGAGGTTCCAAAGTTGTATATTAGCAATAAGGAAATTGAAGAGGCAACTTATGCGAAGTTTCTAGGGGGATATGTAGACTTGACCTGGGCCAGACAAATAGAAACAGTTGCCGCAAAAGTAGCAAGAGGAATAGGTGTCATCCAAAGACTAAAACCATATATGACACATGGCACAGTTAGCACACTGCACAGCACCTTGATCCTCCCGCACATCACTTACTGCAATGCAGTCTTGACTAACACCTACAAAAACAAAATATCCAAAATTCAGTCTCCATAAAAAAGCATCAAACTATTTTTTAGGCCAGCAGAGGGCCAACACATGTTCAAAGTAGAAAAATTACTTAAACTCGCCGACATAGGAAAATCTTAAATGCTAACTATTGTCAAAGACTTCCACCACAACACTTTACCCAAATTTATAGCCCACCAACACGACACTAGGAGCAGACACAAACTACAGACATTTGGAAAACACCGAATGTCATTTGCAGCCATTAAGTTATGGAACAAAACAAAACAGGAAACACGTGAGAAAATTCTATCAACAAAATTATGCAAGAAAACAATAAAAAAATACTTGATTAACACATAGTAGTACTATCTAATTCATGCAGTGCAGTTCACAAGTGGCCTGACTCGTCTACAAAACAAGGTAAAAATGCTTATTTTATACTCGTGCGTAATTGGATCCTAAGACATTGCTGTCTACGACAGCGATGTCTCTCGGGCCAAATATGTTTATAGTATTCGATAGAAAATTTGTTCTACTGTCTATATAGCATGCTTCTTTTCTTGTTTTGAAGAACTGTTGACCTACTACTGCTGATGCTACTACTACTACTACTACTACTACTACTACTACTACTACTACTACTACTACTACTACTACTACTACTACTGCTGGTGCTACTTCTGCTACTACTACTACTACTACTACTACTACTACTACTACTACTACTACTACTACTACTACTACTACTACTACTACTACTACTACCACTACTACTACTACTACTACTACTACTGCTGATGCTACTTCTGCTACTACTACTACTACTACTACTACTACTACTACTACTACTACTACTACTACTACTACTACTACTACTACTACTACTACTACTACTGCTGCTGATGCTACTTCTGCTACTGCTACTACTACTACTACTACTGCTGATGCTACTACTACTACTACTACTACTACTACTACTACTGCTACTACTACTACTACTGATGATGCTACTACTATTACTACTACTACTACTTTTTTCTTTTTTTTTGAAAATCCGACGCTGACGCAGTCGGATACACTTCCCGGAGGAACTCCTTTAAAAAGGCTTGCAAACCCCCATAAAAAATCGGTTGAAATAGCAGACTTTATTACTAGAATAACAATACAAACCTAACATGTCAAAACAGTGCAAGCTAAAATATTCTATTATCATATACCACAACCGTGGCGTAACTACATAGAAAACATAATTAATAAAAAGCTGATAACATAACATAATTCAACAAAGACATTGCTATTTGCACACCGTGTAGTAGTAGGCCCAAATGGCGAGCATAGCTAACCAGCAAGTGGTAAAGCCACTCATCAATAATTAGCAGTAAGCTACTGCTAATCATTGATGCCATTGAGCCGATTCATGACCGGCAGGCTAAGTAGATCATATGTAGTTTAACGTAGCACACCGTAAAGTAGCAGGCCAAATGGCGAGTGCAGCTCGCCAACAAGTGGCGAGGTGACTCGTCAATAAGTAGCAAAAAGGTCACTCATTGACGCCAGTTAGCCGATTATTAAATACCCAACGGACGTAGTAGCCTTTATATAATATAATGCACAAAGCAAACGTTTACAAACTATGACTACTTAGATGGCGCTCTGGGTTCACATTCTAAATTTACTTCATTGTAAGTTTTTGCAAATTACCCTGGAACAAATACACCTACAGTAAATATTTACAACAGGAAGCTAATTGTTAACTTGAAAATCGGATCACCTCCAGAATATTGACATAATGCTCATTTGATATTTTAATATTCTGATCCCAAGGTTAGGATATTCGTTAAGATTAGAGTCTCCTAAGGCATTACAATTTTAAAATAAAGGCAATTAAAATAAATTAAAATAGCATTTATCAATATACAGCAAGCAGCGAGTGTGCTAGCTTATACAAGTTCCGCTTCTGATATTTTAAGATATCCGTATTCAATTGATACTAGGCCAGTTTTGCACCATACGTCTTTAAATCTACTTTCTCTCCCATGTTCTACTAGCCTGTAAAATTCACAATGAATGCAGTTTATCAACAATGATCGAAATATAGCTTGTATGGCTCTCTGATGGTTGTTGCCGGTTTTATCTCTGGCCTCTGAACACTGATGCTTCCAGATGGCCCACACTCCTACAGATAACAGGGTTATTAACAATTCTTTCTCCTTGCTATTAATGATTCGTCCGATAGTTGAGCAATCTTTGAACAAAATTGTTTCAGCCACTAAATTCACATATTTGGTTCCAAATTTAGCAAGGAGCATATTAATATATACCCAAAAGCCTGTAGTTATGCGACACTGAGTAAATAGATGGTCTATCGTTTCCTCCTCAGTATTACATAATAAGCACCGGTCTGTACTTGATATTTTACACATATAAGTAAGATGACCGACCCATAGCCTTTGATGGAGTAATCGCCATGCCAGGTCCCGTGCATTTCCTGGTAGACAAGGTAGATGTATTGCTTTCCAGGCATTTTCCAGTTCTTTGGCGTGCATCCTAAATTGTTCCAATGCCTAACCACAATAGGAGTCTGTCTCCGACTTTGCATTAGAATTCTATACCAGTCTCTAGATGCCATGTTGTATTTTTTATGTTCTGACATAAATACTAATGTTGGTTGCAACATACCAATGTTGCCACGTGCTTTCGGCAATTTGAACCATACAGCAGGTATTGCATTCTTTATTCTAACAAATAAGCGGTGAGCATCAATATGTCTCATTGATGTTATTCTTGCTATATCTTGCATCGCAATCCATCTACGAGATTTCGGATTTACCAAGTCACGTAAATATTGAATACCATTTTTGGCCATAGATGGCAAATGTAATACATCATCATTATCACGAATCAACTCGTTGCCCCAAAGACGTTGCTTTAAGGCATCTTCCCAACAATTGGGTTGTGGCATTGATCGCGTAAATATTTTTAAGGCTTCGAGCTGTTCTTTATATACATTTGGAATCTTTTGATGATTAGGTGGCAATTTCTTGCACATAAATAAACATTCTACTGGAAATGGGTCAACGTACCTTTGGATAAGTGCCCTTGAAACACTTGACCAAGATGAGTTTGAAGTAAGTAACTTATTCAAGAATTTCAATTTTAAAGAAGCAGACTTTGCTGAAACATTAACCAAATCCAGGCCGCCGGCATGCTTTTCATTGGTGCGGATTGACTGTGATACTAAATGGACTTTTTCCTCCCATAAGAAGTACAAAGGTAACGTGTTGATCTTTGACTCTACTGATTTGGGCATATGAACTACAGAAGCGGTATACCACAGTCCAGGCGACATCGTTTCCAATTTAGTAATGCACACTTTAGCTTGGATAGCCTTTCTTCCCAGTTTAGTAATACATTTTGTTCTCTACTAAAGTAAATACCCAAAATTTTTATGACATCACTTGACCAGTTAATATCCATCACATTGTTAGTTCTGCCCTTCGAATTGCCCAAAAATAAGCCCTTAGATTTGTCTTTATTGACTTTAAGCCCTGATGCCTTTTGAAAATCTGTTAATACTCCATTTAAAATTCTAAAATCCGTATTTTTACCCGCAAACACAGTCGTATCATCTGCATATTGAGAAACCTTTAGTGGCCTTTCTACGCCATGTATACATATTCCTTGAAAGTCATTGCGTTGCATTAAGTTTCCAAAATCCATCTTCTCGTTTGACCCAGTCAGCATTGTCTAATGTGATGGAAACATATTGTGATCAGAGAAGGTTACTGGTTTTATGTTAGTTTTACACATGTAACCTTTCAGTGATCGTTCTACATAGATCCTGTCTAACCTTGAAGCTAACCTTCCATCGGTTGAAACCCAAGTAAATTTCCGGCCTTCTGGATTTTCAATCCGATAAGTGTCTACCAAGCTTTTATTTTCACAAATGTGTTTCAAAATATTATGCGATGTGTCATTAAAATTAGACCTAGAGTTTCTGTCTTTAGCCTAATCTAATATGCAATTAAAGTCACCGCCCATAATTAGGTTTTCAGGCGTTCTGTCTTGAATTATTGTGGAAACATCATTTAGAAATTCACGGCGCAATTGATGAGAGGTAGGTGCATAAAGGCACATCAAATTTAAACTTGTGTTTAGTACATCAATTGATACACAAATCCATCGTCCATTTGTATATGATGACGACGATATAACGTCAACATAGTTGAGACAGCGGAGGCAGGATAAGAATGCCCCCCCCCCACCCACCCCCCCCCCCCACCCCACCCACGCGCGCTATTATCTTGTGATAAAGAATAAAAAAGCTGCCCTTTTGAAATATCTTTGAGCGATTCATATACTTCAGCTTTTTAAAATTTTGGTCTCTTGTAGAAAAGCAATATCAACTCTCTCATTTGCTAATTCTTCAAGCAAGTGGCGCTGCTTGAATTCGGTATTTAATCCTCTGCAATTGATGGTGCAGATAATCATAATTTGTAAAATGATGTTTACAACCGCCATCATTAGATTAACTTGATTTTGGGTTTTTAGCTCGTTTCATAGACCATTTACCTAATTTTCCTGCGAATTCAATGTTTCCTAGTTCTACCACAGACAAAAATTCATATTTGGAAATATCAGAAACGTGGCGCAGTAGACGATATTTCACGCCTCTCGGCGTTACATATGGCACTAACACTTCACCCCCTTCTGATCGGTGCATTACCATTTCATCTTTCATCTGTGAATTCTGTGTTTGAATGGACACATCTGATTCTGCAACTGACATTGTATCATCATCCATATCATTTACTTCAATCTCAGATTCTGAGCTATTGTCTTCTTTATGACGCTTATTGCTACTTAAGTTACATTTGGCAGGTGCGTCATTTACCATATCTTCAAGCTGACTTAAATCAAGTGGGCTTAGCGGAAAATCGACTGCACTTTCCTTCTTCTGAGTCCTAAACTTATCCTGTCCTAATTTTAGTTCATCTTCTAAGGAATTGTAAGCTGGATCTTCTGTAAGATCATCATTTTTCTGCGTATCTTTTACAGCCATGTTTGATTCTACTGCATTTTGATTATTTTCTTGACTTAAGGTTATACCCTCCTCTAATACTTGAATTTCATCAACTGCAGTTACTTTAACAGGATCTGATGATTTGTTTGTGTCATTTTCAGTGACATGAACCACAACAACAGCTTCCGTAGCGATTGCTTCAGAAGCATTTGACCCAGTTGCATCCTTTAATGGGCGATTTTCTCCTGATACTGAGGGCTTGTTTTGATTTTTTGGACAGCGCCATTTAAAATGGTCAACTGCACCACAGAGTAAACATTTGTTTCGATTGGGACAATCTGTTGCCAAATGGTCAGTAGTTAGGCAGATCCGGCATTTTTTAATTTGCCCTCTATACCGCAAGGGCATGACAAAGCTGCCATCAAGCGTCAATCTGCTTGGTAAAGGGCTATCCACTTTATCAAACCAGATGCATCTTACACCGTTTTCTAGCGTTATGTCAAAGGGATACGTTTCCCCGTTCAATCTTTTGCACTTTGCAATACTTCTTGAGCTCATTCATGATTCTGTCATCTGGAATTTCTAGTGGAACTTTCATCTTCACTAGCAACCTATCTGACTCGATTTCCTCTACGTTACAAACTTCGCCTTTTACAGTAAGAGCATCTTCTAGCAGCTTTTCCTTGACCCCCTCATTTGACACTGTTACATTCCATACAGTTTTAGAAACATTGATAAGCCCCTGCAAAGCAGCAGGTCCCGCGCCAACGACGTCCTTTAACCCATGATACACGTCGATAGCCGTGACAGCCCACCCCTTAGTTGTTATTTTAAGGCTTAGAGTACGCTTATATGTTGCCATGGTGTTTTATAAAAAGAGGAAACCCATACTACCACAATATATAATACAAATATATAACACCAAGACGTCGGGGAAAGAGCTAAATACTAAATAAATAGTGTCCCCTTTTGAAACCCTGACGTCTACCAACAAATATACAAATAGAGCGTACAGTCGTATATTTGTTAGTTTGAACCACTTATTAAGTGGTTCCCTAACACCTAACCGATTAAAGTGGTTTCCTAATGCATACACACATATTACAGTCATATATTTGTTAGTCTGTTCGAGTTGACCGGGGACAGTCAACTGACTATAAAGATGTATATAATCAAAGTACTGGGCTAGCGCTTACAAATGACAAAGGAATTAAATCTACTCACTCAAGCGATCTTGCCAAATATAATGAGCTAGCCAACAAACTATAGAAATAGCGCGGTAAGAGGAGGCCTATTAAATGGCGGAAACCGCCAGCTAAGAGGAGTGCCTTAAATGGGAACACAAGAAGGGTCGCCATCGTTTGCTTAAAACACGCAGTTCTATCGCAGAGCCCATATTTAACCTACTGTGTAAAACTTTCCTGTGACATTTATATATAAATCCGATTAAAATGGTGTTAAAAATGTTATGTTACTATAATTTTCTGGGGGTTAATTAAACCTATGACGTCATAGTTTGAATCCCATTCGACAAGAACCATGACAATGGCACTCTGAAGACAGGAGTGCATGCATTTGGATGGTGATATCTCTATCCGTGATAATGCTATCGACATCATTTATATATGTACAGATCGAAAAGATTAAGACGTTTATCCCTCTATTGCAAATTTATGGAATATACTTGTTATTTTCATAATTAGTTGGCGAACCTTAAGACCTGCCAATTACATGAATATTACAAAATCTCAGGAAGTTTTGAGGCTAGCATGAAAACATAAGTACCTAAAGATGTATTGGGATGTATGTATGAACTACTTAAACTCAAATATTAATAGATGAAACTTTAATAACATTATCTGCCGTAGCCCCAGTGAGAGTGTTGATTCAAAAGTAGCAATTGTATTGATATGCCTATACTATCACGTCATTCATTTATCCCAAGATCAAAACTTGATGTCAAAATCTGCACCATCAGAGAACTTAGACAAAGGACTGTTATTATATGTTCTTCAACATTTCCGCAAACATAGTTTATTTATTCTTAAAACCCCTTATAAAACTCAATTCACAATTTTATTGCGATAGCGTTGGATGACAGCGAGAAAAACGTTCAACTTATGACGTCATACACCTCATCTGGGAATAGAAATGTAACTAATGTATCACATATTTAAATAACGAAGATATATATTTCTAATTTGAGCACTAAGCTTACAATTATATTTTTGAAAACGTTACGGTCTGTAGATTCACTTTATACAAAGTAGTATAGAGGGTCTGGTGTTTCCCTTTAAGAAAATGGAGACACAAAATCAGCTCCAACCAAGACAAGAATTTACAAATTAAACATAAAGTTTGAAAGGAAATACTAATACGAAATATGTGTACAACATTTATCTACAAAATCGCGCTAGAAACCAGCAAATTCGGGCAGCAATTGCAGAGCTAAATAAATGCGTGCGTTCACTTCGTTACCACTACTACTACTACTACTACTACTACTACTACTACTACTACTACTACTACTACTACTACTACTACTACTACTACTACTACTACTACTACTACTACTACTACTACTACTACTACTATTATGGTCAGAGCCTGCTCTGACTCAACCTGCCCCAGTGACAGATATTTGGACAGACTGACGGGCCGGGGGAATTGAGAATTTCCTTTTTAAAATTTAAAATTTATGTGGATTCGAGGGTCAAAAGGTTAATAAGGAAGTAGTAAATGTATTGTCTTAATTTATAATTGTTTAAGTAAGTTCTGTCTTGTCTAATGTGCGTGCGTGCGTGCGTGCGTGCGTGCGTGTGTGCGTGCGTGCGTGCGTGCGTGCGTGCGTGCGTCCGCCGTAACAACCCGTTATGACTCATGAATATTATTTATTTAGAATTATTGAATAAATAATCTTGAATCTTGTTCCAATATTCAGTGATGCACCGCGTGAACTATTATATTTACCTCTTAGGATTTTTAAACAAAATCATATTTCAATTCGTCTAATTCTGTATAATCTGTTTTGATTTCTGTTTCTACACATCAAGTGTTTGACGTAGCAATGATTCAACCGTGATATCTATTAAAACACGTACCCGTTTATATTAAGTGACAAGTGCACAAAGTTATGAATGTAATAAAGGTTCATGCATGCCTCCTCTATTGCTACGATTCAACACAATAAATAATATTAAACACGTCTTAATTCATTTCTTGAACAGCTTAATTTGTGTGAAGTGAAGCGTTTGAAACCTCTTCAGGCCACATTTAGGCTATAAGTGCATAGGTTGTAAGTAGGCTATACTGTTAATTAGAATATGCACGTATAGTCGAGATCGACCATTATATAGTCTCGTATATTCAAAGGATATTTGAAGGACTCCAATAACAGAATAGCCTCTATTCAACTTTGAAAAGCATGCGTAATCGTACTACCCAATTACCGCGTAACAACGACGCAGATGACAGTACCAAAGATGTCATTGTTTGTGCAAGTAACATGAGTATCTAGGCAATGGTATAGAGGCAACATTTGAGCTACAGACGCTGACATCAGGTATAGAAGCTATGGTGTGTCAGAGGGTAAACGTGCGTGCGTGCGTGCGTGCGTGCGTGCGTGCGTGCGTGCGTGCGTGCGTGCGTGCGTGCGTGCGTGCGTGCGTGCGTGCGTGCGTGCGTGCGTGCGTGCGTGCGTGCGTGCGTGCGTGCGTGCGTGCGTGCGTGCGTGTGTGCTAGAGGACGAGTAGAGTTCTTCGGGTATTGTTCTCTTTCTTTCTATGTGCATGCATCATCCCTCAATAGAATCATTGACTTGCTCTTCAGGTTGATGGGCAGAATTATGTCAGGTATCTTGCCAATTTTTCTGTCATCCTGACATATGTATATAAGAATCACATCCTGAAGCAACAGGGTTCGTCAAACTAGGTGCTTAATTGATGCTAGATATGTTGTCCAAAGAAATCAGGAATACTGGTCTGGTCTAGCTCTAGGTTGTTCTGACGTTGATCTGATTGGATTCAAAGGTTGTTCTGATGCTCATCCGATTTGGTTTAAAATCCGTGTATTAGTGCAGTGTTTTGCAGCTGCTTTTAACCTATTCTATTTGGTAGCCGGTTATAAATGCTCTACTCGTGTAACCACGTCATACAGACTGGTCATTCATTTAATTAGTTTTCGTATTTTGTACAAAGAAACACGTATGCAGTATAAGACAAAACAATAGAAGAGCCATTAATGAAACACATACAATCGCGGGCTTGTGAATGAAGTAGCGATACTGACGCATCTGAAGAACAGAATGGTCATTCTATTGAGCCATGATCCATGCAATGTATATATCTCTCCTGCATTTGATGGATAATTTATTATATAATTTTGCTACTCAAATCTTTCTGCTTTAGTTATATAAATTATCAGCACGGTGTAAGAGTTATTGAGTAGTCATATTCTGTCTGTTTGTCTATCTCTCTATATACAGCCTCGTAGGTTGGACGGCAAATAGGGGTGGGTTCTTTCACCAGGCATAGGGTCCGGATACCATCGCCCGGAACATGTTGAAATATGGATGCTCTCAGATGGGTCCTCCTGCATTTCTGGAGGTGAATATGGATAATCAAGTGGCTGTTAAATCCTTAGATTTTTACCCATTCCACTGTTTACCTTTTCCCACAAAGTTTCTTTACTGTTTTAATTGTTTCTGCTGCTGTTGTTGATAATAATAATAATAATAATAATAATAATAATAATAATAATAATAATAATAATAATAATAAGTTACTCAAACCAGTAAAGTTTAAAGTCAGACTCTGCAGCGCAAAGCGTCGCTAACAAATCTTTCTGGCAGTTAGAATAACTGGTGCTAATAGTACACATGTACAAAATTAAGCCTTGCTATATTTTAAAGGGGATGGGTCATTGACAGACACCCATTGCCACCCACCCACCCATCCTTACCCCCAACTATATCTGCGCCTGTTAGCAGAGTAAGCAGCCCAAGTTTTAGTTTTTCTTATATTGCCGTCACATAATTTATTATGAAAAACTGTTATAAATATGATAATTTTGATGATATTTAATAATAACCATATGATAAAGCATTGCTGATGGGAAGACGTTAGCTAGTTTGCCGTGTCATTACGCTGAGTTGACCAATTTAAACATTCCATTATTTTAGGTCACCGCGGTTCGCAAAAATTTGAGTTGCCAATTATACATCAGAAAAACAAATATATTAAATTTATAGAGTATGAAACTAGAAATGGTGACTATATGTAACTGTATTAAAATTTTGACTTGCTAACTCAAAGTGCCACGGCAGTGCCGCGCCGCGTGGCGCCCATGCCGGCTGTTTGGTCAATCATTACTCTACGATTTTATTTTATTTTTCAGTACCTCCTATAGTTGCATTTTGTTGGGTAACAAAGTTTCAGGAATTAATATTGACCCTTTTCAGTTGTCAGATAATGTCTAATACTCACTTTACAAGATGTTAATTTCGAAATATTCTTTTATTAGCACTTTGTCAATCACAACCAAGCAGCGTTTTCCCGATTTTGACCTTTTGACCTCTTGTGACCTAATTATGCAACTGATTTGAGTATAACTTGTATGCAGTTATAGAGACACCTATAAAGGACATCTCGGGTGACCATTAATTAAGTTATATAGACCTAGATTTAGATTTGATGTTATGCTCATTTAGATGCTTTCAGTACTCTATAATTGCATTTTCCCGCTATTAAAAAATTGACATTTTATCACTTGTCATAATAACAAGACTTTATAGTCCAGGAGAAACCATCACAAATATAGTCTGACCGTAAAGTTGCGTACAACTACGATTTTATTGCTTTAGGTGGTAGTCTGTCGTGTGTAGTGTAGGAATCTGCCGGGTTCCCGCTTGGCATCTTTGGGCAACATTTTTATGACGTCATTTATGACGTCATTAGCCAATGCCGCTTTTGCGAAAATATCCAATGTGTAGGGTAGAATAGAGTTTTCAATGTAAGCATGCCAAGTTTGGTATCAAATTAAATGATGACACGGAGATTACAGAAATATCAATTAAGATAAGGACAATCTTGTATAGATGTGAATTACGTGCCATAAATCGTCATCTGACGTCAATCTAGGTCGGTTTTTTTAACGTAAACAAAAAAACAAAACGTAACCAGGAGTGCAAACTTTTAGTTGCAGTCGGAAATTGACATACAGTCAAACCTGTGTCAACAGACCACTCATAGGATCATAAAAATGTGGTCTCTCAACGCAAGTGGTCTCTTAATACAGGTGGTCTCTCGAGCCGGTTTAACTGTATTTAATAATGTAAAAGTTCTGACCTCTATTGATATTAATTAAAAACAACCGTAGATGCCATAGAGGGCGAACTTGAAAGATTCGGAAATCACGAATTCGGAGTCTCTGGGTCGACTGTCTTGTAACGCCAGTCACGATAATTCATCTGTATCTCTGTGCAGAAAGAGAAGGAGATTGGCTTCTGCATATGTATGCCCTGAAGAGAAGTATACCTTACTTCTTCGCAGCTGGTCACTGGAATTATGCCAGGTATATCATCTGGCATACACTCGACATGGCCACATCACCACCAGAATACATGCTTACTGCATTTTTGAGGGGAGATCATGTATGTCATCATCAGAGTGGAGTCTGGAAGCCTGTATTCTTAGACCAGTTCGGAAAGCAGACCTATATTCGATATGGGAAATCGAAAGGGGGTCTTGTTGGCAAGTCATTGTCCTCGGTACACGGTTGCGGAGTGGGTCCTCTCTTATCACATTTGCAACAAATTATCACTCTTGATGGGTAAGATGTTTGAAGCATAGATTGATGAGGAATATGATTTAGGGATTGGAGGTCACAAAGAGGAATGAGAAAACCGAAAAAGGCTTGATGCTGTAAACAGAAACAAGATCATCCAGGAATTGAAGAGACACACCAATCCACTGACAACTAAGCTGGAAGAACCACTCACTAACATCATCAATGGACGAATCGCGTCCGATGAGATACATGTGGACACCGCTATTGCTATTGGCGACAAAACGACAGCTCAATCCATGCCCCAACTTCCTGATGGCTTTCATACTCCGTTGAAGAAGGAAGTCGTGACAATGGAAGGACTGAAAAAGAAAGTTATAGGTGGTGGCTCCAGTATCTACGACATTGAAAAAACTTGTTATTTCACGGAGCAAATTCGTGTATTCATTCGCCAGGCCACATAATACTTTCATCATATTTGATAGTTATGACACGCACTCCATAAAATCACACAAGCGGCAAAGACGTGCTATGGGCACAGTACCCCGAGAGAATACCATGAATGACATCACAATACTACCAGTGAAGGATGCCATTAGGAAAAGTGATGAAAACAAGAGGGCACTGATTCAGTATCTATGTGCCACTGACACCAGTATTTAGTTTAGCAACAGTGAAGTTTGGTTTGTTGTATTAAAACTATGCGTCCATTTATAACCAAATTTGCATGCATGTTTCGTCAATGTAATGTCTCGCTGATCATGAAGAAATGCAAACCATTTCTTGCATTTCTCGGCCGCACGCTTACTGCATGTGAAAATGCATTTTTCATGCACTGGCCCACATTGGCGGGTAGCGAAGGCAAAAATTCACCATATTGCAAAAGCAGATAACGAACGTTAACAGAAAACGCTTAAAAGTGTACCCTACCGAACATGGGCCGCCGCCCAGGGATACCCGAAAATCAGCGCCATGACGCAATGGGAAGACTCGCTGCTGGGCAGAGCGTTCGCGCTGTTGCTCGACATTTTAATGTTCACGCCTCAACCATTTCCCGTCTCCGCCAACGTGAGCAGGAAACTGGACATGTTAATGACCGACCACGATCTGGCAGACCGAGAGCAACAACACCACGAGAAGACCGCTACTTAGTGACGTCATCGCGACGTCACGGGTTTGAGACTGCGCCACGGCTATCCCGTAATTTGCACACCGCTACCGCCTACCGGCACTACAGTGCATGCACAAACTATGCGAAAAAGACTCCATGATGCTGGACTGTCTGCCCGTCGTCCACTTGTCGCTGTTCCGCTTACAGAGCGTCACATCGAGAATCGGTTTGCATGAGCAAGAACTCATCAGCGATGGCGTGCTCAACAATGGAGGCACATTCTGTTCAGTGATGAGTCGAGGTTTTGTGTGGATGTGGCGGATGGTAGGCAACGGGTTTGG
This sequence comes from Chaetoderma sp. LZ-2023a, assembly GCA_034401795.1. Lineage (NCBI taxonomy): Eukaryota > Metazoa > Mollusca > Caudofoveata > Chaetodermatida > Chaetodermatidae > Chaetoderma > Chaetoderma sp. LZ-2023a. The sequence continues at coordinate 54,057,756 of CM067370.1, read as the reverse complement.
CGACGTTTAGGAGAACGGTATGATGCAGCCAACATCATTCAGCAAGACAGATTCGGCGGCGGCAGTGTCATGGTGTGGGCTGGAATCCATGAAAATGGCAAAACAGATCTTATTGTGATTCGCGGAAATTTAACGGCTCAACATTACTGTGAAGAAGTTGTCGCCCCTGTTGTCATCCCTTTTATGCAGCATCGTGCAGACTTTATGTTCCAGCAAGACAACACCCGTCCTCATTCAGCTAGGGTCACCAGCGATTTCCTTGAGGCTAACAACGTTCCGGTGTTGGACTGGCCAGCGCGATCACCGGACCTGTCTCCTATCGAACACGTGTGGGACATTCTTGGCCGTATGGTGCGTGAGAACCATCCACATCTTCACAATGCGCGGGAGCTGGAAGCTGCACTGCTCCAGGAATGGGATGCGATTCCTTTTCGTGCCATCATGTGCTTCGAAGCATGAGAAAGCAATGTATGGCGATGGTTAATGCACGCGGAGGTCACAACCCGTATTGACAACTCAGCGGCATTATATAAATTGGACCCTTCCGTTGAATGATGCCGTGTTAAAGGCGCGATGCTAGCATTACAGTAACAAGAGACTGTTGTTCAAATTGGAAAATGACCTATCAATTAAATAATTTATTTGAATCAATTTATTCTTTTTGTTAAATAACATTTATACAGTAATATTCTGTGTTGCTCAACTTTTTTGGTTCAGTTTATATTGCAAATGGTAGAGAGCACTAAATGTAACATCTTACTGGTTATTTTCTCGTCTACTATGATTGTATAGAAAGTTATGGGCCTCGCTTTGGGTAAAAACCGACACAAAAAACGTCAATATGGTACCAAACGGTTTTTTTCACGAGTGATTTCCCCTCAAATAAAATCCGCTGCCGGGTTGCACTTACGTCACTCACTTCGCCTGGTCTACTAATAACTGTGTAGTAGAGCGAGCTATCTCGCAAACCGATAACAAAGTCGTTTCATGCAATCATACCCAACTATTAATTACCATGTTTGGAAGTTCGGTCCTCAAATGATCAAGATAGTTTAATGTGCATTGGGTGGGCATGTCTGTCTCCTTGTTCCGCTTTCGACCGTTACAGGAACAAGGAGATGATACAGTATGAAATCCAAAAGGGAATAAATGGATAGTAATATAATGATAATGATGATAGTGATGATGAAAATAACGATAATGATGATGATTTTATTGAATTATGTGAGAAGGTTACAGTAGTGCTGAAGACGGAGGTTCCAGGTCGCACGGCGCACTCTAATAAACCATGGATCCACGCACTTAACGCTTATGATCATGTCGATAGTCACTTACAGGTGTGATCGGTGTGATCGGCGAACGAAAAGAAGAAGAAGATAATAATAATAATAATAATAATAATAATAATAATAATAATAATACAAATAATAATAATAATAATAATAATAATAATAATAATAATAATAATAATAAAAATAATAATAATGATAATAATAAAAATAATAATAATAATAATAATAATAATAATAATAATAATAACAACTAGCATCCCGGTCGCTAAGACGAGAACCTTATCTGAGCCAGCTCTTATAGGTGACTTAGAGCCTAAATAGCCTCTTAGATATGGTCAAGTTGGATTAATGCTGTCAATTTTATTGAATTATGTGAGACGGTTACAGTAGGAATCTTCTTTACCCGCCCAGTCTACCCATCATTGAATGTGGTTTTGAAAAACAAACAAAAAGACAATTCAATTCTCCAATTGCTTTAGCATTGGCAATTTTGGCGGGAAAACGATCTAAGATGGCCGTCAAACCGTTCGTCCGACAGAATTGAAAATGGCAAATTTGGAATCAGAAGAACCAAAAAACCTATGTAGAACCAATTTTGCATTCAAATTTCTACAAATAAAAATATTCTAAATGGCCACGAATCATGCTGAATTTTGATTGGTCGATGGCGTCCATGTTTTTTTACCTATCGATTTCTCTTGAACAAACTGTAATGGCCCTCAGTCCCTAATCATATCAGCCAATTTCGGCCCGATCCGTTCAGCGGTTCTGGAGAAGTCATTTTCATGAAAACTAGGTCATTCAAGATGGCCACCCAAGTTTTCGGGAAATCAAATTCCATTGAACAAACTTGGTTCAGCGGCTGCCCTAGATGATATTTCATGAGTTTTGAATCAATCCGCCCAGTGGTTTCGGAAAAGATTTTTTTTAATGTTTCCCGAAATACTACAAAATCCAACATGGCCACCGGCCTAATAGGTCGACCAGCATTGTTTGAACAAAATCAAATTTCTATTACCTAACGATGCTTCCTGCACAATATAACTGAAATCCACCCAGTGGATTTCGAGAAGGAATTTTAACTTTCCAATTGCTTTACTATGGGGAATTTGGCGGGAAACGAATCCAAGATGGCAGCCAAACCGTCGATCGAATAAATTCAAAAATGCCAGATTTGAATTTCTCGACACCACCCCCCCCAAAAAAAATCGCTATATATGCCCAATTGGGGCTTAAAATTCCATCAAATAAAAAACTTGATATTTCCGCCGGACGGCTTGATTCTGATTGGTCCATACTCAAATCCGTGTTTTTCGAGCTATCGACTTCTCTTGAACAAATTTTTATGAGACCCACTCTCCGATGAGTTTCACCAAATTTCAGCTTATTCCCTTCAGTGGTTCCGGAGAAGATTTTTTAAAACGCAGGAAAATTTTCCGGAAATCAAAGATGGCCGCCAACCCATCTAGAAAATCATATCCATTAACATGTAAAAAGTTTGCTCTAATAAGGCCCTCTTGCCATGCAAAGCTTGAATTTCATCGGCATTTTTGTCTTCACGCTATTCGTGAACAAATAAAAGCACGGAATAATAAAAAAAATAAATAAAAATAACTAGGTCTGTTCCATGAACAGATATACGGCTTCCAAAAGAACCTGCACTCGAACTAGACCCTCTTTTCTTGTATTTCATGTTCAATCCAATTCTCTCATGAGATTCCATTTTGAGAACTGCTCTATATAATGTTTCGTGTCTTTCGTGTCAATCGCCTAGGTGGCTTTGGAGAAGATCTATATACAGACATAAAACTGGCCACAAGAATCGTCAAACTGATTGACCATTCAGCAGTCAACAGGTAAATCAGGGGTTGAGCTTTCGGTAGTAAGAGGGTTAAGAAGTGAATGACAATTTTATCTTTCCAATATGCTTAATAGACACTGGAAAACTAGTACACAATTAATGAAATAAGATTTCACATTCTGCAGTATAAGTGTTAACACAAATCTAATATTTTACCAGCAAAGGGGTTAATAGGCAGGAGCAGCTTCCACTCAAATTGTTTTGAAAAATATTCAGCTGTATCGTTAGCATCTGCCATAGCTGCAAATTTTATATTGACATTCATAACTTCATGGGTTGATCAGCCCCATGGTCGACTGGTATTAAATGGCAATTAAATCCATATCACGTTAATCTGTTTGCCTAGAGCATTTACAGTAGCAAATCCAGTTATTTACCTTGGGATAAACAGATATGAAATGGTGGCTTTGGAGAAGGTTTATATACAGACACAAAACTGGTCACAGAATTCAGCTAGATGATTGGCCATTCAGCAGTAAATAGGTTAATCAGGGATTGACCATTCAGCAGTAAAAACTATAGTGTGTGACAATTTACCTTTCCAATATTTCTTAATGGACACTGGAAAATTAGTACAAAATCAAAATATTTCACAAGTAGAAGGTTTAATAGGCAGGAACAATTTCCTGTCAAATTGTTATGAAAAATATTCATCAGCTATCCTTAGCATCTACATTAAGTGCAAGTTTTATATTGACATTAATACATTCATGGGTTAATCGGGCAGTTGGTCAACTGGTATTAAATGGCAATTAAATCCCCATTATATTAATCTGTTTTCCTAGAGCATTTACAGTAACAAATGTCATTTATTACCCCATAGTAATGAGATATAAAATGACAATTAAATGTCACATTAATAATTTTTATTAGAGCCTCTAGCAAATTGTGTTCTACTACATAATAAAGAGAAAAATTAAAATCTAAATATTTCCGCACGTTACTGATGGATCTCATTCATGTACACACACACACACGCTGCAGATGGTCAAATAACATAGGTGTAGCAATTTTCTCCATCAAAATCCGTCAAATAAAAAAGTTCAAAATGGCTCCCAAATGCTCAAATTTGATTGGTCCACAGTGGTCATATTGTTTTACCAATCAAGGTTTTGTCAACAATTTTCACTCACCCCCTTTGACTGATTATATTCCACAAATTTTAGCTAGATCACTTCAGAAGCTCCGGAGAAGATTATTTTGTAATTTATGACATCATCAAGATGCCCGCCAACCCTGTGAGTCAATCAGGCGCTGTTTACCTATTTGGTTGCAGGGTTTTGGTTCAATTTACTTGTTAGAAATGGCTGTCGGAAGAATAAAAATAATAATAATAATAAAATCACTCTAATCTTCCAGAGCTTCGCTCTTGGAAGCCTAAAAATAATAAACGGAACAATCACTCTAGTCTTCCAGAGCTTTGCTCTTGGAAGCCTAATAATTGGTTTTATGTCAATTTGAATATCTTGAGAACGGATGGACGGATTTTGATTCCGTAAAGTGCAGAATGGAGGCGTCGAAGAGCTCCTATGATTCTTTAGATTCAATTAGACTCTGTTTAGCTATTTTGATTCGGGGGGGGGGGTGATCTCAACCAAATATTCTGAGTTTTAGTTCAATTTGCTTGCTGGTTTCAGAGGTTTGGTTCAGCTTACTTGCTGGAAATGGCTGGCGGAAGAATAATAATAATAACTAGATCTGTTCCATGAACAGATATACAGCTTCCAAGGGGACCTGCGCTTGAACTAGATCCTCTTTTCTTGTACTTCCTGTTGAATCCAGATCTCTGGTGAAATTCCGTTTCTAGAACTGCTTTAGATAATATTTCTTGTCTTTTGGATCAATCGCCTACGTGGCTTAGGAGAAGATCTATATACAGACACAAAACAGGTCACAAAAATCTTGTAGATGATTGGCCATTCAGCAGTGAATAGGTAAATCAGTGATTGGCCGTTCAGCCGTAAACAGGTCTAGAAGTGCATGACAATTTTTTTATCTTTACAATATGCTTAATGGACACTGGAAATTAGTCCAAGATCAATGAAGTAAAAGTTAACATTCTGCAGTATATGGGTTAATACAACTCTAATATTTCACCAGTAGAAGGGTTAATAGGCTGGGACAACTTCCAGTCAGATTGTTTTGAAAAATATTCTGTGGGTATCCTTAGCATCTACAATAGATAGGTTTGTATCAGCATTCACAAGTTCATGGGTTAATCAGTCCCATTAAATTAATTGGATGGATTTTTCTCCAGAACAACTGGGTCTAGAGCAACCAAACTGGTTCCATGTTACCAGATTTAGTGTCCACAGAGGGGCTGATAAAATAAACCAGATCCATCAGTAAACAGCCAAGATATTTAGATCTTAAATTTCCTCTTTATTATGTAGCAGCAAACAGTTTGGTAGAGGCGCTAATAAAAAAATTATTTAATGTGACATTTAATTGTCATTTCATATCTGTTCAGCACGGGGTAATAAACTGGATTTGCTACTGTAAAGGCTCTAGGCAAACAGATTAATGTGATAGGGATTTAATTGTCATTCAATACAATTGAAATCCACTCAGTGGTTACCGAGGAGAAGGAATTTAAAGTTTCCAATTGCTTTACTATGGGGGAATTTGGCAGGAAAACGATTCAAGATGGCCGCCAAACCGTTCGTCCGACGGAATTGAAAATGCAAATTTGAAATCAGAAGACCCAAAAACCTATGTGAAACCAATTTCAGCGTAAAATTTCAACAAATAAAAAAATTCAAAATGGCCGTCAATCATGCTGAATTTTGATTGGTCGATGGCGGCCATGTTTTTTTACGTATCCATTTCTCTTGAACAAACTGTAATGACCCTCAGTCCCTTATCATATCAGCCAAATCTCATCCTGATCCATTCGGCGGTTCTGGAGAAGTCATTTTCACGAAAACTAGGTCATTCAAGATGGCCACACAAGTTTTCGGCCACTCAAATTCCCTTGAACAAACTTGGTTCAGCCGATGCCCTAGATGACAGTTCATGAATTTTGAATCAATCCCACAAGTAGTTTCGGAGGAGAAGATTTTTTTTAATGTTTCCCGAAATACTACAAAATCCAAAATGGCCGAGGAGAAGGCATTTTAACTTTCCAATTGCTTTACTATGGGGAATTTGGCAGCCAAACTGTCGATTGAACAAATTCGAAAATGCCAGATTTTAATTTCTCGACCACCAAAACCTGTATATGACCAATTTGGGCTTAAAATTCCATCAAATAAAAAATTCAATATTTCCGCCGGACGGCTTGATTCTGATTGGTCCATACGCAAATCCGTGTATTTCGAGCTATCGACTTCTCTTGAACAAACTTTTATGAGACCCACTCTCTGGTGATGTTCACCAAATTTCAGCTCATTCCCTTCAGTAGTTCTGGAGAAGCAAAGCTTGAATTTCATCGGCATTTTTTGTCTTCGCGCTATTCACGGAATAATAAAAATAAAAATAAACAACGAAAACAATAGAGTGCCAAGCACCAGCTTGCCCCCCACCCCCCTAATAATAATAATAATAATAATAATAATAATAATAATAATAATAATAATAATAATAATAATAATAATGGCATCTGTAACAACACTACTGTACCTCTCATGTAACTCTGTAGAGTTGGAGTATAAAGTCATTCATACTGTAGTATCCTGTCGTGCTTGGAGTGGTCGTCTCCATCTTCATCACCACTTGATGTAGCCCAGGCATATACATCAACACACTATAACTATCCATTCGAACCATCACACGATGTGTCTCAGGTCTACATCAGCCCTATAACTATCTATTATAACAATCATCCTCAACACGGCCATTTAGTTCTATGTCAGTCAAACATATAAAAGCAGGCTACTTTTAGTTAACAAATATTAACCCCCACCTCCACCCCTATTTGCAAATGTGTAGCTTATATATGAGATGATAACAATCAGCTTTCAGCCCTATTAGTTACAAAATATTCAACATGTCCTGTAATTAGCATCTTTGAAACGAGGTTTATGTGAATTTGGTGGATAAACATACAGTAATGAGAGATGGCGCATCCATAGGGCCTACTGTAAACAGTAGAACTATATAAACAATAACAATTTTAATTTTGAATACCAGTGCATCAAGTGTGTCAAATGCGAAATATGCCGAATAGTATATAGATATACGCCTACTCTTAAAGCAATTGGACTGATCCAGTGGTTGCTGCCTCAAGCAGAAAATACTTTCAGTCAAATTACAGTCAGAATAGGCAATAGAAATACCACACTCGTATAGTAAATATGATTCGAGATAGCGTGTAATATGATAAACTGGTAATTTGATCGGCATCCATGACCGAGCGTGACCCGATGCGTGGTTTTTCGATTGGCGACTTATTAAAAATTCACGCACGCACGCACGCACGCACGCACGCCGCACGCACGCACGCACGCACGCACGCACGCACGCACGCACGCACGCACACGGGTCTGTAGGCTGCGGAATGGGGGTGGGGTGGGTGCGGGGATCCTCCCGAGATTTTCTCAGTATGGTCTTCATCTTTTGACATCCAAATGTGGCCACGACGTCGGCTTGAGGACTCTTCGTGTCCTTCAGTAGTGTGACTATTTTGGTCGCACGCGCTACTTTGCCTCGCGACTGCCGGCGTGAAGTACTGCGTTATTTAGGCCTTCGAGACTTTTCTCTTGTAGCCTGGACGTTTATTTTTATTTATCCATGGCTTTGAATCTCCCGTGTCATGTATAAAAAACTACTTTTTTTATTGACTGTTGTCATTTTACCCAGATCAATTCAAAACATAATGTTAATTCTATCAGTCTGTAGCGGCACGTTATTTGGTTACAATTACCTTTGGCATTAGACATATAATCAACATATGCAAGATGATGATCGCAAAACGGAACTGGATGTATCTGAAAAAAATTTGATGTTGGGACCTGTATCCTATATCGCTTTGGGGTGGGTGGCCGATAATATAAGATATATTGATGTAATAAGAAATTCTTTAATGCCACGTATCTTTGTGGTTACGGTTGCTTGAACAGTGAAAATGTATGAAACTCGAATCGGTGGAACACAATATAAATCTAACTCCATTACATCCCTCCGCTTTTTTAAAGCTCAAGTATACCACAATAAATGAAAAATGTACGGACGGTGGAGAACACCATTAGTCATTCTAAAGTGAAAATTCAAAACTATCAAATAACGAAACTAAACTGGCTGAGCTATGGAAACTAGAATTTCAAAATATCAGAAAATCCTATCAGGAAATTTTGAGTAAAAATCTCAAAATCATGTCAAGATATACTCTTTAAATCTGACAGGGATTTTGTGATCTTGTCTCAAAGAACTTCGACAGGGTAGTGCCCGAACAGGAGAAACTGCAATATCAGGGAACCTATCAATTTCCATGGGCGGACATGAGCCATCTAACACAGGATCATCTGCTGAATCCGTATCACCATACATCTCATCTTCAACATCGTTCTCTACCAGGATTGGCTGCTCCTGACTCTTCACCGGCTTGACAAGTGAACTGTTCCTAGATTTTACCTCCTCACCTCTCTAGCAAATGACCATAGATCCTTTCTTACCAATAACCTGAAATGGTTCTTTTTCAAAGAATGGCTGAAACTTGCCTCTGATACGATTTTTCAGGAGAACCTTATCTTCCACAGCCAACTGTGGCTGCTTGATGTTCCTGCGCGTCTCAGCATACAACTTCATCTTTTCTTTCGCCTGCTGATCATTTCGCCTGATTTCCACATCTTGTGTCGTCTCTTCAGTTCTGGGAAACTTTGTCTAGATGGGTCGTCCAAACAACACAGATGCAGGCGTCTGACCTGTTGTGCCATGAGGAGTAGCACGGTAATTTCTAAAAAATGAAAACATCTGTTTCCAGGGCCTACCCTCTAACTGTGCTGCTTTACAAACGTTACCTAAGGGTCTCATGAAGTTCTCTGCCTCACCATTTGCCTCTGGCCAGTACGGGGTTACTCTTCTGTGGTTGAAACCATAATTTCTTGCAAAATCGTTGAACTCTTTACTCTGAAATGGTGGACCATTGTCACTCTTCACCAAATCAGGTATACCATGTGTAGAGAAAATTCGATTTAACTTAGGGATTACAGATCTGGCTGATGTTGATTTGACTGATTCAACTTCTGGATAGCGACTGTAATCATCAATGACAACTAACAGGTAGTTACCATGTGGGAAGGGACCACAAAAATCAACGCTGACTTTCTGCCAGGGACCTCCGGGCAACTCAGTCATCTGAAGAGATTCTCGCTGCTTTGTACTGATTGTTGCCTGACAGGCTATGCACTGCTATACTTTGTTTTTTACCATCTTGTCGATATCCGAAAACCAAATCTTCTCTCGAAGTAGTGCTTTGGTCTTGTTGATACCTCCTGCAGACTGGCTGGCAAGATTATTTTGTTACTCTTTAGAATCAGATCTTCATCACTGTTGACTGACAACTCACTTCGTAACTTACTAAAGGAGAGAAGTGTAGAATAGTCTGTTCTGGTTCGGTCGATATCATGCCATTTACCATCTTTAATTAACTGCATTGCCATCTGAAGTGTAGGATCTTGATGAGTGTCAGCTTTAACTTGTTCTAGAGTCATTGCTTTAGGGATGGACTCGCTGCAAATGAAATTGATATACTCTTCAGCTACCTTCTGCTCTCTAGGAGTCTTATCTGTACTGAGGGGATGACGGGATAAGTAATCAGCTGGATTACTTTTACCACTTCGATAAACTAGTTTGAAGGTATAAAGCTGTAGTCTCAAGGACCAGCGCTCCAGTCTTGCTTGTAGTTTTGACTTTGAATTACCATATATACCTAGCATGTAGCTTGTGATCCATTACAACAGTTACTTGTTGCCCATACGTATATAAATGAAAGTGCTCACAGGACCACACCACAGCTAGCCCCTCACGTTCAAGCTGACAATACTTTTGTTCAACTGGAGTCAGTGATCTGCTACCATATGGTACCATAGGCTACAAGCATTGGATTTGTTGCATCATCATACTGTACCAGTACCGCGCCAAGACCTACTGATGATGCATCGACAATCACCTCTGTTTGTTTGTGTACATCAATATATGTTAAGACTGGATTTCTTGATAACGCTGACCTAATCTTTTTAACTGCATTTTGCTGTGTTATGACCTCATTCAAACCGTACATCTTTATGAGTCAATTCTCTGATCGGTGCTGTAATGGTTGAAAACTCTGGGATAAATCTTGCGCTGTAGTTAGCCATGCCTAACATACTCTGTACTTCCTGATTGGACTGCGGTGGTGACATCTCTGTCAAAGCTGTAACCTTTCATGGATCAGATGACATACCCATCTTCGAAAATACAAAACCAAAGAACTCATGGGATGACTTATGAAACTCACACTTCGCTGCATTCAGAGTTAGGCCTCTCTCAAGTAATCTATCAAACACTGCTATACGTGCTTGGTCATGCAAAACTCGATCAGCTCCAAAGATGAGAATGTCGTCTGAGATATTCATGCAACCTGGAATACCTTCAATCACCTGTGCGATCACATTCTGGAACACTTCTGACGCACTGTTGACACCATAAGATAACCTCTTATACCGTCTCAAACCAATATGGGTCGAGAAAGTTGTGATGTCTCTGGACTCAGGATCCAGCTCTAACTGGTGATAGGCATTTCTCAGATCAAGCTTAGAAAAAATACTTGCACCATTTAACTTGTTCTGGACATCTTGTACTGTGGGCGTTATATGCTGCTCTCGAATGATCTCAAAGTTAGGCTGCCTCATGTCAACACACATTCGAATTTCATCTGGCGCTTTAGGCTTGGGGACAATTACAGCGATACCCAGGAAGTTGGACCATTTATCTTCTCAATTGTCTCTCTCTCGCTCTCTCTCTCTCTCTCTCTCTCTCTCTCTCTCTCTCTCTCTCTCTCTCTCTCTTCCTCCCTCTCTCCCTCTCTCCCTCCCTCCCTCCGGATCGGCGACCAGCCGATGACCCAGAGCTCGAGGATTACCACAATGACAGCTTTCGCGATGACTGTATGTCTGGCCCCCTCAGATATGCAACACCACGCCTGGCCCCGACATTTGCAAAAACTGTGGGTACAATTTTGGAAACAGTGATAAAACTATTCTCTATGTATGTTAGATAAGGAATATTGATGTTTCCATTTTTTGCTTTTTGTCTGAAGGGGCGCCAGCAACAATTGTTCAAAATCGCCGCAAACATAACTTAAAAGCAGTAGCTTCATAGAAACAATTCAATGGGTCACATGAAATTCATATATAATCACGCTGCATAAAACACATCACAAAACAAATATATCAATATCTTAGTCATACATGTACCGTTGGTTATTCTAGAATGTATTCCCAAAATCTTTCTAATCGTATGTTTAACGAATGTTATATTTCATTAAATAATATTTTAACACAAACTGACCACAGAGATTTTTTTCAACTGCGCCTTCATACCTACAAATGGGTTTGATTTTGTACTAAATATACAGAAAAACGTGTCTATTCTGGACACTGTATGAGCCATTAAAAGTCGTCACTATAGACAACTGTTCACTTACTACACCTTATTTGTTATGATAAATAACTGTTGGTAACAAATGATGGTAGGTCGTTAAGATGGATGTTAATAAGACCACGTGTCTTAAGGAACCACCTTCATTTGCCCCAAATGGAAGTGTCCGTTATATACAGGGTTTACTGTATTGAAAAACGGTACTGATAAACCGCTGTACTTCCTATAGGCCTACACACTTATTATGAATTACTATTATACATGTACATGCGTGTGACGATGCAGAGAATAATTGAATAATTACCACTAAAATGAGAGGATGATTGTAATGATTAAAATGTCAGTATTAATAACAGAATGGGCAAATTTGCCTACAACAGACACTGTATTATGCCATCTAATGGCCACTTGTTCTAACTACTATACGTTAACTGTTTAGCCATGTTATTAGGTCCGTATTCTCGTTAGTATTTAACAAATGTGTTTAATTGCAGGTCACCTAGCATACGTATATGTTGAATCAATCATCTTCAACTTCTTTATCTCCGTCCAAATAAATATCAAGATATGTCAAATGTCAATTTGGTTTCATCCCAGGTAGGTCCACCACACTGCAGTTATTGACGGTAGTGGATAAATGGTTACAAATATTGGATGGTGATGGTGGTATGGTGGACGTTGCATATTTTGATTTTTGAATGCATTTGACAAGGTTCCCCATCGCAGACTTGTACATAAACTGAATCTATATCACATCAACCCACAGATTATTAAATCGATAGATAGCTTCTTGTCACAGCGTAGCCAGAGAATAATCATTAGTGATGACCCCTCAGAATGGAAATCAGTATTTAGCGGGATACCACAGGGATCAGTTTTAGGACCAGTTTGTTTTATATATAAATGACTTACCTAATGTGATAGCTAACAATAGTGAAATATACCTGTATGCGGATGACATAAAATCCAATGATGATGCTAACGAAATGCAACAAGATATATACTTGTTAAACGAATGGACCAGTGAATGGTTACTCCAATTTAATGCTGATAAGTGTAAATCTATGCGAATTGGCAAAACCAATTTACAAAATCGTAGCTATATTCTCGGTAAAGACGGGTCCCCTATTAATCCAAGCGAGGATGAGAAGGATATAGGTGTTATTATTGATGATAAACTATACACCTGTGCAAAAGTTAAGCACCAGCAAAAACAATAGACCGTAGAAACATGATGGTACAACTAGGCTGCCATACATTTTGTCCCCGCGTTAGCTGACATAATTCCAAGTACGAAATGCACATGCATGCATGACTTCACGCCGCTTGATGTCCGTGCGTGGCGGGAAACAGCACACGTGTTCAGCTATGTAAAAGTCCAGTTTGAGGTGTAGAACATTACATACAGATTTAGGCGACAAGATTAGGAATTTTGTGTTCATGACCGTGGTTTATTTGTACAGAGAGAATTAGCTCTTGATTGTGAACCGCTATGGCAAGACGAAGGTTAAGTGATCGTGTGAAATGGCAAATCATAGGCATGCATACCACTGGTATGTCATGCAGAGAGATTGGCAGACAGCTGAACATTAACCATACTGTAATCAGTCGTTTGATTGCAAAACATGGGCAAACTAACGAGGTGAAGGACAGGCCTAGATCTGGAAGACCGAAGAAGACTACTGCCCGTGATGATCGAGCCCTAGTACGCCTTGTTAGGAGATCTCCATTCACCAACAGCAGAGTGCTCCGCCAGCAATGGGAAACGCGCAATAGAGTGTCAATGTCTACCGTCAAAAGGAGACTGTATGCTGCTGGCATGAAAGCTAGGAGACCTGTCAGACGTCCTCTCCTCACTGCACACCACTAAGAGGAGCGTCTGAGGTGGTTCAACGAAAGAAGACAGTGGAACATGAGATCCTGGAGACGGGAACACTGGTCCGATGAAAGTCGGTTCCTGCTTCATGCCACAGATTGTCGAACTCGTGTATGGAGGTCCAGACGCACGGCGTTCGACCAACGTAACATCATGGAAGAAGTTCCATTTGGTGGAGGTTCCGTTATGATATGGGGGTGCATCTCATTTGATTGTAAGCTGGATCTGTTGACTGTACCTGGAACACTAAATGGACAAAGATATCAAGATTCCATACTGGATAGAGTTGTGGTCCCTCATTTTGTAAATCATGCACCTGGAACCCACCCTATATTCATGGATGACAACGCCCGACCACATCGTGCTAGAGCTGTGCATGAATACCTCCGCCAGAATGCCATCGAAACCCTACCATGGCCAGCAAGGAGCCCTAACATGAACCCTATTGAGCATATCTGGGACATTCTGGGAAACATGGTGAGAAGGAGGGATCCTCCTGTGCAGAACCTACAGGAATTAACAGACGCACTCCATCTTGAATGGCAACGAATACCACAATGGCGTATCAGTCGGTTGGTGACCAGCATGAGACGTCGTGTCCAGGCCGTCATCCAGGCACAAGGTGGATATACCCGGTATTAATAATGACAGTCTCAAACTCGTGCACAGATGTTAAACTTCGTTTTCAGACACCATTAATGACAATCTAGCCACGTGTGTCAACTGTAGGGCAATAGTTGTCAGTTGTGTCAACGTAACCATATTCAGGCCTCGTTTTCAAGTTCAAACAAAAACATACAGTGTTTCCCCACCATCATAATCAGCATTCCTCTAGTTGCATTATTACTTCTTGCACTAAGATGGATGGTTACATAAATGTTTATGCTATTGCTTTCTTCATAGCACATGAATATACCCTCGCATGTGCGTAAAAATAGGGTGGTGCTTAACTTTTGCACAGGTGTATATGTTTCGAGAAGCACATAATAGATAAAGTTAATAAAGCCAACTCCATTATGGGTGTAATAAGGCGCATATTTGTATCCCTTGACACAAACATATTTAGAACCCTGTATACATCATTAGTGCGGCCACATCTGGAATTTGCTAATCAGGTTTGGAGCCCCTATCTCAAGAAACATATAGAGCTGTTAGAAAATGTTCAGCGAAGGGTGACAAAAAGTGTCTCAGGACTATCAAACCTAAATTATGAGACTAGGCTCAGGGTCCTTAATATACCAACTCTTGCATGCCGTAGAGTACGAGGAGACATAATTGAAGCTCACAAAATTATAACAAAAAATATGATCCAGAAGTGTGCAACCTTTTTGAATTTCGATCAGGCTCAAGAACCAGGGGACACAGGCTAAATTATACAAATCCAGATCACGTTTAAACATACAAAAATACTGTTTTAAACATTGTATCGTGGACTTATGGAACAGTCTTCTCAACCATGTTATAGAAGCAACAACCATGATACCATTTGAAACAAAATTAGATAAACTATGGGATAACCAACCCCTATACTATAACTATCGAGCTGGCAATATAAATCCCATGTTTTATTACAGAATTGATAACGGAAATTAGGAATCTGTCATTACAGGTTTTTAGCCTTCTCACAGAAATAGAATATGATTGATTGATTGATTGATTGATTGATTGATTGAGATCACATCAACTATAAGCGTTCTCGTTGTTGGCAATGGGAAACCACTGAACCCGTGACATGTACATAAATAGTATGCTGGCCTACATATAAACTGAATAACGAACTACGTTCTAGCAATAAGATTCAATCCGAATTACGGTCTGGACTGTAATTAAAACTGAATAAAATTCTAGAAGGATGGCGCGCATGTGTATATAGAGTGTGCAGCCAGATCTATAGACTGAATAACGAACTACGTTCTAGCAGTAAGATGCTATCCGAATTACAGTCTGGACCGTTATTCAAACTGAATTATGTCCTAACATGTGATGTCATTCGAACTACGGTCTGGACCGTGATTGAAAACTGAATTATGTTCTTGCATGTGATGGTATCCGAATTACGTTCTGGACCGTTATTCAAACTGAATTATATTCTAACATATGATGTGATCCGAATTACGGTCTGGACTGTGATTCAAACTGAATTATGTCCTAACATGTGATGTCATTCGAACTACGGTCTGGACCGTGATTCAAAACTGAATTATGTTCTTGCATGTAATGGTATCCGAATTACGTTCTGGACCGTTATTGAAACTGAATTATATTCTAACATATGATGTGATCCGAATTACGGTCTGGACCGTGATTCAAACTGAATTATGTCCTAAGATGTCATATGATCCGAATATACTGGATTGTGGTTAAAAACTGAATTATGTTCTTGCATGTGGTGTCCTCGGAATTACAGTCTAGACCGTTATTCAAGCTGAATTATATTTTAACATGTGATGTCATCCGAATTACGGTCTGGACCGTGATTCAAACTGCATTATGTTCTAACATGTGATGTAATCCGAATCGCGGTCTGGACTGTGATTCAAGACCGATTTATGTTCTAGCATGTGACGTCATCCGAATTACGGTCTGGACCGTTATTCAAACTGAATTAGCTTCTAACATATCATATGATCCGAATTACGGTCTGGACTGTGATTCAAGACCGAATTATGTTCTAGCATGTGACGTCATCGGAATTAGGGTCTGGACTGTGATTCAAACTGAATTATGTTCTAGCATGTGACGTCATCCGAATTACGGTCTGGACATGGATTCAATCTGAATTACGTTCTCGCATGTGATGTCATCGGTCCTAACATGTGATGTCATCTGAATTATGGTCTGGCCTGTGATTCAAAACTGCATTATGTTCTTGCATATGGTGGCATTCGAATTACGGTCTGGACCGTTATTCAATGTGAATTATATTCTAACATGTGATGTGATCCGAATTATGGTCTGGCCTATGATTCAAACTGAATTATGTTCTAGCATGTTACGTCATCCGAATTACGGTCTGGACCGTGATTCAAAATGAATTATATTCTAACATGTGATGTCTTCCGAATTACGGTCTGGACTGCGATTCAAGACTGTATTATGTTCTAGCATGTGACTTCATCCGAATTATGGTCGGGACCATTATTCAAACTGAATTACATTCAAGCATGTGATGTCATCCGAATTACGGTCTGGGCCGTGATTCAAACTGAATGAGCTTCTAACATATGATATGATCCGACTTACGGTCTGGACTGTGATTCAAACTGAAATATGTCCTAACATGTGACGTCATCCGAAGTACGGTCTGGACCGTAATTCAAAACTGAATTATGTTCTTGCATGTGATGGCATCCGAATTACAGTCTGGCCCATGATTCAAACTGAATTATGGTCTAGAACATGACGTCATCCGAATTATGGTCTGGACCGGGATTCAATCTGAATTATATTCTAACATGTGATGTCATCCGAATTACGGTCTGATGCATTATGTTCTAACACGCGACGTCATCCGAATTATGGTCTGGACCATTATTCAAACTGAATTGTATTCTAACATGTGATATGATCCGACTTATGGTCTGGACTGTGATTCAAATTGAATTATGTTCTAGCATATGACGTCATCAGAATTACGGTCTGGCCTGTGATTCAAAATTGAATTAAGTTCTAACATGTGATGTCAACCGAATTACGGTCTGGACTGTGATTCAAGACTGAATTATGTTTTAACATGTGATGTCACCCGAATTACGGTCTGGACCGTTATTCCAACTGAATTAGCTTCTAACATATATGATCCAAATTACGGTCTGGACCGTGATTCAAACTGAAATATGTCCTAACATGTGATGCCATCCGAATTACAGTCTGGACTGTGATTCAAACTGAATTATGTTCTAGCATGTGACGTCATCCGAATTATGGTCTGGACAGGGATTCAATCTGAATTACTTTCTAGCATGTGATGTCATCGGTCCTAACATGTGATGCCATCCGAATTATGGTCTGGCCTGTGATTCAAAACTGCATTATGTTCTTGCATGTGGTGTACTTCGAATTACGGTCTGATGCATTATGTTCTAGCATGTGACGTCATCCGAATTACGGTCTGGACCATTATTCAAACTGAATTAGCTTCTAACATATATGATCCGAATAACGGTTTGGAACGTGATTCGAAATTAATTATATTCTAACATGTGATGTCATCCGAATTACGGTCTGGACTGCGATTCAAGACTGTATTATGTTCTAGCATGTGACTTCATCCGAATTATGGTCGGGACCATTATTCAAACTGAATTACATTCAAGCATGTGATGTCATCCGAATTACGGTCTGGGCTGTGATTCAAACTGAATGAGCTTCTAACATATGATATGATCCGACTTACGGTCTGGACTGTGATTCAAACTGAAATATGTCCTAACATGTGACGTCATCCGAAGTACGGTCTGGACCGTAATTCAAAACTGAATTATGTTCTTGCATGTGATGGCATCCGAATTACAGTCTGGCCCATGATTCAAACTGAATTATGGTCTAGAACATGACGTCATCCGAATTATGGTCTGGACCGGGATTCAATCTGAATTATATTCTAACATGTGATGTCATCCGAATTACGGTCTGATGCATTATGTTCTAACACGCGACGTCATCCGAATTATGGTCTGGACCATTATTCAAACTGAATTGTATTCTAACATGTGATATGATCCGACTTATGGTCTGGACTGTGATTCAAATGAATTATGTTCTAGCATATGACGTCATCCGAATTACGGTCTGGACCATGATTCAAACTGAATTAGGTTCTAAGATTTGATGTTATCAGAATTACGGTCTGGCCTGTGATTCAAAATTGAATTAAGTTCTAACATGTGATGTCAACCGAATTACGGTCTGGACTGTGATTCAAGACTGAATTATGTTTTAACATGTGATGTCACCCGAATTACGGTCTGGACCGTTATTCCAACTGAATTAGCTTCTAACATATATGATCCAAATTACGGTCTGGACCGTGATTCAAACCGAAATATGTCCTAACATGTGATGCCATCCGAATTACAGTCTGGACTGTGATTCAAACTGAATTATGTTCTAGCATGTGACGTCATCCGAATTATGGTCTGGACAGGGATTCAATCTGAATTACTTTCTAGCATGTGATGTCATCGGTCCTAACATGTGATGCCATCCGAATTATGGTCTGGCCTGTGATTCAAAACTGCATTATGTTCTTGCATGTGGTGTACTTCGAATTACGGTCTGATGCATTATGTTCTAGCATGTGACGTCATCCGAATTACGGTCTGGACCATTATTCAAACTGAATTAGCTTCTAACATATATGATCCGAATTACGGTTTGGACCGTGATTCGAAATTAATTATATTCTAACATGTGATGTCATCTGAATTACAGTCTGGACTGTGATTCAAGACTGAATTATGTTCTAGCATGTGATGTCATCCGAATTACGATCTGGACCGTGATTCAAACTGAATTATGTTCTTGCATGTGATGTCATCCGAAATACGGTCTGGACTGTGATTCAAAACTGAATTATGTTCTTGCGTGTGTTGACATCCGAATTACGGTCTGGAGTGTGATTCAGGCTGAATTATATTCTAACATGTGATGTCATCCGAATTACGGTCTGGACCGTGATTCAAACTGAATGATGTTCTTGCATGTGATGTCATCCGAATTACGGTCTGGACTGTGATTCAATCTGAATTACATTCTAGCATGTGATGTCATCCGAATTATGGTCGGGACCATGATTCAAACTGAATTATGTTCTAATATGTGACATCATCCGAATTACGGTCTGGACCTGGATTCAATCTGAATTACCTTCTAGCATGTGATGTCATCCGAATTACGGTCTGCACCGTGATTCAAACTGAATTAGGTTCTAACTTTTGATGACATCCAAATTATGGTCTGGACTGTGATTCAAAATTGAATTATGTTCTAACATGTGATGTCAACCGAATCACGGTCTGGGCTGTTGTTCAAACTGAATTAGCTTCTAACATATGATATGATCCGAATTATGGTCTGGACCGTTATTCAAACTGAAATATGTCATAACCGAATTACGGTCTGGACTTTGATTCAAACTGAATTATGTTCTATCATGTGATGTCATCCGAATTACGGTCTGGAATGTGAATCAAAATTGAATTATGTTCTAACATGTGATGTCAACCGAATTACTGTCTGGACCGTTATTCAAACTGAATTAGCTTCTAATATATGATTTGATCCGAATTACGGTCTAGACTATGATTTAAACTAAAATATGTCATAACATGTGATGCCATCCGAATTACGGTCTGGACTGTGATTCAAACTGAATTATGTTTTAGCATGTGACGCCATCCTAATTACAGTCTGGACAGGGATTCAATCTGAATTTCATTCTCGCATATGATGTCATCGGTCCTAACATGTAATGTCATCCGAATTACGGTCTGGACTGTGATTCAAAATTGAATTATGTTCTTGCATGTGATGGTATCCGAATTACGGTCTGGAGTGTTATTCAAGCTGAATTATATTCTAACATGTGATGTCATCCGAATCACGGTCTGGACTGTGATTCAAAACTGAATTATGTTCTTGCATGGGATGTCATCCAAATTACGGTGTGGACCGTGATTCAAACTGAATTATGTTCTTGCATGTGATGTCATCCGAATTACGGTCTGGACTGTGATTCAAAATTGAATTATGTTCTTGCATGTGATGGCATCCGAATTATGGTCTGGAGTGTGATTCAAGCTGAATTAAATTCTAACATGTGATGTCATCCGAATTACGGTCTGGGCAGTGATTCAAACTGAATTATGTTCTTGCATGTGATGTCATCCGAATTACAGTCTGGACCGTTATTCAAGCTGAATTATATTCTAACATGTGATGTCATCCAAATTACGGTCTGGGTTGTGATTCAAACTGAATTATATTCTAACAGGTGATGACATCCGAATTACAGTCTGGACTGTGATCAAACTGAATTATGTTCTAGCATGTGACGTCATACGAATTCGGTCTGGACCGGAAGTCAATCTGAATTACATTCTAGCGTGTGATGTCATCCGAATTATGGTCGGGACCATGATTCAAACTGAATTATGTTCTAATATGTAACGTCATCCGAATTACGGTCTGGACCGGGATTAAATCTGGATTACCTTCTACCGGTCTGGACCGTGATTCAAACTGAATTAGGTTCTAACTTTTGATGTCATCCGAATTATGGTCTGGACTGTGATTCAAAATTGAATTATGTTCTAACATGTGATGTCAACCGACTTACGGTCTGGGCTGTTAATCAAACTGAATGAGCTTCTAACATATGATATTATCCGAATTATGGTCTGGACCGTTATTCAAACTGAAATATGTCTTAACATGTGATGCCATCCGAATTACGGTTTGGACTGTGATTCAAACTGAATTATGTCCTATCATGTCACGTCATCCGGATTACGGTCTGGAATGTGATTCAAGATTGAATTATGTTCTAACATGTGATGTCAACCGAATTACGGTCTGGACTGTGATTCAAAATTGAATTATGTTCTAGCATGTGATGTCATCCGAATTACGGTCTGGACCAGAATTCAATCTGAATTATATTCTACCATGTGATGTCATCTGAATTACGGTCTGATGCATTATGTTCTAGCATGTGACGTCATCAGAATTACGGTCTGGACTGTGATTCAAAACTGAATTATGTCCTAACATGTGATGTGATCCGAATTACGGTCTGGCCCATGATTCAAACTGAATTATGTCCTAGCATATGCCGTCATCCAAATTATGGTCTGGACCGTGATTCAAACTGAATTAGCTTCTAACATATGATATGATCCGAATTATGGTCTGGACCATGATTCAAACCGAAATATGTCCTAACATGTGATGTCATCCGAATTACGGTCTGGACTGTGATTCAATATGAATTATGTGCTAGCATGTGACGTCATCCGAATTACGGTCTGGACCGGAGTTCAATCTGAATTAGCTTCTAACATATGATATGATCCGAATTATGGTCTGGACCATGATTCAAACCGAAATATGTCCTAACATGTGATGTCATCCGAATTACGGTCTGGACTGTGATTCAATCTGAATTATATTCTAACGTGATGTCATCTGAATTACGGTCTGATGCATTATGTTTTAGCATGTGACGTCATCTGATGTCATCCCAATTACAGTCTGGACCGGGATTCAATCTGAATTACATTCTAGCATGTGATGTCATCCGAATTATGGTCTGGACCGTGATTCAAACTGAATTATGTCCTAACATGTGATGTCATCCGAATTACGGTCTGGACTGTGATTCAATCTGAATTATGTTCTAGCATGTGTCGTCATCCGAATTACGGTTTGGACCGGGATTCATTTTGAATTATATTCTCGCATGTGATGTCATCCGAATTATGGTCGGGACTGTGTTTCAAACTGAATTATGTTCTTGCATGTGATGTCATCCGATTTACGGTCGGGCTGTGATTCAAAACTGAATTATGTTCTTGCATGTGATGGCATCCGAACTACAGTCTGTGGTGTGATTCAAGCTGAATTATATTCTAACATGTGATGTCATCCGAATTACGGTCTGGACCATGATTCAAACTGAATTATGTTCTTGCATGTGATGGCATCCGAACTACAGTCTGTAGTGTGCTTCAAGCTGAATTATATTAACCTGTGATCTGGACCATTATTCAAGCTGAATTATATTCTAATCTGTGATGTCATCCAAATTATGGTCTGGACCGTGATTCAAACTGAATTATGTTCTAACGGGTGATGGCATCCGAATTACCCGCGCAACTACCCACCCCAACCCAATCTCCTCCACCGTCACAGCATATTGAATATCCAATATCTTGTTACAGGATATTGAATATACAATATATTATTTGTGTCAGAATATATAGTTATACCTTTGCTGAACTTATGCCTGTCTTCAATTGCGTCATCTCAAACATTTAGCTAAATACCCGAAGCTCACCATAAATATATTAAAGTTGCCTTGCCCTACTATCATATGCTCGATATGCACACGACACCAAGCGGACAGGCCGCCCGCGGCAGTCAGTATCACCGATCAGAGTAATAAACTGTCGGTCGAGGGCCAAGCACGCACGTCGGCCCATCCCATCTTCACCCATCACTTCATCTATCCACCCAGCCAGCCATCCGTGCACCTACCCACCCCAACCCAATATCCATCACCCATCCATCCTTCCTTCCATCCACCCATTCATTCATCACCCGCTCTCCCTCCATCCCTCCCTCCTTCAATCCCGCCGTCATCCCTCCCACCTTAACTCCCTCCCTAACTCCGTCTGCCCACTCCCTCTCCACACCTCCCCATTCCCTCCCCCATCCATCCATTCACCCAGCCCCCTATCCATCCAACCAACCCACCCTTCGATTCATCCCACCCTCGTCCCTCGTTAACTCCACCCCTCCCTCAGTCCCTACCTGACTCCCCACATCCATCCATCCATCCCACCATCCCTCCATCGCTCCTTAACTACCCCGCCCTCTCCCAGCTTCCTTCAACACCCACATGCCACGCACACACGCGCATCATCCATCCATCAATTGATCCACTTACACCTCCAAACAAACCTACACCCACCAACCCACCACCACAACATACCACCATCACACCAACACCAACTCACCACTCCACACCACATTACACTACCCACCTCCATCCACCCACCCACCCATCCATGCAGTCATCCTTCCATCCATCCATCCATCCACCCCCTCCATCCTTCCCTCCCTCACCCCTTCCCACCTCCCTCCATCCATCCATTCATCCATAGCTACCTCACTCCCTTATATCACTCCCTCTCTAGCTCTAACTCTCACTAACTCCACTATCCCACTATCCCATCCTTCCTTCCTCCATCCATCCATCCGTCCGTCCGCCCGCCCGCACGCCCGCCCGTCCATCCACCCACCCACCCATCCATCCATCCCACCCGCCCTCACCATTAACTCCCTCCCTCCATAACTCCACACCTCCGTCCCTCCATGCATCATATCATCCATCCATCCATCCATCCATCCCCTCCCTTACTCCCTCCCGCCCTCTTTCCCAAACTCCATCTCTCCCTCCCTCCCGCCATCCATCCATCAATAACTACATACCTCCCTCCCTAACTCACTCACTCCCCACATCCCTTCATCCATCCATCCATGCAGCAATTCATCCATCCACCCAGCCGCACACCTACCCACCCCAAACCAATATCAATCACCCACCAATCAACTGAATATTCAACCGAAGATATATATTCCGCCTTGCCCTTCTGCCATACTGTCTGTATGCATGCGGCACCAGGCGAGCAGGCCGCCCGCGCCACTCAGATAGTCACAGCCCAGGAAATTGAATATTCAATATCCGTTATCCAATATCCAGCTAACTTCACTGAGCTCAAAATCTGTGGTTTGAGAAATATAAAACAACACCAGATATACAAGTTTATTTTACCAAGCATGCACAATATAGCTTTGAAGTCTTGTTTCCTGAATTAGAAATACGTCAATTGTGTATAACAATGTATAATGTAACTGTAAGGATGCTCAAAACTTTGAAACCAATTTGTTTGATTCACTTTCAAGACCTTAATTTGGATGGCATCGCATGCGAGAACATAATTCAGTTTGAATCACAGTCCAGATCGTAATTCGGATAACATCACATGTTAGAACATAATTCAGCTCGAATCACGGTCCAGACCGTAATTCGGATCATATCACATGTTAGGACATAATTCAGTTTGAATCACATCAGATGTTAGAATATAATTTAGTTTGAAATTCAAATTTGAATAACGGTCCAGAACTTAATTCGGATGCCATCACATGCAAGACCATAATTCAGTTTTGAATCAGTCAAGATCGTAATTCGAATAACATCACATGTTAGAACATAATTCAGCTCGAATCACAGTCCAGATCGTAATTGGGATGCCATCACATGCTAGAACATAATGCAGTTTGAATCACGGGCCATACCGTAATTCGAATGACACCACATGCAAGAACATATTTCAGTTTGAATCACGGTCCAGACCGTAATTCGGATCATATCACATGTTAGGACATATTCAGTTTGAATCACAGTCCAGACAGTAATTCGGATCACATCATATGTTAGAATATAATTCAGTTTGAATAACGGTCCAGAACGTAATTCGGATGCCATCACATGCAAGACTACAATTCAGTTTTGAATCACGGTCCAGACCGTAATTCGGATGACATCACGTGTTAGGACATAATTCACTTTGAATAACAGTCCAGACCGTAATTCGGATTGCATCTTACTGCTAGCACGTAGTTCGTTGGTCAGTCTATAGATCGGCCTGCACACTCTATATACACATACGCGCCATCCTTCTAGCATTTTATTCAGTTTGCATTACAGTCCAGACCGTAATTCGGATTGGATCTTATTGCTAGAACGTAGTTTGTTATTGCGTGCCCGCTCCAGCGGCCGCACTTCTATTTATTGCTGGTTAGAATTGCCTATAGGCGCGGACATTTCGCGCAGGGGATTGTGGGGCTATGTCTCGCGAGATCTCCATCGATACGAGATCTAATAATTCTCGGCGCGAAGACACGGCTCTATTTTTAGATTGCTGGATATCTCATAATTATTATCTTCATGCACGTGATTCATCGCGAGTTCTCTTATTTGTTCTGGCCCGACTGTAATAGAGTTTGCGCAGCGATGACCGCTTAATTATTTTAATAAACAGCCAACTGAACTTATATGTCCACTTTAGCACTCTATCAAACTGACCACAAACGGCTTCTTGCGGTGATCGTGAGAAATGTCCATTTGCATTAGCTACTCACCGGAGAACTTGTTTTGAAAGTTTACCACTAGAATGACTGGTTGGATAACCGATCCTATAATTCCAGTAGTAAATTGCAAAAGAAAAACCACAATGGTCTCTTGGACGGCAATTAGACATAGGACATTTTCTATGATAATGGATTTTTCTGTATATGACGTCATAATTATTTAGGTCAGAGGTAGCTGGACGTCACAATCAAAATGTGTAATGAATGACGTATCTAGCTCCACCAAGAACATTGGATAGCCTGTCAAGTATGCGAATTGCACGTCTTTACTATTTAATCAACATGCTGTTGAATATTTTGAAACTAATTTGACTAGACGCTGTTCGAATTGTATGTCTTTGCTATTTATTCAACAGTCATTTTCTATGATAATGGCTGGGTTCGATCTGTAACTGAAGGATATGACGTCATAATCAATTACTTCATATACAGGCTGACGTCACAAGCCAAAAGTTTAAATGAATGGCGTATCGAGCTCAGTCATGAACATTGAATAGCCCGGCAAGTGTACGAATTGTATGTCTTTACTGTTTAATCAACATCGTTGAAACTAATTTGACCTGGCAGCCAGAGGCAGCAAACCTTTAAAAGCACCCAGTCAAATTAGTTTCAAAATAGTCATCAGCTTACCTGTATAGTTATAGTTACCTTGAAATTGGAAGTCTGGGAATTCATTATTCAGCGTGTATATATATATATATATATATATATATATATATATATATATATATATATATATATCGATTCCAACACGCAAAAAGGGGTGGAACTTAGCTAGAAATAGGCGTGGCATACCTAGAAATGGATCTCTCTATTGAAATTGTCATGAGCAAATTGAGCATTACATGGCTAATACCACTTGGTAATGCGTGGCCCACACAATATGGACCACTTGTATTAAGAGACCACCCATATTTATAGGTCACATATTTTAACAAGGCCAATCGTAGATTGTTGCCCTGAATACAATGTACTCGTCCTCTGACGGAGGGAGGATAATTAATCCCACTTGCTAATGGACATTTTCATGTTGTTTATCGATCATATTACGTCATATGATGTCATTATCAACGACGTGACGTATAGGATGACGTCATAATCATGACTGACTCAATTTAGTCTGTCTTAAATGCTTAACAGTCCGACACATTGTACGAATTGTATGTCTTTGCTATTTACAAAACATGCTGGTGAATACTTTGAAACTAATTTGACTTGGCGATGTTACTGCCACAAGCAGCAACAGCACCCAGTCAAATTGGTTTCAAAATAGTCAACACCTTACCTGTATAGTTTTCTGGAAATTGATAGTCAAGAAGCTCAGAGATCCATCGATATCAACACGAGCGCGGTATTAATGTATTAATATACCATCCGGATTCAGTGACCGATTGACTAACGTTAGGCCTATGGAAGTCATTTCAAGCAACCGCCACCAAGATGTGACTTACTTGGGCAGAATTGTGTGTTTTTCTAACAAAATCCTTTAGAATGTTTAACACCGAAATTTCAATATCTCAGATAAAGACAACTATATGAATATCTTTTTAATACTTTGACTGGTAGCCCACCCCACCCTACCCACCTACTTGTTGCTATCATAGACCTGTATTAAGTATTGCAATGAAAACGACTGCCCATGTAAGCCTATCATCTTCTCTTAATGTATTTTAACCCTTTCATGAGGAGGCCGCCAAAACCACTACAGTGATCTTGAGGATGTTAATTTGCAGGTCAAGAGATCGTTTTTGAAAATTCACCACTGAAATGACTGGATCGATGATTGAGCCAGTCATTCCAATAGTAACCCTTCAAAACAGTCGTCTATTGGCCTGACAATAGGCACTCAATAACCAAATTTTTTTTTTCATATTCTTGACTCAATTTAGGTAATACAGGGTTAATAAATTATGAGGACGACGATGATGTACCATGTCTGTTTAACGTTTCCCTTATTGTATTATAGTATGATTCACATTTGTTGCATTCGAGATAGGGTAAAATTACAGACTTGTTACAGACAGTCTTGAGGCGTACTATGTGTGTGGTAAATTTCAAAAGAAAAACATGCATAATAATATTGTAGAGGGCGAAAAAGTAGACAGAGTTCACTAACAATAATGGATCCATCTAAAAATAAAGGCTTGGCTTCTTCGAAACTACACCTCTAACGTAATGACCGGTCATCTTCTTACGTTATCACAACGACTAGACTGTTAGACAGACTCAACTTCGGATACCATATATCTCCGTAGCAGACTGTAAAAGCAACACTGGATCGTGAAATCGCTATGTCAATGGCTACTCAATAGGCCCTACATACGAGATACATTTCTCGATCTTGTATCGAAAGAGAACTCGCGGGATACGAATGAATAATGGATGTGTGATTATCAGTAGTATCCCTTTGTGTTTTTAATCCATCCGTGGGAATAAATCCATGTAGGGCCAATGCAATTATGTAGCAGTATTGATAGACTACCAATGTTCCAAATTTCCAGTCAAAACTGCTGTCAATAATACAATTTCATACCGAAAATTTGCTAAATCTCCGGTGATTCACATTTTTCAGTGCCCTATTGTCTGTAGTATGTTTAGCCCCATAATTTCACCTACATAGATTTGAGCCTTAATATACTAGGTATATTCCGAATCTAACAAAGTCTAGATGAAATAATTTTATTAGGCAAAAATTGGCTTAAATGTTGGGGTTTTCGTGCTTTTCGGTGACCTACTGTCTGTATGTAATATGGTAGGCTCCAGAACTTCGCTCACATAGACGTAGAGGGATTTGAATACGATAGTTATATTGGGAATTTAAAAAAATTTGATCGTGAAGTAATTTCGTAGTACACGAGTTCATCGCGCAAATTCGTTTCAATTTTGGCAGATCTGCGGGTTTTCAATGCCCTACTATTACCTGTCTGCAATAGGTTTGGCTACATAATTTCACCGATATGGTTAGATAGCGATATGAACACGCTAATGAATCTTGAGTTTTCTACCACGTAGTAATTTCGGAATATTCAATTTAGTAGCCACGGACAGTTGTCAAATGCCAACAATTTACTATATTCAGGCCCGTCTTAAGAATGTATGGGGCCCCTGGGCAAAGCAATTTACTGGGGCCCCTAATTGGCTAACCACACACCACTATATCGTCAATTCTCCCCCACAATGCATAGGCACTCGGACACATCTAAATCTCTTTTGACAGCAGTCACGGGCGGCGGCAAATGGATCGGGGCCCCTAAAGTTGTGGGGCCCCTGGGCAACTGCCCACTGTGCCCATGCGGTAAGACGGCCCTGACTATATTCGGTATCAGATTGTCTGTTCTCCATTTGTAATAAATTTTTTATATATGGATGTATATAACTCAACATGAGCTAGTGCTTTTGCACAATTCTACCATCAAGTAATCTCATCGTAGGTAGTTACATATTCGCCGTTGGCCCCATTATAATATGGTTGGTTCACATTCACCACATTCAGATAGGTGTCGGTATGTCCTTGCATATCGCTCATAATGGGTTCGGCCCCAGAATGTCACCCATATGTTTAGATTGGTATAGGCATACACTTACGGAGTAGTGAGATTTAAAACTATCTACCATGAAATAATTTCGGCTCAAATTTAGGCCGATTCATGGTTTTCGTTGCACCCAGTCAAATTAGTCATCAGCTTACCTGTATAGTTACCTTGAAACTGGAAGTCTGGGAATTCATTATTCAGCGTATATATAGACATCGATTCCAACACGCAAAAAAGGGGTGGAGCCTAGCTAGAAATAGGCGTGGTATACCTAGAAATGGATAACTCTATTGAAATTGGCATGACCAAATTGAGCATTACAGGGCTAATACCACTTGTTAATGCGTGGTCCACACAATATGGACCACTTGTATTAAGAGAGCACCCATATTTATAGGTAACATTTTAACAAGGCCAATCATAGATTGTAGACCCTTGCCATCCCGAGTGCACATAGAGCCGAATACAATACACTCATCCTCTGACGGAGCGAGGGTAATTAATACCACTTGCTAATGGGCCTTTTCAGGTTGTCTATCCATCATATTACGTCATATGACGTCGTAATTAATTAAGTGACGCATAGGATAACATCATAATAATGATGTCATGACTGACTCGATTTAGTTCATCTTAAATGCTTAATAATCTGACACGTTGTACGAATTGTATGTTTTTGTTATTTAATAAAAATGCTGTTGAATATTTTGAAAATAATTTGACTGGCCGCCACAGGAGCCAGTCAATTTAGTGTCAAAATATTCCATGGCTTACCTGTATAGTTTCCTTAAAATTTATCATCTGGTAGTTCAGAAATCCATCGATCCCAACTCGAGAGTGGTATGGGTGGAGTCTAGATAGAGATGGGCTAAACTGGAAAGGTTCATTGTATTAATAAACCACCACAGTTTTCAGTGCCCTATTGTCTGTAGTATGTTTAGCTCCATAATTTACCCCACATAGACTTGAGCTTTAATAAGCTAGTTCTATTCCGAATCTAACAAATTCTAGATGAAGTAATTTTAATACGCAAAATTTAGCTTAAATGATGGTGTATTCGTGGTTTTTGGTGCCCTACTTTCCGTAATATGGTCGGTTCCAGAGCTTCGCTCACATAGACGTATAGGAGTTTGAATACGCTAGTTACATTGGGAATTTAAAAGAATTCGAACGTGAGGTATTTTTGTAGTATGCAATTTTATCGCATACATTTGTTCCAATGTTGGCAGATCTGTGGTTTTCAATACCCTACCATCTGGAATGTGTGGTTACATAATTTCACCCATATGGTTAAATAGGGATATGAATACACTAATGAATCTTGAGATTTCTACCACATAGTAATTTTGTAATATTCAATTTAGTAGTCACGGACAGTTGTCAAATGCCAACAATTTACTATATTCAGTATTAGAATCTCAGTTTGTAATCAGTTTTTTACATATAGCTGTGCTTTTGCACGATTCTACCATCAAGTAATTTGGTAATATGTTGTTACATATTCGCCATATGGCCCCATTGTAATATGGTTGGTTCACATTCACCACATTCAGATAGGTGTCGATATGTCCTGACTTATCACTCATAATGGGTGTGGCCCAGAATATCACCCATATGTTTAGATAGGTATAGGCATAAGCTTACGACGTAGTGAGATTAAAAAATTGTGTAACGTAAATAAGCTCAAACTTAGGATAATTCATGGTTTTCATTGCAATACGTTCACCCCCAGAATTTCACCCACAAATACTTATAGGAAATATGCTAGTTGTATTCCGAATTTTACAGGAACCTAATTTCATAGTACACAATTCAATACCGAAAATTGGCGCAAATTCTGTCAGATCAACGATTTTCTGTACCAAACTGTTTGCAATGGGTTCGACCCCAGAAGTTCACCCATATGGTTAGATACGTATATGAATACGCTAATAAAGCATCAAAGGTTTAAAAAATGTTTACTATACAGTAATTTCGTCATATGCAATATAGTAGTGGCACATCATTGTCAAATTCCAATAATGTATTATATTCAGTACCAGAATATCTCTACATGCCCTGTAGGTTTTCGAACATAAGGCCATGTAGAACTCACTATGTTCTCGTGCTGTGCGAGATATTGTAATAATCCTACCACCAAATATTTATTATAGTAATGTGAAAATATTTCTATATATCCCATATCATTAGCCGCGTGTACTGGTAGAACCTGGTTTATCAGGCTAATACCATAACATTTGCACATATGGTCAACAAGTAAAGATATCGTTTAATAGGTGACATAGATATGAGAGCTAAATGAAACAGATCACGATGTTTCCCACTGGGTCTTCAGTCAGAATGTTTTCTACTATATCATTTTCGTTGGAGAAAACTAGGTTCACGGTATTGGTTCTATCCTGGCCACTTAACTTTGTTGAAAAGGTTATCTGTCGGTACAGATTGGTGTCCTGTATTGCATCAAAAATATACTTGCTTTGTGCATTTCACTAGAATTGCAGTGTATATTTCACCAATATATTTCCGGGTAATAAGCTCTGCACGTCTGTTTAAGAAGGTATCAAGATTTAGGTTTAAAATATTCTTTACAGGGTTTCTTTAATATGTTTGAGTGGGTGTCAGGGTCTGTACTGCTTCTTGCGCTGATTTTCTACTGACTGGGTTGCCAGCGCTGTTGATTTCTTTATCTTTAATGGTTGTTGATACCTAATGACCCAAATTTGATCTGTTACACTCTGTTGATGCAGCAGTGCAATTTTCTCATCACTGGCTGCTCTTAATTTTGTCTGTTCCTCTCTCTGTTAAGGAGTTTGGCCTGGAGAAAAACGATGGATGGAAAAATTGTTGGACTGACCAAAAATATAAGCTGCTTTTCCTAGCCCATAGCTAATACTGACCATCTCTTTTTGCAAGAAATATTCCTTCTTTTGTGTTTATTGTATGCCTTTATATAACTTCATTTTTTCATGAAACAGTTGAGTTTATTCTCAGAATTATAATAACCTCCGGGCACGCTATTTACCATTGATGCCTTGTATCAATATGTGTACTTGTTCCGTTTATATGTAGGCCTGCATACTATTTGTGTATACAGACGCGCGCATTAAACCTGGCGTAAGGCCGCTCCATGGACCAGGTGAAGTCTACCGTTACGGCTGTTTTTGTATGATTACTGTATTCTGCCGCTGTAGTAGTAGAAACATCCCACAGCTGCAATTAGAACTAGTTCACTATTGACCAGTCTTGTCCTCCATCAAAATCGTTAGCTTCCTCAGGTCCATTCTTGACCGGACTGTACCGAGTCCTGCTCTCTTGAGGTCACCTTGCAGCACGCTTTTAACAGATTATGTAATGATGTCCTCTGCTGGTTTTATATTTGCTAGCTCCAAGTAGGGAGAATTTCAAGGCTCCCTGTGCTGGTGTGTTCTGGGATGTCAGGATTCAAAGTATATAAATTGATTGCAACACATGTAAAAGGTGGGTTGGAGGCTTGGAACTTAGCGAGAAATAGGCGGGGCATAGGTAGAAATGGATCCCTCTGCTGTCTAGAAATATGGTGACAGTCATTGCTGGTGTAGCACGGACCGACCGGACGGGTACTGACTGTCCCAGCAAAGCTGGGTACGGAACGGCCACTCCGGATTCGCTCTAAGCGCGCCCCCCCCCCCCCCCCTTACGGGGTAGGATAGTACACGTACACAAGCCCTATAGTAAAGGTTTTCAGTAAAATCGGCTGTCTGATAAAGCGTGTGGTGCGCATGCGCGTATCAGCGCTTCTCTGACAACACGTCACGGGATTGGAAGTGAGTGCATGCCAATAGTGTACCGAGTAGGTACTTGTAAACACCTTTAATTATTCCATTCTCGTTGTTCTTGGTAATACATCACTGATCTAGCTCCACGCTGATTGTCTACTACTCGGCCGCTGATTGGGTGAGGCATCTGCCTCTGACGTCACGAGTAGTATAAAATTGGTGAAGAATCAGGAGCATCGTCGGCGTGGAGACCAACCCGTATGGAGGACTGGCTGGAAGTGCAGGACTTGACGAGTGAACCGGAACACAGACAGAAAATACATCACATCACCGCGGTTCCAAGCGGCATTCCTCTCCCCCTCCGGATATCAGTTCTCGGACTTTCCGCGTTACGGAATTTTGGATGCTCACGGATGGCCATCCGGGAGCAAAATAATTAAAGTTATGGTTCCCACTTCCGAACTTGTCTAAAGGGAACACCTCTGTGGAAAGGGCCGTGCAGGCCTGGGGTGTAATTCTACGGAATGTAGAGCTACAGTGATTCTTGGTGGATGACTCGCCGGATCTGCCAACCACGCTGAAAAGTGGAATTCAACCTCCGCACCGCATGTCGTGTGTTTTAATTAACTTTTTGACCACAGTCTGGTGGACTTTGCTTGGTGCGAGGCACGAGCTATGCGATGCATCCCGCACTGTGTGCCAATTTATGTACTGCTTAACATTATATACAGCCCTCTCTGTTAATGGGCAAACTTCAACTTTATTACTTCCGTCACCGGATGGATAACTTTCTCACTTCCGTATAAATTGTATACTGGTTACCAAGACTATCTAATAGACATTTCTTCACGGCTTTGTTTCGCTGTCCTGGGTGTGTACCGTATCTACCCTGTCTGGAGGAGTCCGCTTGCAGAGTCAACCTGCAGAAACCAGCTGCGGAAATCGCCTGTGGAAATCTCTCCAGCTCCAGAGAATGTGTCGACTCGCACTATGAATATGTTAGCGCCTCAATTTCATTAATATAGTAGCCTGTTCTGTACCGATGACTATTAGGTACTCAAGTAACTATACTATTGTACATTTAATTATTATTTACGTATTTGGTACTGATGACTAATAGGTACCTTTCCGGTCTTCGGACCGCAATTTATAATTTCTTTATTACTGTGAATATTATCCTTGTTTACTGTGGTGCTTTCAACTAGCCGCACCAAGTTTATCAGTCTACGTTACTTAGTTACTTAATTTAATTATAATCTACTTATTGCATTGGTTAGTTGTATATGGCAGATAACCATCCAGTTAATGTTTTGTAGAAAACTTTGGACCACTGTACGCTAGGAAATACTATACAGCAACATTTATATCCGCATCACTTATTCCCCACTGACCGTGCTCTAATTGTTTGAGCCCGGCATGTTACCGACTAACCTTACTATTCAGCTCGATAGGATAGGTTAAAGTGGTTAGGGACAATTTCTTCGTTTAGAGAAATATAGTGTACGCCTCTTTTCCGGTTGTTGTGGTAATGTAGCCCCGCACTCCGGCAAGGTTGTGTGAAATTGGTCAATTACCTATAAGGCCTCATATATATCAAGTTATTGTCTCTTTCCACGATCCACCAGCCGTATGGCTTTATAATTGTTTGGATTCCCCATCAGCACATTGATCGGATCCGACCCTGGGAAACTATCAGAGGTTTCCGAGCGGTGATGGTCAAAGTGCTGATTTACATACCCTACCGTATCTTCGGATACTTGTTAGCTAGATAACCCTGCCAAAGAAGGAAGCACTGCGAAAACATATAGTCATAAATATGAGTTAGTTAGTTTATTTACCGGCCCACAGTGCATATTTGAGCACATTGGAATTTAATCCTAATGACAAGTCAACTGTTAGGTGACGGACGAGACACGTATCTCCATTCAACTCATTGCATCGTCTGAATGAGATCTTGGAATCCGCCACACCCTCACGGAAAGGACGCTTGTGATGGATATTCGCCTCTCCATCACCACCATAAAGACATGTTAGTCATCAAACTTGCTTGTGTGAAACGTAGCCATTGTCCAGGTGATGTTTTATGTGGATGCGGAGCAAGGTAGCCAGACTTTCATCGAATTCCGATGCCTTGTGTCGTAACATGTATGCATGCTGTCCTTAGAGGTAGCTGCTATTCCAAAGCGACCTACGGGAAGCTGAGCGTCTGCGCCCATTGGACAACTGTATCTAAAGATAGGTAGGAATTCCTGCCACTTGCGGCCAAAGCTAGTTTTCGTTTCCAACAACTAATTGGTAGGTTAGACTGTAGCAGAAGGCCCGCATAAATAAAGCGGCATCTACCAATGCAGTATCTTTGGAACTACATAAGACGGTGACCTGGGAATACTTCGGAAATCATTCATCCAGTCTTCATGTAAGCCAGCGTGCAACACCTTAACAGTAGCCTCACTAGGATTTTCAGCACTTAGCATTTTCTGTTGCACAAAAGAGTGGCCCCTTTTGCCAGCTCTTTTCCTCCGTTTCAGCATTGAAGGCATTTTCCTGTGACGGAGGCCCGCGTGAGGCACTTTCCTCTCGCAACAACAATATTTTCTTTGTGTGTGTGTTAGGGGTATATTAGCTTATATTAAGCTACTTAATGACTTTGTTGTGGATGCTTCTCTTGCGGGGATACCTTTGCAGGTTCAAGAACCTGTGTGGTACCTCCGGCGACACCACGTAGAAAGAACACCAGTTAGCTCTATATTGTGTATTATTGTGTGCTCATTCGCTGTCAAACGATATCTTGTTTGTATAGTATATATTAACATTTCTACTGTTTTAATTACAAATTGTTCCATAACTCTAAATTAGTATGGATAGACATACCGGTGATACTAATAGTTGGGACGAGACCGTGTGGTTCAATCTTGGCGGCAATGGTCGCATGGCCCCACTGGAACATGTGTTCCACCGGCTCTAGAAGTCGGTCTTTGTATTTCTCGGAGAGATGTCATACGGGATCCGCAACCCTGAGATCCACAGCTAACCAGCCATCCCAGCCATCGTGCACTTACGGTGCGATGGGCTGAAATCTACTAGCGGACCAGTACGTGGCCCCGCAACCTACACTATAGTTCCACTGAGTGAAATATATTACTAGAGCTCAAATAACTGACATAATAGATGAGCAAGAATTGTTGGAAATGGACCTTTGGATAGGAATATGTTGCTGAATCTAACAAGCTTGATGCTCACCTGGACCATTAGCTTTTGAACTATTAGCAGTAGAACAGAGATTATTCATTAAATCCAGCAGTAACACAACATAAAATAAAACATTGGAATTCAGTACACACAATATTTAGTTAATGAATGATGGACGCTGTCACATAATCTGATTGTAACTTAGGTGCCAACCATCTAATAAAAAAATTCAATATGGTTACCAAATGCTAAATTTTGATTAGTCCATGACAGCCATATTTTATCACAGATCAAGTTCTCTTGAACAAACGTTAACTGATCAGTACATCAATTCCCAAGATGCCAAGATTCGAGATGACCCACACAAAAATGGAGCAATAAAAATTATGATTGGAACTTCTGGAGCCAATCACGATAATGTTCAGCCACTGAACTTTCATTGAAATCCACCAGGTGGTTCTTGAGAAGTCATTTAAAGCTGTTTCCATTCATTTCCTATAGGATTTACGGAATCCAAGATGGCTACGGGAAAGGTCAACCAATCTGAACGGTAGTTTCAGACATTATATGTAGTCAACCACCAAAAAATGAGCAATCAAAATTCTGAATATAAGCTCTGGAGCCTACCACCATGGGATCCCTCTAGCCAAATTTGGTCGAAACCGATCAAACCGTTAAGGAGACGTGATTTGACGGACAGGCAGACAACAGATGTATGGCCGGCTGTCATGGCATAAGTTCACTTGGCCCTTCCGGCCAAGGAACCTAACCTTTTGAACCATTTTTATTTAAATAGACATGATGGATAATTTTCGGAAAACCCAAGATGGCCACCAAAAGAATTGATCAAGCAAAATTCTGAAGAGGTGTTCTGAAACGTATCATGATAGGAGCCTTCTAGCCAAATTTGATTGAAATCTGTCAAACAGATGAGGAACGTTTCGACCAGTTCCAGTAAATATTTTATAAAATCCAAGATTTTCACCAACAAAATTGACCCTTCAAAATTCTGAATAGACATTCTGGAACCTACCGCTATAGAATCATTCCAGTTAAATTTGGTTGAAATCGATGAAAGTGCACGAACCTAGCTCCTCCTTTTCGCTGATGCTGCTGCAACCAAGAAAACTGGCTTAAAGAGTTAACAGTTTAATATCAATAGCTCTAAGACTCGAAAGGAGCATGCCTCAACACCTGCAGAACCAAAGATAAGTTCCAAGCAGGAATAGGTGTAGGCTGTATAGGTCACAAATTGCTCATTCCTTTAATAACTTAATCTAAAGGGTCGTTCTCCTCTCCTACACCAGCCAAACTAGGAATGACAGAAGATAAGGCAGACTTATAAGCTGCAACGGTTGAAGGTACAAGCTTGGCAATATAAATGGCAGATAAAATCTTCTACATGTTGAACAGATGCAGAAATGGAATCAATATCTTGTCCCTTACACCATTCTGCAAATTTGTTGATTCTATAATTGTATGTCTTGGTGGTTGACCATGGTCTTACGCGCAAGGCCCTAGAAAGATTACACTTAGGACTGATTGACAATCCAGCCTAAGTCTCGAAGAAGAGATAGGACAATTTGAAGATTGCTGGACAGCATGACTGGATTCCCCGCCTTTAGCAGCCAGTCATCTATGTAAGAATGAACAGCTATGGCTTTGTAACACATTGTTCAAGTTCAGTATTATTTATTTCACGGTTTATGTACATTTAAACAGATACTACAGGCAGTCCATCCAAGGCAATGCCTATAAAATGATGAACCCCTTACAAATATATATCACACTACATTACAAACAAGCGACACACAAAGAGGACAACAATAAAAAACATTCACATAACTTACAATACATAAAAATACATATGAAGAAATTAACATGTACTGTTTGTTGTAAAACATGTTTGGGGTGGGGGTGGATGTGCTCGCCATGGTTGATTATAATACATATCATACCATATTTATGTATCATCATTAATGCTTAGGCCCGACCAATTTTATGTTTCGCCCTATGAATATTCCCAGCCAAAAGACGCAATTGGAGATGGCAAATTTATTTTTTCTAGTATAATGCACAATTTCAGGCTCAGATGTTTTAAGGCTATTAATCCTTTCCTCATGTTAGTTGTCACGCGTGATCAAGAAAATTAGGCACAGTTTTCTCAGTGAGCATCCATTTGCAAGGATTCCAGTGGAAAATCTTTGAAAATAGTCTTCTGTTGGCGTGCAAATGTATTTTTATCATGACTATTGCAAAGCCATTTTGACCGGTTCAATTAAATTAGGAGGGGTTTTTGTACAGCAAAAAACCCCAAATTGGTGTGGCCTTATGCTATAAGTAACATTAGTATTATTGTGATCATCAACATAATCATTAACACAATTAATTAATTAATAACACTGTTGTTGTCGTCGTCGTCGTTATTATTAATGTTAACATCATTATGTTAATTATAGCCAACTGTCCCTAATTATCATCATAGACATAATTATGTACATCAGGAACATCATTAATTAAATTTGTGTTTTGACTGAATACATCTGCCCTGTAACAGACATGGTGGTCTTTGCATCATAGCCCTTGAAACACTGTTGATCGGGTATTAGGATTTTGTCACTAATTAATAGATGAGAATAGGTGTCCATTTTGGCTACAATGCTGGCCTCATGGCAGGTGTCTTCTCTGTCTATGTTTGGCAGCATTGTTACCAAAATGTACCCCTGTTTTGGTGACCATTGGGTTGATTTTGGGGACTTGCAGTGTGCCAAGGGTTATTTCAATAGTTTCCTATTAAAAGGTTCTTTAGTTTTCTTCTATGAGGTCTTAGTTAAAATTTGTGTGCAAACATTTGCATCTGTATTATTCCATAATTTTATTGCCTGTGTGGAGGGTTTTCGCATGGATGTTCGTGTATGGCAGTGGCTCATGTAAAGGTTCTGCTTTGTTCGCGTGTTATATGAATGTATTTCGGTGGGTTTTTTTAAAGAGATTTGATAGTGGTGTCAGTAGGGTGCCGTTATGGTAGTCTTTAAGGATTGAATATA
Organism: Chaetoderma sp. LZ-2023a; assembly: GCA_034401795.1. Lineage (NCBI taxonomy): Eukaryota > Metazoa > Mollusca > Caudofoveata > Chaetodermatida > Chaetodermatidae > Chaetoderma > Chaetoderma sp. LZ-2023a. The sequence goes on along the minus strand of CM067370.1, from coordinate 54,018,686 downwards.
ATTGGATTTTCCCAATGTCTTCTAGCTTAAGTAGATTTTCTGTTTTGAAAATGCTTTGGCCCTCTGCTATTTGTGCAAATAGCTTAATGCTTTTCTTTTGTAGTGCTTTCAGTTTTGTTAGTTTATTTTGGTAGGTGTTAATCCAGATCATATTGCAGTAGGTGATGTGCGGTAATATTAATGTGCTGTACAGTGTTTTTAATACATTTTTTGGCAAGTATAGTTTTAGTCGTCGCATGATACCCACATTCTTTGCAACTTTAGCTGTAACAATTTCTATATGCTTCTCCCAGTAAGATTCTTGTCTAAATATATGCCTAAAAATTTTGCATATTGAGCTTCATGTACTTCCTGATTATCGATAGAGTTTGGGGAAATTTTTGGATTTCAGCGTTTTTGTGAATATTAAATAATTAGTTTTGCTTACATTTAGTGACAACTTATTTACTTTATACCAGCGGATTACATTTTCCATTTCATGATTTGCATTTTTATATAGGGTATCTAAATCTTTGTGGCTACAAAAAGCATTGGTATCATCTGCAAACAGGATTAGTGATTGTTGGTTGCATATGGTGGGTAGATCATTCATATATAATAGAAAGAGCAGCGGGCCAAGAACTCATCCTTGAGGAACACCATATACTAATTTTCTATTTTCTCACAAGACTCCATTATATTGGACGCACTGTACTCTGTCGGTTAGATAGCTTTTAATCCAATCGAGTGCTTCGCCGCATATTCCATAATAGGTGAATTTTTCAATTAGAATTTTATGATCTATGGTATCGAATGCTTTTGACAGGTCTAAGAATAGTTCTAAAATGTGTTCTTTATTTTCAAGTGAATTTTAAATTTTTTCTATCATGTCCATGATGGTCATCATAGTTGAATGTTTCTCTCGGATTCAATATTGTGATTGATAAATAATATAATTTCTGTCTAGATATTTCATTAGTCGTTTATAATAGTCTTTCAAGTAGCTTTGAAAAAAGTGGTAGTACTGAGACAGGAGGCCGGTAGTTAGTGAAATCAGAGGAGTCCTTGGCTTTGTATATAGGTGTTACTCGTGCCAACTTCAGTCTTGATGGGAATACGCCTTGTGCTAAAGAAAGGTTGCAGATATTGTCAAGTGGTGTTAGTATTTGGAGAATGCGGTTTTTAAAGATGTTCCATTTAAAATTATCAATCCCGGCACTTTTGTTTGGATTGGTTTGCATTAAGATTTTACGAATCTCCTCTGTGTCAGTGGGGAATAGAAACATTGAGGATTGATAGCTGCCTGTCAAGTAATCTCGTATTGTGATGTCGTTATCAGTTTGGATACTTTTAGAAAGTGTTGGGCCAATATTAATAAAGTAGTCGTCAAATGTGTCAGCAATTTCTTGGTTATCAGTTATTACCTTGTTATTGTAACTTAACCTGGATGGTTCCAATTTGCCATTTTGCTTGTTCAACAATGTTTTTATTAATTTCCAGGTTTCTTTGACATCATCTTTTCGTTCGTTGAATTTATTTTTGTAGTTAACACATGCACAAATAACACAACACATGGATATGAATTATATATTTATTTTGGCATAAAAGACATAGGATTGAAGCTCCTGCACTTATATCCTATGTCCTGGTTAACAATCCTATGTCCTGGTTACCTAACATTGTTAGGCATCCTTGATACTTGAGTTACTAAGACCTTGAGTGTGCATTTCATTGATTTGATACATGGTAACTAGCGATTACCATGTGTTTGCGTTGCATTTGCCGTCTGGTAACACGCGATTACCACTTATGTATAAATACACTTAATACAGTCTTCTGTATTAATGTATGCTCTGCATTTAAGCACGGTAACAAACGGTTACTCAGTGTGTACATGGCACTTGATTTGACCCCAGGTAACTAACGGTTACCCTGTGTACACTGCATTAAGCCATGGTACCGATTGGTTAGCAAAATTTAAATAATAAACATTATGTACAATAGATCAGAGTATTGATACTGCATTATGTACTTTCTATTCTATGATAAAGTCAGTACTTCATATTTGTACTCAATTATACTGTCAACTTTTGGAGGATACTGATAGGTCGGATGGCGGGGCGGTGGTGGCAAAACTTAGCTGTTCACAGACTGGCATCCAGAATGGAATGAACTGGGTGATTCCGCTATCAACTAACATGGTTACATTCTTGGACCAATTATGGTATAATCTAACTTGATTGGCTGAAATAATCATGCGATTCTGCAGAAGTAGTAGGCTGGTCGCTATGTACCTTCATGCAACCTAATAAGGAGTGAAGACTGTTGCTTGACATCATCTTATTGGTATGCAGCTTGCACACCAAGAATTCCAAAAGTGTATGACTGATGCTATGATTCAGGGGAGCTAACTCTTCAACTAACCTGGTCCTTAGTCCGCATGAGACCTGATTGACTAGTACACAGAAGAATGTACTAGCTACTATTTAATTTTGTTATTAAAGAGGAATTGGCCGTATGAAATATGCCAGTAGCCCTGCAATGTGTGCATCTGTTAATCATGTTTAATGGGTGTTAATCATTAAACTCCAATACGTTATTTTAGCTGTCCTGATTATTTGATTTAGTTTATTTCGATATTTTTTTAATTGTGTATCATTATATTTTGTTGGGACTCTGATGAAATTTAGGTACAGTTTATTCTTATGACAGGAAGCAATCAAACCTCTTGTTAGCCATGGTTTAGTTGTATTTCTTTCAAATTTTAAAACTTTTTTTAGTGGAAAGCAGTCTTCATAGATACAAGTGCATGCTAAGTGGAATGAGTTATAGGTATCTTCACAAGACTGGCATTGGTAAATATTATCCCAGTCAAATGCAGTCATTTTATTTTGAAATTTGTCCATATTTATGCTGCCGGAATCTACATGTAACTGTTTCTTTTTTGAATGGCTTTTGTCTTTTATTTAGTTTTTCTATATAGTAGATAGGTAGATGATCTGATAAATCTGTTACAAAAATTCCATGAAGGTGCTTACCGTCTACCATATTATTAGTGCAGATGTTATCAATGATGGAAGCACTCAATTCTGTAATTCTTGTTGGTTTGGTAACCAATGGATAATAGCTGAATGTGCTGAGCAAATTTATAAAATTTTGGGTGTAGAAGCAGTTTTGTTTCATTAAGTCAATATTATAATCCCCCATGAGGTATCCTGTCTTGTTTTCATTTTGCACAATTTGTAGAATTCCGCGAAATGCATCTATGAATTTCTCATTGTCAGTTCCGGGAGTTCTGTAAATAACGCCAACAATTTTGCTTTTACTCGCATCTCCATGTACTTCTATAAAAATTGTTTCAATATGTTCTTTCATCATTGATAGATCTTCTCTGACTGTATATTGTTGACCATCTTTTATGTAGATGCCTATACCTCCGCCAGTTTTAGTTTTCCGGTGCTTTTCAATAAGTGAATAGTGTTGACGGTTAATTAAGGTAGTCAGTGAATTAGGTTTTAGCCATGTCTCAGTAACACCGATAATATTAAATTGATGGGTGCTGTTGTCTAAAAAGGTGGTTAGTTTGTAAATGTTCCTCAAGGTACACTGAGTATTAACATGGATAAAAGAGAAAGATGAAGTAACACTGTCCCTGATTATAGTATCATTAAATTCCTTCTGTAGCATGTATTCACATTCAGGTGCAGGTATGGTGATTTCTTCAGTGTCCTGATCATCTTCAGATATAGTTGGCTTGTAGAATTTGTTTAGTTTGAAGGGGTTTAGGAGTTGTGTAGTCAGATATGTGTGGTCATAGTCATTGTTGATACCTAGTATTGTCATCATGTTTGAATTTCCTTAATTCCCAGACTTTGTTCTGGAATGCAAAACACGTATTTCTGACCAGAGAGCTAACCTGGACCATTAGCATCTGAACCATTTGCGTTTAAAGACCAGTAGACATGGTGAATAATTTTCGAAAAATCAGTCGGTTACCAAAGAAATTGACCAATCAAAATTCACGTTTGATATGTTTAAGCTTACCGTGATAGGATCACCCAAGATCCACCCAAGTTTCTTTGAAATCGGGCCACTAATTAAGGAGTAGTGTTTTCAATGGTTCTGGAAAATTAAAAATATCCAAATGGTTACCAAAAAAAATTGACCAAACAAAATTCAAAATAGTAGTTCTAGAACCTACCACTAATCCTTCCAGCCAAATTTGGATAAAATCCACCAAGTGGTTATGGAGGAAATTCATTTTGACAATTTCTGGTACATTCTTCATAAAATTTGATGTTTTTGAGGCTACCACAATATGGTCTGTTCAGCCAACTAGGGTCGAAATTTGTCAAGCGGTTAATTATGAGTAGCGTTTTGACAATTTCCAGTAAATTTTTCATTAAAAAGAATGGACAAATCTAAATTTTGTATACAAATTCTGAAGCCCACCCCCATAGGATGTATATACTCTATTGTATAATAGATTAGATTGAAGGCTCCGAGGAAGACCAGAGATATTGTATCACTGATTGGATTACCTTCATAAAATAAAGCGTATTATTATTATTATTATTATTATTATTATAGGGGCCTTCCAGCCAAATTAGGTTGAAATCAGCCAAGCGGTTAATGAGTAGCTTTTTTAAACAAAATTTGATGGAGGGACGACATGCATATCAGTGACCATGACCTTTGACCTTTTGGCTCCACCAGCATTGTGTGAAGCCATGCCATTATAAGGAGTGTGTCTAAGTTTGGGTCCAGTATGATTAACCAAACATGAGATATAAATGGAAAAGTTGAACTAAATGGAAAATGTTAGTTAAGGAAAGTTTTTTTACCAAGGTCACAGTGACCTTGACCTTTCGATATTGGGATCATTGTGTGATGGCGTGTCATTATAAGGAAGCATGTTCCCCAGTTTGAGTCCGGTATGATTAACCAAACATGAGATATAAACAGAAAAGTTGAGCCAAACACAAATTGGACGCCGATGCCAATGCCACCACCGAAGACGGACGATGTGCAGGGGATCGCAATAGCTTGTTTTACTTTGTAAAGTGGAGCTAAAAATGAATTGACATAGGAAAATATGATAATACGCATCTTTCAGATCGATTGAAACGGCTCACATGCCTTTTCTCAATCCCGTCATCACTGCCACTACCATTTTCATCTGAAACTTGGGTGAATGAATAAACCCGTTCAGTGACTTGGGAGGCTCGATCGCTGACTAAATGAATAGCATTCGTCCTTAAATCGTTGTTTTCTGAGCGAATGACTTTTAAACCATTTTTCTCCCTTGGAATGGGAGTCCAAACTGACGTCCTAGTTAACGGAACAAAAAACTCTTGGATAAGCCAATCTAGTTTGTATCCTTTTCCTAGCCAATGACAGACTAGAGTCTAACATGACCTGTTCCCACCGGCTTGAGAACAGTTGTAGTTTGTCTCCAATGGCTGGATTCTGCAAGCAATTTGCGGTCATTGGTGTTTGAAAAAACACTGATACACTTGGGTCAAGATTTATGGCTCCCAGTGCCCCATATGCCACCAGTACGACTTCCCCGCTAAGGGTCTATTCAGTGCTTCTCGTTCCTTCATCGACAGGTGAGGAATCCGAGCGTACTGATGATACAACTTCTTGACTTCTTGGGAATATGGACCCTGATCCGAAGGCCACTGGAGGCCTTGGCAAAGAAAACTCCAGCTAGACAAACTGATACGCGCCAAACTCAAGCATATCAGTTGTTTGTTCGTCCAAGAGAAGAACAGACATGGTCGATGTACCACTAGACAGAGTGCTAGCCACTCACTCTAGAATCTGTTCCATTGCTGGGTCACACTCAGAACCCTGGTTAGGATGCAATCATAGTCGATTGGCCATCCATTGCAGGCCCTGTACACACTCGGCTTTTGAATAGAATGAAAACTTGGCCATAGGACTACCGTTTTCATCTTCTTTCTCACCCTTGGATGAAGAAGTGTTCAGTGATGACCCGTGCTGAGATCCGACCCGGCTTTCAATTCGAAGGGGTCTACATGGCTCTACAATTGGCGTCAACTCGGGCATACGCACATAATCCTCCATCAGCAGCATTTCCTCCTCACCAGGAGTTGGATCTATGCCCGACATGTGAGGGAAGGTGGGTGCGACTTCCTCCACAGTAGGTAGAGGACCACCGATTGGTTGACCTACCGGCAGCATAGTCGGAATGGCTGATGTCTGCTGGAGACTGAAACATGGACTTGAACTGGGCCACCAAGATGCCCAGTGCTGCGCATTCATACACGTGTTGAGATGCTGTTCAAGGCCCAACATCGCCGCTTCATCCGCTCGCATACCTCTGTCTCTCACGATACTGCCTACTCTACCGCAACAAACACACACGCACGCACACACACACTGTGGGGGCGGAGCTTAATGTAAATGTTGTCTTGCAATTCGCTACCATATGACTAACTCACAATAAATTTGATTGATTTTCACCAAATGGTTTCAGATATATGTCCAGGATATCCGGATGGACAGACGGAGGCGATTACAATTTCACTCCTGTTTTTTCAAAATGTGTGGGTACAATCAAACATGATTTCCTAAAGAAAAAACCCAGACAAGCCTCGTTAAAAGTTTGACCTTTCTACAGAAAAACAGAAATTTAATACATCTGGGTATGAATCAAATTCTGTCATGAGCTCCGACAACCACATAGCACAGAAATCGAACGGCACCCCCACTTTGCTGTTGGCCCGGGATACACAATGACTGGTGAATTTTCTCTTCATGAACCGATTACACTTCTTGCAAAGTGTATCCGGCGGGGCCTTACCCTGCCCCTTAACTTTCTATAAGATGGAAAATAAACAATTAAAACGCTGACTAACTCAGCAGCTACCGCGCACACAAAAACATAAAATCGCCTGAAAATTTATCAAAATCCTGATTAATTAGAATCACTAGAGTAAACTAGTATATAATTTGAGGAACAGAACATTTAAAGACCACCTAGTCAGGACAGATTTCTCTTACCCCAAAACTAAGGGTTTCCAAGGCAGCACCGTCGCCAACAGAATTGACCCATGTCCTAGACTAATTGCAATTTCTGCAAAAACACCACCGTTTTCAAAGCTCACACACACACCTCAAATACAGGAAGGAGCAAAGTAAAAACTTACTGCATTACTCGCTATGTAGTTTACCTACTCACATGCTCACTCTGCAAAAAACAACATGTAGGCGAAACTAAGCGAAAGTTCCAAATCAGGATCAAGGAACACTACAGAGATGTCAAAAACAACAGACACACCTGTAGCTAACCATTTCAACCAAGCAAGACACGATGCCACCTGTATCCCATACAGAACCATTGAAGTACTTCGTCACGATCCCGATAGCCATGAAGCAACCGCTTCACGCAAGGATCATGAATCTTATTGGACCCATCAACTTCATATTATGGATCCCATTCGCATCAATCACGCAGATTGGTAATCCCCTCAAACCATTCTGGTGGTCCAGAATTAAACTAGTAAATAATCTAAGAAAACTATTATTAAAACAGCTAAGACAAAACTTAGCGTTTACTTAGATATTGAAAGAACTCTACTATCTAAGATAAACAGAGTCCAAATAACAAGGCGATGTTCTAGAAACACCCTCGCTAATAAAAACGAGAGCCAACACCAAATAAGAGCTCCGCAAACATCACATAATACCTCACCATGATGACAAATCAATGAATGAGAGCTATCAGAAAATATTTATTTCTTCCTCAGACCCAGACCAGACATCCTTATGAAGTGTCAAAGCGATCCGTTAAACGGTCAAGGAGGTATCATCCAGAAACCAATTTTCAAGATGGCTGCCGCTGACTGGTGGCCATATTGGATTTCGGATTATTGTAAATTTCTATACGTTTCTTCACCAGACATATTCCAACAACCCTATTAAATGATCCAATAAATGGTAACAGAGATATCATCCAGAAACCAACTTTCAAGATGGCAGCAGAGTTATCATCTGGAAACCAATTTTCAAGATGGCCACTGGTGGCTGGTGGCCATCTTGGATTTCGGATCATTGTTGATTTCAATAGGTTTCTTTCCCAGACCTAGTCCAACCACTTTATGAAGTTTCAAAGCGATCCAATAAACATTAACGGAGTTATCATCCGGAAACCAATTTTCAAGATGGACGCTGGTGGTCTTGGATCATCGTCGATTTCGATAGGTGTCTTCCCCAAATCTAGTCCATCCACCCTATGAAGTTTCAATGTGATCCGACAAATGGTAACAGAGTTATCATCTGGAAACAACTCTGCCGCCTGTACACCTGCCCACCCGCCCGCCTGCCCGCCTGCCATTACATAATACCATGCCATATTTTTTGGCAGGGTATATAAAGTGAGTGCTAGGATACACCGTAACAATTCAAAACGACAACACATGGTGCCACCATCTGGGCTCAGAGCGCATTCAACTTGAAAGAGGAATTGGAATCGATAATGAGTTAAACTGGCACCCGAATATGTATGTATGATTACTGTATTCTGCAGCTGTAGTAGTAGAAACATCCTACAGCTGCAATCATTCCTTCTTCGCTTTTTCCCACTGTGTCTTGTCCTCAGCCCAAATCCTTAGCTTCCTCAGGTCCATTCTTGACTTGAGTGTACAGAGTCCTGCTTTCTTGAGGTCACCTCGTAGCACGCTTAGCAGATTTATGCAATGATGTCTTCTCCTGGCTCTGTATTTGCTGGCTCCGAGTAAGGCAAATTCCAAGGCTCCCTGTGCTGGTGTGTCTTCTGGTATCCTTAGCACATGGCCAAACATGGACCATCTTTGCTGGGCCACTTTTACAGACAGCGGCGACGTATTACAGATCTTGTATAGTGTATCGCTGGAAATTATGCTGTCTGGCCATCGGTGTCCAGCGATGGTGCATAGGTGTTTGTGGTGGCATGTGTCACGTTTGTCCAGACCCGCCTTTGGGGCTGCCCAGCTGTTATACATCATCAAGGATACGCAGGTTGCATTGTATAAATGTAGTCTTTTTATCAAGGGCATCTTTGATCTACGAATCCATAGCTTCCAGAAGGACTGGAAAGCTATGTTCCCCATGATGCAGCATGCAGCAATGTCAGCAGTACCGCAAACCAGTGAGCCCAGGATTTTACTTTTCCTCCATGGTTCACCGCCACAGAGTGAATCGTCATTTTCTTTAGTTTCATGCTTTGTAGATAGGTATATGTAGGTGAACCCTGTTTTGGATTCATACAGAGATTAAAATTTTTAGTATGCTTGCAGCTATTGGGAGAAGTTCGTCAAGGGGTTTCTTTTCCTCGTCTATAAAGTCCACATCGTCAACATATTCTATCTCTAGTGACATACTCAGTATTGACATTGGGGGTTTGGTCTTGTGGAACTTTCCCGCACAGATTTCAATGCGGCAGCAAGGTAGCAGATGAAAAGCACCGGAGAGAGACCATATCCCTGTGGGGAGCCAATTGATGTCTCAAACTCTACAGACTTCACTGACTTGACTCGTACTCTCAGCTTGGTGTCTGCAAGCAGTAGTCTCACTAGTCGTAGCTCATCTTCATTGCAATTGGCCTAGTGTAGTACATCTAGGATCTTTGAGCGTTTAATTGTGTCGAAGGTTCGTGACATGTCAATACCCATTTTGTGGGAATCCCAGTGTTTGGACATGACTACTGACACAAGCATGCTTTGAGCATATACAATGTCTGTGCAGCGGCGCCCACATTTGAAGCCACTTTGACATGACCCGAATATACTTATAAGGAAAGCGAGTACCACAGTGACACCAACAATGGCGAGGATTTTAGAACATGCCGAAATTCGGAAATTTTACAAAAAATTTATGACAAATATGCATGTTTTCCAGAGCAATACAACCTGCCCCTGTAACAACTTCCCTTTTCCATTCATGATTACTTCTATGAGTAATCCAAACAGCACTTTATTGCATGAAAATACATGAAAATTTGCAGAGCAAATTACTAGAACAGATTTTACGAAGTAAAATAGGATGAATCTGTCTGTACCCGGGAAATGACTCAGAAGCTAGGGCTCTGGGTATTTCCTAGACTCAGAATATGCAGCTCCATGGAGACTGCAAAGATTTATTGTTTATTTTTAGCACAAGTTAGATAATAGGACATTATCATAATAGTACATCTGGTAAGTATTATTTGAAATAGAAAACAGACACACGGATGGTCCAAGTGTATTATACATGTAGTTAAATATACATTTCATTATCCTGATAAGTGTGAATGCATGGCGGAAGTGGGTTGTATATGGTCAGAGACGAAATCAACACAATTCAAGGCAATATACTCTTTTATATAAATTATATTATTAGAATTAAATTCTCTTTGTTAAAATATGAAAAAAATGTCAACATAATAAATAAATAGATCACATTTGTAGCTGCTACATTATCAGTTTTGACCACCTCAACAACTGAGCTTCAGGTCAAAGCATCATTCTCAGCAGCTATCATTCTCTGACATGACAAAGCTTAATCCATTTCATTCTGAGTGTCATAGAAAGTGAGATTCCAGAAAAGCCGGAAAACTTAAAATTCGATTGAATGTGGATAAACATACATTCAGAATGAGAATACTCAAGGAGTAACTATTATACACATTCAGAATGAAATGGGTGAATTCATAAGTTATAGTTATCGTAAAGAAATAATTACATTTACCTCATAGAACAAGAATTTTCTCATCTCTGTTTTAAATTTAAGTCACTGTAGATTCAAACAATCAGCAATGTACATAATCAGGGACAAGATTATTCAGAAAATACATTCCCGCTGAATTTACAATAATATCAAATTCTCTAAAGTTGACAATCATCGATATTCTCTAATATGATACAGCATTGAATAAATTATTAAGAAGATTCATTCATTTATCATTGTATCATTTGTAGCTGATAAGCGATCAATATTCACAGAATAATCTATCTATCAGAAAAACCACTGATATGTTAACTGTCTGCCTGATGAATTTCTGCAGACTACAATTTCTACAGGGGTTAACTCTAGATATGCTGAATATTTTGAAAACACTGACTAAAAGTTGTTGGTGGCTAAGCCACCAATAACTTTCAGTCAAATTGTTTTCAGAATATCCAGCAGGTCTAGTTATTACCCATTGAAATTACTGTCTGGTGGCTTGCAGCAGTCAGACAGCTAAATTTGTACTAGCCATTTTAGGCTGGTAATAATGATAATAACAGAGTGTAAAGTACTGATAGTAGGTACATTTTAATTAACTGTCTCGCTGCTGCAAGCCACAAGTCAATAATTTTCAATGGGTACTAACTCTGAACCTGTGAATTATTTTAAAAACAATTTGACTAAAAGTTGTTGGTGACCTACCCACCAACCACTTTCAGTCAAATTGTTGTCAAAATATTCAGTAGGTCCACAGTTAAACCCCATGGAAAATTTAGTCTGTAGAAATTCAGCAAGCAGACAGTTAAAACTAACTATATTTATTTTGACACACTTTTGCACATTAAATGTGTTTCACATTCCTTGATGAATCAGATTGCCTGATTAAGCTCATTCGGTGATGAAGGACATTCCCTGATGAAGGACGTTCCCTGATAAAGGACATTCCCTGATGAATCATATTCCCTGATGAATCACATTCACTGATTAAGGACATTACCTGATGAAGCTCATTCCCTGATGAATCACATTCCCTGATGAAGCTCATTCCCTGATGAAGCTCATTCCCTGATGAATCAGATTCACTGATGAATCACATTCCCTGATGAAGGACATTCCCTGATGAAGGACATTCCCTAATGAAATAGATTCCCTGATGAAGGACATTCCCTGCTGGAGGCCATTCCCTGATGAAACTCACTCCCTGATGAAGAACATTTATAATGTGTGAAAGCTTGTTAGAATAAATAGATTTAGTCTTCAAAGCTACTACATTTCAAATTTTCAAGCCTGTTTCCACTGATAACTGTAACCTATGAATGAAAAAGCTTTGTTAAAGTAGCACTGTCCGCCATATATTGCATTGCAAGGAGGAATGATGAGAAAGCTAGGTACGCCACTGCTAAGAAAAACTTAATATGAGAAGTCATACCACAAGACAAGCGATTTCTTGAGCAAGGTTGATTGAAAAATTAAGCCATTAATAGTGAATTAGACTAGAAAACTATAGAACATATATACTTTCAGGCGAAGAGAATATTTTACAAATATCACTGAAATCCTTGCTTCGGTTATCGAGCCAGTCATTCCAGTAGAAGTTTTTCTAAAAGTACTATTCTAATGTCCTGGAAATGTACAGAAGTAATTTCTGACCTGATTGACTTAGTATTTAATAATCAAGCCACCAAAAATTTGCCCCTGCAGTTGTCTTGAGGAGTTTATTTCTAGGCCAAGAACATACAATTTTTGAAAATTGACAACTGAAATGCATGACTCGATAACTGAGCCAATGATAAATTTTCAAAAAAAGTCTGTTCGCCTGCAAATGGACATCCACTTTTTTCTTGTCCATTAAGGTTACAACTTGTTTGTCCAATCTAACTGTATGTTCACTCACTCATGTTATTCCTTCTATACTCAGTAATTTAAGCTTCTTCCATCTCACCACTTGCAATGCATTATACTGTAAGAGGACAGTGATTTAACCTCAACATCCTGTTACTGTAGGATCAAGGCCTGACCGCTTAGTGATATGCATCTTGACCACCTCCTCAGCACAGGTTGGATGAATGCCGACTGTACTGGTGATGTCATCATAACTCGCTCCGCATCTGCATAGAAAGCAGAGTAAAGGCTGAACCATTTAACCCTTAAATTTAACTAAGAAAATTTCAAGTTTCTCATAGAAAATGGCCATTTGCAGACCAAAGAGATTTTTTAAACATTAACACCAGAATGACTGGCTATGTTATCGAGCCAGTCACTCCAGTGGTAAATTATCAAAAATAGTCTCTTGGTCTGCAAATGGACATTTCCTAAGAAGATTGCAGAAGCCATTTTTTGGCCGGCTTGAGTGTTGAAGGTTAAGTGACCACAAACAGTTAGTCACTATAGAGATGTTCTCTTGCAATACAAGTGACATGCTACAGAATGTTTGCAGACAAATGATGACAGTCTCTAAGACATTTGGTTTTCTGACCACCAGTCTTAACTCTCGAATGGTCAAGCCGGCGAAAACAGGTGTCTGCAGCTGTCTTGAGGAATGGTCAATTACAGGCCCCGAGAAGTCTATTTCTGAAAACATGCAACTGAAATTCCTGGCTCGATAAACAAGCTAATCATTTTACTGGTAACGTTGCAAAAATAATTTTTTGCCCATAATATATCAAGCGAAAGATATTGCAAGTGTAAGTTAAAAATTTTTTGAGATCAGGTCTCCACAATAGACGGACATCCGGCAAGACTGATGGGAAGATGTTCAGCAACATTCCTTTAACCGACAAATCCCTGAATAAGTAAATTCTTTATGATATACAACTTATTCTGTTGAATATTTTGAAATTAATTTGACTGTTAGGCAGCAACATCTTCCAGTCAAATTAATTTCAAAATGTTCAGCGGATTTCTTGTATGGTTGCCGTGAAATAAACGAAATCACGGATTTCTTTTTTTCCCGAGAGAGTAGTTATACTTACCTCCCTAACACTCTATGATATTTCCTAAATTTCGACCTTCACTCAACTCATCCCCCAGCTTGACTATTGGCCGACACATGCAACTTAAAAGCCTGAAGACCGAGCCTCTGTGAGGTGGAGAGGCCGGGTCCATGTTAGGGAGGTAAGTATAACTACTCTGTCGTGAAAAAAGAAATCCATGATTTTGTTTCCTTCACTTCAAGAAATATACTTACCTCCCTAGCACTCTATGATATTGCCAGAATTCGTAAGAGAATTTAGCGGGAGGGAGGCGAGGTCAAAAGACCAGCTCATCCCTTGCGGGTTTTTATGCATGAAGCACTAACATCTGAAATTGTGTGATACACACAATCAGGCAATGATTTGAACATCAGATAACACAACCGATGGTGAGAGGAATGACCATATGTCAAACGCACTCCCCCCATCCTTTTGGGAAAGGAGAAGCTATGACCTCAATGTCCCATACGCTCTCTAAGTACTGGTGCTAAATACTACAGGACACGAGATGAAAGACTTCATCTCGTATACGCTCAATAAATGAACCACATAATACACAGGTACCATTACATTCTTGTTAAATAATGGTAATACATCGTGACAATAAATTATGTAAGAACAAAATGCAGTACTGACATTATGCATGAAAGCTGTATCCATCCAGTCCACATCAGTGAAGGAAATATGATACACAAATATGTGTTTGTTTCCACAATTAAAATGTGCTGTCTGAGGACAGCAAGTGCAACTTATCTACAATATATACACCTAATCATCTTCTGAATATCGATAAGGCATGAGGATTAGTGGTGTCGGTAAAACTTGACTCACAGTGCCACTGAGCTACCGACATAATGTCATCCACCGGCACCCTGTTAAACAGGGTCGTGGACGCCACTATGCCATGGACACTGTGAGCCTTGGCTAAGTCACCTTGTTTACCAGTGGCGGAGTTGTGGCAAAACAAACGAGGATGGGTCCGTCCGCCATTCCTGTGTACGTTGTTTGTACCTGTTTAATGCGTGGACTGGACACCATGCTTTTGAATTAGGATCAAACCTAGCCAAAGCTGGTAACATAATTGGTTGACCTGGATATTTCAAAGACTGGTTCTTAGCCATGAAATGTATCCTAGGTAGACGCGTAAGGCCTTCCCCTGTAACCACATAATGGTCTGCCTTGGCGGATAAAGCATGAATCTCGCTTCTCCGTCTTGCAAAGGCCGCAGCAATTAGAAACCCAGTTTTAAGTGTCCACATTTTCATAGAAATGGCACTTAGTGGTTCAGTGTTTATCTGCTAGCACTTGAAGTACTAGAGATAAACTCCAAGATGGAATCACTTGGGGATTTCTCGGTCTTAGATTACCCATGTCTTTTATTAAAGTGTTCAATGAACAAACTTCATCACTTCCCCTATCAGCGAAGCAACGGATAACTGTCATTAAAGCTGACTTATAGCCAGCAATAGAGTTAGGCTTGAGGCTATAGGCATCATACAGGTGACAGAGGAAATCGGCTACTACCTGAATAGATGCATCCATTGGATTAACATCTCTGTTTAAGCACCATTCTGCAAATCTATTGATTTTAGTTATATGCTCTGGAGGTTGAACCCCCTTATGGCTTTTGCCCTAAACATGGCTGCTTGCTCAGAAAAGGCCTCCTTAATTTTAGATTCCGTGACAACATCCACGCAGTCAATTGGAACATTGACGAGTTGTTGTGAAGGGACTTGCCCTGGAAAATAATATTGTCCATCAGAGGGAGAGGAACCGGATTGCAGACCAGAAGATCTGTATACCATGATTGGCTTGGCCAATTTGGGGTGATCAGAAGCACTTGTCACTCCTCCTGCCTGATTTTCTGAAGAACTTTTGGAATCAGGATTGCTGGTGGGAATGCATATGCATACATTCCCTCCCAACTAATAGCTAATGCATCTGTTGCCTAAGCGCTTGGATCTGGAATCGGAGAGACGTACGTTGTCATCTTCGCATTCTTGTTCGTTGTGAACAAATCTATGTTGGGTTTCCCCCAGTGGTCGAACAGACAATCTGCCACACATTGATTTAGTTGCATTCCGTAGGCAATACACTCATCCTTCGTCTCAATGAGTCCGCTAACAGATTTAGCCTTCCCGGAATGTGAACTGCCTTCAAGGTGATCATATGAGCTAGACACCAGCAAAGCAGTTTCCAAGTCATCATACAGAGACTGGGCAACTTCGTTTCACCCTGGCGGTTTATGTAAGTCACTACTGTTGAGTTGTCTGATCGAACTAGAACAATCTTGCCCTGAACTTTCTTCAAGCAATGTTCCAGGCCCAGAACTACTACTCATAATTCCAGTAGATTTATATGTTCCTGTGACTGATCCAGATTCCAAAGCCCTGATACTGTGGCTTCTTCCAGGCAAGCCCCCCCCCCCCCCCCTTCCCTCCATTGATGCATGTGTGCATCATTAATTGAGGGTGGAGTGGCGACTATTGCACACTGACTGTATTAATGAGATGAGTATTTCTACTCGCTCCTGAGTAGGATAAACATACCCGATCTCTGGATCGAAGACCATTCCCAGGTAAACAAACTTCTGGGATGGAGTCAGCTCTGATTTCTGAAAGTTTAATATCCAGCCTAAGTCTGTGAGAGTTTTCAAAACTACCTCCAGATTTGCTGCAAGACTTTCCTGATTGTGTGCTTTTAACAGCCAATCGTCTATGTAAGTGTGGACTGCTGTGCTTCTCCTGCGGAGGTATGCTGTTATTGCAAGAGCCACCCTGGTGAAGACCCGAGGAGCCGTGGAAATTCCAAATGGTAAAACTTTGAATTCTCACTGTCGGCCCTGGAATGCGAATCTCAGGTACCCACAAAAACTCTTCGCAATTGGAATGTGGAAATAAGCATCTTTCAGCTCTATTGACGCCGTCCACATTCCCATCTCCAACCACGCCCACACTGTTTTGACTGCTTCCATCTTGAAACTCAGTGTGTCTATGAGCTTGTTCAATGGCTTGCGGTTGAGAATTGGTCTCCACCCTCCAGTGCTCTTTGTCACAATAGAAACACAGTTGAATAGAAGCCCGGGCAATTTTGCGCCGGTTGAATTGCTCCTTTTTGTATGAGGGATTTATCTCTTCCTCTATACACAACTGTTGATCTGGATCTCTTGGAATTTGAGTCCAGATCGGAACAAGAGACAGGTGCGATGGTGGGCCTATCGCCCAGTCAGAGTGGTACCTGGCTGAAAGCCATCGCAAGACTAAGCGGTCCTGGGTTAACCGTGTCCACCTAGGGAGAGGTGGACATAAGCAGTGCAAGATTGGGATTGTCTCTGGTTCTAGCATTGGTTTGGTTCTTGTGGAAATTGGCCCATCAGGCACGATTACCATGACCATATCCTCGCGTACCACGGCTTGCGCCGCCTGCGCCCCGCGCAACACAGCCCGCTCCTCCCGAGGTGCATGGTCGGCTGCCTGGCTGGCTGCGCTTGAGGAGCCTGCACACACACACACACACCCTGCAGGCCGGTGATGGCGTGGCCATGGCCTATGCTGCACCGGTGGCTGGCCTCTGACCTGACCAGCGGCACCTCGGGCCTGCTGTGGACGGTATGCAGGGGGCGCTGCATGAACGTGCTCCCTACGAAGCACCTCAAATTGTTCACGTAGCGCCCTCTGATTGTTGACTAGAGTGACTGTCTCCTGGAGGTGTCTACATCCCTCACCCCCAAAGAGACCAGGACCTGATATAGGCATCCGCAGCAGCCTGTTGTACAAACCCTGAGACAGACACAAATTATCTAGAGCAAATGTGCGTCTCACCCTGACGACTTCTAGTCACTGGCCTAGTCATGCAGTCCAGAGCCATGTTAATACCATCCTGGATGGCTCTCTGAACTGAGACAGGGCTTGCTTGGCGCGATGCAGACACTGTTACTACACCATGTAACAGCTGTGAGACATGTGAGTGCCGCTATGGACGCTCTCACGGTCTCCTCTGCATCGTGCAACGCGGTGTTTGCTGAGCGCAGGGCGCTCCCATGTCAGAACGGGAGTCTGGACGCGTGTCCTCGCCAAGCGCTGCGCAATCATCAGCGCTCGGCTTTGGCACTATACCATATGACTGGTATTGCTATATGTTCTGCTAACGGCAGAGATGGCATAGCGGTAACTGCCGGTTTTCCATCCAACCACGGGCGCTGGCCCCGCTGGCTTACCGACTGTCCTACACAGAGCTCTAGCCTAACGCTTACCAGCCATTGGCATGCGTCAGACCAGTCCTCCTCTGTGGCCACCTGTGAGTGGTCGACAAGGCGTGGGCCTTCGTCATCCTCTACACCACTCGCAGGTGCAAACGTGGCTGGAGCCGTGGATACTCCTGGCAGGCCGTGGAAAACATGCGGGCCCGAGAAAGCAGGCATGTCTTGCGCCACAGCTAAAAAGCCAGGAGCCGGCACCATGGAAACGTGCAGGGTGTAATCCACCACACCATGGCCCGGACCAGCCGCTGTCATATCCTCGGCAAGCCGAGGTATACGGAAACAGCGGTCATCCGCTCCAACCTGGGCCACCCTTTTAGCCATGAAGGCTCCCCCTGCGGGAGTAGTTCCATGGAAAAAAATTGGCCATGCGCCCCACAAGCGGTGCACGATCGTCAGTTTCCATGTCCACGGCTTCAATGGGTGAACCCAGCAGAAAATCCTCTTCCTCCTGGCCATCATACACGGCTTCTGGGCTAGCAAAGAGCATTAACCCGGGCTGGCCAGGGAAGGTACCGTAAGAGGTGGCGGTACCTTTCAAGCGCAGATACTCTAGGCGCGAGCCTGTGTCCAGCGACCTCGGTCCAAGATCTAACGGCGCGGCAAGCCTGCTGCCATGATCATATAGACCTGCTCCAGGATCCATTGGTAAGGTCCTGGCCCTTCCAAGATCTAGTGAAGCCACCACTGATTCTGAAACATTTTCAGACTACGGACCACGACGGACACCAGAATCAGCGGTGGGGATTTTCTGCTCAGGGGCAGATGAAGAAGACAATAAAGTACTCGGCCCAAGGAGCATGCTGCGAAGCAGCTCTGGTACGAAATCTTTTATTGTCTTTTTCATCTCCCCCATCATTCCCAACCTGAACGACTCCATTTCCGAAGAAACAGAGGCCTTTCCCTTACCCTTGCCACTGACACGCGTCTTCGCACACCTCTCCTCCTTCTACGCCTTATGCTTCACCTGTAACAACAAGAATTCAGAGAATAAGTCCCCCCCCCCCCTCTCTGTTTACAGACATCACATTTTAATAATGGACAGCAAGGTGAACATTTGACACACAAGTAAGGGCCAAACTTGGGCTTCATAGAGCGGTTACAACCGACACAAGAAGGCTTCTGAAAAAAGGGACAATATGACGACAATGAGTTAAAGATACTTTTATAATTAAAAAAATTAATTAACTCATAAAGGAGAAAGAATTCACCTATAGGCCTAAACAGGATGGTGAGAAAGATGAACCAGCCTCAAAGAGGAGATTAATAATAATAATAATAATAATAATAATAATAATAATGTTGATTATGACGTCATAATATCCATAAATAGAAACAGACCTGTAGGTGGGGCTTAGAATACACCTTCCGTATCCTCTGCGTGTTGTAAGAGGCGACTAAAGGAGGTAAGGGTGAGGTAACCCTGACAGAAACCTCCAGTGCTGAAGACAGAGGTTCCAGGCCGCACGGCGCACTCTAATAAACCATGGATCCACGCACTTAATGCTTATGATCATGTCGATAGTCACTTAGGACTGTCGGTATGATCAGCGAACGAAAAGAAGAAGAAGAAGAAGAAACAGACGAACAATATCCAGGTGTAAGGTGGATTGTATGAATACAAGAGGATCTACACAGTAAATGAACACAGTAATAGCTCATGATAATGATACAAATAAACAGTATCACCGAAAAAATATTGGCAGCAAATAATCACAAATATTTTCCAATATTTTACAGTGCCATAAAGCATAACTAGAGTACTTGTGTCTTTAACAAAAGCATACCATCACATCCTGCTCTTGGAAGCTCCTCCACCAGCCAACCACTCTTCATCACCACTCACTTATTTATTAAAGGGAAGGGTGGGACCAGATGGCAGAATGACAAGTTCGCTCTTATGGGAGCCTCTACCACTCTGGACAGTCTTTTTTCCTAACATTTATAGGGAAATAGTGGAGACAAACTGCTTTAGATGTGAATAAACCTCCTTACAGAGGCCTGTGGACACAAGCATAAAGAGAGATTAGCATTTTATGGCGCCAGATAATAAAGTTACCCTTTTTCTGGCCTCCTATAATGTCTATACCACATCACGGAAATTGGTGACACCGCGTAATTAAAACATAATTGTAGTAGAGATCACCTGATATCTCGGTCCTGAAGTGGCCTCAGATGGAATATTATGATCAGACATGATAATCACGACTCTACAACAACTTTTAGATAGAAAACTGAGCAAAAACTAAGCAAGTGGTAAAAAACACAAGCATGTGGTTCAGGCATATAGTCAAGAAAGAGGCGGTGACAGTCTGCGCATGCGCGAGGTTGCGGCCGGCATCCGGCTGAATGTCACCTGTCTACCTGCCCTATAAGGGCACCTATCTTTTTTAATCTGGGGTTATTGAGTGAAGGTCGATATTTAGGAAATATCATAGAGTGTTAGGGAGGTAAGTATATCTCTTGAAGTGAAAATGACATATTGCAAATTCATCAGTGAAAAGGTTAATAGCCATATGTCACCGCTTAGCATGCGTGTATAGAAATCAGCATGCTTTAGAGCTACACACTAATATAACATGAAGGAGCAAGATGATGATCACACTGACATTAAACACATATTTTGTAATTATCCTAACTCTAAACAAATGCTTTTTGAGCTGCATTATAATGACTACTGCATACACATTTGTAGCATAAGAATCGCACATGGCCACTAGTCTTTCTGCGGCTCTGTCGGCACAGATGCTGTGATTACTGTAGCTGTCAGCTTAAACATGTGAGTCATTGATCTGTGACATGACACGTTCTGAATGACAGCATGAGGATGAACATTGAATCTTTCATTGGTCAATATTGGTGAAGAAAATATAGAAATTTTATACCGCATCATACACAGGGGAGAGAACTCATCCCAATAAATTTTATATATGACTATCACCAGGACCAACATTCTACTAGTTTTGCATATTCACTTTATAGCTTACTTAAATGTCTGTCTTGACATGACACCATATTCTGGCCGAGTACTTTGAATTAAAGGGAGATAATTCTGTATAGGAATCACGCTTTAGTGGCAAGGGTAATGGTCGGTAAAACTTGACTCACAGTGCCACTGAGCTACCGACATAATGTCATCCACCGGCACCCTGTTAAACAGGGTCGTGGACGCCACTATGCCATGGACACTGTGAGCCTTGGCTAAGTCACCTTGTTTACCAGTGGCGGAGTTGTGGCAAAACCAACGAGGATGGGTCCGTCCGCCATTCCTGTGTACGTTGTTTGTACCTGTTTAATGCGTGGACTGGACACCATGCTTTTGAATTAGGATCAAACCTAGCCAAAGCTGGTAACATAATTGGTTGACCTGGATATTTCAAAGACTGGTTCTTAGCCATGAAATGTATCCTAGGTAGACGCGTAAGGCCTTCCCCTGTAACCACATAATGGTCTGCCTTGGCGGATAAAGCATGAATCTCGCTTCTCCGTCTTGCAAAGGCCGCAGCAATTAGAAACCCAGTTTTAAGTGTCCACATTTTCATAGAAATGGCACTTAGTGGTTCAGTGTTTATCTGCTAGCACTTGAAGTACTAGAGATAAACTCCAAGATGGAATCACTTGGGGATTTCTCGGTCTTAGATTACCCATGTCTTTTATTAAAGTGTTCAATGAACAAACTTCATCACTTCCCCTATCAGCCAAGCAACGGATAACTGTCATTAAAGCTGACTTATAGCCAGCAATAGAGTTAGGCTTGAGGCTATAGGCATCATACAGGTGACAGAGGAAATCGGCTACTACCTGAATAGATGCATCCATTGGATTAACATCTCTGTTTAAGCACCATTCTGCAAATCTATTGATTTTAGTTATATGCTCTGGAGGTTGAACCCCCTTATGGCTTTTGCCCTAAACATGGCTGCTTGCTCAGAAAAGGCCTCCTTAATTTTAGATTCCTTGACAACATCCACGCAGTCAATTGGAACATTGACGAGTTGTTGTGAAGGGACTTGCCCTGGAAAATAATATTGTCCATCAGAGGGAGAGGAACCGGATTGCAGACCAGATCTGTATACCATGATTGGCTTGGCCAATTTGGGGTGATCAGAAGCACTTGTCACTCCTCCTGCCTGATTTTCTGAAGAACTTTTGGAATCAGGATTGCTGGTGGGAATGCATATGCATACATTCCCTCCCAACTAATAGCTAATGCATCTGTTGCCTAAGCGCTTGGATCTGGAATCGGAGAGACGTACGTTGTCATCTTCGCATTCTTGTTCGTTGTGAACAAATCTATGTTGGGTTTCCCCCAGTGGTCGAACAGACAATCTGCCACACATTGATTTAGTTGCATTCCGTAGGCAATACACTCATCCTTCGTCTCAATGAGTCCGCTAACAGATTTAGCCTTCCCGGAATGTGAACTGCCTTCAAGGTGATCATATGAGCTAGACACCAGCAAAGCAGTTTCCAAGTCATCATACAGAGACTGGGCGACTTCGTTTCACCCTGGCGGTTTATGTAAGTCACTACTGTTGAGTTGTCTGATCGAACTAGAACAATCTTGCCCTGAACTTTCTTCAAGCAATGTTCCAGGCCCAGAACTACTACTCATAATTCCAGTAGATTTATATGTTCCTGTGACTGATCCAGATTCCAAAGCCCTGATACTGTGGCTTCTTCCAGGCAAGCCCCCCCACCCCCCCACCCCCTTCCCTCCATTGATGCATGTGTGCATCATTAATTGAGGGTGGAGTGGCGACTATTGCACACTGACTGTATTAATGAGATGAGTATTTCTACTCGCTCCTGAGTAGGATAAACATACCCGATCTCTGGATCGAAGACCATTCCCAGGTAAACAAACTTCTGGGATGGAGTCAGCTCTGATTTCTGAAAGTTTAATATCCAGCCTAAGTCTGTGAGAGTTTTCAAAACTACCTCCAGATTTGCTGCAAGACTTTCCTGATTGTGTGCTTTTAACAGCCAATCGTCTATGTAAGTGTGGACTGCTGTGCTTCTCCTGCGGAGGTGTGCTGTTATTGCAAGAGCCACCCTGGTGAAGACCCGAGGAGCCGTGGAAATTCCAAATGGTAAAACTTTGAATTCCCACTGTCAGCCCTGGAATGCGAATCTCAGGTACCCACAAAAACTCTTCGCAATTGGAATGTGGAAATAAGCATCTTTCAGTTCTATTGACGCCGTCCACATTCCCATCTCCAACCACGCCCACACTGTTTTGACTGCTTCCATCTTGAAACTCAGTGTGTCTATGAGCTTGTTCAATGGCTTGCGGTTGAGAATTGGTCTCCACCCTCCAGTGCTCTTTGTCACAATAGAAACACAGTTGAATAGAAGCCCGGGCAATTTTGCGCCGGTTGAATTGCTCCTTTTTGTATGAGGGATTTATCTCTTCCTCTATACACAACTGTTGATCTGGATCTCTTGGAATTTGAGTCCAGATCGGAACAAGAGACAGGTGCGATGGTGGGCCTATCGCCCAGTCAGAGTGGTACCTGGCTGAAAGCCATCGCAAGACTAAGCGGTCCTGGGTTAACCGTGTCCACCTAGGGAGAGGTGGACATAAGCAGTGCAAGATTGGGATTGTCTCTGGTTCTAGCATTGGTTTGGTTCTTGTGGAAATTGGCCCATCAGGCACGATTACCACGACCATATCCTCGCGTACCACGGCTTGCGCCGCCTGCGCCCCGCGCAACACAGCCCGCTCCTCCCGAGGTGCATGGTCGGCTGCCTGGCTGGCTGCGCTTGAGGAGCCTGCACACACACACACACACCCTGCAGGCCGGTGCTGGCGTGGCCATGGCCTATGCTGCACCGGTGGCTGGCCTCTGACCTGACCAGCGGCACCTCGGGCCTGCTGTGGACGGTATGCAGGGGGCGCTGCATGAACGTGCTCCCTACGAAGCACCTCAAATTGTTCACGTAGCGCCCTCTGATTGTTGACTAGAGTGACTGTCTCCTGGAGGTGTCTACATCCCTCACCCCCAAAGAGACCAGGACCTGATATAGGCATCCGCAGCAGCCTGTTGTACAAACCCCGAGACAGACACAAATTATCTAGAGCAAATGTGCGTCTCACCCTGACGACTTCTAGTCACTGGCCTAGTCATGCAGTCCAGAGCCATGTTAATACCATCCTGGATGGCTCTCTGAACTGAGACAGGGCTTGCTTGGCGCGATGCAGACACTGTTACTACACCATGTAACAGCTGTGAGACAGGTGAGTGCCGCTATGGACGCTCTCAAGGTCTCCTCTGCATCGTGCAACGCGGTGTTTGCTGAGCGCAGGGCGCTCCCATGTCAGAACGGGACTCTGGACGCGTGTCCTCGCCAAGCGCTGCGCAATCATCAGCGCTCGGCTTTGGCACTATACCATATGACTGGTATTGCTATATGTTCTGCTAACGGCAGAGATGGCATAGCGGTAACTGCCGGTTTTCCAGCCAACCACGGGCGCTGGCCCCGCTGGCTTACCGACTGTCCTACACAGAGCACTAGCCTAACGCTTACCAGCCATTGGCATGCGTCAGACCAGTCCTCCTCTGTGGCCACCTGTGAGTGGTCGACAAGGCGTGGGCCTTCGTCATCCTCTACACCACTCGCAGGTGCAAACGTGGCTGGAGCCGTGGATACTCCTGGCAGGCCGTGGAAAACATGCGGGCCCGAGAAAGCAGGCATGTCTTGCGCCACAGCTAAAAAGCCAGGAGCCGGCACCATGGAAACGTGCGGGGTGTAATCCACCACACCATGGCCCGGACCAGCCGCTGTCATATCCTCGGCAAGCCGAGGTATACGGAAACAGCGGTCATCCGCTCCAACCTGGGCCACCCTTTTAGCCATGAAGGCTCCCCTGCGGGAGTAGTTCCATGGAAAAAAATTGGCCATGTGCCCCACAAGCGGTGCACGATCGTCAGTTTCCATGTCCATGGCTTCAACGGGTGAACCCAGCAGAAAATCCTCTTCCTCCTGGCCATCATACACGGCTTCTGGGCTAGCAAAGAGCATTAACCCGGGCTGGCCAGGGAAGGTACCGTAAGAGGTGGCGGTACCTTTCAAGCGCAGATACTCTAGGCGCGAGCCTGTCCAGCGACCTCGGTCCAAGATCTAACGGCGCGGCAAGCCTGCTGCCATGATCATATAGACCTGCTCCAGGATCCATTGGTAAGGTCCCGGCCCTTCCAAGATCTAGTGAAGCCACCACTGATTCTGAAACATTTTCAGACCACGGACCACGACGGACACCAGAATCAGCGGTGGGGATTTTCTGCTCAGGGGCAGATGAAGAAGACAATAAAGTACTCGGCCCAAGGAGCATGCTGCGAAGCAGCTCTGGTACGAAATTTTTTATTGTCTTTTTCATCTCCCCCATCATTCCCAACCTGAACGACTCCATTTCCGAAGAAACAGAGGCCTTTCCCTTACCCTTGCCACTGACACCCGTCTTCGCACACCTCTCCTCCTTCTACGCCTTATGCTTCACCTGTAACAACAAGAATTCAGAGAATAAGTCCCCCCCCCCTCTCTGTTTACAGACATCACATTTTAATAATGGACAGCAAGGTGAACATTTGACACACAAGTAAGGGCCAAACTTGGGCTTCATAGAGCGGTTACAACCGACACAAGAAGGCTTCTGAAAAAAGGGACAATATGACGACAATGAGTTAAAGATACTTTTATAATTAAAAAAATTAATTAACTCATAAAGGAGAAAGAATTCACCTATAGGCCTAAACAGGATGGTGAGAAAGATGAACCAGCCTCAAAGAGGATATTAATAATAATAATAATAATAATAATAATAATAATAATAATAATAATAATAATACTAATGTTGATTATGACGTCATAATATCCATAAATAGAAACAGACCTGTAGGTCTCTGAAGTGGCCTCAGATGGAATATTATGATCAGACATGATAATCACGACTCTACAACAACTTTTAGATAGAAAACTGAGCAAAAACTAAGCAAGTGGTAAAAAACACAAGCATGTGGTTCAGGCATATAGTCAAGAAAGAGGCGGTGACAGTCTGCGCATGCGCGAGGTTGCGGCCGGCATCCGGCTGAATGTCACCTGTCTACCTGCCCTATAAAGGCACCTATCTTTTTAAATCTGGGGTTATTGAGTGAAGGTCGATATTTAGGAAATATCATAGAGTGTTAGGGAGGTAAGTATATCTCTTGAAGTGAAAATGACATATTGCAAATTCATCAGTGAAAAGGTTAATAGCCATATGTCACCGCTTAGCATGCGTGTATAGAAATCAGCATGCTTTAGAGCTACACACTAATATAACATGAAGGAGCAAGATGATGATCACACTGACATTAAACACATATTTTGTAATTATCCTAACTCTAAACAAATGCTTTTTGAGCTGCATTATAATGACTACTGCATACACATTTGTAGCATAAGAATCGCACATGGCCACTAGTCTTTCCGCGGCTCTGTCGGCACAGATGCTGTGATTACTGTAGCTGTCAGCTTAAACATGTGAGTCATTGATCTGTGACATGACACGTTCTGAATGACAGCATGAGGATGAACATCGAATCTTTCATTGGTCAATATTGGTGAAGAAAATATAGAAATTTTATACCGCATCATACACAGGGGAGAGAACTCATCCCAATAAATTTTATATATGACTATCACCAGGACCAACATTCTACTAGTTTTGCATATTCACTTTATAGCTTACTTAAATGTCTGTCTTGACATGACACCATATTCTGGCCGAGTACTTTGAATTAAAGGGAGATAATTCTGTATAGGAATCACGCTTTAGTGGCAAGAGTTGTCTCCCCTGTATATTAGAATTTTAACTGAATTACTGATTGATTTAACACTTTAATGGGCAAGCTTGTCACAAAAATCCCAAATAGGTGCCCATTGAATGTCCATTAGAAGGCCAAACGAAGTCTATCTT
Organism: Chaetoderma sp. LZ-2023a; assembly: GCA_034401795.1. Lineage (NCBI taxonomy): Eukaryota > Metazoa > Mollusca > Caudofoveata > Chaetodermatida > Chaetodermatidae > Chaetoderma > Chaetoderma sp. LZ-2023a. The sequence goes on along the minus strand of CM067370.1, from coordinate 53,991,805 downwards.
TGAAAATTTACCGCTGGAATGACTGGCTCGGCCATTGAGCCATATATTCCAGTGGTAAGACTTCAAAAATAGTCTTCCTTAGTATCCAAATGGATATCTCTCAAGACCACTGCTGAATCAGTTTCTGGCCATCTTATCCAGCAACGGTTAAAGAAACACTAAGTGTGTCCTCATCTTTTGATATCATCTATGGATGGCATTTTACTAGTTAATTTGTCTGCACCATATTCATACTCTTATTGACAACAAATTACATAGGTAACATTACCTTAGTATAGACTTGAAATATATAGCTTTCTTTTAACAGTCAAACCATTTAACCCTTGAAATGCCGGTGTCTACATTTCAAGACAACTATACAGGAACATTGCTGAACACTTTGAAAGTAATTCACCTGGAACATGTTGCTGCCATAGGCATTAATGGTACCCAGTCAAATTAGTTACAAAATAATCAACAGACTATTCCTTAGATCACAAAGAATTTGTCATTTCTGGTCTGTAAGAGTTAAAAGGAGTTAAGGAGTTAAAAAATGTTAATCCTTTAACTCTCGAATTTGTTCTAGAAAATTTTAATTTTCTCATACAAAATGTCCATTTGCAGACGAAGAGCAGACTATCTTTGAAAATGTACCACTTGAATGACTGGCTCGGTTATCGAGCCAGTTATTCCAGTGATAAATTTTCAAAAATAGTCTTCTCTTCGTCTGCATATGGACAGACTACTGCAAAAGCCATTTTCGGCTGATATGTGTTAAAGGGTTATGACCTCTTCCAAGAGAGAATGAATGAAAATAAATTCTCTTAACAGTGGTGGTTTTTTAAGTGGTTTAAATATATTGTTTAATTAGATTTGGGAATTTAAGAAGGTGGCCTCTGGACCCTTAATACAGTGGACTTTATAGCAGGTTTGACTGTATAAGCTAAACGGAAGCGGTTGCTGATGACCGACATTTACTGAATCGATATGTGAGGGACATTATACTTATGGATGAAATGTACAGTGGTTCATTAAGACAAGTGGTTCAACGTGACAATAACCACCTTCATCTTCTGTCCCTCCCAAAAGTGGAGTCTTTCTAGAAAGGTCTGAATGAATACAAAGCGATACCACAATGTAATGCATACCTAATAGCTGTAGCAAAGCCCTGCAGTATCTCCCCAGCATTTGGCCCAGTCAGGTGAAATCCCAGAATTTTCCCAGGCGACGACCTCTCACACACCATCTAATAGGAAAGACGAGTTTCAGTAAAGTACACAGATACATTTCCTAGACAACCACTTCATGACCATGAGAAGGTGCTTACTGTCATCATCAAAGACAAGCGCTCTCTTAGTAACTGTCCGACTGTTGCAAACCACCAGACAACAATTTCAATGGGCAATAACATTAGACCTGCTGCATAGTTTGAAAACAATTTGACCGAAAGTTGTTGGTGGCTTAGCCACCAACAACTTTCAGTCAAATTGTTTTCAAAATATTCAGCAGGCCCAGATTTAAACCCCCGTGGAAAAGGCAGACAGTTAAAAGCATGCTGTTGTAATGTGCTCTGTACTGGATATAGGATTGTGATGGCTATTCAACAGAGATGGTTTCCTGGCCAGGTTTGATCGCATAGTTTGATGAAAGCTAAGATAGATTAACCGTTCAAATGATACATAAACACGACTCTTATTACCATTATAATGATCTGACATGCACCAAGGAGTATACTTGTAACTCTTTAATCATTAAGTCAGCCAAAAGGTGCATCTGCAGTGGTCTTGAGAAACAAGCATTCTGTATGTATTGATTTGCAATACATGTCCCCTACCTGGGGACATAAATCGAGATAGACAGTTAAAAACTCCATTAAAATTGACAGAAGCAGCGGAAACTCGAACTTGATCTGTAACTTCTCATAACAAAGCAATATATACCAGTTATATATGGTGAAGGAGAATGAAAAGGTCTTGAAAGCTGATATGTTTGTATTTCATACGTCGAAAGGGGACATAACTCCATCAAAAATTGACACAAACTTGCTCTGTAATTTCTCATAACAAAGCAATGTACCAATTCTCAGTTGCATGTCTTGAAGGGCTGCGAAAAGTGTAGAAAACTAATATTTTTTGTATTTCATAATGCCATAGAAAATTGACGAGAATTTCTGAACCTCAAACTTGCTCTGTAACTCCCTATAATAAAGCAACCTACCAATTCTCACTTGAATACCTTGAAGGAGTGGGAAAAAAATGGTGTGGAAGATGGATATTTTTTGTATTTCATAAGTTGAAAGGGGACATAACACATCAAAAATTGACACAAACTCCTGAAACTCGAACTTGCTCTGTAATTTCTCATAACAAAGCAACGTACCAATTCTCAGTTGAATATCTTTAAAAACTGTGAAAAAAGTGTGGGAACATAATATTTTGCATATTTCCTAAGACGAAAGGGATAACTCCATGAAAAATTAACGAAAATGTCTGAAACCTGAACTTGCTCTATAACTGACTATAATAAAGCAACCTACCAATTCTCAGTTGAATCCCTTGAGGGACTGCGAAAAAGTGCAGAAAACCAACTGCGATAGATGGACAGACAGGTGAAGTGCAAACCCATAGTTCACCCCAAAAGTGACCCAGCCATTTCATTGTTTTCAACCAAATTTTTGATGAATTTTAAGGTTTTCATAGAAATTTACTTTGGCTGGACTTCACTGAAATGCAATCCCATGTGACGACATGTCATGATAAGGACACAGGATTACCCTCTGTGAGCTAATTTCTAGAGTTATAGTCTAGTTGACAGATTTTTGACAACTTTTCTTTTTGCATAGTATATAACAATACTCTAAGATTTTGTTGATATCCAGGGGGTGAAAATATGTTAGCAAAAAAAGACATGAAAAATTTCAAAGTACAAAACCATGAAAACGCTAATAAAAATTTGCCCAAATCATATCAGTAATGCTGTATATCGCATCCCTGTATGGCATAGATTTCTGTAAAGTTTTATTGAAATTATGAGCCATTATTGACGAATAAGTGGATTTAAAAACCTTAACCAAAAGTACTCAGTGATCGCGGGCGAACCAAAAATTTAATCTTTGAGCTTAATCATGAGAAGTAAATGGGTTCTGATCCTCTGAGGCATAATGTTCTTCAACAACATGATACAAACAAGTTAAGGACACCACTGATAAAAACATCTAACATTCAGACAAAACAAATTAAAAATACAAGTTACTAAATTCATTGAAAATATAAACGAAAGGCTTTCTGTACTTGGACCCGATACGGTTGTGGTGCTTTCCACCGATATGGTTGAGGTGCTTTCCAGTTTTTCAAATCTATATTCTGTAAGCATTAGAACAAGCAGGAGTTGTTTATGTAGTTATTTTCTGGACTTATCACTCTTAATACACATGGCCAGCAACATGAAACAGCACCGTCTATTATTGCAAAATGGATTGATCTGATCTGTCACTCAAGTATATGATGTCATAATCAATTATGTCACATGTAAGCTGACGTCACAATCAAAATGCATAATGAATGACTTATATCTAGCTCCATCATGAGCATTGAACAGACCGTCAAGCGTATGAATTGTATGTCTTCACTATTAAATAAACAGACTGTTGACTATTTTGAAATTAATTTGACTGGGCACGGTTGTCATAGGCAGCAACAGCACCCAGTCAAATTAGTCTCAAAATATTCAACAGCTTACCTGCATACCTTGAAACTGAAATTCTGGAAATTCAGGGTTCAATCGATCCCAAGCAATCAAAGCGTGGGCGAAGCATAGATAGAAATGGGCGGGGAATTGTTAGAAATGGATCCCTCTATTATATTTATCAAACAAATTTGTAGCATAAGAATCGCACATGGCCACTAGTCTTTCTGCGGCTCTGTCGGCACATATGCTGTGATTACTGTAGCTGTCAGCTTAAACATGTGAGTCATTGATCTGTGACATCACATGTTCTGAATGACAGCAGAAAGAGGATGCTTTAATACAGTATGTCATATCTGACATGGTTTGTGAAAATGTTTTAGCCTTATTAGCATTCCAAGTCTATATCTTTGTGCATGTCATACTATGATTTACTTATTGCAGACGACCTGTCAGCTCATATATAAATAAGGTGCTAACATGAAAGTAAATTAATCATTACAATTAGCATTAGCCATTTAGACAACTGTAATTCCAAATTGCAAAATTTCATCCCATTTCATAAATAGGGTAACTGCTATCAACATTACATCTGAAGTATAGATCAGCGTTTCTTCTACTGCAAGAATTAAGATTTTTAATCAGAGTTTTCATGAAGACATGCACTGATTTATATATATGCACTATCCATTAACATATATCAATTATTATCCACACACATTTTGAAAAAATAGAAGGGATATTGCAATGTCCTCCATTTGTCTGTCTGTCCATCCATTTGAGCATGCGTCCATCCGTCTATCACCTCCAAAACCATTTGGTGGAATTCTATCAAATTTGTTTTGTGAGTCACCCATATGATTGCGGGCTGCAAGACGACATTTTTCATTAGGCTCTGCAGCCAGGGTGGGGGTGATGTGAAAGTCAGGCGGTGGTGGTGCAAAACATCAAAGTTAGAAAAGGCATGGGGGATTTGCAATTGTATGCCATCAATTGGGCATTCACGTTCAGATTTCAGTCATTATCTTAATCATTAGTCCATTGACCATCGCGCATGATATGTCCATAGACAATACTGTTATTTCATATAAACAAGACTTTCAGCCCTATTCCATATTATTCGATATGAACATAATTGTAATATTCAGCGAAATATTTTCGATGATTGGATAACACATAATAATCCCATACGCCACGTGACACTGCAAACGATTCCTATGGATGACGACGGCGTAAATGTAAACAAGAAGACGGACTACGCTATATTATTGATCTAAATTTTGTAATACATATACTACCTAATTATGAAATATGTTTGTAAATTTACATAATAGAAACAGAAATTTTAAAGGTTGGATTAAAAGTAACTTCAAGTCCGAAATAAGAAAGATTTGTTTGACTTTATATTTTTTGTGGTACATTGGTCTGAATTCTTATCAAGTGATGTGTCACAGCGACGAACACCACAAAATGGTGCATTCAAACGGGTTTCATGGATCAGCTTTATTGAAAGATTTGTCAAAATATCAGTTTATATGATAAATAGAATCTTAAACTCATTCCCATTTAATATTATTATTATCAACCTGGACAAAAATTATCACATTGCACTTGTTAACGCTCGTGCAATGTGATTATTTTCGACTCGGTTGATATTAAATGGGACCTTATTCCAGCTCTACTATATACAGTACTTAAAAATCATGATCTCTTGATACACTGCATGTCCCAATGGTGCAATAAATCTTTGTGGGTGAGGTTGTGTGGGTTAGCACACATACCCTTTAGAGATATTGTCCATGAAAATCAACATCAAACATTAGAATATATTCAACAGAAACACCTCCCAGTCAAAGAAATTGCAAAAAATCCAACATGTCGATATTTTATACTGAATCGTGAAATATAAAAAAAGAATTTGTACACCACTACATTCAGGCAATACCTATCACCTGGATTTGTGGAAATACAGCATGATTCTATATTCAGTTACCTTTATGTAGCATTGCTGTGCATTCCGATCAGGAATAGTAAACTCCAGAGGCTTATAAAAAGCATGATAGACCTGAAAGTTAAGTAGTTAATACAAACAAGTTTTCACAAAATTATAAAAAAGTCTGTGATGTAAGTAATGAATTCTAGTGACTATGGTAAATGGCAGGATGAGAAATAATGAGAGATACTCCAACACTGGTCCCTCCATTTTGTCCTGATAAAGGCCAGTGGTATTAACTCTTAATCCATGCCTAATACAGGAGAAATGATTTAAGATATGCATGTCCACATTATTAACATTTGTGAGAGCGAATGACATTAATTACTTTCTTAAAGACTATCTATACATTCAAATATGTTTATAAACAGCATTGTAGTCTGTAGAGAACCTGTCTTTTATGGCCAACTGATGATGGCTCTTTAAAATAGGTTGCCCTATGATCATATGTATTCTATCTAAGAGGACCCCCCCCACCCCCCACCCGCAATCAAGCAATACCATACATGCATTTTCTAAGCAGACTTATATTAAGAGACAAGCTCATTAAGTTTGATGCTTAGCACTGTTAGAACTCCAGATATTATTAATTGTTTGATGTAAGAAATATTCTGAAATTAATTTGCTTGTAAGACATTGATGCCTAAAGGGTCCACACAGGCATTAAAAGTACCTCCAGTCAATTACTCTTTGCATACGCACATTATGACAGTCAGTCACTGTAATTTTTTCCAAATCGTTCAAAAAGCCATTTTTACTGCTTGTTGCTTCGACGTGCATAGACAGCCCCTTAGGATTCATTACCTTAGAATTTAACAAGAGCCATAACTATAGTATTTTGGAAGTGTACTTCCTGTGCCCGTGTGGGCATAAATGATGCCTCTCTGTCAACATGCTGCGGCCAGGAAGCACCAGTGTGTGGTGGCATTTAGCAAAATATTCAACATCTTCCCCATATGGTTGCCTTGTAATTCTGTTATATGGATTTCACTTGTGAAAACCTTAATACTAGTTTGACTGTACACTGAATTTAACCATTCTGTCCGATTTTCCTTGGGGAAAAATACCGTACTAATATTCTATAAGTGCTAATAAAGCACTAAATTTGTCGTCTAAATTGCTTTCATTTGAGTAGTGTGTGTACATATACATACATATGTGTCTGCATGTACACATACCCATGCTATCATGTATTCTCTAGGCTAATAACAATGTCTGTGTCCATACATTGAGAGGCCTCAACCACATAATGTATTAGACAAACACATGATGTATTAGACAACAGCAACAAAATAAAACTTTATATATATATATATATATATATATATATATATATATATATATATATATATATGCTTAAATAAGAATTCTGCAGAGAATTGGACAGGACTTGATTACCTCTATGTTATCCTCTCCATATGCATCAATAGCTGCCTCTTCTGACAAACCCACACAGCTATATTCCAGCGGAGTGAACACAGTGGTCGGCACCTATGATGTCCACAAATATATATATATATATATATATATATGAATACAACTAGTTATCAATGAAAAGTAGATGGATCCACCCTGTCAATCAAGTGTCTGATGTCATAATTAAAAGAAATGTCACTTGTTAGCTGACATCACAATTAAATGATGTACAGGCCTGACACAAAAGGAGCAATGGTTCAATAGTAACCATCTGAATTGCATGTCGCTGATGAATTAGAAATGTGGAAAGGATTTTGTTGAATATTTTAAAATTAATTTGACTTGGAGATGTTGCTGTCCAAGGCATTAACAGCTCACACTGAAATTAGTTTTGAAATATTCAACAGCTTATCTGTATAGTTACCTTGAAATTAGGATTCTGGGACTAGTGCTCGAGCGTTAACATTGATTCAAACAGGTGTATAAAGTGGATGGAGGTTAGCTAGAAGGGTATTAAAATGTTAAAATGTACACACCATATATAAACACATGAATTGACGTATTATTCTTTTGAATGTTTTGAAATTATTTTAACAATGGCATAGGCATAGGGAGTTGGTATCACAACATGGATGATGCCCATATGACCAATGTAATGTAGTCACTGACTTTAGTACACTTCATTCAGGAGTGTTCCAGTGTGACATCATTTCTTGAATTGCAAAGAATAATATGTTTTGAAAAAAGTAATATTGTAAATCATGTAATTATGTATTCAATGGAGTAAGATTTTTTGAAAGAATATGCAATATCTAAAAAAATTTTTATTGCGCATGGCTACAAAGGGATTAAAAATGTCTTGTGGTGTCTATATGTAGTAAGGGGTTAAAGATCTCGTGTGGTGTCTATATGTAGTAAGGGGTTGACGATCTTGTGTGGTGTCTATATGTAGTAAGGGGTTAAAGATCTCGTGTGGTGTCTATATGTAGTAAGGGGTTAAAGATCTCGTGTGGTGTCTATATGTAGTAAGGGGTTAAAGATCTCGTGTGGTGTCTATATGTAGTAAGGGGTTAAAGATCTTGTGTGGTGTCTATATGTAGTAAGGGGTTAAAGATCTCGTGTGGTATCTATATGTAGTAAGGGGTTAAAGATCTCGTGTGGTGTCTATATGTAGTAAGGGGTTGAAGATCTTTTGTGGTGTCTATATGTAGTAAGGGGTTAAAGATCTTGTGTGGTGTCTATATGTAGTAAGGGGTTAAAGATCTTGTGTGGTGTCTATATGTAGTAAGGGGTTGACGATCTTTTGTGGTGTCTATATGTAGTAAGGGGTTAAAGATCTCATGTGGTGTCTATATGTAGTAAGGGGTTAAAGATCTCGTGTGGTGTCTATATGTAGTAAGGGGTTAAAGATCTCGTGTGGTGTCTATATGTAGTAAGGGGTTAAAGATCTTGTGTGGTGTCTATATGTAGTAAGGGGTTGAAGATCTCGTGTGGTGTCTATATGTAGTAAGGGGTTAAAGATCTTGTGTGGTGTCTATATGTAGTAAGGGGTTAAAGATCTCATGTGGTGTCTATATGTAGTAAGGGGTTAAAGATCTCGTGTGGTGTCTATATGTAGTAAGGGGTTAAAGATCTCATGTGGTGTCTATATGTAGTAAGGGGTTAAAGATCTTGTGTGGTGTCTATATGTAGTAAGGGGTTAAAGATCTCGTGTGGTGTCTATGTGTAGTAAGGGGTTAAAGATCTCGTGTGGTGTCTATATGTAGTACGGGGTTAAAGATCTCGTGTGGTGTCTATATGTAGTAAGGGGTTAAAGATCTCGTGTGGTGTCTATATGTAGTAAGGGGTTAAAGATCTCGTGTGGTGTCTATATGTAGTAAGGGGTTAAAGATCTCGTGTGGTGTCTATATGTAGTAAGGGGTTAAAGATGTCGTGTGGTGTCTATATGTAGTAAGGGGTTAAAGATCTTGTGTGGTGTCTATATGTAGTAAGGGGTTAAAGATGTCGTGTGGTGTCTATATGTAGTAAGGGGTTAAAGATGTCGTGTGGTGTCTATATGTAGTAAGGGGTTAAAGATGTCGTGTGGTGTCTATATGTAGTAAGGGGTTAAAGATGTCGTGTGGTGTCTATATGTAGTAAGGGGTTAAAGATGTCGTGTGGTGTCTATATGTAGTAAGGGGTTAAAGATCTCGTGTGGTGTCTATATGTAGTAAGGGGTTAAAGATCTCGTGTGGTGTCTATATGTAGTAAGGGGTTAAAGATCTCGTGTGGTGTCTATATGTAGTAAGGGGTTAAAGATCTCGTGTGGTGTCTATATGTAGTAAGGGGTTAAAGATCTCATGTGGTGTCTATATGTAGTAAGGGGTTAAAGATCTCGTGTGGTGTCTATATGTAGTAAGGGGTTAAAGATGTCGTGTGGTGTCTATATGTAGTAAGGGGTTAAAGATCTCGTGTGGTGTCTATATGTAGTAAGGGGTTAAAGATCTCGTGTGGTGTCTATATGTAGTAAGGGGTTAAAGATCTCATGTGGTGTCTATATGTAGTAAGGGGTTAAAGATCTTGTGTGGTGTCTATATGTAGTAAGGGGTTAAAGATCTCATGTGGTGTCTATATGTAGTAAGGGGTTAAAGATCTTGTGTGGTGTCTATATGTAGTAAGGGGTTAAAGATCTCGTGTGGTGTCTATATGTAGTAAGGGGTTAAAGATCTCGTGTGGTGTCTATATGTAGTAAGGGGTTAAAGATCTCGTGTGGTGTCTATATGTAGTAAGGGGTTAAAGATCTCGTGTGGTGTCTATATGTAGTAAGGGGTTAAAGATCTCGTGTGGTGTCTATATGTAGTAAGGGGTTAAAGATGTTGTGTGGTGTCTATATGTAGTAAGGGGTTAAAGATCTTGTGTGGTGTCTATATGTAGTAAGGGGTTAAAGATCTCGTGTGGTGTCTATATGTAGTAAGGGGTTAAAGATCTCGTGTGGTGTCTATATGTAGTAAGGGGTTAAAGATCTCATGTGGTGTCTATATGTAGTAAGGGGTTAAAGATCTCATGTGGTGTCTATATGTAGTAAGGGGTTAAAGATGTCGTGTGGTGTCTATATGTAGTAAGGGGTTAAAGATCTCGTGTGGTGTCTATATGTAGTAAGGGGTTAAAGATGTCGTGTGGTGTCTATATGTAGTAAGGGGTTAAAGATGTCGTGTGGTGTCTATATGTAGTAAGGGGTTAAAGATGTCGTGTGGTGTCTATATGTAGTAAGGGGTTAAAGATGTCGTGTGGTGTCTATATGTAGTAAGGGGTTGAAGCTCTTTTGTGGGTTGTATGATTAGTAAATGGTTAAAGTTCTCATTTGAGGGCTATGGCTTGTAAATGATTAAAGTTTTTTTGTGAGTTATATGGCTTGTTATTAAGGGGTAAAAGATTTCCTTTGAGGTGTATGGCTCATAAATGATTAAAGATCTTTTGTGAGTTATATGGCTTGTTATTAAGGGGTAAAAGATTTCCTTTGAGGTGTATGGCTCGTAAATGATTAAAGATCTTTTGTGAGTTATATGGCTTGTTATTAAGGGGTAAAAGATTTCCTTTGAGGTGTATGGGTCGTAAACGATTAAAGATCTCTTGTGAGTTATATGGCTTGTTAATAAGGGATAAAAGATCTCTTGTGAGATGTACAGGTAGTAATTGATTAAAGATCTCTTAGAGGTGTGTGACTAGTAAGGAATTAAAGATCTCCTGTGAGGTCCGACCAGCAAGGAGTTAAAGATTTCCTGTTCAGGTGTATAGTTAGTTAGAGGGTAAAAGATCTGCGGTGTACAGACAGTGAGTGATTAAAGATTTCTTGTGAGGTGTATGGGTAGTAAAGGATTAAAAATCTCCTGTGATGTGTGTGGATATTTGAAAAAAACGTAATATTTAAAAAACCATTATTTATTGGGCATGGCTAGTAAGGGATTAAAGATATCTTGTGATGTATATGGCTAGTGAGGGTCCAAGGGTTTCTCGTATTAAAGATCTTTTGTGAGGCGCATGCTTAGTAAGGGGGGGGGCTAAGGGCTAAGCATCTTTCCAACAGATTTGATAGGGTTAAACATCAATCAATATTTCATACCTTATCATAATCCATCTGCTGTGTGGAGCTGTCAAACAGCCGATGTGCCAACAACTTTCCTGCTTTAATGGCTACAGGTGTCAGCTCTGGTCGCCCCTAGCAACAAAAAGGGGGCTGTTTTTTAATATTAATTATTGATGCTTTCAACATCAATATTACTGTATTTAGCATTTACGGCTACGTTTAGAGAAGTTTAAGGTCAATACTGATTTGAAAATAATATGAACAAGCATGTCCTATTCCCTAAATAAGTTGCCACCTTTTTGGTATGGATGACAGTACTAGATCTCGACATTCTGTCATAAGCAATCAGTAATAACTCTGTACTATAACTTTGCCTAGCAAGATCATCATTGTCTCATTATGTGCATGCTCTAATAAGACGGTTGTACATTTATTTGTAATATCAGTTGAACAATCAATTTGCTGGATACAGTATATGCAGCTAGTACATTCAGCAGTGCACAGTATATGCCCATGTAAATAAAATTATACATTTTGTCCTAGTTTACCATTTATAGCTTCTAGGCAAATCGGATTCAAAATATGCAACGGAATGTTTCCAACAATGTCAATAATTTGTTTTATGTTGTATTGAAATTGTCAATATCTCCATTCTATCATCAAAGGTTTATGCATTTGCTGGTCTGATTAGTAAAATACACAAAGATGATTGAACAACATACACACCTGTAAAATATCACCAATTGCATAAATATGCGGCACAGAACTTCTTTCAATGTCATCACCATGGGAACCAATAACCTTACCAGAGCTAGGATCAAGTAGTACACCCATACTCTCCAGACCAAGGCGATGTGTCTCTGCTTTGCGACCTGTAATTATATAATTATGTAAATTGAAAGAGACATATGATATTTAGTCTCGGATAAATACTTAACTTTAAAAATTTTATTAGCAGCGTGATTGCAACTGAGCAAGGGGAGTCGACTGGCCATGGTGTTAGCATGATCGACTGGTAATCAGCCAGGCAGGGTTCAAATCCCGCTTGACTGTCAGGCGATCAGGCGGCTGACGCACAATTGGTGGAAACATAGGCAATCTCATTCACTCCTCATTGACTCTCTCCACCCAGGTGAATAAATGGGTACCAGGGTAAATCTGGGGAGGCTACCAATAATAGACTGAAATAAAACCAGCCTAGATATGGCATGAATGTGACCTGGAATCAGGGACTCAATAGACTCCAATCAAACCAATAACTTCATTGCAACTGAACTCTGTCACTCCACACATTAATTAATATTATTAAAATAAGTTTCACAAGACTCAATTTTTTTAATATTCCATATACAGAAATTTAGTTTTTTGCTCACCTACAGCCATGAGAACGGTATCGTACTCTTCTGTGAGTGCAACGTCATCTGCACTCTTATATGTAACCAGTAACCTTCCTGATGCTTGTTTGTCAATCCGTATAGGATGACACTTCCATAGAAAGCGGCTCCCCTGTTGTTCCATGTAGTCAGTGACAAGGCTGGACATTTGCTAGAATAAAATCAAAATTTTATCTATGTCAAACTCAGGGCTGGGCTAACTGTAACTGACTGTAACTTAGTTACATTTTTATGTAACTGAAGTAACTTGTAACTGAAGAATTTTTTTAGTTGCAGTAACTGAAATGTAACCAGTTACATTGCAAAAGTACCTGAAATTTCAGTTACTTTTAAGTTACATTTCAAACTTTTTACCAAATTTATTACAATTTTCCTAATTTGCATCATAGCTGCTGTTATACACGTGGCACTCCAATATCCCAATTTCAATGTAATCATTCAGGTAAGCTGTTGAATATATTGATGATAATTTTACTGGAAGATGTTGATGCCATGGGCAACAACTTTATTTCCAAGCGTAAGTGGTATTTATTGTAGAAATTTGCCATTGGAATGACTGGCTTGATTATTGGGGCAGTCATTCCAGTGGTAAATTTTCAAATATAAATCTTGTAGCCAACAAAATAGACATTTCTTGAGTAATCTTGACTATTAAAGGGTTAACCCACTCTATATCTGTATATGTGATATTTTAGCAATGATTATCTGAATGTTATTGTTACATCAGGCAATCACAACCATTAATCAAAATCTTATACAGTTTTTACATTAATCTACAATGTAGCTTAGAAACAGGTTGTTTACTAAATCATTATAGAAACAGAATTAACTGTTACATTTTAAAGATTAAATTTGTTGAAGAAAACTTTAGCTCTCTCATAGAAAATGTCACATGCAGACCATGAGATTATATTAGAAAATTTGACACTGCAATGACTGGCTTGGTTATTGAGCCAGTCATTCCAGTGGTAAATTTTCAAAAATATCTTATATTTGTCTGAAAATGGATATTTCTCAAAACCACTGCAAAAGCTGTTTTGTCCAGCTTAGTTTTAAAGGGTTAAAAGGATTAAAAACAGCAAATGTTGAATTGTAAAGAAAGTTAAAATCTGCCACAGTATGTGTTAACAGCATGTTCTGTTCTTTTCTTTATATACTATTGATAAGGCCAGCGTAGGACATCATTGCTCAGTAATTATGCTCACGGTAAATTCAATTCACATAGGTGTGGTGATAAAGATCAAAGGACAATGTCATTGATAAAAGTCAAGCCATCAACCATTTTGGTATAGCGGACAAAATTTATAAAGGCTGTGGAATTAAACTAGTGTACTGGAAAGCTGTTGAACATTTTGAAACTAATCTGACCTGAAAAAAAGTTGCTGCCATATGAAGCAACAGCTTTTGAAAGTAAAATTATAAAGTACTCAGCAGATTATCTGATCGGAATCAATTTGCCAATGAAACTAATAAATTAAGCAAACATCAAAGCTGATCGACATTTGGATGCTAATTTCACTGCAAACTTCTTATATTGCCCTGGGATGGCAGATGGCGGATTATCTTATCATAGAAAGTCAATGCTCTAAGGAAATCTGTTGACCACTTTGAAATTAATTTCACTGAAAAATGTTGATACCTATGGTAGCAAAGCTTTCAGTCAAGTTAGTTTCAAAACATTCAACCAATTACTTCTTATATTACGATTAATGTTTGTTATATGGCATGTCTGGGTTGAAAGGGTTAGAGGAAGAAATGAGGCCTCATTGTGAAAAAAGGGTGTGATGAGCTAAATGTCCTACACGCTCTCTATGTACTCGTACTAACGTACTATAGGACATCGGACGCAAATCACGAACCATCACCATATTAGTAATAAAAACGTGACAAAAAATAACTATCACCAAATATGGGACAGACCTATTTTCACCTGATTTCCTCTTCAAAGCTGGCGACGAGAGGTGCAGCACGGAAAAGCAGGGAAATCACCCACTTAAATGCACTGTGTGTGATACTTAGGCCTTATGAGCAATATTTACAAATCATTACAGACTAGCATTTATGTAAAATCGATAAGGCAAGCGGATTTGACGTGTCACGGAGATAATGGATGGTAAAACTAGATTCACAGTGCCATTGAGCTACTGACATAATGTCATCCACTGGCACTCCGTTAAACAGAGCTGCGGATGTCACTACGCCATGGACACTGCGAGCCATGACCATATCAAATTGTTTGCCCATGGCGGCTTTATGGCAGTGCTGGATGCATTCCACAATCCACCTAGATATGGTATCTTTTGAAGCTCTCCTGTGGGGTTCAATGTAAGATAGCCATAAAGCACTAGGGTCCGTCCGTCACTCTTCTGTACATTGTTTATAACGTGTTAATACACGGACAGGAACCAAGCCTTTGAATTAGGATCAAACCTAGTCAAAGCAGGCAAACTATAGGATGACCAGCATGTTTTAAAGACAGATTCTTGGCCATAAAGTTAACTCTACGTAGAAGCCTGAGGTCTTCACCTGTAACCACAAAATGGTCTGGCTCCACTGACAAAGCATGTATTTCACTTCTTCATCTAGCTGAAGCTGCAGCAATCATAAAATCTGTTTCAAGCATCAACATTTTCATGGAAATGGAGCTTAGTGGTTCAAAGGGTTTATCCGCTAGTACTTGATGTACTAACGATAAACTCCAAGACGGAATCACTGGTGGATTCCTAGGTCTTAGATTACCCATGCCTTCGATTAAAGTATTTAGATTACATACTTCATCACATCCCCTATTAGCCAAGCAAGAGATAACCGACATTAAAGGTGACTCATAGCCAGCAATAGTTAGGCTTCAGGCTATAGGCATAAAAAAGGTGAGAGGAAATCAGCTACTACCTGAATAGATGCATCCATTGGATTAATACATCTTTTTGAGCACCATTCAGCAAATCTGCTGATTTTATAACTTTATGTTCTGGAGGTTGACCCACTTCTGGCTCTTGCCATAAACATGGCTGCTTGCTCAGAAAAGCCCTCCTTAGCTGCTGATTCCTTGACAACATCCATGCAGTCAATTGGAACATTGACGGGTTGTTGTGCAAGGCCTTGCCCTGGAAGATTATGTCGTTAAGAACTTCACTGTCTCTGGTGGAGGTCTCGGCAGAACTGGTGTGATCCTTGTGGGTGCTGACCCATCAGGCTCGCCTCCCACGACCCGAACCCCGCACTCCACTGCCAGCGCCACGCGCACATTGGTACGCGGGCTTCCTGGCGGAGCCTGCACTCCCCCCAGCTGTCTTACACTGGCGTGGCCATGGCCTACCTCCAACTGCTCATGCAGCACCCTCTGGTTATTAACCAGGTTTACAGTTTGTTGGAGGTGCAGGCATCCTTCACCTCCAAACAACCCTGGACCTGACATCGGCGTCCGAAGAAGTCGATTGTACAGGTCCTGCGAGGGGCACAAATTGTCCAGGGCAAAAGTGTGCCTCGCCCGTAAACTTCTGGTTACTGATCTCGTCATGCAGTCCAGAGCCAGGTTAATGCCGTCCTGGATGGTTCTCTGGACTGTCGTGCCATGGATGCCGCTCCTACCCCCTGTAGCAGCTGGGAAATGTGCGACAGTGCCGAAATAGCTCCTCTTGTACTTTCGTCCGTGTCACGCAATGTGGTATCGCGCCGCGCAAAGCGTTAGCACACAAGGGTAGCCATTGAGCCGTGAAATCTACTCCAGAAGAATTAGTCCCACAGAAAAGGTCACCCATGCGCCACCCGACGGGCCTGCGGACCCGCAAGGGGCTACTCCAGGCACCGGATCTACAGCATTATGGGGGAAGGGGGGGGCTAAATGCATGACGTCATAGTCCGGACCTTCTGTAGTATACCTCACAGCTTGCCAAGGGATACGGTACGGGCGCCCATCGGCTTCGAGCCGGCCTAGCCATGAAACCTACACTGGAAGTAGTCCCACGGAAAAGGTCACCCATGCACCCACCCCCCCCCCCCCCCACCACCAGGGGCCCCTGGACCTGCAAGGGCTGGCATGGCTTGCGCCGTGGCTACTTCAGGAGCCGGATCTATGGCACCATGGGGGATATGGGATACTCATGTGCCCCACCACCCAAACCCTGCATGAGGCGCTGATACCCTTAGCCTTTGGCTTCTCCAGGGTGACCGAGACCATGGCTTTCGTTCTCGGGTCCACAGCCGAGGCAAGCCTCAGAGCCAGACCAGTGGGAGCCATCTCTGGATTTAAATCGAAAACTGGTACCGTAGTAGAACCAGACCCAGAGACGGGAACAATCTGTCCAGGAGCAAGTGAAGAAGACAATAATAACGCACTTGAACCAGGAAGCAATCTGCGAAGCACCTCCGGGACAAGATCTGTTATTGTCTTTTTCATTTCTTCTATCATTTCCAGATGCCACTCGCCTCTTCTCATCAGCCACCCAGTCCTTTTAAACAAGGCAAATCAATAAATTGATGTATGCTCTCCGAAGGCATACTCTGCAGAGAAACTGAATGGATAACCCTGAAGGCATATGCTTCAGGGAAACGTTTGGAAATGTGGCTCAGACACAGAGAAACGAACTTGAAATTGTCAATGAGATATCACCATATTAGGCCATCCTTAAAATATTGTTAGTTTGGGGTAATGATGTTAAATCCACAATTTGGGGAGTAGGAATGATTGAGTTGGCCATCATTCTTTTGGTCTGGCGGGATTTGCCCTAATGAACAATTTGTTAAGGATAGCTTAATAAAAGCAAAATCTAAGTTTCTCTAAATAAACACACTTAGACTTTGCTTGGCACCATATGAAAAATACATATAAAAACTATGTTCAAAATGAACAGAGATATTTTCTGTAATAATCAATACCAAGTTTGGTGACCATATGTGAAAAAGTATTGAAACTATGGCCCGGAGAAACATTTTCTGTGATATTCAGTCGACCATGAAAAGTCGGTCAGCATGACCAACTTTTCATACTGTGCACACCTTCTCTCTAAGATGCATCCACAAACCAAGTTTGGTAACCATATGTGAAAGTCTTGAAACTATAGCCCGGACAAACATTTTCTGTGATATTCAATCGATCATGAAAAGTAGGTCAGCATGACCTACATTTGACCTACTTTTGATACGCTGCACACCTTCTCCCTAAGATGCATACACAGACCAAGTTTGGTGAGCACATGTGGAAAGGTCTTGAAATTATGGCACGGACAAACATTTTCTGTGATATTCAGTCGACCATGAAAAGTAGGTCAGCATGACCTACTTTTGACCTGCTTTTCATACTCCGCACACCTTCTCGCTAAGATGCATCCACATACCAAATTTGGTGACTATATGTGCAAAAGTCTTGAAACTATGGCACGGACAAACATTTTCTGTGATATTCAGTCGACCATGAAAAGTAGGTCAGCATGACCTACTTTTGATACTCCGCACACCTTCTCCCTAAGATGCATCCACATACCAAGTTTGGAGACTATATGTGCAAAAGTCTTGAAACTATGGCACGGACAAACATTTTCTGTGATATTCAGTCGACCCTGAAAAGTAGGTCAGCATGACCTATTTTTCATAGTCCGCACACCTCCCTCTAAGATGCATCCACATACCAAGTATGGAGAGCATATGCGAAAGTCTTAAAACTATGCCCAGGACAAACGTATATATGGTGAACGGACAGATGGGCGGATGGACAAACGGACGAATGGATGGACAGACGGACAAGGCGGCGACTATATGCTCCCACGAAATCTTTTTCGGGGAGCATAAAAATCTGAAAAGAGCTCAACTGGCCACGACTCACACACATGGCATTTAAGTAGAGGCCCACACATACTGCACCTAGTGCAATCATGAGGGAAGAAGCGGGCCTTTACAAAATGGTGGCAAGCAGGGCATTTATTGTCAATGACAATCTGTAAGACACAAAACAAAAACAATTAGTCTTTAGTTTATAAACGAAACCAAAAACCAATTGAAGAAGGCTAAACAATTTCCCTAAGGAGACTTAGACCCCTAGATGAGATATGCAAAGCCAGGCCCATAGATAATACTATGGGCTTGACAGAATGACGCCAAAATTTAACTTCTTCATCTTCATGAAGACAAGGGAGATAATCAGAATTTGAACTTCAACACTTGAGAGGCGACTGCTGGACTCAACACTCCAAAGAAAGGATTCATTAGTAATTGAACTTAATACAATGAACCTAAACATAACCATCAAAAGAGATAGTAGAATAAACTCGGTCATAAATAATGAAATATTTCAAAAGACTAAATGACTGATAACTAACTCTCCATACTTGACCCGAGAAGTAAGAATTTACCCCTGAAGAAGGGAGTGAGGTCTGTTGGACAACAACTGGCATACCTAGTCCTGAATCCATAACCCTGAGGTGGGGAGAGAATGTGGAAAAATTACTTCTTATGGTAATAATTCCCTATGCAAACTGATGGCATAATTTTTGGGGGACCCAAAACCAAGTATAAATAATTGACCAGATGAAGAATACATGTGAAAAATATCACAAATCAGCTAAAAGTATCTGAAAATACAAAGCATAACATGCATTAGCTAATATTTAGGCATCCCCAAAATGAACTAGCCTAATATAGACACCTCCACGTGTAAACGTAAATCCCGGATATACCATCCGATACAACACGCACATTTTTTATCAATAAATTTACTAAAATACACCTGATGGCTAGGACTGGGAACATCCTCCGGAGACTTGGCGACATCAGACATCTTAGTAATCAAAAAGAACTAAGTTAAATAACTTAGAAAGCTTAAAAAATAATCAAAGCAAAAGCAATCCTTTAGCAAAAGTAAAAAGCATGTGCAATGGCAGAATTTGAAAAGAGAAAGTCCCACGAATGCGCGGGTTTGGGCGGCGCATCCGCCGGACTGTCAGTTGAGTCTTATTGAAACTAGGTTGATATTTGGGAAATATCAAAGAGTATCAGGGTGGTAAGTATACTCTTGATGTGAAATGACCAATCAAAATTCTCATTTGATGTCTTGAAGCCTACTGCTATATGATGATTCCACCCACGTTTCGCTGAAATCAGTCCATTAATTAAGGCGTTTAAAATGGTTTCGGAAATTAAAAAAAAAATCTAAGATGGCTGCCCAAAAAATCGACCAACCAAAGTTCTCTACCAAGCAAAATTCTAAATAGAAGTTCTAGAGCCTACCACTACAGAATCCTTCCAGCCAATCCGATTTTTCACCCAAAAAATAAACCAAACAAAATTCTAAATAGAGTTCTGGAGCCTACGGCGATGTGGTCCGCCCAGCCAGCTGGCCTTGAAATCTGTCAAGCTGTTAATGATGAGTAGCGTTTTGACAATTTGCAGCAAATTTGTCATATCTAAGATTTTCACCAACCCCAACACCCCATCCCCAGCCCAGAGCAAAAACAAATTTACCAATCAAAATTCTGTATATAACTTCTGAAGCCTACACCAATAGGGTCCTTCCATCCAAATTAGGTTTAAATCCGCCAAAAAATTGACAAATAAAAATTCTGTATACAAATTCTGAAGCCTACCACCATAGGACCCTTCCAGCCTAATTAGGTTGAAATCTTCAAAGCGGTTAATGAGCAGCAGCGTTTTAAAGCAAAAGCTGATGGACAACAGATGGATAGATGGACAGACACCGGACGGTTGCCATGGGCCATTGGCATAAGTTCACTTGGCCATTCTGGCCAGGTGAGCTAAGCAAGACAAATAAATGTATTTAAAAGATTGCTGATTATCTACCTGATCAAAGCCTCTGAGACAAATCGAGCGCACCATAACCGCTGTATCAAAGCCAAGACCAGATAGAAAGCCAGCACACTCCAAGGCGACATCTGGGTAGCACAGTTAAAGAAACAAAGATGGCAAAAAGATACATATAATTTCCATAATTCTGTAACCATTACTATGACGAATGAAATTTTAGCCCAAAGATCAATAGTTTTGATAAATAATTTTAGCTAGAAGCCTAGAATTCATGTTATTGATTGTAACTAGTAAAATTCTGTCAAATCTTTGACAAATACCAAATTTGCAGCTATAGGGATTTAACACTAATCTGAGCTATGACATGCAAAGTTTAGTCTAAGTCTGTCTATCAGTCAATCTGACACATTTTGTACATTTCTTATCAAGTGATCTATGCTACAACTATGGTGCATAGGTAATTGATGAATCCACTTTTAGTCAATCATATGATGTCATAATCAACTACGTCACATGTAGGCTGTCATAATCAATTACGTCATGAGTGATGCGATTTAGTCTGTCATAAATGCTTAATAGTCTGTCAAGTTGTACGAATTGTGTGTCTTTACTATTAATAAACATTTTGTTGAATATTTTGAAATAATTTGACTAGGCACTGTTGATAGCCAGCTACAGCACCCAGTTTAATTACTTTCAAAATATTCAACAGCTTACCTGTAGTTTTTTGCAAATTGACATTCAGAGAGTGCAGTGATCGATTCAGGTGAAGCGTTGAAGCTTAGGTAGAGATGAGCGGGCTAGAGCTAAAACTGGATTCTCTATTGTTAAACAGCTGTAATACGGCGTAATTATGAAGCGTAACTCTAGGGTGTAAGTTACGCCCTCTTCATGAATACAGCGTAACTATGAAGCGTAACTCTAGGGTGTAAGTTACGCCCTCTTCGTGAATACGGCGTAACTATGAAGCATAACTCTAGGGTGTAAGCTACACCCTCTTCGTGAATACAGCGTAACTATGAAGCATAACTCTAGGGTGCAAGTTACGCCCTCTTCGTGAATACAGTGTAACTATGAAGCATAACTCTAAGGTGTAAGTTACGCCCTCTTCGTGAATACAGCGTAACTCTAGGGTGTAAGTTATGACCTCTTCGTGAATATGGTGTAACTATGAAGCGTAACTCTAGGGTGTAAGTTATGCGCTCTTCGTGAATACAGCGTAACTATGAAGCGTAACTCTAGGGTGTAAGTTATGCGCTCTTCGTGAATATGGCCCCAGCAGAATATTAATGATTAACCCTTTAATGGTCATAACGGCCAAAACTGACCTCTGTTATGGTCTTCTGGATTGTCCATTTACACGTTAAGAGAATACAATTTTTGAAAATTTACCACTGGAATGACTGGCTCAATAACCGAGCCAGACATTCCAGTGATAAGTTTTCAAAAATTATATTCTCTTGGCCTGTAAATGGACACTCAATAGGCAAATAATTCGACTTTCTTGACCAAATTTGACCATTAAAGGGTTAATAAACATTCTGCTGAATATTTTGAAACTAATTTGACTGGGAGCTGTTGCTGCCATATCACAATATCACATTTAAATAACCAGAATAAAAGCTTTGATAGACAGCTATTCAAAAGGAAGATGAAAACAAAGACAGAGACGCAGTGAACATTGATATCTGCAACCCCTAGAAAAGGATACAACTTCCGCCAATCACTAACCTGTGAAGAAAATCATTACAGGTACATATTCACAGCAGATATGCATGAAAATAAAATTGTTAAAATTGCATGCTTTTATAGGCTTAAATTGTGTGCCCAGATGTAGTGAAACAAAATAAATCTTAATATATGCCGACTTCATTCGCATATAAATTCAATGACCTATAATTTTTGAAGTTGTCATACTGAATTAGAGAAATAAGTCCCTAATTCAAATTCACTACTCAAAATATTATATTAATTTTTACGCAATGGGCTCATCATGTGTTAAGATTTATTTCATTTCACTATATCTAGGCACACAATTTAAGCCTCTAAAAGTATACAATTTTAACAATTTTATTTTCAGACATTCTGCTGTGAATAGGCACCTTTAAAAAGGTAAAAGAACATATCTTATGACATAATGTTTGACTTCCTGGTTTTTGTTGAAAAATGTCAGCCCGCTAGTAGACTAATACAAGAACTGTTGCACATAAAACAAACATACAGAAAGATTGATTAACCTCCATCCAAAATGGACATGCTATTAACCATCGCTCAATAGGGGAATTCAGAAAAGATGGACCCAATTTGACATAAATTAACATGAGAAAGGGTGATACATTATATATGATATTTGTTTATATTGTATCAAGCATGTATGTACAATAGCAGCGATTTATGTGTGTTTGTCAAAATGTAGAAAATTTGACTGAGAAATTTGAGATTTCTTGTCAATAGGACTGACATACTGACTCACACTAGCTGTGAGTAGTAGTTAAATAAGCAAGTATACCTTATGCTTAAGCCATACAGGTGAACATACTGACAGATGGATGGACAATGATTACAATATCCCCAGGTTTTTTTACACGTGTTTGATAAATATGTATATGTCTACCACAATTCGTACGTTTTTCCAGGAGGCTGTTTCATCCAGAAGATGTCATCACTGCTTATGGCATAGTCCAAAGCACCGGGAATCTGAAACATTAACCATAATGAATCTTATAGTCCAAAGCACCGGGAATCTGAAACATTAACCATAATGAATCTTATAGTCCAAAGCACCGGGAATCTGAAACATTAACCATAATGAATCTTATAGTCCAAAGCACCGGGAATCTGAAACATTAACCATACTGAATCTTACAGTCCAAAGCACCGGGAATCTGAAACATTAACCATAATGAATCTTATAGTCCAAAGCACCGGGAATCTGAAACATTAACCATAATGAATCTTATAGTCCAAAGCACCGGGAATCTGAAACATTAACCATACTGAATCTTACAGTCCAAAGCACCGGGAATCTGAAACATTAACCATAATGAATCTTATAGTCCAAAGCACCGGGAATCTGAAACATTAACCATAATGAATCTTATAGTCCAAAGCACCGGGAATCTGAAACATTAACCATAATGAATCTTACAGTCCAAAGCACCGGGAATCTGAAACATTAACCATAATGAATCTTATAGTCCAAAGCACCGGGAATCTGAAACATTAACCATAATGAATCTTATAGTCCAAAGCACCGGGAATCTGAAACATTAACCATAATGAATCTTATAGTCCAAAGCACCGGGAATCTGAAACATTAACCATAATGAATCTTATAGTCCAAAGCACCGGGAATCTGAAACATTAACCATAATGAATCTTATAGTCCAAAGCACCGGGAATCTGAAACATTAACCATAATGAATCTTATAGTCCAAAGCACCGGGAATCTGAAACATTAACCATAATGAATCTTATAGTCCAAAGCACCGGGAATCTGAAACATTAACCATACTGAATCTTACAGTCCAAAGCACCGGGAATCTGAAACATTAACCATAATGAATCTTATAGTCCAAAGCACCGGGAATCTGAAACATTAACCATAATGAATCTTATAGTCCAAAGCACCGGGAATCTGAAACATTAACCATAATGAATCTTATAGTCCAAAGCACCGGGAATCTGAAACATTAACCATAATGAATCTTATAGTCCAAAGCACCGGGAATCTGAAACATTAACCATAATGAATCTTATAGTCCAAAGCACCGGGAATCTGAAACATTAACCAGAATGAATCTTATAGTCCAAAGCACCGGGAATCTGAAACATTAACCAGAATGAATCTTATAGTCCAAAGCACCGGGAATCTGAAACATTAACCATAATGAATCTTATAGTCCAAAGCACCGGGAATCTGAAACATTAACCATAATGAATCTTATAGTCCAAATCACCGGGAATCTGAAACATTAACCATAATGAATCTTATAGTCCAAAGCACCGGGAATCTGAAACATTAACCATAATGAATCTTATAGTCCAAATCACCGGGAATCTGAAACATTAACCATAATGAATCTTATAGTCCAAAGCACCGGGAATCTGAAACATTAACCATAATGAATCTTATAGTCCAAAGCACCGGGAATCTGAAACATTAACCATAATGAATCTTATAGTCCAAAGCACCGGGAATCTGAAACATTAACCAGAATGAATCTTATAGTCCAAAGCACCGGGAATCTGAAACATTAACCATAATGAATCTTATAGTCCAAAGCACCGGGAATCTGAAACATTAACCATAATGAATCTTATAGTCCAAAGCACCGGGAATCTGAAACATTAACCATAATGAATCTTATAGTCCAAAGCACCGGGAATCTGAAACATTAACCATAATGAATCTTATAGTCCAAAGCACCGGGAATCTGAAACATTAACCATAATGAATCTTATAGTCCAAAGCACCGGGAATCTGAAACATTAACCATAATGAATCTTATAGTCCAAAGCACCGGGAATCTGAAACATTAACCATAATGAATCTTATAGTCCAAAGCACCGGGAATCTGAAACATTAACCATAATGAATCTTATAGTCCAAAGCACCGGGAATCTGAAACATTAACCATAATGAATCTCATAGTCCAAAGCACCGGGAATCTGAAACATTAACCATAATGAATCTTATAGTCCAAAGCACCGGGAATCTGAAACATTAACCATAATGAATCTTATAGTCCAAAGCACCGGGAATCTGAAACATTAACCATAATGAATCTTATAGTCCAAAGCACCGGGAATCTGAAACATTAACCATAATGAATCTTATAGTCCAAAGCACCGGGAATCTGAAACATTAACCATAATGAATCTTATAGTCCAAAGCACCGGGAATCTGAAACATTAACCATAATGAATCTTATAGTCCAAAGCACCGGGAATCTGAAACATTAACCATAATGAATCTTATAGCACTCACCCACTATTAACCCTTGAATTTGTTCAAGAAAATTTCAAATTTCTCATTAAAAATGTCAATTTGCAGACCAAGAGAAGACTATTTTTGAAAATTTACCACTGGAATGGGTGGCTTGGTCATCGAGCCAGTCATCCCAGTGGTAAATTAAAAAAAAAACCTCTTCTCTTGGTCTGCAAATGGAGATTTCTCAAGACCACTGCAGAAGCCATTTTTGGCTGATATGAGTGTTAGTATTAACAGATGTATAGATGAACTTTTGATTCATATATTTAGTTTCTGACAGTATAATAGCTAGTGTTAATTTTGAAAAAATACTGCTGCGGAGAGCAGCAGCCGATAACTTTCAAAACTATCACTAGTCATTTCATCCACTGGGCTCAGCCAATCCCACTATCTATTTCAATAGAGGGAACATGCACATTCTCGAATATCAAGAGTGATGTTTGTTGGAATGCCCTTGGCATAAAAACAGTCAATGTTTCAAAATGTAAATCAGCTAGCAAAGTATTTGATAATGACGTCAGATACTTGAGTGACAGGTCGGATTCCTCCATGACTCCACTACTTAAACAATGCTACATCATAAGGTATTCACTTTATTCACTGGGTGAAACTATGCATCCAACTTTGACAATCAGGAAGTTTATGACAAAGCAAACTAAATACCTAATTTCTGACTCTGGGATTCTGTCATCAGATGCAAAAGGAACAAATCTGTAATCGAATTGTAGACCAATTAGATGATATATGGCATAGCTGCAACACCCCCTCAAGTAAGCTCAATAAGATTTAAAATAGAGGCAATGATGTACTGATAATGCTAATAATTGAGTTTAGCCAATTAATGGTCAAATTTGACCAAGCAAATCAAAATATTTGCTTATTGAATGTCTTTTTGCAGACAAAGAGGACTATTTTTTAGGATTTACCACTGGAAGGACTGGCTCGGTTATCGAGCCAGGCATTCCAATGGTCAATTTTCAAAAATAGTCTTCTCTTAGCCTGCCAATGGACATTCCTCAAGACCACTGGAGAGGCCGGTTTCACTTTCACGTGGGTCCGATGAAAGGACTTGGGTGATGCAAAATTGTATATCTGTCATACAGTGACCTGGTTTATTGAAATGTCTTGAAACCGGGATGTCCTATGCCGATTTTCTGTAAAAGTAAGTGATGTTTTTAAGATGTTCTTTGATTCTGATATCAAAACCAAGCATAATTTCGCCTATGTATTGTTTTTTGTAGAATCTACAAGACAGCAGAAAGATTACCTTGCGTGTTATGCAATTACCAAAGATTTTGCATGTGTACGTATAACCTGTAAATATGATGTTTTGGTTTTGCAAACCTCGAGCGGTATGGCGGCTTGTCTTTCTCTTGGTTCATCAGGCATTCCTGTACTACCTTGTTTCCTAGAGTCTCCTAGAGCATCAACATTTACCATTTGTCATTTTCAAATATTCCTTGAATGATTTAGAAATGTGCTTCAGATTACTATCGGGAAAGAAAATTTTGATATCGGATTTATAAATATGTTTAATTGACTTTCAACATATACAATTTTTTTCATCTTCGTTGGTAGGTGAGGGAGAGCACGGGATCAGATTTCATTCAATTTGACATTTTATTGAAGGAGATTCCGACAATTTCTACATATAAATTCTTCTATAAATACCACTTTAAGAAAACCTGTTGGATATTCTGAAACTTATTTGACAGTAAGTTGTTGCTTACTTAGGCACAAATAACTTCGAGGATAGTAGTTTTAAAATACTCAGAATATTTCTGACAAAGTGATTTGTCACATCTAGCCTGTAGAGGTGAATGATATTTTGGATGTAAAACATGTGGCGTATAAAACTGTAATAGAATCAAGTCACAATTCACCTCAGGTGGGATTACTGGTCGGCCACCAACAGCAAGGACAATGTTATCAGCCTTCAAAATCTGCTGAAATTAAATAAAATAAGAAAATTTATCAAATTTGTTTTTCACAAGTGAGATGACATAATTACCTCCCTAACACTCTTGATATACTAGTGTATTGGCTCTAAATTCAATAATATTCAGAATTATAACAAGAGCTCCACAAACGGCGCATAATACCCCGCCATGATGACAAACTAATGAATGACAGCTATCAGAAAATATTGATTTCTTCCTCAGACCCATCAGACCAGTAATCCTTATGAAGTGTCAAAGCGATCCGCTAAACGGTCAAGGAGGTATCGTTCGGAAACAATTTTTCAAGATGGCTGCCGCTGACTGGTGCCCATATTGGATTTTGGATTATCACAAATTTTGATAGATTTCTTCATCAGACATATTCCAACGACCCTAGGAAGTGATCCGATAAATGGTAAGAGAGATATCATCCAGAAACCAACTTTCAAGATGGCAGCCCGTGGCTGGCGGCCATCTTAGATTTCGGATCAGTGTCCATTTCACTACGTTTCTTCCTCAGAACTAGTCCAACCACAAGTTTCAAAGCGATCCGATAAATGGCAACAGAGTTATCATCTGGAAACCAATTTTCAAGATGGGCACTGGTGGCCGTCTTGGATTTCGAATCATTGTCAATCTAGATAGGTTTCTTCACCAGAGGTAGTTGAACCACCCTATGAAGTTTGATAGCGATCCGATAAATGATAACAGAGTTATCATCTGGAAACAAATTTGGATTTCGGATCATTGTCGATTTCGATATCTTTCTTCCTCAGACCTAGACCAACCACTCTATCAAGTTTCAAAGTGATCCGATAAACAGTAACTGAGTTATCATCCGGAAACCAATTTTCAAGATGGCCACCGGTGGTTGGTGGCCATCTTGGATTTTGGATCATCATCGATTGCGATAGGTTTCTTCCCCAGACCTAGTCCAACCACCCTATGAAGTTTCAATGCGATCCAACAAACGGTAACGGAGTTATCATCCGGAAACCAATTTTCAAAATGGCTGCCTGTGGCTGGCGGCGATCTTGGATTTCGGCTCATCGTCGATTTCGATAGGTTTCTTCCCAAGACCTAGTCCAACCACCCTATGAAGTTTCAATGCAATCCGACAAACGGTAACAGAGTTATCATCCGGAAACCACTCTGCCACCCGCACAGATGAACACCGCCATTACATAATACCCCGACAAATTTTTTGACGGGGTAGAAAAAGTTAGGTGCCCCTACTGGGGAGGTGGAATATACACTGTCATGCACATGTCAGACTGCTGCAAACCAATTGTATGCATGAGACGAGATTCTCCACTCTCTCTTGGGATGGATAAACATATCCTATCTCCAGATCGAAGAACATACCCAGGTAAACAAATTTTTGGGATGGAGTCAGCTCTGATTTTTTCAAAACTATCTCCAGATTTGCTGTCAAGCTTTCTGGGTTGTGTGCTTTTAGCAACCAGTCTATTATGTAAGTGTGGACTGCTATATTTCTCCTGTGGACCACTCGAGTGAAGACCCTCGGAGCCGTCGAAATTTCAAATGGGAGAACTTTGAATTCCCAGTGGCGTCCCTGGAAAGCAAATCTCAGGAACCGACGAAAACTCCTTGCAATTGGAATGTGGAAATAAGCATCTTTCAGATCTATCGATGCTGTCCACATGCTAACCCCAACAGCACCGATTTTATTGTTTCCATTTTGAAACCCGGTGTGTCTACAAATGTGTTTAGAGGTTTGAGGTTGAGAATTGGTCTCCACCCTCCGGTGTTCTTTGTCACAAGAAACACGGTTGAATAGAAGCCTGGGCAATCTTGCGCTGGATGAATTGCTTCTTTTAGAATTAGAGATTCTATCTCCTCTTCTATACACAACCGCTTGTCTGGATCTCTTGGATTTTTAGTCCAGACCGGGACCAGAGACACATGAAATGGCGGACGTATTATCTACTCTGGACTGTACCCGAGCGAAAGCCATTGCAAGACTAAGCAATCCTGAATTAACCGTTCCAACTCCTCAATGTGGAGTCAATCGACCTCCCACTGGTGCACCTAGGGTTTACGGGGTGCACATAAATTTTAGAAGTGGGTGTGTCTCTGGTACATGTGATAACATCTGAGTGGTACCTGTGGTAACCGAAAATTCTATTTGGCCATCAGGCCCGGTTACCACGCGCCGTTCCGCGCGCGCTGCATCCAGCGCCACATTCACTTCAGTGCGCGGGCTGCTGCCTGGCTGGCTGCGCTTGGAGTCCGGGCTGACGTACAGCAACACGCTGCAGCTGGCGCGGTCGGCAAGGTTTCTAAACCCGGCCAGCCTGTTGGCCTCTGACAATGCCAGCACCGCCACAAGCATACTGCTGACGAGCAGCCGAGGGCTGAACACGCACGTGTGCTCTGCGCATCACTTCAAATTGTGCGCGCAGCGCCCTCTGGTTGTTAACCAGGTTCACTGTCTTTTGGAGGTGCCAACATCCCTCACCTCCAAACAGACCAGGGCCCGCCATCGGTGCTTGCAACAAGTGTGACTTGAGCTCTTGGGATGGGCTCCGATTGTCCAGAGCAAAAGTGCGCCTCGTCCTCAGTGACTTTGTCACAGATCTAGTCAAGCAGTCCAACGCCAGGTTGATACCATCCTTGATGGCTCGTTGGACTGCAACTGGACTAGGCTCCTGGTGAACTGAGGCTGCTACTACCCCTGATAGCAGCTGAGAGACGTGAGACAGTGCACTGATTGCTGCCCGCGAACTCTCCTTGGTGTCACACAGTGCGGCGTTTGCTGAGCGCATAGCACCCGAGCACAGCACTCCCGTGTCAGCACGAGAGTCTGGCTGCATGTCAGGGGAGGGGCTTTGCGAGGCAACCTTTCAGTCTTATCGACTCCTCTTCCGCAGCGAACATATCTACAATATGCTCTGCATACGGCAGAGACTGAGCCGAGGTTGCCACCAGCTTAGTCTGTAACCACACCCGCGGGTTACTGGCGGCTGTTTCATCCACGGAGAGCTCTGGTCTGGCAGCGAGGAGCCACATGCATGCGTCAGACCAGTCTTCGTCCGTGGCCACCTGCGAATTGCTGACGAGCAGCGGGCACTCATCATCTTCAAGGGCATTCGCAGGTGGGGCTGTGGAGGCTACAGACGTACCCGACTGCCCGGGCAATGCATACTCCGCGGGTAGGCTGCGCACCGGAGCCGTGTTCATGTGAGGGGAATAAGACACACTAGCGCGCTCCGGGACATCCGTATAAGATTCCACGGCTAAGCGTGGTATCTTATACGGATGGCCGTCCGCTCCCAAACGGCCCACAGGTTGAATCATGAAACCATAGGTGTGAGCGGCCATGCTCCCCATGAGGGAAGTGTAAACACTCGCATCCATGGCTACATGTTCGTCCCGTGGGCTGAGCAGGTAGTCTTCATCATCTTCCTGGTCAGGAAAGTTAGACTCCGGGTTACCAAAGAAAGCTAACCCAGACTGACCAGGAAAAGGCCCGTAGGCAGATGACGAGGGTACTCTGCGAGTGATCGTCATCGGGCCCGCTGGTCTGGTCCCGCCTGATGCTACTCGTGCCACTGGATCACCAGGCGATGCGAACATCAAGCCTGGCTCCGAGTCGGCCGCCCCTGGATCATTGAAAACTTTGTTCGAACTAGGAGGCCATGATCCAGGGATGGGAGCTACTTGCTCTGAGGTCGATGCGCAGGAAGTTCAAACACCTGTGCCAAGCAACATGCCGCGAAGCATGTCTGAGAACCCATGCACAAACACAAGAGAGAACACAGTGCAATAAAGATGGCGGCAAAAATTGTTAAAAATTTCAAATAATTAGGTGCCATAACTAATAAACTCCCTTATCCTGAACAAAGGTAAACCGCCCTCTTGCGCAGAAAATCATGTCCCTACTATCTGCCGAATCTGTAGAGTTTGATGAGGGGATGGGACAAAAGGAGGGAGATCGTTTTCGTTATAGATCTCCGACCCTTAGGCATAATCATTTAAGGGAGATGTGATCGACTCTGTGCGAAGAACAGGAGCTCTACCATCATAAGATGAGCCTGTGGACACAAAGACACAAGGGATTAGTAGAATTTAGGCATTGGGATAATTTAACAAGGATTCCCAATGCCTAAACGCGCACTAGCACCGGGTGGCCGCGTTACGAAAACCGGTAACGTATCATTGTTACAGGTCTTAAATAAATATATGGAACAATATCACCTTATTAGATGATTAGGCAAACTCCTCGGGCGTTTTAACATCAGCCATGATAGATGGATGGAGATTGAATTGAAAATTCACAAAATAAGAGCTTGAAATTGTTTTCCAAGTTGCTTTGAAGCCAATATATTAGAAAACGGAAGTACCAGTATGCGCATAACTTTTCATAATTCTGAATATTATGGAATTTAGAGCCGATATACTAGTGTATTAAGAGTGTTAGGGAGGTAAGTATGTTCTCATGATGTGAAATATATAAATGTACGGATAGTGTTCTCGATTGTACAAACAATGGAGTTGAAGTCACAGACATAAATCTCTGAATTATAGCATCACAGGAGTGTGTAGATGTGTACATGCATGCGGGCGAGTATGCATACATCTGTGTGTGTGTGTGTGCATGCATGCGTGCGTGGTGTGTGGGAATGTGCACTAAATCTTAATATAATACTTATGCAATGCTAAATTACTAAATATCAGATTATGGTATTTACTACAAATATGACTTGGATAAAAGGAGACTAACTTCATTCCCTTTAGCATTCACAGCTTTGATCGTATATGGATCTATAAATGATCCACTCGCATTTAAATACATCACATTTCTGTAAAGAACAAACATAGTTATGATCGATGACGTAAACAAATACAATGTAACATGTAGAAATGGCAATCATATAGTTGTCTGTAATGATCAGCTACCGTGTAAGGCAACAAGAAGGTGGTTCACTAAGATAGCTGATATAATGATCATCTATCTACCTAAATGAGCCGCCACAATGTTGTGGCCCCCTAATCACAATTTTGATGGCCACAAACTTGTATTAAACCTTTTATGCTCCTATTTGGCAATGAAATTTTTTTATTTTCTCATAAAATGTCCATTTGCAGACCATACTAGCTTGGCTATCGAGTATCAATCCAGTCTTTTCTGTAGTAAATGTTTAAAAATACTCTCCTCCTGGTCTGCAAATGGACATTTTTCAAGAGGATTTGAGAAGACATTTTTAACCAGCATGACCCTTAAAGTAGTGCTAAGACAGCATGTATGTGTATTTGTGACCAAGCTATTGAAGGAATGGACAGATTAAATTCTTTGTTACATTTCTGGTCATGTGACCTGGCACGGCTAAGGATTGGCCCAAGAAACAAATTATTGACATCACTATTTTCCCACTAAACAACCTCACAGCACATATAACCAATTGTGGATTGGAAGATGCTCTGAGGAATCAACTCTTCATTTCTTTTGTCCAGAAGAACATAGCTGATTGAAGACCAATCCTCAATTGGAAAGTGGCTGATGAAATTCTCTATGACACCAGTCATCAGGAGGTAGAAAATTGCCCCAGTGATTGAAGGTTTCAGAATGGACACACAGTCTCTATCCTCAAGGATGCATACCTTCTCATTAACCATGGTTCTAATATTCAACTTTCTAATCAAAATAAAGATGGTAAAACCTATAAACTGCAATTGGTCACAAAAACCAGTGACTCGATATTTACCTATGCTGCATAAAGGGAAGAGGGTAACACGATCGTGTGTGCATGCGTACATGCATGCGTGTGCGTGCGTGCATGCAAGCATGTGCACCAATGCGCGTCTGTATCTGGAGATACTATATCTCAAAAACTACCGATCCAATTTGTCTTAAATTTTAACACAATGACGGAAGTTGCCATGCAAGAGGATTTTCAGACTGGCCATGATCCGAATAAAAGAACCTGGATTCGGATCGAATCAAATTCTTGATTTGTGGATATCTTGAAAATCCCTGGTATGATTTGTGTAAAACCTTAACACTGGAACAGGAAAGTGTGGCCATACACGAGGATTCCACAACTTTTGGCAGAATCCCCTAAAAATGGAAAATCAAAGATCCAGAAAATCAGAAAAAATCTGGAATATCTAAAAAATCCTAAAACTTTTTACACTGATAAAAACGGGAGGGTGAGGGGTTGCAAGCTCTGAATTTGAAAATCAAATATTATCATCGCATTAGCCATGATGTAATGCAGATCTGCTCACTTGTCCTTGAGTTGTACTCTATGACCCCAGTTCAATGACTTCACATAGCTAGAAATGGCCTGCCTCATCTGCTCCCTGAGAAAACAATTAAAGGAAAACAGAATAGTTTGAAAGCAATCTGAACGACACCAAAACCGTATCTTCAGATGTCTACAAGGCAGGCATATTGGGTGTGATAAACTGCTATCATCAATCCAGTTTTAGAAAGCTTTATTTTAATAAGTCAAATGCCACAGGACATTATCACAGAGAAACCAATTGTCATGTTGTCAGCTTTTTTACACTAAATTGGAGTTGATTTCTATAAAGTATTCAGTAGCGTATTCTTTGAACCTGTTGTCTGGGATGGCTGGAAATTCTCATTTTAAAATCACTGTCCCATAGGAAGTGTCATTCAATTGCCTTGGTAATATTTAATTTTCATGTCATCATTGATACATCTGTACATTTCTTTTCCAGACGTAGCGCAATAGACCTACATTGTATGAAATCAGTCTGACAGAACTACTACCAGCTGAGCTGTGATTCCAAAACCAATTTACAACATTATCACAAGTGGATGGGGACCCTATTGGATTTTGTATCAAGGTAATTTTTTATAGTATGCACTCGGCCATATGCACCAAAGGGAGGCACGCCGATGGCAACAAAAGGCTCAAGCCACCCAGAACATCCACGAGGCCGATGAGAGTCTCGATGAGTACTACGAGGCTGTAAAGCTCTCCAAGCCGATGCTCGACTATGAGGCATCAGGCGGTCAGAAGATGGCCAAGGCCATAGTAGTAGTGGCTGCTGTAGCAGTGGTGGTAGCTGGGACAGCTGCTGGAGTTATGCTCTACACGGCTCAAGGAACAATACCTCCATTTTGCGAGAAGTGAACCCAAAGTACAGCACCATTACTCCAACCGGGTGAGTGCCCCCTCGCTCTCCGAACAGGTTCCCAATATGAAAGCTGAGCTGGTTGCCATGGTTAGGCGGGATGTCCCTTCCTCTGAGGTGGCACTGACCTCCGAGCGCCGACTCGAGATCCTCGTGGCCACTGATCAGGCAGAGTAGGGCATATGACTTCATTTTCTGTCGATAGAGACAGCAGTCAGCCAGATCGCGAACCTCACCGAGAACGTTGGTACCGGCCACTACAAGTTTGAAGTCGTCTAGCTCCCCCACCTCCTGGACCACCCCTCCTTTCTGAACCAAGACTGCTACAGCTACGCAGTCCAAGGCACCTCGTTGCAATGTCAACTCTAGATGCTGGTTATCCGTGGCCTGGACCAGCTGATGCTCTCGCTCTACATGTAGGATTTGTTGTCTAGAGCCCGCATGTTTTAGTTCGTGGTCATTCTCATCATGCCAGACCTGAAGTCGTGGAGAGGTCATTGTTACTCCATCAAGATGTTCAGTGTACACCCGAAGGAACAGCTTGTCCTGCATCAAGGCCGGGTTCACGTATGTGTTCTCGAAGAGGGAGAAGATTGCCACCGCGACAGGTATTTCTACATCCGGCTGTAAGTTGAATTCTGTGAAGCCATCATTACATCCGATGGCATAGTACCCTTTCCCCTTTGCATAATAGGAAGGTCCATTAGCCAGTGGAGCCAGGACCTGTTACTCATCATTCACATAGGTGGTGTCCAGGGTGTTGTTGCTCTGCATAATCTCCCACCTGCTCACCACCTGTGGGAGCTCTACCTTCTTCACCTCTGTGCTCTTGAGCTTGAACTTGAGCGTCATGCTGCTAATCTCATGGCTCTGTCCCGAGAGGGCAAAGTTGATAAACTTCCCCGCTGTCGATAGAGGGTTCGCATTGTGAATACTAGGTCGAATGACTGTCAGACAGTCCTTCCGAGGATCAGTGTGGTGCGAGGCCGCAGGTTCAACTGCCCCATCTGGATGCTGTACATACTGCTGCATGTTTAAACGTCTGTATATACAGGTTTTTAAACGACGATGTTTGGTAAAGTTATCCAGCAGATCGTCTTTGGAGGGCAGAAACCCGTGCAACCCTCCAAGAAGAAACCAGTACAGCTGCCAATTGACAGGGTCCGACGACTACTTTGTGACGTCAACATTATCCACGAGCGAGCCAAGGTCCCACCTCCATCTGATGCGGAGATACTGACTGCTATAGGAGACCACACCAGCCCATAGTACGAAGGAATTATTGACTCGGATGCTCTACTGGAAGCTTGACAGTGCCCAGGGCAGGTCACTAGATCTCCTCAGGACACCCAGTATGAGTCCTGTAATTCTAGCTCTCCAGAAGGCTAGGGTTGATCCCAAAGATCTACTAATGGTCGGGAAGTGGGCTGGTGTATTTAGCCTCCACACTGATGATAACACCAG
The DNA here is from genome assembly GCA_034401795.1 of Chaetoderma sp. LZ-2023a. NCBI lineage: Eukaryota > Metazoa > Mollusca > Caudofoveata > Chaetodermatida > Chaetodermatidae > Chaetoderma > Chaetoderma sp. LZ-2023a. The sequence goes on along the minus strand of CM067370.1, from coordinate 53,955,993 downwards.
ATGTTGGATGCTATACAGGCTGGGGCCACAGATTACTTCCGAGAGATCGGTGCTGCCGTGACTGAGGGCCATGACACTGGGCATGCCACTGGTCACACCAAAGGTAGAGAGGAGGGGTTGGCCACCGGCCACAAGGTGGTCGTTGAGCACATCTTCAACGAAAGAGGGCGCGATTGGCTGGCGAGAGACGAGGCAGCATTTAGAATATTTCCCACCAAGAACTACCAGGACTACCTCATCAAAACTTGCCTCAAGGCAAATGCTAAGAGGGCATGGGCGAAAGGTTTCAGAAGAATAGAGTCGAGGCATCTGATCCTCAGTGGATAGAGTTTCAAAAACATCCTCAAGAAGCTCATGAAGTTCCTCAAGCTTCTGACCAAGTTCCTCAAGCTTCTGATGAAGTTCCTTGACCCTGAAAAAGCGTCCTCGCCGCTACTACTACTACTACTACTACTGTCGTGGCTCAGCTTCCTGGGCTAACGCTTTCGCTTCCTGGCGGGATCCAGCTTGTAGCGGGTTTTCTGCTTTCTCCAGAGAAGGCGTGAAGCGGGACAGCTCACCTGTCACCTTGTTGCTGAAGATGAAGAGGCATACCTTCTGCACACCTGTGATGAAGTCTTGCTTGGTCTCCTTGAGGGTCAGGCTGTCGTATATCGTCTCAAGCAGGACATGACCACTCATCGAGCTAAAGTACAGGAGCCTCGCTTTGTGCCGGATATCTGATGATATCTCATGGGTGTACTTCTGAAAGAGGATGAAGACAGTGATCTTGGTGTGCCGAATGTGTCTGGTGATGTTGCTGAGGTATGTGACTGTCTTCTGGTCCATCGCGGGGTCGTCGATAACTAGAACAAGTGGTTCAGTTAGTCGAGCCGTGAGCAGCTTCTCCATCAGAGCTCGCAGGTTGTGCGTCTTGGTGATTGGACCGCTGTACCACTGATTGTTATTGCCGACCGCCTCAGCGGTGGAGGTATCGAGACTGAAGATGTTTGGCGAGCAAGGCCTGCAGCAAGATGTTTTTCCCATGTCCTGACGGGGCAATAATCAGCACCACCTGACTGACATCATCTTGTCTACCGCTGTATTGCGCTGACATGTTGCATGTGCGTGTGAAGGATGGTCAGCAGCTCTTCAGCCATAGCCTCGTCTGTATCTGGGAGACTAAATGGCAGTACTTCCTGTACCAGCTCTTTTGCCTGCTGTGTGGGTAGTATTGTACCGCCGGCGGATATGAAGGATGCGATAGAGGCATCAAGCATGAAATCCCAACAACAGCTGAGAAGGTAACGCAGAGGGCATGTCTAGCACCTCGAGTATCCATATGATGCAAGCTCGAGAAGCGATGCTTATTATGTGATCTTAAACCGCAGGCCAAAGAATCCCGACTTCTTCACCTCGGGTAGTTGGAGCTTTGCTGTTGCATTCGCTTGACCATCCACCGTGATATGGCTCAGGCCGATGGTGCCTACCTCGAGATTCTCCCCATCTTGTTGGAATGAGCTCCGTGGTTTCAGGAGATCCATAACCAGGTCCTGTATGTAGGACTCAGCCATAACATTGATGGCACCAGCCTCATCGACTCCAAGCATACCTTGCATCACTGCCCTGTCTTTGATGCCCATCCCCTTGTATAGTCTTGGCCTTGTTGATGGCTGATTGTCCTACCGTGTTAGTGTTTCTGATGAGATCTCTGGCTGGGATGGTACCTCGGATCTCTCTAGGTTCTCCCTTCTCATCAAAGTCTAGGAACAAGATGGGGGAAACAGTCTCATCTGAACCGAGGCATGCCTCGCCCAAGTGAGCGAGATCACCTAGCTCTTTGCTCTCTAGGTATGCGAGTGACAGAGACATTGTTGGTGTATACTTATATCTTAAACCTAGTCATATACAGTGGGAACAGGTGGGCATAGGTAGACCATGCGGTGGGCCAAGGAAATAGGTAGCAGTGCTCATGATGCTGGCCCTCCCTGCAGGGGCATGCCTTGTGGGCTAACCACCATTTCTGGGAATTGAAAATCCTCAGTCCGTGTGGTCGACTATGCGGTACCGACTCTGGCATAACCCGCCATGCCTCATAGGCTACTGTTGTGTCATGGACCTGCCAAGCTTCCATGGTCTACAGTGCTATGTATAGCATCTTAACGCTAGACATAGGCCACGATGATCTCGGCCATAGCACTCGTCGCTAGCCCTAGAACCACGGCTTCCAATAGAGGGATGCGTTCGCCCATGATCTTGGCGGCAACAGTATAGGAGGCGCCACCGATGGCGATCTTTGGGATTGGATGTGTTATTCCTAGACAGTGGTCGACAACTGTACTCGCCACTGTAGCGAGGACAGTGGCTCCAGCTGCAGGAATAACATCATTACCACCCATCATCTTCACCATGGCCACATTTGCCGCCACGTTACTGGCGACATGAATGGCCAGGGGCTTAGCCTGTGTCAGTAGCTTGCTTTTGAGCAGCTTCTCCACCTTCTGGTGATTCGCCTGGCTCTCCGGGAGTTGTTTTATAATCTGTACCGTTGACGTCATCGCTTAAGCCCTGAGTATACAACACGCGACAATAACATAATGCTTCTAAGGACTGGTTCATTCGAACGATCCCTGCTGGTGTGAGCCCTGAGGTTGTGTGTGGGACAAAGTATTTCCATGCCTCTGGATGATCCTGCCTGATTTCAGTATATGCATATTCTGCACCCTTGCTCCAGGCTCTGGATCGAATGAGCATGTCGCTGTCTTCCGACAACTGATTTTTCAGTTGTTTGATAGGGGAAGCCTGAGTAGTCTCGTCTCGGGTCGCCATACATAATGCATAGACCGCTGTTGTCTCCACCATGGAAACGATAGTTTGAGTGGGCATTGAACTCTTGCGGGAGTCTACTGGCTGTTGAGAGGCTGTAGCTAGCGGTGCCAACAGGCTGCGGATCGAAATCATTCATATCAGGCAGGCTTGCGCCCAGCTCATAAGGATTCGTCTCACCGTGTAGTACACATGGAATCTGAGACAGCTGGCAATGAGCACAGCTTCGGGGGTACCAGAATAAGAGTGCACCAAACCCGCGCCGACGCCGCATCCCGCTGTGGCACACCACACAGCAAAGTTCAGCTGTTGGTTCCAGAACGAGATTTGGGCTTGCCATCCAGGTAAGAGCTTTCTTCGCATCCTTGATGATGATTGCAAGGTTGGTCAATGGTCGTGGATTGATGGAGCTGATGCGGGACCTCCTGTTGACTGTGATCGAAATAGGTGTTAGGTCCGGTATGTCATCAAGGAGACCACGTGGTCCAGCTCTCGAGTGTGTCCAGAGTGTACCCAGGAGGGGCGGTTGGCTCTGGTTGATTGTCGTGAGGTTCGTCGGGAATACCATCGATAGTAGTCATCTTAAAGCTGCTGTTCCAGCCACGGACGCGACATACTATTTGATACCATAGAGATCTTCGATGCGGCCCTGCCGCAGCATCTCATTTTTTAACTCCTCCTTGTCCACCCGCCGGCTGGAGCCGTTGAGGTATTGCTAGCGCACTTTGGGTTTCTCTGTGCGGTACAGGGTTTGGAGCTTTAATATATGGTGGCACTCTTCATTACTGACCTGCCCATCCTCGAGAGTTTCGCTGTCAGATTCGTCGATAGCTCATAGGCTGCTCTGTGCCAGTGTTACATACTTAGCATGCTTCTCCAGTTTCCTGGTGATCTGACGCTGTCCAACTGCCAAGCCAGGGGCCTGGACAGTAGCGACAAGGGTCACACCACCCAGCGGGATAGCGACAATAGTACCCACCCCTGTAGCGAGGGTGGCAATGGCGGCCACACCAGCACTGGCTCCAATCACACCCGCAGCTGTGGTTGTGCGTGCTAGACTGTTTTATATCGCCTGCGTGTTCTGCTGTACTTTTCTGTCTCATGAACAAGAATCTGTCTGATGGTGTCAGTCTGCTGGAGTCGCCAGCCGTGTACTGTCCCACCCTCCTCAGCTGCCAGGGCGGGATATAGTTCAGGCTGCTTTTGCCACTCCAATTTAGCCATGGTATACATAGTTCTTAAACTCGTACCATCACCTGTAGGATCTGACTATGAGTCATTGTGGGATTCATCTTGGAGAGCCTGGCGAAACGAACCAGCTTATTCGAGTGGAGACATAGCTCCCTCAAACACCCCTCATCCAGCATAATGTCAGGGGCCAGTTGCTTTGGCAGGTGTGACATCTGGAACTTCACTTTGTCACTCTGATAGTACGCCCGCCGTTGGCAGGCTTTCTTGGATTTATATGCCACCCTCTCCTCTCCCCACTGTAAGACTTCTACAGACTCATCACACTTGTCATCCGAGAAATCATACAAGTTTGGCCATATGATGCCTTCGTCCAGCCGAATGAGGCACTGCCATTCTTGGACAGAGCTGTAGTCCCTTCGTCTCTTTGCCTCTCTGTACCGCTATATCTACCATCCCGGAGGTGTGTGGCTGCTCCTCTATCTCCTTTTTCAACATCTCGGTGAATCCTTGATAGGTCTGATATGATGTCATGATGGGGATAGGTCAATAAGCAGCAGCAGCAGCGCAAACTCTAAATGGGCATCCGACAGACAATCCATGCTGGCATATAGACTAATGGTGGAGCTGTCAAACAGGTGATTTATGTGGGTGAACATGTTGGGCTGATCGCTTTCAACAGTTTGCTGGTGGCTCCTGGCAGATATTCTATCACGTTTAACCCTACTTCAGTCAGTGAGCTGTGGTAGGTACTTCCCAGTGGCGGATGTAACAGATCGAGGTATACGTATGTGGTGGAATGCTGAGCTACCTTGAAAAGAACCCATTCTATGCGATACTGAACCACACTTCTACCAACTAGAGATGGTCTGATGACATTCTCCCCGTTTTGGAGTAGCAATCGAACAATCAGCATGGCTATACACTCCGTTTAAAACCCCTATATAGATATACAATGGAGTCTACATTTGCTCGAACTTCATCTGTAACTTCTCCTACTTTCAGGAAACGCCACCAAATTTCCTTAATTGGGTCACCATGACAATCCGATCAATTAATAATTAATATTGGTGAGAGTAGAAAGTGAGTTATCATTCAGAAATTCAACCTAATTTCCTTAATTGGGTCACTGTAACCTTTACCTTTGACATTTTGACACCAAAATCAAGGGCATCCTAACACTGGTTTCTTGATGAAAAATCTAACAGAACTTTAGTTATCTCACAGAAATAAAAGACTGGATGGACAAAGACACAAACAAATGGACCAAAAAGGCAAATGTTGTATACCCCCAGTTATGTATATGGGGGTCATAATTAGGTACCAGGAGTGTTGTATAGAATCAGCTGGCAGCTGCCAGCCATATGCTTTGGCATCAGTAAGTGAGTGGCCGAGTAAAGCTGCCTGATGCATCAACTTCTTAGGAATGCAGCCAACATTCACACAGGTACCTCCAAGACCCCATGTACTACCTGTTCAAGGAAAGTAATTATGATTTTAGTAATCAATACACATTTTAGCTAACCCTTACCACTCAGATGTCAACTGTATGCTTTTTACAGAAAAGTAAAACAATTGTGCTTTATAGCCTGTAGTTGCCATAGATGGTATAAGCTGAGTGGGCCCATCAGGCCATGTGAGCTAATAATAGATTGGTTATTTTTTGCGACTGTTTGTACAGCAGGCTGTCAGAATTTTGAAACAATTGACATTGACTGGAATTAAAATTGTCTTGACCAATTTTGATCATCACAGTGTCAAAGCACCAGTCATAGATTTTTATCTTCTCAAGATAGCCATTTATACATCATGAGCTTCCGCCTTTAGTATAATTTATCACAAAATGTTAACACACCCACTTTTAGTTCTTTAATCTAGGCAGACCAGAAACAACAAATTCCTTTTGAAGTGAGGCATATTATGTTGAATATTCTGAAACTAATTTGACTAGAAGATGTTGCAGCAACATATTCCAGTCAAATTAGTTTCAAAATATTAAAATGCTTTTATGTATAGGCATCTTGAAATTGAGACACATGCATTTCAACGGTTAATAACACTACAGAAAAGATGCGTCAAAATACTCTATTCATGATGTATGGAATAGGCTGTTGAATATTTTGAAAGCAATCTGATTGGAAGCTGATGCTGTTATAGGGAGCAATAGTTTCCAATGAAATTACCATTAAAATTAATAGATCTACAAGTTTCATGCATGGTAGGGTTGTCTTGGGATTCAGGTACAGGTTTATTAGGGGTGAATGGGTTAGAATCGCTGTACCTTGTGTTGAAGGAGAGACATAGTCTAAAACAGCAACTCTCTTGCCAAGCAGAGCAGCTGTCAATAAAATAAAAATTGAAAATAACAATAACAGCAACATTGTAATCAGTGTTTCTCATTTGGCATCTAAATTTCAGAGATCCCAAGGACACCACAGCTTGAAATCTAGTGGTCTCAAGCTGAAGCCATGGGGTCCCAACCGTATCTTAGGTTTCAATACAGTTTTTTTCATCAATGCCAAAATTTACAAGATACCATGGACTCACAGCTATGTATTATGTGGGTTCCATGCTATATTTTGTGCTTATTTCTTGTACAAAAACCTATAAAACTAAATTAATATTTACTTATTGTACAAGATTCATAAGAGTCCCATAGGACCCACTGCTACTACTTTGGGGGACCCACATTGCATTTTGGTGGTATATACATGCCAAAGGAGTCTTATGTGAATCCATGCTTGCAATACAATCTGTAGTAAGATGAAGCCACCACCTTCCTGCATAGAGGCAATTACCATGGTAACTGCCCCTTCATAGAGCTATTGTCAAGACATGATGACCGTGACCTAATGAGCCCTATGACAATTAGTTACAATTTTAAAACAAGAGCAATATTTGAGCAATCAACAATTACATATCCTGGCCTTCTTGTTTTTGTCACACGGTAAATTTCTTTTGAATTTTCCAGAGGTTTCAGATCACAACAGGCCTCTCCACCAGAGGCGAGTGATTGCTCTGCTCCTGTCTCAAGTTAATTTTAGGTGAGTATATCATTGTTTGCCTACATTGCTCAGCAAAAATGACAGCACATAGGCGAGTATTGACACTGTTTGCCACACTGACTCAAATTCTAAATTCATGAGAGCAAGTGATTGCTCCTATTCAGTTCTCATGGAAAGACCTGCATGACCAATGTTGTGGAATCCTTGTGTGTGGTGACACTTTTTCTTGTGATCAAATGTGTTAAAAATTGAGCCAAATCAGACGAGCAGTTTCGGAGATATACATAGCTCCAGAACATGATCCAATAGGAATCACATTTTTATCTGGATCACGGCCAAAGTCTGGAAATCCTCATCATGTTAAGAATAAGATCCTTTGTTGTGTTCAAATTAGAGCCAAATTGGATGAGTATATTTTTAGATACAGTCCAAGCTTTTTCCTAATCTGCTTAACTAATCTTGATGCAGAGAGAGTGAGTTGAGCTATCCCAAGCACATATAAATACAATATTAGCTATGGTATTCAAGGGAGATCATTAGGCTGTACAATTCCACCCATTCTAAATGCATTTTAAACAGCAGCATCTGCAATTATCCACAGTAAACTTAAAAACTGCTTAGTGATGTGACATTGTGGTTATTATGCTGTAGTACAGCTTGCCATGTCTTTATGTATCTGTCTCCTCCTAAACTAAAAAATGTAATGGCAGAATATTGATGCTTTTAACATTAAAAAAAAGAGATAGTCATGTATCAGTTTTTTCCTTCACATACGGGAAAATAATTTATAATACCCTTAAGAAGACATCTATCTTAACCATTTAATAATAAATTGGTAACAATAATAATAAGTTTTCTTTAGGGGATGTTCATTTACAGTAACAAACAAGGTTATTTTTGACAATTCATCCCAAGAATGACTGGCTTAGTTTCACAAATACATGTAGTCTTCTGTTGGCCAGAAAATAGATGTTTGTCAAGCCTACAAAAGTCAGCAGTGTCTGTATGACCAAATAATAAGGTAAATATGGGATACCGTGTAACCCCAGTAGGTAATTATTGTGGGAACCAATTTGCATTAAAGAGGCCAAATGTCCTTATTGATACCTACTGGGTCATCCATGTTATTAGACTAGATGTTCTTTGTACAGAAAATAATATAACATAGTTAACATACAACAATTTTTAGAGCTTTAAGCAAGAATTTACCTAAGTGCTGCACCCAAATTATTGCCATGATATTACTGCTAATAAGTATAAATCTCATTGAGGATATACCAATACTGCAATCACCTTCTTTTGAACATGCTAGGCCTCCAGAGCCTCCTCCAATCACCACAAGATCATAGTGCTGCTCAGTGACACCTGAAACAAAGGTTTAACATGTATACGATAAATCCCAGTATCTACTTTCCAAGGCAACATGAATTAAATATTTGAAAATAACTTGACGGGATAAGCAGTAACATATTCCAGTCAAATCAATTTCAAAATATGCAACAGGGTATACAATTTCTAACAAGAGGCCAAAATGGCCTGGATCACTAATCTGGAACATTGGTGTTTCAAGTAGAAAAGCCTAGTGTTCTAGATGTAGGGCTGCAAGATATACTGATATTATATTGAAAATCAATACCTGGTATCATGCAATGACAGTTTAAAAATTACTTATAAAATATAAGATTTGAAAAAACGAATATGAAAACATTTAAATTTTTTCATATATATGATCATTATTGAAAATGTCCAGCATGAAAAGTGCAATGAGTAATGATTGATGGCATAAAACATCTTTTTCCAGGAAATATCTGTAACGTTTAGGCTGATTTTCTTACTGGCTAGCACAACATAAATTATCCAATCACTCGATGGAGAATGATTTTTCTTCCTATGAATATCATTCTATATCTATTGATGCCGTCGCTGACTCTTTATGACCTTGGATCTTGATGATTTGACTACAGCTTGTGCAGAAAACAATGGTTATATTCACATAGAAAATATTTGAGGCATACAAATCTGCATTAATGGGAAACACTTATTGCAGAAAAACGTACTACAAAACTAGAAACAAGAACGCTAAAGCATCATATGTCTCGTCCCTGATATTATCAGTCCTGGGTACACGTGCAGATTATCAGTCCTGGGTACACGTGCAGGGGATTGCATTTAAATGCAAATACAAATGTTTGCAAATGATTCAAATGCAAATGCGAATGCAGCCTAGCTCGATTGCATTTAAATGCAAATGCATGCGACTTATTCAAATGCAAGTGCCAAATGCATTTGAATATGTGGACAAACCTCTGGTACTGAAATTCTGGAACACCGTAGGATACATCTGTCAACTATGCATCTGCTGGGAGCGAGTATCTTGGGGAAAAACATTTTGTGACATAATCATGTAGTGGGTTCTAATGCATGAGAAATGATTTGACTGTAGTGTGTTTAACAATCACTGTTGGAAATTAAAATAATCCATTTCTTTTAGATTTACAGATTATTAAAGCATGATAAACAACAGTACATGTACTATAGAATATCAATAATAGAATAGCATATTATTATTAGCCCAGGAATGGCCAAAGCGACCAAACACGGCTTCTGTATTGATCTTAAAGAACGTAAATTTTCATACCAAAGAAAATAATATTTCTGAAATTTGACCACTGGAATGACTGGCTCGCTTATCGAACTAGTCATTGCAGTGTACAATTTTCAAAAATAGTCTCTTTGTCTGCAAATGGAACTTTTCTATGAAAGAAATAATACTTATTTCATCTTTAAGGGGTAACCATTAGAGAATAAAATTTTCAGATTTGTTTTCACTATTTTGAAAGTAATTAAACGAAATCACAGATTTCTTTTTTCACGAGAGAGTTGATACTTACCTCCCTAATACTCTTTGATATTGCCAAATAATGACTTTCACTCAATAAACACACAGATTAAAAAGGTTAGGTTTCCCTACAGGGCAGGTAGTCAGATGTCAGTACGGAGGATGCCAGCCCCAAACTCGCGCACGCGCAGACTAGTAAGCCCTCTGACTAAATTTATTGGCTGACACTATGCAACTTTAAGAAAGCCTGAAGACCGAGCCTCTGTGGGGTGGAGAGGCCGGGTCCATATTAGGGAGGTAAGTATCAACTCGCTCGTGAAAAAAGAAATCTGTGATTTCGTTTATTTCACTTCAAGAGTATACTTACCTCTCTAATACTCTTTGATATTGCCAGAATTCGTCACAGAATTCGGCGGGAGGGAGGCGAGGTCAAAAGACCAGCTCTTCCATATGCGCTTTTCTGCGTTTAAGGCACTTAAACTGCTGAAATTGTGTGAAATCATATTATTGACCACTGGATACATATTTTGATACTTAAAAGGCAAAAATTTCAAGGGAGTTAACTCTTGAATATCTTTCCATTCAAATACAGTTAGTTCCTTTGAATTCAATTGTAAAAATATTAAAAAACATGAGTAACAGAAATATCACTGTATCATATGACTATTGCAATTAAATATATATCATATCACTGTATCATATCACTATATCAATTAAATATTCTTTTTAAAATTCATAATGGAAAGGCACTAATCTATAAGAGCACTATATATTTTGTAAGACCACTATTCATTATAACCAATCATTTCTTTAAAAAGCCAGTCATTCAGGTGTTAAATGTTCAAAAAGTCATGTATAAAAGAACCTGTAGTGGTCTACACTGGGATGATTGGCTTGATAACTAAGCTAGCAATTTCAGTGATAAATTGTCAAAATAGCAAAATCTTAAGAGCACTATAACCAATGAAATTTTAAAAACCCAGTAATTCAAGTATTAAATTTTCAAAAGAAATTCTCTTCTGTACAAATTTGCAGCACTATATACGTTGTAAAAGCACTGTTGCTGCTTCAGTCAAACACAGTTATCTACCTCGAATTAAATTAAAGATGTAAACTTCATTTCGTTTCATTCCTACTGACACAATAAAGGATAGGATTTTGACATCAGAGTGGTAAGGGTTAACACTCAAATATACTTTTAAAATGTTCTCTTATAAAATGCCAATTTGCAGACCAAGAGAAGACTATTTTAAAAAATTTACCACTGGAATAACTGGCTCGATTATCGAGCCAGTCGTTCCAGTGGTAAATTTTAACAAATATTCTTCTTTTGATGACCGCACAGGAGAACTGTTTCAACTATAGTCTCTAATATTTTCATATTGTTTGCTTTAACCTGGGACACCACACTATTCATAACACTATCTACTGACTTAATTTTTATTTTCCATCACTGACATAAAGTCACGCAGTTCATGTGTGCCTGGTGTCCAGTTCCAGTGATTTTATGTCTTGATGCACTACTGTCGCCAGAATTGTGCCGTTTGTGAAGGAAATGTTCATCAAACTGCTCGGTTACCTTTTTCCAGCTTTTTCACGGAACCTTTACAAGCCGAGTCTGGAACACCAGCCGCGATGGGCTCACTCTGCCACGAGCAGGTAGGTCCAAAAAAAATTGACAGCCCTGTCGGGGTGCCTCTGAGTGCCCCGCGGCTGGCCTCTTATGACCTCGCTTATTTTGTAATTCTTTGGAGTCCTCATTGTCTATAAAACCGAGCCATTATCAATTAATGGGGTGGGTGGAAAGATCCCAGCACAGTGGAAAACAGCTACGATAACAGCAATCTTCAAAAAGAGCAGCAGAAGGCTGGCCAGCAACTATAGACTGGTCAGTCTTACATGTATTCTATGTAAGGTACTGGAGACTATCTTCAGAGACAAGATCATAGATCACATGTAGAGAAATCACCTGTTCAGCGACAGACAGTATGGATTCATCTCGGGAAGATCAACATCATTGCAACTATTGAAGGTCTTGGAGAAATGGTCAGAGTACCTGGAAGAGGGGGGGGGGGGGGGGCCAACATCGGTGTGATCTACTTGGATTTTATGAAAGACTTCGAAATGGTCCCACACAGACAGCTTCTGGATAAACTTGTTAGCTACGGGATAACTGGTAATGTACACAAATGGATACAGTCATTTCTGCTCAACCGTAAGCAGCGAACAGTGGTAAACAACACAATGGCATCATGGTCAGCCGTTCTTAGCAGGATCCCACAGGGCAGTGTCCTTGGCCCGGTGCTGTTCGTGCTGTACATAAATGACCTGCCAGAGAGATTGGGTGCAGATGCAGATGACACAAAAGTGTTCCGCCAGATAAGGGGTGAGGCAGACCAAGTAAATCTACAAGAAGATCTGTATAGACTGCAAGATTGGTCACGTGACTGTCCACTGAGATTCCACTCTGATAAATGTAAACTGATGACAGTGGGAAGACCATACGAGAACGAGAGGCACTGTTTTATGAGGGAAAAGATGGCTGAAGAATCATATCACGAGCGAATGAAGGTGAACAAAGAAAAAGATCTCCAATTCGAGGAGCACATAACGGAGAAAGTAAACAAGGAGACACAGCTGGTGGGGATTATCGGTAGATCTTTTATATACATTGATCATGAAACCTTCAAATGGCTTTATAAAGCATTAGTAAGACCCCCATCTAGAATATGCAAGCATCGTGTGACATCAGTTCCAGAAAAAGATGTAACCATGATAGAAAATGTGCAAAGAAGGGCAATAAAACTGGTTCCAGGGCTGAAAGATTTAGAGAATGAAGACCATCTGAGGACCCTGAAGTTTCCAACACTGGCCTATTGGAGATTGTGAGGTAACATGATAGAGACATACAAGAATCTCCATGATAAATATGACCCTGAAGTAAGACCAGATATCCCACTGAGACTCGGCAACAAGACGGCACAGCCTAAAGGTGTTCAAGAAAAGAGCAAAGACGAGACTGCGGCAGCAAAGCTTTGGCAATCAGAATAGCCGAACCATGGAACAGCCTGCCATAGGATGTGATCAATGCGCCGACTGTAAAAACTTTCAAGAAGCGGCTAGACAAGCACTGGCAATGCCAAGACATCATCTATAACTATAAGGCCCAAATCGATACTTCGATGCACACCATGCAAGTAATTGTAGACACTGATGAAGAGTATGAAGATCTGGACATATCATCGCATAATGGGTTTTCGAGGGTGTAAGCACATTTTCGTCAATTTAATATAAGAGTAGGAATTTTATCAACAAATTCTGTCAATTTTGTACCTAGCAAACATTCACTGAAATAAAACATGAAGAAAAATAAAAATGCACCCTAAAATAAACTTACTGCTTATAAATATCCACTACCTGGTCTACAGACGCAATCTCAGTATTGTGTCATGTGTTTTCGAGGGTGATGTAATCGCGTAATTTCAACTCTAGTGCGGCGGTGAATTGATGTCAATTTTTTGAGGAAAAATCAACAGAAAATGAGACAGGGAGCCAGGCTAAAATACATACACCATGCGACTGAGAAAGCTTCGTTTCCGGTCAAGAGCTTTTATTGGTTCCGGTTTTGTGGTTTCTTCATGGGCCCCTGTTGCATTATGGGATATGGTTATTCATTATGCGCGTGTTCCCCTAGTTGTTTTAGGACAACCTACTGCACATTTTCAATGTCCAAAGTTTGTGTGATATTGTTATCACGAAATCGCATACATTTACTTTAGAATGTAAAGCGATTAAATGGTCTGACGCAGACCAGATAAAAGCTTTATTTATTCCTATTTATGCGTCTGTAAATACAATATGAGGTTTGGTTGACTGTCTTGTATTATTTTTAACACACATTTCATTATGACATCATACTTACTATGAACTTGTTTGTATTTCCCCAAATAGCGAGGAGCACCGTGATACATCGGTACAAATTTTATAACTTCATTGGACTGGTGCAAATACTTAATGGTAAAAGATGCAACAATGCTGGTGGATACTGAAAATGGGGATACACATTGTTGTGAATATCGTGGACTGGACTTACCGGAATGCCCTCCAAGCATGATGAAAAATTTGGTTCAAATATAGACGTATCCGTGGTGACATGATTGAAACATACAAGTTCCTTCACAAAAAATATACTATGGACCTACAGGGTCTGGCACTAGAAATGTCAACCAAAACATGTGGTCACAGCTACAAGCTAAAGAAACACCATTCAAACCAGTCACTACGTGCACACACATTTAGTAACAGGGTTGTCAATAACTGGAATTCTCTAAGCGAAAAGGTTGTGACAGCACCCTCACTAAATTGTTTCAAGAACAGACTCGACAAGTTCTGGTCTCACTATGTGTACACAGTCGACCTCCCAGCCATACTTAGAAGCCAGATACAACTAGAGTGTCAGCAAGAGGAAGGTACAATCACTGCACCACCTCAATTCACATACACGCCACCCCTTTACCACTAGCCCACAACAAAAGTTACATAGGCCAGGTGGGTGTGTCCCAGCAACCTCAATCATTTCAACAGGCATCCTACATATCATATAGATAAAGTTTATGCACAGGCAACCGGGTAAGTGGGCATATCCTACCACCCTCGTCATCAGCTATGCACCAGTACTTGGCACCAGGCCAGGTGGGCTTGTCCTACCAACCTCATCAGTGTCGACCACTTCTGTATATAACTACACACATCTGTATATAACTACATGCAACCAGGCCAGGTGGGAGTCATACCACTCACCAACGTTTAACATACTTGTATATAGCCAAACCGCACCCAAGCAAGGTAGAGGAACATGTCTTACCAGCATCTGTAAATCTTGTATATACCTCCACACATCCAACCTGAATAGGTGGGCATGTCCTACCAACCTGATTTTACCAATTACTAACCTATGTACATATGTAAATTATACATCCACTATCCGCATATGTGCAACAATACACAATATGTATTTAAGTTGAGATCGGCAATAGGCCTTACTACGGCCTCCAATGTCCCAACAGATGATGATGATGATGATGATATGTACTATACATGGGCATACGTATTTATGACATTTCGACCATATACAAATTTTATAAGCAATAAATGGTGTCTGCGTTCGCTTAAATAGGCAACGCCTATTTTCATATTAAAAGTTAAAATCTTTCATTTCTCCTTTTGGAAATTGGTAAATGTGATTTGAAAATGAACATAAGTGTTTTGCCTACCGGAAAATATGAAAAAATTATTGAAATTTATATCGCATGTGGTAACTAGGGCCTGTTTGAATTGCCATTGTGGGTAGAGAAAAATCAATCTAGATCTGAAAACTACATAAGCACCCCATACCAGTTCCCCGCTTTGGGAGAAATACATTATTGCTATGGCAACAGATCTACTACGCTACTCAGACCAGTAACTGGCAGATGTTGTTGGACGCAAAAAACTGGATTGATTTGTATCATTTCCTTACGAGTTATCAGTATTTTTACCATGGGTCACAAAAGTAATAGTGAAAATACATGTTTTTCACTAGGGTAGAAGGGGTAGTTTTCGATCACTTAAGATTCCATTTCTCCCTTGTTTCAAGAATATCTTCAAAGCACAATTATATGCCAAGTGGAATGTCATAATATTGTCAAATACTGCAACATGCCTTTGACCACCTCTGCATACTGTCATAGAATTAACAAGCATTTTGTAAGTATTGCTTTGCAATACATGTCCCCTACCTGGTGATATAAATCTTTAGAGATTGACAGTCAAAAAATCCATTAAAAATTGACAGAAGCAGCTGAAACTCAAACTTGATCTGTAACTTCTCATAACATAGCAATAAACCAAGTTTCAGTTATATATGATGAAGGAGAAAAGTCTTGAAAGCTGATATGTTTGTATTTCATAAGTCGAAAGGGGACATAACTCCATCAAAGATGTCGCAAACGCCTGAAACTCGAACTTGGTCTGTAATTTCTCATAATAAAGTAATGTACCAATTCTTAGGTGAATATCTTGAAAGACTGTGAGAAAAAGTGTGGAAATCTAATATTTTTCGTATTTCATAAGTCGAAAGGGGGCATAACTCCATGAAAAACAGACAAAAATGTTACACCGTATACTAAATGGATGTACCAATTTTCCCTTAAATATCTTGAAGGATTGCGAAAAAAGTGCGGAAAGCTAATATTTTTCGTCAAAAGCGGGCATAACTCCATCAAAAATTGATGCAAACCCTGAAACTCGAACTTGGTCTGTAACTTCTCATAACAAGGCAATGTAGTAATTCTCAGTAGAATATCTTAACAGACTGCGAAAAAAGGTGCGGGAAACTAATATTTTTCGTATTTCATAAAAAATTGCAGAAAGCTGATATTTTTCAGATTTCCTAAGTCAAAAGGGGGCATAACTCCATCAAAGATTTATACATATGCCTGAAACTCCAACTTGGTCTTAACTTAGCTTCTCATAACAAAGCAATGTAGCAGTTCTCAGTATAATATCTTGAAAGACTGCGAAAAAAGTGCGGAAAACTAATATTTTTTGTATTTCATAAGTCGAAAGGGGGCATAACTCCATGAAAAATCGACGTAAATGTCCGAAACTCGAACTTGCTCTCTAACTCCTTATACTAAAGCGATGCATTGATTTTCGCTTAAATATCTTGGAGTGCGAAAAAAGTGGGGAAAACTGATATTTCTTGTATTTCTTAAGTCGAAAGGGGGCATAACTCCATAAAAAATTGACGCATATGCTTGAGACTCGAACTTGGTCTGTAACTTCTCATAACAACGCAATATACCAATTCTCAGTTGAATACCTAGGACTGCGAAAATAAGTGCAGTAAAACCAACTGCGACAGACGGACAGACAGATGGACGGACAGATGGAGTGCAAACTGCAGGAAATTTCAATTTCCCTTTCTCCGAGATCTAACAATACTCACCATTCTGTTACTTTCTGATACACAGCTGGCCTTGACAGCTGGCTCTAGGACTATAGACTTAGAAAGCTTTACCGGCTCCTTGGAACCGGGTACTCGGCTCCCAACTGCCGAGTACCCGTCTACCATAGAGCTCATATTGTTTGCATAGCCACCAAACAAGAGAAATCCATGGCTTGCCTCCGTGGGGCTGGGAGGCTGGGTCCGTAACAGAATGGTGAGTATTGTTAGATCTCGGAGAAAGGGAAATTGAAATTTCCTGCATTCTCCTTCGATCAATACTCACCATTCTGTAACTTTCTGATATACACCAGATTTGTTCAGTAACCTGGTGGGAAGGGGCAAGCCATAAATGCTACCTTTGCCCCTTGGAGAAAGATTTAGACTTAACAACTTGACTAACGGAGACCTAAAAAAGGACCGTCAAGTTATCGGAACCGAATCACATTCGCGTCACTGCACCCCCCTCCCTTTTTCTCCTAACAAAAGGGAGAGAACTCACGAACATGTATCTCGCCTGAAAACACAAATATGCCAAGAGGGTTAACTGCTCCTTGCATATCCACATGTATTAGCCTGGGAATAAGCATGAATATACAAGATGAATGAACATGATATATAGACATAATACAAAAAACTCTCACTAATGAATTACCTTATGATAATTGGACTTCAGACGTACCGCCTCCAACCATTCACTGGTCCGGCCATCAGTGACACAATCTGGTTGTCATCCTCACGCTCGACCATGCCTGCTTTAGGTTCTTTTCTAACCAAAGTGAAAAAAGGGTGAAGAGCAGTGTGGTCACTTAACTATCGTCTCAAAACAGCTAAAGCGAGTGGATTGGCTGAGTCTGACACATCCCTCATATAGTAATCCGTAAATGAGGACTCACAGTGCCATTGTGCAACGGCCATGATGTCCTCTAACGGAACACCACTGTAAAGGGTGGTCGAGGCGGCTATTCCTCGAACATCGTGTGCCCTTACGCCTTGCACCTGGTGCCCGGTCGCCATCTCATGAGTAGTCTGAATGCATTCGACTACCCAACGAGAGATAGTATCCATGGATGCGGCGCCATAAGGCTTCTTATGGCAGATCCACAGATGTCTATCGTTCATCCGTAACGAGTCAGTCCGTTTCTTGTACTTAGTTAAAGCACGTACCGGGCACCAGACACTGGCATCACGATCAAACCTAGTTAACTTCGGTATTATGATCGGTTTGCCGGGATATCTCAAAGAATTCAAAGATTGATTCTTTGACATAAACTCTGCTCTTGGCAGAAGACGCAGACCCTCTCCAGAGACAATAAATCGGTCCCTCTCTGCCGAAAGCGCATGGATCTCACTGCACCTTCTCGCTGAGGAAGCTGCCAATAGAAAGACTGCCTTTAGAGTCAAATGCTTTAGACTAGCCGAACGCAACGGTTCGAAAGGATGCTTGGCCAGTACATTAAGCACTAAAGATAGACTCCAGGCTGGAATGACTACCGGTTGTCTCGGTCGGAGATTGCTCATTCCCTTCACCATCACATTTAACTGGGCCACCTCTGGACTATCCCTGTTGGCTAGACAAGGGATAATTGATGCCAAAGCTGACTTGTATCCAGCAATTGTGACCTGAAAAGAACAGCTCACAGAAAAAGTCACCTATTTGCTGAATAGTGGATTGAAAGGTATCAATTCCCTTTTCTTCACACCAGTCTGCAAATCTGTTAATCTTGTTGTTATATGACTTGAAGGTTGACCTCCTTCTCGCAGCCGCGATGAAATCAGCAGCTTGTCGAGAAAAGCCTTCCGACGTGGAACGTTGTTTGATAACATCCACGCAGTCAATTTGAACATTTCGGGACGCTCGTGTAGGAAGCGTCCCTTGCCTGGGAGATTATGTTCGGAATCTCGGGCAACTGCACTGGGTTTTCCACCAGCAGATCTAGCAGATCCGTGAACCACGGCCTGCTTGGCCAATACGGCGCTATTAGCAGGACCAGACACGGTTCATCCCTGATCTTCAGCAATACCTTCGGCAGAAGGATGATGGGTGGGTACGCGTACGCGTGCATCCCCCTCCAGCTTATCGCCAGAGCGTCTGTATCGACGGCATTTGGATCTGGAATCGGCGAGACATATGTCATGATTTGAGCATTTTCCCGTGTGGCGAACAAGTCCACGTTGGGTTTGCCCCAATGCTCGAAGATGCTTCATAGAACTGGAAGGTTGAGGGACCATTCCGTTGGCAGAATTCTCTGTCTGCGAGACAAAGCATCCGCCAGAATGTTCAATCGACCAGGAATGTGAGCTGCTTTCAAAACAACCGAGTAATTCCTGCACCATTGAATCAAGTGCCACACTTTGATACAAAGTGTGGGTGACCTGGTCCCGCCTTGGCGATTTATGTATGATACTACCGTTGAATTGTCCGACCGTATCAATATCACCTTGCCCCTGATCATTGGAAGAAACTCTTCCAACGCCAGTTCCACTGCCATCATTTCCAACAGATTGATATGCAGCTGACTCTCCAGGAGAGTCCATGTGCCCGAGACCTGCTGTTCTCCCAGGCAGGCACCCCACCCTTCCAGCGACGCATCTGTGTACACGGACAGCTGGGGGCGAGGTAGGTGCAGCGAAACCCCTACTAGGAGATTCTAACGCTGTGTCCACCATACAAGATGCGATATTATCGGCTCCAAAACTGGCACCAGTTTTGACAGGGGTTCTGTTCTCTGTTTCCACAGAGACATCAGATACAACTGGATAGGTCTTCTCATTAGAGCAGCGAACGGGATCACTTGCTCCATGGAGACCATCATGCCCAGCATCTGAAGAAACCGCCTCGCCTGAATGTGGTTTCCCACTCGAAAACTCTCGAGAATGGCTAACAGAGACACCACTCTGGGCTCTGATGGGTAAACCCTGCACTCCTCGAGATCGAATCGCATCCCCAAATAAACGAAATGTTGAGTGGGTGTCAACTCGGATTTCTCCTTGTTGACTATCCAGCCTAGATCTGAAAGTAACTTCAGAGTCAGAGCAGTATCCATGTTCAACCTGGAGCCTTGAGCAGCCAGTCGTCTATGTAGGTGTGTAGCGCCACGTTCTCTTTTCTGAGAAACACTGTCACTGCAAGGACCACTCTTGTGAAAACCCTCGGAGCTGTCGACAGGCCAAACGGGAGAACAGTAAA
This sequence comes from Chaetoderma sp. LZ-2023a, assembly GCA_034401795.1. Lineage (NCBI taxonomy): Eukaryota > Metazoa > Mollusca > Caudofoveata > Chaetodermatida > Chaetodermatidae > Chaetoderma > Chaetoderma sp. LZ-2023a. The sequence goes on along the minus strand of CM067370.1, from coordinate 53,935,981 downwards.
CTCCCATACCTGATTCTGAAACACAAATCTCAGAAACCTGTGCCAACTCCGGTTCATTGGAATGCGGAAATATGCATCTTTCAGATCGATTGACACACACCACATTCCCTTCCTCAATCCCGCCATTACCGATCTCGGCGTTTCCATCTGGAACCGAGGCGTATGGATAAACCAATTTAATGGCCTGAGATTGAGTATGGGTCTCCATCCCCCCGTGCTCTTGGGGACAAGGAACATGTTTGAATAGAAGCCTGGAGTGTTCCGGTTTGCTGGTTTTATTGCTCCCTTCAGAAGCAAACCCGACACTTCCTTTTGAACGGCTTCTAACTTGTCTGGCTCCCTTGGTACGGGTGTCCAGACAGGTGCCAAAGATAGATTTTGTGGCGGAAAGTCCCACCACTCCGGCATGTAACCCTGGGATAACCATCCCAGGACCAGACTGTCTGATGTCACACCTCGCCAGGCCTCGACGAAACGCATGAGCCTTCCACCCACCATAGATGCCTCGACGTCTAACGGGGTTGTCCGGCTCGCAGTCCACTCCCCCCCTTTCTTAACGAGAGAGAGAGAACCATTTCGGTCTCAGCACAGCGGGTATAACCGGCACCGCTGTTCCTGTCGCACAGGTGCGGTCCAGGCGGATATGAAGGGAGCTCTCGTACCATCAGGAGGACTTACCCTTACCCTTCCCCTTGCCCTTCCCGCCTCTAGGGCAGTTAGGAGCAACCTTGGGGAGGGTAGGAGCCTCTACAACCTTCCTGGCTTTCTTAGCCGGCGGCGGCTGAGAAAATCCAGCTGAAGCAGAAGTCGCAGCAGGCTTAGCTTTCGCCTTGCCCCTATGCTTCTTCTGCTTCTTTGGAGGTTGTCCAGCTAGCGGTTTCCCCACAGCCCCTAGTGCGTGCGCTTGCCGCACTAGCTCCAGCTGCAGGTTGACCGCCAACCGATTCTGCGCGATGCTGGCTGTATCCTCTAGGATGGCCCGCGCTTGGCCACCGAAGATGCTAGGCCCTGTCAGGGACGTCCCAAGAAGACGCTCCCTGACTGCCGTAGCCGGACGCATATGGTCAATAACCATTTGCCTCCTGGATTTGGTCACACGCGCCTGCACCCTTGCCAGCGCGTCCATAGACAGCACCAAGCCGTCATTGACGCACAAAAGCGCCACAGGGTGGCCTGCCCCCGCTTCAGCCCACACCGACTGAAGGAGACGATAAGAATGATTGACAGCACTCATGGCTGCCCTCACACCCTCGTCGCATAGGGACAGGACTTCCTCTTGGTGTACCTGGGACCTGTCCACAAGTGCCGGACCGGGGCCACCCGCTCCAGCACTCTGAACGCCCAGGACCCATCGGTCATCCTCAGTGACCGACGGTACTACACCATATCTGTCGTATTCCCCCCGCGGAATACGGCACCTTGCCCGCACCTCCCTGGAGGCCGCAGGGAGCTGGCCCTTGGTCGCAAGTTGCTTGCTTTAAATAGCATCCAACAACTCTATGAACCATGGATCCAGTCCCACTGACTGGATCCGGGCCACGGGCAAGATCCCCGTCCGAATCGATGCAACCGACGGACGGGGCGCATCCTCCTCGGCCGTGGCCGAAACCACAGACGGGTCCACCCTGGCTAGCCAAGCCAGAGCCTCGGACCAGTCTATTTCCGAGGAGGAAACACCCGCAAACACGTCACCCGTTGACACGCTCACGGGCCTGCCAGCCACGGCCTCCCGGCAAGGAGCCGCGGCTGACACAACAGGCACTCCGGTACCACCCGGTTCCGCCGCCACCCCATGAAACATACCAGTCCATGGGGTAGGTCCGCACGGAAAACCGTACGGACCCGGAACCGTGGCCAGACACGGGCGCCAACGGCACCCCATGTCTGACCGCCGGACCGGGCGAGATAGGTGAGTACCACGCCCGGCCCGGCACACCAGTCACCGTGTCAGCTGGTGCCAAACCAACAGACACGGAACCGGTGCCCGGTACCAGATTGGCCCCAACCACAGGCGGAGCCGCTGCCCTGGCTTGCACCAAGCCGGACAGATGGAGGACGGTTCCGTCCAGGACGGAATCGACCTCCATATGCTCCACCCGTGGCATCACAGGCCGCAGCAATAACTCCTCCTCGTCTTCAGACTCCGAAGTCGTCATCAGATGAGGAAAGCGTGGAGCCTGACGGACCGGCCACCGCTACTGGACCACCCGGAGGTGGCCGCAGAGAGACAGAACCCGCCAGGCCGGAGACAGGGTCCGTACCAGGCATGGGGAGAAACTGCCCCCCAACCTGCGGTTAGCAGACGACACCAGCGTGGGTAGAACGCCATGCAGAAAACACTGCATAGCCGGACCGAACCACGCCGGCGGTGCCATCTCCGCCACCTCCAGCTGGGGACGTGGAGCGCCCCCACCGGCCGCTCCACGATTTAACCTCAGACCGCCTGACCCCGCGTCAGACCCAGCCACATCCTTCTGGCCAAGGAACTTTACCATCATATCGACGGACCACACTGCGCACACATTACATCTATGATCAAGGTTACAGGGCGTACACCTAAAACAGACATGGTCCTTAAACATGACGCGTACAAACTTATGGCACTCGTCACATGATGGCGGGCTGGCTTGGCCTATAAAATAAGCACAAACCTACAATAAGCAAGCGGAACGAGACACGGATGGAAGGCAGCCAATTAATTTTCAAATAAATTGACCATAAATTAACTGTAACCCTCCCGCACCCCACCCCACAATGTTACAGCAAAGATCGCATTGATTATGACGACAAGAACGAAGCGGTCATAAATACACCCATAATTGATCCTCCAGGATGTATCACGGCTCCAGGAATCATATCGCATAGCATTCGGGGTATATTTACCAATCAAATAAATTATACTCCTAACGAAAGCCAACACGATATGTGAAGAAACAACAAAATGTAAACAAACTGCTGTAGCACACGGTAAAACCGCAGACTACGCATCTCTCAAGAATTTTGACACCACCGATCATTGCAAACCGATCGTGATCACACGTAAACTTGACCATTCCAAAGTCTTCTGGTACCATTTTAGTACGCAGCACCCAGAACAAGATGCGCGAATTAATGAAAAGATTTTCTTCACATAAACATCCGAGCATCACGGGTGTGACGTCACCCGCTCGGACCTTACGGAAAACGACGTCAACCGATATTCGTGTTAGAAATACCGTAGCAAACACCTATTTTCATATCTGCCGATCGCCTGTTGGGGTTTAAAGAAGGCGATCGTCTGGCATATCTCGTTGTTAGCACACGTCCAAGATTCTATGGGGTCAGAAATTGGAACATGCGACACAACGAAATTTAGAGACCTAAGTCTTTTAACTATGGATAATAAGGAATTATACAACCTGGTCATCATTGGCGGTATTCTCCATTTTATCCAGTTAGATCCTTTCAAGAACGCACAACTATCAATTCACAGATAATACTTAGATTTCTTTTCACAAAAACTTTAAATCTTTCCCTGCAAAAAGCGTGGACAGCTCTTGTCGCTATGCAAACAAGAATGAGCTCTATGGTAGACGGGTACTCGGCAGTTGGGAGCCGAGTACCCGGTTCCAAGGAGTCGGTAAAGCTTTCTAAGTCTATAGTCCTAGAGCCAGCTGTCAAGGCCAGCTGTGTATCAGAAAGTAACAGAATGGTGAGTATTGATCGAAGGAGAATGATAGTTCTCACACACACCCCCCCTGGTTTTACCAGTAGGGGACTAATAATCATCGCAATAAGGCAACGTTACGGAGGCAGTTTTCAATCGGCGGAGGCAGTTTTCAATAGCTTCTCATTTTTTCCAGATACAATGAACTTTGAAATTATAAATTGTATTTTAGTATTTCATATGCGGAATATGTATGATTTAAAATTTTTATTTTTATCTAAATCATTTAGTTTTCTAAAAAAATCCAGATCATTCCCTTATGCAAAAAGTGACAACTTTGATGTAACACAGGTAACAATCATTAAACAATGAGCGTTCCACCTTGCAGTACACAGCAAAGATTTCATTTCCATTTTATAAGGGATATCATTCTAATGTTAGTTAATTATAACAATAATTATAATGTAGCTGGAATAATTAGAATTTTGGTATTTCTCATCAGGCGATTGAAAAATGCCTCCGCTATTTGACGATTTCAACTGAAGGGTTCACTTTCAGAAATTCAATCAGATAATTAAAATTACATGATTCAGTCCCAAATTAGGCATTTAATAGTGTCTTGAAGCCACCAGGTGTAACATTCCCGTACTTTGCTGTTTATATGTATTGAAGAATTTATTATTACCCATCCTCCTTAAACATGCTTTTTAACAAGGCAAATTTGTCAGCTAAAATGGAGGTTGCTCCACTTAAATCGTCCTATATTAATAGTAATCAACTGCACAATGAAAATCTTTTTTGCTGAGCAATACAGAAAAACAATTAAAAATATATATATATGGAATTTGATAGTTCTTTTACTATTTTACTGTTAATTTTGTGTGTTTGAAATAGCCCAATTGAAAACTACCTCTGATCGAAAAACCCTCTATTACCCTACACTGACATCAAAATGCATAATATAATCACTTGTTCTACGCACATCTTTTAAAAATTTACACTTGTGGTGTAAAAATACTGTATCAATTTAATGACACATGATTTGTTGACATCGACGCACACGTAAGAACGTCAAAAGTGCATACCCTCGAAATCACATGACCCTCGAAAATACCGTACTGGATGATATAGGAGAAATCATGTGTCCAGTACCATCTTATGGTTACTCATCATCATCATCATCATTTAACGAGGCATAAGCCCTTGGCTTGTTATTGCCTCTGGAGTTGTGTTGGTATTGTATTACTAGTGCTTGTACTTTGTTTAGTTACAATTGTTTATTTGTTTGGTTGGCATTATTCATTGACGTTAATCAGGACCCTGGTTGACTTTGGGAGGTGCTGTGGGGCAGATGGGTTATCCCCGCGTCAGTTGCGATGTGCCACCTACACTAAACGAAATCTAGGATTTCTTTTTTCACGAGAGAGTTGATACTTACCTCCCTAATACTTTTGATATTGCTAAATATTGGCTTTCACTCAATAAACACTCAGATTAAAACAGTTAGGTGCCCCTACTGGGCAGGGAGTCAGAGCGTAGTCTGGCGGATGCCAGCCCCACCACCGCGCATGCGCAGACTAGCACTTCCTCTGACTAGATTATTGGCTGACACACATGCAACTATTAAGAGCCTGAAGACCGAGCCTCTGTGGGGTGGAGAGGCCGGGTCCGTATCTAGGGAGGTAAGTATCAACTCTCTCGTGAAAAAAGAAATCCTAGATTTCGTTTATTTCACTTCAAGAGTATACTTACCTCCCTAATACTTTTGATATTGCCAGAATTCGAAAGTGAATCTGGCGGGAGGGAGGCGAGGTCAAAAGACCAGCTCATCCCTATACGCTTTTCTGCGTTTAAGGCACTTAAACTTCTGAAACTGTACGAAAAACAGTCAGGATTTGACTAACCATCGGATAACACCACCGATGTATGAGAGATGACCGAATGTCATATGCGCTCCCCCCCCCCCCTCCTTCCTGGGAGGAAGAGTCGACTGACCTCAATGTCCTATACGCTCTCTACGTACAAGTGCCATGTACTACAGGACAGAGACGAAAAAGCTCCATTTTCGTAAACTCTCAACAATGAACCACACAAATACACAAACCATCATCATATTAATAACGGGTAACGTGACAATACAATCAACAACGGACAACACATGAACAAGACTGACCTTGTTGAAATGGCTGCTGACATCATCTTCCCATTGGTGAAGACTGATGCAGGCCCAAAAAAGTGGGTGTTTCCATAAATTAATTGTGAAATATATAAGCAATGAGGAAAAACCTCCTCAAAAAATATAAACCGAGTTATTTTTTCAAAATCGACAAGGCGAGAGGATTAGAGGTGTCACGGAGATAATGGTCTGTAAAACTTGACTCACAGTGCCACTGAGCCACCGACATAATATCATCCACAGGGACCCCATTAAATAGGGCAGTGGATGTCACTACGCCGCGGACACTGTGAGCCTTGGCCACGTCAACCTGCTTCCCGGTGGCGGATTTATGGCAAAACTGAATGCATTCTACAATCCACCTGGAAATGGTGTCCTTAGAAGCCCTGCCATGGGGTTCAATATATGACAACCATAACGCTGACTGATCGGTGCGCCACTCCGCCGTACGTTGCTTGTACCGGCAAAGCGCCCGGACAGGACACCATGCTTTAGAATTAGGATCATATCTAGTTAAAGCAGGCAAAATAATAGGTTGACCTGGATATTTCAACGACTGATTTTTAGCCAAGAAATTAATCCTAGGTAGCAGCTTAAGGCCTTCCCCTGAAACCACAAAACGGTCATCCTCGGCTGATAAGGCATGAATTTCACTCCTACGCCTAGCCGAGGCCGCAGCAATTAAAAACACAGTCTTCAGTGTTAATAGTTTCATAGAAATGGAACTAAGTGGTTCAAAAGGCTTATCACCTAGTACTTGAAGCACTAGCGATAAACTCCAAGACGGAATCACCGGTGGATTCCTTGGTCTTAGATTGCCCATGCCTTTAATTAATACATTTAATGTATTTACTTCATCACTTCCCCTCTTAGCCAAGCAAGGAATAACAGACATTAATGCTGACTTATAACCAGCAATAGAGTTAGGCTTGAGGCTATAGGCATCATAGAGGTGACAGAGGAAATCAGCTACTACTTGAATAGATGAATCCATTGGATCAATACATCTTTTTGAGCACCATTCTGCAAATCTGTTGATTTTATAATTATATGCTCTGGAGGTTGACCCCCTCCTGGCTTTGGCCATAAACATGGCTGCTTGCTCAGAAAAGCCCTCCTTAATTCTAGATTCCTTGACAACATCCACGCAGTCAATCTGAACATTGACGGATTGTTGTGAAGGACCTTGCCCTGGAAGATAATATCGTCCATCAGAGGCAGAGGAACCGGATTGCAGACCAGAAGGTCCAGCAGATCCGTATACCATGATCGGCTTGGTCAATCCGGGGCGATCAGAAGCACTTGGCATTCCTCTTGTCTGATTTTCTGAAGAATTTTTGGAATCAGGATTGCTGGAGGGAATGCGTATGCATACATTCTCCCCCAGCTGATAGCTAACGCATCTGTTGCGAAAGCGCTTGGATCCGGAATCGGAGAGACGTACGTCGTCATCTTCGCATTCTTCTTCGTTGCGAACAAATCGATGTTGGGTTTCCCCCAATGGTCGAACAGACGATCCGCCACACATTGATTTAGTTGCCATTCCGTGGGTAAAACACTCATCCTTCGGCTCAATGAGTCTGCTAGCAGGTTTAACCTTCCCGGAATATGAACTGCTTTCAAGGTAATCTGGTGATCCAGACACCAACAAAGCAGTCTCCATGTCATCATACAGAGACTGGGCGACTTCGTTCCGCCCTGGCGGTTTATGTAAGTCACAACTGTTGAGTTGTCTGAACGAATAAGAACAATCTTGCCCTGAACTTTCTGTAAGAAATGTTCCAGGCCCAGGACTACTGCTCTTAGCTCCAGTAGATTTATATGTTCCTTTGACTGTTCCAGATTCCAAAGCCCTGATATCGTGGACTCTTCCAGGCAAGCCCCCCAGCCCTCCATCGATGCATCTGTATACACAGTCACCTGAGGGTGGGGAGGGGTCAGCATAACCCCCACCAAGAGATTCTCTGTGAGCAACCACCATTGCAGGTGGTGAATCAGAGGCGCCAACACTGACACGTTCGAGTCCAGCGAACCTGTACTCTGGGTCCATTGTGTCATGAGAAACAACTGGATCGGCCGCCTGCGTAAGGCGGCCTGAGGAATGACTGGTTCCAAAGAAACCATCAACCCCAGCATTCTCAAGTAAACCCGTGCCAGGACATGACGACTGTCGCACACTGACTGAATTAACGAGATGAGTTTCTGCACTCTCTCTTGAGTAGGATAAACATATCCCGTCTCCAGATCGAAGAACATTCCCAGGTAAACAAACCTCTGGGATGGAGTCAGCTCTGATTTCGGAAAATTTATCATCCAGCCCAAATCCGAGAGAGTTTTCAAAACAATCACCAGATTGGCCGATAAAGCTTCCTTGTCATGTGCCTTTAACAGCCAGTCGTCTATGTACGTGTGGACTGCTATGCTTCTCCTGCGGAGGTATGCTGTGATCGCAAGAACCACACGGGTGAAAACCCGAGGAGCCGTGGAAATTCCGAAGGGCAACACCCTGAATTCCCACTGTCTGCCCTGGAATGCAAATCTCAGGAAGCGACAGAAACTCCCGTGGATGGGGATGTGGAAATAAGCGTCCTTCAAATCTATCGACGCCGTCCACATCCCCCTCTCCAACCCCGCCAACACCGAGCGCACCGTTTCCATCTTGAAACTGGGCGTCTCGATGAACTTGTTCAATGGCTTGAGGTTGAGAATCGGTCTCCACCCTCCGGTGCGTTTTGTTACTAAGAACAGGGTTGAATAGAAGCCCGGACACCTTTGTGCCGGCTGAATAGCTCCCTTTTGTACGAGGGAATCTATCTCCTCCTCGATACACAACCTTTGCTCTGGATCTCTCGGAATGGGAGTCCAGACTGGCACTAGAGACAGTCGCGACGGCGGGCCTGTCATCCACTCTGGATGATACCCGACGGAAAGCCATCGCAAGACTAAACGGTCCTGAGTTAACCGTTCCCACTCTTGCATGTGGTCGGCTAGCCGACCTCCCACCGGTCCACCTAGGGACAGAGGTGGACACGAGGCATGCAAGAGCGGCACTGTCCCCGTCGCCATAAACACCGGAGTGGTTCTTACCGCGGTAACCGTCCCGTCAGGACCGATAACCACGCCCAGATCCTCGCGCGCCCCGCCCCGCACCTTGGTGCGCGGGCGGCTGCCTGGCTGACGGCGCCTGAGGAACCTGCGCCCCCCTCGCTGCTGGCCGAATCGCACGCGGCCGAGGCCGACGCTGCGACGGTGGCTGGCCTCTGACTTGGCCAGCACCACCTCGAGCCTGCAGGGGACGATACGCAGGGGGCGCGGCGCGAACGTTAGCACGACGCAGCACCTCAAACTGCTCGCGCAGCGCCCTCTGGTTATTCACCAGGGTGACCGTCTCCTGGAGGTGTCGACATCCCTCACCTCCAAAAAGACCAGGACCCGTCATAGGCGTACGCAGTAGCCTATTGTACAGGTCCTGAGACGGGCACAGATTGTCCAGGGCAAACGTGCGTCTTGCCCGGACACTCCTGGTCACCGCCCGAGTCATACAGTCCAGCGCCAGGTTAATACCATCCTGGATGGCTCGCTGGACCGTGACCGGACTTGGCTGGCGCGACGCGGATGCCGTTACTACCCCCTGTAACAGCTGGGAGACGTGGGACAGAGCGGCAATCGAAGCCCTCCCACTCTCCTCCGCATCACGCAACGCGGTATTCGCCGAACGCAACGCGTTCGAGCACAAGACCCCCGTGTCAGAACGGGAGCCTGGCCGCGCATCCTCACCCAAAGCCGCGCGGTCATCCACGCTGGGCTTGGGTACCACACCGTACCGCTGGTAATCCAGGGGCACGATGCGACAACGCCTGGCCACCTCGCGAGGGGCCTTCGCGAGACGTCCACTCGACTTAATGGACGACTCCGCCGCCTCGAACATGTCAACGACATGCTCCGCCAGCGGCAGAGAAGGCATAGCGTTAGCAGTCGGTTTCCCAGCTAACCACGGCCTGTGGTCACGCTGGCTAGCCGACTGCTCCACGGGCAGATCAGGCCTAACGCTCACCAACCACTGGCAAGCGTCAGACCAATCCTCCTCCGTGGCTAACTGCGAGCGCTCTACAAGACGGGGGCCTTCGTCTTCCTCCTGAGCGCAAGCAGCAGAGCTTGACGGCGGGTACGCTGATACACCTGGCAAGCCAGGGAAAACATGCGGGCCTGACAGCACCGGCATGACAATATCACTGGTTTGACCAGGAGCAGGCGCCGTGGCAGAGCGCGGGGCACATACCGCCCCACCACGGGCCCGGCCAGCACCAGCAACACCCTCGGCAAGCCGAGGTATGCGGTACCGCTGGCCATCAGCAGCGCCCTGGGCCACCACCTGAGCCGCGGACTTTACTCCAGGGTGAGTAAAACCGTGGAAGAAGCCGCCTGTATTCCCCGCGAGGGGTGCACAAACGTCTTCATCCATGTCCACGTCGTCAGACGGCGACCCTAGCAGGTAATCCTCATCACCCTGGTCAGAAAGATTAGACCCCGGGTCAGCAAAGAGAGCTAACCCGGGCTGACCAGGAACGGTGCCATAGGAGGTACTGGCCACCGCGGCGTGCGGATACCCCTGGACTGATAAGCAGCCCGCGGGTTCCAGCGACAACCGTCCACGGTCCCCTATCGGCGCGGCAATAAGCCTGCTGCCAGGGTCGTGGAACGCCCCCTCTAATGGGGCCACCTCTGAATCGTCGAACAACGGAAGCGGTCTAAGGAAAACCGATCCAGAGGCGGGGATTACCTGCTCCGAAGCCGATGATGAGGACAGTAAAGGATTTGGTCCAGGAAGCATGCCACGAAGCAACTCTGGAACCAAATCCTTTATTGTCCTCTTCATCTCTCCCAACATCTCGGTCGGGAAGGCCTCCATATCCACCGCGGACGAGGCCTTCCCCTTACCCTTCCTACTTACAACCTCTCGTTTCCGCTTCTTCTTCTTCTCCTCCTCTACCACCTTGTCCGTCGCCTGCAAGCACAAGAATTCGGACATTAACTCGCCCCCCCCAGTGCTTACATATCTCACAATTACCCGAGGGACCACAAGGGCTACATTGATAGCAAAGATGAGGCAAGAACTTATCATGCAGAAATCGTCCACAGGACGCGCAACCCGGTCCCTGAAACAGGGCAAAGGACGAGGAGTATGAGCAAACTAGTTAAGCTTAGACACTCAAACCAACTCAAAGAGAAGGAAAACGATCATAAAGATCAATATACATCAGAAACCAGCATTGCAACTTGAATTGCTGATAAATACATAGCCAGGCTGATTATGACGTCATTAATCCCGTGACAGGAAAAAATCGATCCCAACAAACATCCAAGTGCGAGGACGAATTGTATGCTGAATGGATACGTCGACTACACAACCATCAGATACACATAGATAACTCTTTTCTGGCAAAAATTTTAATTATCTCCCTTTGCTTACTATAATTAACATCACCACATTATCAATAACTAGATACCTGACACCTTGTATAGACAAACCATCCAACGTGACGAACCGGAGTACTCCACCACCTGCACGCCTCTTAACTCTCTCCACCTCATGGGGAAGGAATTGGATCAAGAGGGCAAAGCGAGAAGACCTTTATACTAGGCCTCCAACTCACTGGACATAAATCATTTGGTTAGATAACCTAACAGTGTTAGTAGGAAATGGAACCATGGTGGAGAGAAAACTAACTCTCTGCTGCTGTGATGCCACCACCTAGCGTCATACAGACCTGTGGACATAAACAGAAAGAGAAATTAGCCTTAGGTAGCACCGAGTTGACATAAACCAACTAACCAAGGCGCTTATCACGGTAGACGCGAGTCCCGGAAACACAATACACCGGGCAAGAAAACTCGCTAATTTTACTAGAAGTCACCTGATTCAAAGGTCCTAGGTTCCCCTTTGGCGAAGTGATCCTTCCTGCCATCCTAATCAGTGACTATCACTCCAAAATAACACAACCAAGTTATGAAAACAGTTTAAGAGCAAGGAAAAGCTTTTGCACAAAAAAACATGTGTGATCTCTCTGCCAATAATCTAGCAAAAAGGAAGTGCTAGTCTGCGCATGCGCGGTGGTGGGGCTGACATCCGCCAGACTACGCTCTGACTCCCTGCCCAGTAGGGGCACCTAACTGTTTTAATCTGAGTGTTTATTGAGTGAAAGCCAATATTTAGCAATATCAAAAGTATTAGGGAGGTAAGTATACTCTTGAAGTGAAATCATGGTTACACCCTTCTGCGCCTAGCATTTGGGTATATTTCTGGACTGTCTTATTATTATATATCTATTTTTGGTTATGTCATGATCGTATATTATGTCATTTAGGTGCATATCGAGCTTTGATTTAAACACGCTGAGCGTGGGTGCCTCGACCACAACAGAAGGGAGCGAGTTCCATGTGTTAATAATTTGGGTTGGGAAAAAATGCCTATGAATTTCTTTTCTGCTGCGTTTAGTGTTCAGCTTGAATGCGTGACCTCTAGTACGTGTGTTACTTGATCGCTCAAAGAATGTGTTTTTGGCAATGTTGTAATCATCATGGATAAATTTGTATGTTTCGATTAAGTCTCATCTACGCCTTCTGTATTTTAGTGACATGAGATTCAAAGCCTTTAACCTGTCTGTGTAGCAGTAGTTTCTCAAATGGGGAACAATTTTAGTGGCTCTGCGCTGGACCCTTTTGATTATACAAGATTGTCTTTCAAAACGAGGAGACCATATGCAGTTACAGTATTCCAAAATTTGACAGACTAGTGATTTGAATAACAGGGTAAGCGTGTTTTCATCTATGTAATTGAAGGTTCTGTTAATTAGACCAACTATGCTATTAGCCAAAATTCATATGGGTATGCCGTCTGGTCCATGACTTTTATTTGGGTTTAGTTTTTTAGTTTGGCTTCAATATTCTCTGGGCTTATAGAAATGTCTGGTAAAACAGTGTTTGTGATATTGGGGATATTTTCAGGCATTGTATTTATGTTCTCTTCTGTAAATACGCTTGCAAAATAGATGTTCAAAACTTCTGCCTTTTCTATATCATTTGTACACACTTGATCGTTTGAATATTTAAGTTGGCCTACTGTTTCCTTGAGAGTTGTTTTGCTTTTGACATATTTCCAAAAGGACTTGGGTTTTTTCTTGCATTCTGTTGCTATATTTCGTTCAAATAACCATTTGGCTTGTTTGATACATGATGTAGAATTATTCCTTGCCATTTTATATTGATTATAATCACCAGAACTCTTTGTTTTCTTGTATTTTTTGTACAGTTTGTTTTTTGCTTTAAGGGTGTGTGTGGCACTGGAAGTAAGCCATAGGTGTTTCCGTTTACTCGACTTGTTTGTTTTTGGGATGTGCTGATTTAGCATTGTGGCTAAGATGTTGTAAATAAGGTTCCATGCTTCTGGTGTATGAAGTTCCTGCATGTTTGTCCAGTCAATATTGCTGACTTCCCTGCGCATGTCGTTGTACCTACCTTTATTCAGCAAAAGTTTGGGTAAATTTGATTCAGTTGAAACATTAAATATATAGGCATGAAGGTTTATTTGTAAGACATCGTGATCGCTTTTTCCTAACCGGGCTAGATGAAATATGTCATTGATAATGTTTGTACTGTTTCCCAAAATGAGATCTAAAATACTTGATTTCTGGTTTATCTTGTGTCTTATTGGTTTTAACACAAACTGGTGGAGAAAATTGTATCTTATGGTGTTGATAAAGTTGTCACTATCATGAGAGACCAAATGACCAGTTGATATCTGGGAAGTTAAAGTCTCCTGTAATAAAATGTGGTCTGGTTTTAGTTTACTAGTGTTGTTTATTAGGGCCATGAGATTTAAATTGTTGTCTCTATCACTGTTGGGACTCCTATAGATACATCCTACTAAAACATTTTCTTTATTCTGGGTAGTCCATGTACACCAAACTGACTCTTTGAAAGAATCGCCACTTAGCGTCTCACAGGGTTGGGCTTGTAGTAGTTTGTGGCTGTAGATGGCAACTCCCCTAGCTAAGTTATTATTAAGAAATAAATCATAGTTATCTAGTTGCAGTTCACTTAATTTGATGCTTGTGCTGGGATCTTGGTATTTAGGGAAAACTTCAGTGATACATATAACAGCTCATGGGTTTCATGGACTATTGCTTCAAGTTCATTTCTTTTATTAAGTAGATTATCTGCATTGGTGTAGATGCTTATGTCTGTAGGTAGAGTTTTCTGTGCAGTGGATGTCTTCCCGATAATATATATCTACTATTATTGTGCCTTTCAATATTGTCTTCTTTTTGGAGATTTTGATTTGACTGAGGCATTGGTTTGTTCATATTTCATCATCATCATTTTACGAAGCATAAGCCATTGGCTTGTTATTGCCTCAGTGTTTTTGTTGTTGTATGGCTTGTTCAATCCAATTCATAATTTCCTTCCTTGAAGTTGACTTCCAGTTTGTTCTTGAACGATCGGACTGTTGTTGCTTAATTAAGTCTCCTCAAAACCATTTGGTTTAAGACTGACCATTACCACTCTGCTGTCAATATTCCATCTTTTGCTGTGTCAATAACAAAGAAACTGGTGTACATTTTGCAACAATTTTGTTTAGGATGTTGCTGTCTACAACAGCAAGCTCCTCCTGCAAATCTGCCAGAACATTAACACAAATCATCTTTTAATTTAATTTGAAATGTAAAATTCTGAAGTCAGATTGGCAAGGGTTAACACTGATTTGTGGAAATGCTGTGGTGCAGATGGGTGTTCCCCACGTTATTTGCTTTGTGACGTTTAGAAGTAGCATTCCGTATTGTGTATGTTTCATTTTTATTTATGCTGTTATAATCCAAACGTTCCGTTTCTGTAGAGTGTGGCAGTTCATCTGCTAATGGTGAAAAACGGGTTACTGAGGATGCATTTACTGTGTTTTGGGGTTTGCAGATGCCTGGATTTTTGGTGAACCTTGGTAATACTATGAGTTGGTCGAAGCCTGAGTGTTTATATGTGACTGGTAATTTACCTGATAGATCACAGGATTGTAAATCTAGCACCTCCATATCCTTCCATTTCGAAAATCCTGTAACAGGTAATAATTTATGTAGTCTTGGATGTTGCTGGATAAAAGATTAATTCCTGATTTGTTGTGGTGAACATTCGTTACATTGTCCCAGAATAACTCACCGTATACTTGGCCCTCTTCGCAGGGAAATAAATAAGAGTGGTTAATGAATGTTACGGAGAGCCATGCAGCCAGGGATTCTAATCGAGTATTGAACTCACAGACCAGGTCATTTTCGTGTGGTTCGTTTGGGCGTGGAAGCAGGGATGATACAAATACCTGTGTTTCAGGGGACTAGCGCTGGATCATCTGTACGAGTGTTGTATAGTCCTCTATCATTCTATCAAGACTCTTACTTATGGGGGGGGGGGGTAGTCAGTACAGTCAAAATGTTAAACCTACGCTCAAATTCAAAGCCCTGTGATTAATCTCGAATGATATATTGCATCATGCATGGCAACGAAAACTAGTAACAATAGATCTTTCGTATGATAGCGTTTTTACAGGACAATATGTAGCAAGTATTATTTGTATAATTCCCAGTGAGTTTTACCTGCAGACAGAAAACGACAATAACAATGTACTTTTTGTCTAGTAACGATTCGAAAAAGTGTTGTTTTGAACAAGGGCGCTGACATTTTGGTTAAGACTGAAAGTCGGATTCTTCGGATTGGCACACTTGACCTGACAAAAAGTTAACCTTGTAACTTGTAACTTGTAGAAATCATAACCTCCTTCGTAGGAGAACCGCACTCACATGCGTAAGAATCCTAACGTCTAAACACTGTCATCACAGTTTTTAACACTTTACACTTAATACGGTTGTCCGATTTAGAACGGTTGTCCGGTTTAGGACCACTAGTACGATGCCAAGCTGACTATGTACATATCTATCATCAATCACCAGGACTGTCAACGGGAAAGAAGACTCAGTAGTCTTTAAAAAACATCCACCTTTTAATTAGTACTGAGGCATACAACAGCCATATATTATGTATGAGTAGAAGAATCCAAAGTACTGGTAGGAAAATGTAACCTAAGAGTTAAGCTCTAGAAGATAGCTGTAATGTAGCGAATGTGGCCAGATTTGGGCTGCTAAGTAAAGTAAACCTGTGAGTGTGTAAAAGATATGTCAGCCATCTGGCATGATACTCTAATGCACCCAGGAAGTCTGTTGTTAAAAGCTCGGGATCTAGAGTCCTTGTACAATCCAGAATCAGTTGGATTACTTCTTCAGCTGAGTAGTTAGCAATACCGGTCAGACAATATTTCTTAAGGCATGCGTCTATAGACTCAATGGCTGACAGCCTTACAGGTTCTAGAGTGGGACATCTGATTAGAAAGTGTTCCAGTGTCTCCTGTTCTGATTTGCACAACAGACATAGCGAATCCGAGGTCTCCTGCTTAAATCTGCACTTGTAGGATGTACGTCCCAGTAAGGAGCTTCAGTTTAATGGGGATACGGGCCACATCTCTTTCAGAGGAATAATCTGCTTCTAGAACAGGATGCAGCTTTTCTGGAACAAAGACAAGCTCGTTCAAGTACCTAAGTGATTTATACAGTGGTACTGTGCTTGTAATCTCCTCTTTCCAGTATTGCTGTATAGCTCTTCTAATCAGGGACTTCCACTTTGCTTTCTGAATTGGATCATCTAAGTACACATCAGGATCTTCTAATCCGTATTTATGAGTCATTTGTTTTAGCTCTATGAACCAACTGTGACTGTCAATAGATTTAACCAACAGCTGCCGTCTTGCTATTTTCTTTTCTGTTGAGGATTCTGGTAAACTGCAGATGGAATTAAAGAGCATCAGTGCTTTATGATGCACGTGAGCCTCAACAGGAAGAACACCTGATAACATATATACTGCTGGGTTGGCAGTATTCTTTGGTAATGACAGAGGCTATTTCAGGAGTCGCTTTTGGTACATTTCCAGATTAGTCAGTTGTTGCCCCTTGGGAAGTTTAACTTCGAGCCCGTAAGTTAAAACTGGTGCTATATAGATCTTAAAGAGATGGATAATTGTCACTGGGTCTAGGCCGTTATGGCCCTGAAATCCAGAGGAAAAAAGACTATATGCTGTACGTCGAGCCTTCTTTATGTTTTTATCTACATTCTCAGCTGTATTCTTTCTTAGTGAGGAAGCTCTGGTTACTCCCAAATGAACGTTGGAAGTTTCGCTTGGCATTTGTTGGTCTTCTAAGAAGAATGCTTCTCCAGACTTGTGTTTACTGGAAGGGCAGATCGCAATTGACACACTTTTTGTTGACTGAAGCTGGTATCGCTCCCTGTTGGCAAAGTCAACTGCAATATTCGTAAGATTCTGCACATCGACACTTGTAATACTCATCAGAGAGATGTCATCCGCACATTCACTATTGTTACATACGGTGGTTCCAATACGTGCTCCCATGTTGGTTGCTCCTAACCTGTGAAGTAATGGATCGATATACAGTTTATACAGGTCTGTGCTAAGTATGCCACCTTGCCTGCCTCCTTGGAGTATCTCAATGGGGGCTGACTGTACGCCCTTCCATTTGATCTGTGATGTGGCTCCTAGATGGATACTTTGTATGAGCTTCCAGTGTTTATCATCCACGCCTACATGAAATAACCTCCGGAGAAGATGGTTATGGTCGACCACATCGAAGGCTGCCTTTGCATCCAGAAGGATCAGATGCGCTGAATGGTTATTATCATGCGACTCTCTGTAAAACTCTTCCACCAGGAGCGAAGCATGCATGGGAGACACCCCTGCTGTAAATCCTCTCTGAGATGAACATTGACTTCTCTCAATCTTGTCTTTGATCCTACTCTTCAGAAGCGCCTCAATGATTTTTGTGATTATTGGCAAGACTGTAATACTTCTATAGTTCTTTGCTTCTGTGGGTGTTCCTTTCTTCTTATAAACTGGTGACAAGAGTCCTACTTTCAATGAGTCTGGAATACCACCATTTTTTAATATCTGGTCGATCAGTTCACGCAGGCATAGGAGGAGATCTTCACCAGCATGAATAATGTTCTCGATCATAACTCCATAGATGTCTGCCGCTTTTCTTCTGTTAATAGCGGAAACAGCCTCTCTCACCTCTACTAAAGTAACTTCTGGGACGTCATTATTAACTACTATCTGCTCTATAACTGAGACTTCCCTCTTGACAAGGTCGTGATAAGACTTGTCGTAGGATTTATTGCATGTGTCAGGAATGGCTAGTTTTTCAAAATAAATCCTGAAGCCATCAATTACACTGTCTCCGGAGTAGTGATCGGTATCCACATAGAGGTCATTGACAAACACATTGCCCTTCTTTCGCTGTTTGTTTATCAGCAAATGAAATGTTTTACTGTCGAACTGACGAGCCTGTAGAATGTTGGACTTGTGTTTCGCATTCTGCCAAGCCAGTTCCACCCTACATGCTCTCCTGAACTCTTTCTTACATTCTTTCTTCCCTATACAGGATATGCTGTCGCTATCTTTTGGCCTTCCTTCTTGAGTCCATAGCTTGCCTGCTGATCGCAGTTTCTTCATGGCATGAGCAATCTCAGTGTTCCAGACTTTTAGCTTTAGCTTGCTGTTGAATCACTGCTTTATTGGTGTTGATTTTTTTGCAGACACTAACATTAACATGCATAATTCTGAGACTATACTACTGATCTGTGAGGGGTTTTCAAGTTGAAGATTAGTTCTAATGACATTCATACCGCTAGATATCAGAGCAGCATATCTGTGTTTATCGGTCTTTTCCCATTTGATTCTTGGGTGATTAGCATGAGAAGTTGTCTCAGCTACTTTACTTGTGGCAAAAGCAAAATCAAATGACATCTGTATTGGCATGTGGTCAGAGGTATTACATGAGCTATCCACAAGAACCAGCTTATGTGTACGCATAAATGGCTGCGGGATATTGTGGAGGAAATAATCTATTTCTGAGCATTCTTCGCCTTTTTGGTTTAGGAAGGTCTTTCCGGTAGTAGAATACTTCAGTTGGCACTCTTTGATGAAATTCACCAGGCAGTGTCTGTGTTTTGAGTTGTCAGCTTTGGAGAGATCTTCATTTAGATCACCTCCAATAACTATGTAGTGGGTTTCTGTATATTTTGGACAGATTTCGAAGAGTTGGTCCACAGTTTCGCAAAATTCATCTATATGATCCTTTCCTCCACCCCTTGTTGGTAGGTAGACCGAGGCTATAAGATATTTCTTGTTTTTGCCATCAGTTAGTTCTATGCATTGAATTCTCTCTTTCCCCTCCTGGAGCAGCAAGATCTGGTTATTCAGCTCGAGACTCCAGAATATGGCTACTCCACCGTACCCTCGTGGCAAATTGATTGGGGGTAGAGGATTGTTTATGTCTACTTCTTTTCCGACGTAGCCCGCTTTTTTTGTGACCTCACTTAATGTATCAATCTGTGACTCAAATAACCAATGTTCTTGTATCAATGCAATCTGATTGACTTGCAACAGACTATCGATGGCATAAGCTGATGTTTTTATATTCTTACAGTTGAAGGCAACTACATTCAGGGGTGAAGATGATTTAACTAAGGTTGATCGTTGTGGTGTTCTCCCAGGCCTAAAAAAGAATGTTCAGATATTTCTGCGGGAGGCTGTGTTTGTTTCTCTACTGTATTCGGTGCCATAGATGGTGATTGTATAGACATAGTCGAACTTGTGACTGGTGGCTGCGGTTGATCTGAAGTCGCTGCTCCATCACTGTTTTCTGGAGCTGCAGTCGGTTGTTGACTCAGAGCTGTGTGTAATATCTGGTTGACTACTGACTTCATCTTTGACGAGTCATCACTCTTTCTGGTCGAGTTGACATAATCATAGGACACAAGTGTTGGGGCACCATGATAGGTGGTGGATGTAACTGATGAGTTATCCCACTATGCATGGCTGCAGATGACCCGACATCTGTGAGCCTAATAGGCTCCAGCTGTTGGACGGCTGGATTATTTGGCAGTTGCTGATTTGTCAAATCAAATGCCTGTGGCGATTCCATTGTCATGCTTCCAGGTGGTATTTGTTGACTTGGGTGCAGTTGTCGCTGCTGTGACCGTTGTTTCATTAGGCTAGCACTATAATGTGACTGTGGGCCCGTTATTTTATGATTTGACAGAAACTGAGGATTAGTTGTGCTCGGGCCACACACAGTTTGTTGGTTACTCTGGTCAGTACTTTTTCTTGCATGTTGGTCTTCAGTTGCAGGACCTTTAACAGCTGGTTGATGTGAATTCACATGTCTCAGCCTGTTAGGTAGATTATGCTTGTACTGGAACTGCCGCCGGTTAACAAACACCCTACTTGGCTGGGATTGTTGCTGCCGTTTACCGTCCAGTGCCCTGACATTACTATTGTGTCGGCGGTCAGCACTCCTTGGTTGGAAGTTTCGTCTTACTTCACTCGATGCATGTGAAACAACTTCTGTAGGGGCATGCTGGTGTTTGTTACCAAGTGAAGGCTGCTGACGTTTTGCATATTCTGAATAGGAGTTAGTCACAATTCCATAATGATGAACACTATCTTTGGTTCTCTTCTGCCTAGGGCCAGCACACATGTCCGGTTGATGCTGATAGTGAATTCTATTACCGTGATCCTGTTGGTATCTATTTATGCCCTCATATTTAGACTGCGTCAGCAGTGCTGGATAGTTCGCATATTCATGCTGGTGAGGGTTCTGTCCTGAAGCAAACCTGTCTCTTATGCGTTCTATAGGCACTCTATTGGTTCTATCATGACTTCTATCTTCTTGAGACTGTTGATATCTATTAACCCCTTCATATGAGCAATGGTTAGTCGAAGCGGTATTAGTAACACAATCAGAGTGATGAGTGTTTTGTATTTGTGCGGCCCTGTATCTAAAACACGTACGTAAAACGTGACGTCGTAAAAGAATCCTCGTTGAAGTTACGCGTGACAACTCGTTCAAGAAGGCGAATATAGTTCACCACGAAAAGCGAACATAAATAGGCGAACATTCGAGGAACATTTTCCTTCCTGAACTCACCGTAATATCTGCCTTTGTTTATATCCGTCCGGCCATTTCCGCTCAACTGTTTTGGTGAGCTCCGCCCAAATTTCCTAGGGCGGAGACAAAATTTCCTAGGGCGGAGATGGTCAAAATGTATGTGTAGATTACCCGCACAGTATTATACAATTAAATTACAACTCCAACTTATATGTATGTAATACTATACATTTGATAACCGAAATCATTGGTCCTATTTTAATCTCGCATCATACATAGCTAGGCCCTATCAGTTTTCTGACGATGACAGCGACGGCCTGTAACAATGTTAAGTTTTTGTTTTATAGCACAGCTCAGAAATAACTTAAAACGTTTCCAAAACAAAATAACACGTACATTGTACTGTTAAATAAAGCCATATAACATAAGCATGATCAGAGAGAAGGGTGGTCAGGCGCAGATCCGGGCACACACATAATTCCGCAAATATTGGTAAAACATAATAATTTAACAGCCATTTAATGGTCCATATTTATCTCCGGAATTGTATGAGCGCACATCTGAGAGCATCCAGCTTTCAATCTTCTTTGTGGTGGTGGGGGTGGGTGGGTGGGGGTGGCGGGGGGGGGGGGGGAGAGGGTGGAGACACATGGCCAGCCGGTTCTGACAATCTGTGCTAGCGCACCACCTCACTTGTCAGCCTGCTAGCATACATACATGTCCTACAATTGGGGAAACTGCATATCCCAGACCATTTCATGTCAATGTTGCCCAATGAAATATCCATTAAGAATGCACTGCTCCACAATACAGAAATTTAGATGTTCTCTAAGAGCATCAAGATTTCACAAAATCTCGGTGGGTGCACCCCCACCCCCCCCCCCCCCCAACCACACACAGATACACCGATTAGCAGATGGATGGATTCTTACACAAACCCAATTTATTTGTAACTCGTTAGTCAGGTTTTAGTTCTAGCCCTGGTGTTTTCTGAATACAAATGCAGGAGATGCCATCTGAGAGTATCTAGATTTCCAAATTAACCAACTGGTGGAGGACTACTGAACCCCCCTCCAGTTGTCGGGATGTTGGGTGTTGGGAACCATTTCTGAACAAATCCTATCAGAATATCTTCCAAGAAACTGATGACGATAAGTTTGACATTGCTAAATTTGCGTTATTTATAGGCGGTACATGTAAGCTATATCTTTAAAATTTGAAAATTAAAATGCTGATCAGTAATCAAAATTGGAGGTTTTGATAAATGCTGAGCTTTCGAATAAGAGGCCCTTGTAGAATCTTTGTCTTGATCATAAAGACGATGATGACGATGACGATTACTTCATCACAAGGAAACCCTATTTAGCTTAACCTGGGACAAATCATCTGCACTCTTGTCTGCGCATGTGATCAATCACTATAATTATTATCAAAACAGTTGGGGCCAATAAACGGTGAGTTGTTCCTCATTCATCTCTCAGCACGCGTATGCAATCTTGTTTTGAAATGATATGCGCTCAATTATCAAAGTGAGTGGTGAGATAAATGATCACTAATTAGCTTACAGCCATCCGTTTGATCAATCAGTATTTACGCAGTAATCCTAGTATGTCAATTCCAATGCAACCAGAAAAAATATACAACTCTGAACACCCTGAACATGCTTACACTATATCTGAATCTGGAAAGCAACCGATAGAACTAGAAGTGACAATGTGTGAAAAGGACCTTGAGATCAACGATAAGCTAACCTTTCATAAACATGTTGAGATGACGGTTAACAAAGCCAATCAAGTAGTAGGCCTGATCAGACGATCCTTCCACTATCTTGATGGAGAAATGTTTATACTATATTCAAATCCTGGGTGAGGTCACTACTTGAACACGCCAACACAATATGGAGTCCACGATTCAAGACTGATGTAACCGAGACAGAACATGTTTAGAGGCGAGCCACCAAACTGTTACCAGGACTTTATGACATGCCATACGAAGGTAGAATCCATCATCTAAAATTTCCTAGCCTTGTGTACCACAAAATTAGAGGTGATATGATCGAAACCTATAAATTCCTACACAACAAGTACAATGTAGATCTCAAAGAACTGGTTCTGGAAGTGTCAACTAAAACACATGGCCAAAGCTATAAGCTTAAAAAGCGCCATTCAAACACATCACTGCATTCCCATACCTTCAGTAATAGAGTCATCAACAACTGGACCGCTCTTGTTGAGGAAGCTATGTCAGCACCCACACTAAACTGCGTCAAACATTGACTAGACAATTACTGGTCTGTATATTTATATGAAGTGGACCTGCCAGAAGTACTCAAAAGCCAGAACAAATCAGAATGTCCCATCGGTGAGCAACCTAGCACAATATCCCCATAGTCAGTATCTGCTACAAGACAACACCACTGCAATAAAGCTACATTCACCCTTAAGTGGCCAGGCCAGGCGGGCTTGTCCTACCAGTTCAGCCAAGAAGACAGCAATTAAAAACTACAATCTTAAAAATACTGATACGGTGGGTCCGTCCTAACATCCTAAGTGATTACATCAGCAACAATGCCAATAGCTACTCAGCCAAATTGATCTGATAAGGTGGGAATGTCCCACCAATCTGCTTTCCACACATATTAAAATGATCACTAAATGTATTAAGAAGCAGGTTAGCCCTATGAGCCAAAAAGATAACGCTGTCTTGGTCCACGATCCACTACTAGTCCGCAGCCACATACCTGGAATTCTCATCTTCAAATGCTCCTCAAGCACAGAGATAAGGTGGGAATGTCCTACCATTCTATTAGTAGTAGTAAGCTACATGTACATTGTCAGCTGAAATCTGGTGTATTTATACCGGCCGAATGTCCGTAACTACTACCTGTCACATATTGTAGCTCGCGGGGGTATGCGCTGATCCATCCTACTGCTCCACTCCGTTGCACCGCATGTATAGGATGTGCAGGAGGGCTGGTTAGCAACGGTTCTTGGGGTTACAGATCCAGTATCACAAATCTCTGAAAAGTATAAAGACAGACTTCTAGAGCCGGTGGAATGATAATTTTCCAGTGGGGCCATGCGACCATTGCCGCCAAGATTGAACGTCACTGTTTCATCCCAAATATTGGTGTCAGCGGTATGATGGTCCATGACTCAATTTAGGAGCCCGGACATGATAATTAAGAAAAATATATACTATACAAACAATGGTACTCATATTGTTAGCACGAGAGAAAAAATACACAGTACATAGAACTAAGTTGGTGTCTTGTTATCGTGGGTTCGTCAGAGGTACCTCACCGGTCCATATATATCTGTGAGGTATCCCATGCAAGGGAGCATCCTAGCGAGGTCACTTATGTAGTTTAATATAAACCATTATACCCCTAACAAAAATATTATTGTTGCGAGAGGAAAGTACCTTGCATGGGCCTCCGTCACAGGAAAATGCCTTCAACGCTGAAGCGGAGGAAGAGAGCTGGTAAAAAGGGCCACTCTCTTGTTCAAACATATGCTAAGTGTGGTGTGAGTCAACCTAGTGAAATTTTAATTAATGTGATGCACGCTATATTACGTGAAGATGGGGTGGATGATTTCCGAAGAATTCAATACCGTCATCTTATATAGGTCCAAGATACTGTATTGGTAGTTGCTGCTTCTATTTATGCGGTCCTTCTGCTAAATCCTAAACTACCGGTTAGGTGTTAGATTTATATGCTAGCTTTGGGTGCAAGTGGCAGGGATTTCTACCTATCTTTTGACACTGTTATAGTTTTATGCCATGATTTGACGAATAGACGCGATACGGGAATCA
The DNA here is from genome assembly GCA_034401795.1 of Chaetoderma sp. LZ-2023a. Taxonomy (NCBI): domain Eukaryota; kingdom Metazoa; phylum Mollusca; class Caudofoveata; order Chaetodermatida; family Chaetodermatidae; genus Chaetoderma; species Chaetoderma sp. LZ-2023a. The sequence continues at coordinate 53,911,287 of CM067370.1, read as the reverse complement.
AGATTATATAGTTGCTTTATTTTACTACTCAGCATTAACTACTTAGTTGCCAGATTGTCCAGCTTAAAGCTGACATAGCATCTTATATAACATCCCTCCTTTTATAATAAACAAAGTAACTATGTAATAATGAATTTAAAATTATTAACGATGGTTAATTAACTATAGGTAATGACAGTTAGTAAGCTATTTCAAATAAAGTCATTGAAATTGGAAGGACAGCGAGATTCTCTATCACTTCTGGTTACAACTTGAAGAGGACCAGTGGTAGGCTCTGGAGTTGAAGGTGAGAAAACAGTATTGGGAATAATTGTTCTGTTGTCAGCCGATTCTGCCAATGGAATTGGTTGAATCTTGCGAGGTGTTTCAAATGGTTCAGGGGTTTCACGGATATGTACATGATTGCGTCGATATTTATGTCCCTTCATGTGAACCACATAACTACGAGGAGCGGCTTCAGCTGTGATGGATGCTGGTTTCCACTGATGATCTTTCGGAAAGACATTTACACGAACAGGCTGTCCGATAGACAATCGTGTTAACTGGTTTGCATGTCTGTCATGATACGATTTGGCGACTTTCCGCTTATGTATGACATCTGCATCAACTCTTAGTTGAAGACATGGTTTGTACAGTTCTGGTACACATGGTAAGAATGACCGGGTTCTGCGCGACATAAGACGTTGAGCAGGAGATGAAGTTATGTTTGTTGATGGCGTGTTTCTCCACTCGAGTAGAGCTTTTCAAATGTCTCTCCCGTCGTCAACAGCTTTTGTAATGTGTTTTTGCAATCTTTACTGCCGACTCTGCTTTGCCATTGGAGCGAATATGATATGGACTAGAGATTAGATGTTCGAAATCCCAGTCTCGAACAAAGGATTGGAAGTCTTTCGATGCATAATTAGGTCCACCGTCCGAGATCAGAGAACATGGTACACCATGTATTGCAAACACAGGTTTCAGTGTACTGATTAGGCATTCTGTAGTCATAGATTCAAGGTGCATTAGTTCAATATAATCAGAGTAAATGTCGACAAGTACACAATAGTGCTGCTTGTTGACTTCGAAACAATCGGAAGCTACAATTTGCCAGGGTACTTTGGGTATTGGGTATGGCAATAATGGTTCTTGCTGTTGAGAGGGTTGATAGGCCTGGCAAATCTTGCACTTTTCAACTGCTTCTGTTAAGTCACTATGCATCTGAGGCCAATACATAATGTCATGGGCTGACATTGTTCCATTAATTCCCAGGTGTGATGCATGCACGTGAGTGATCATGTCATTACGTATTTTCTTAGGAATCATGATTCGAGTTCCTCTGAGAATGAGACCATTCTGTGTTGCCATTTCATCACGGTAGGGCCAATATTCGCGAATTGTTAAAGGAACATCTGTTCTATCATTGGGCCAACCAGTGGTGATCATGTGAATTAAGTCCTGCATAGCCGGATCTGCACACATTTCTAACTGAATACATCGCAACCGTTCGTCATTTACGAAGATAACGTCATCATTACGAGTCTGCTCAAGATCACGTTGGAGCTTTTCTTCCAAAGTGATTTGATACACAAGGTAGTTGGGTGTAATTGCACTTGAGTCTTGCAGGTAGGGATGCGCGAGACAAAGTGTCTGAAATGTACAAAGCTGATTGCTGCTTGTCACATGTCATTCAGTCAGTGGCACAATATATACTTGTTACTATCAGCTAATATTTGTCATTGCATATCATATGCCATCGATTAAGTGGCGATTACTCTACAAATAACACATACAAATCAAGTATTGTACAAAGCTATAAATCATTACTTATCAGCTTATCATATACCATTATGTCAGTGGAGATTACTCTATTAGTATCACGAGTTACTAATGACAAATTGTCATAAGATGCACTGGCAACACCAACATGTCTGGCAAAGATTCGCTATTGAAAGGAAGGACGTCCTCAGTAAGAGGTAAAGAAGGAGACGATCAAGAAAAACACAATAAAGAGAGTTGGACATAAATGTGAGATGTGTAAAACAAAATTCACGGATGACAATCAGAGATGCTAGAATGCGAGCGCTGCTGCAATCATTTATGTAAGAGGAAAAAGCGCTGATAAATCTAAGAATGGAGAAAGAAGTTGAAGAAAGATGTGAAGCCTTTCTAAACAAAATATAAGAGCAGGTACAGAAATTAGAAAGAGCGATTGTGAAGAAAATGGACGTAGAACAGATTAAAACATTTATTGAAGAGGACAAAAAGCAGGAGGGTGAAGCTAGTGAGCCAGTTTGCCTGAAGGAGGTGTAGAGCAGACTGCAGCCCTCCTAGAAAGTGAAGAGAAAATGTGTAATATAATTATTCACAGATGTGAAGGGTCACTAAGTGAAAGAGGAAAAGTTAGACAAGAGCACGGTGCGACATATGTCAAAGAATTGTGTAAAATACTGAACACCCCCGGTGATAAGGTTACAGGTATTACCAGATTAGGCAAGAGATATTAATAAAATAGAAACAAATATAAGATTAATGAGAATCACATTTGAAATGAGAAAAACAAAGGAAACTTTATGATTCACGTTAAAATCCAGCGAAAGCCAAAGAGAAGTTACAAAAAGTTGGCATTACACATGCTATAACCATCAAAGAAAAGAATTTTGAAGAAATTAGGAAACTAAATCAAGAAAATGAAATGGGCGAATTCAAGTACATTGTACATGGCTCACTGTGGGAAAGAAAGGTGGTGAAAGTGAAGAGAAATGCAGTGAGAAATTAGAGGGGAAAGTGTCATGAAGCTGTAAATAAGATTGTAAATATGTTTAGAAACAAAAATCTACATTTAAATGCTCACAACAAGAATAACGAATTGAAACCAGTAATTAGGATGAAAACACGGGCATAAAAGACAAAAAGGAGATGTGGAGGGTCTTACCCTGCCTGCCCAATGTTAAGGATATGAAATGTCTATCGCACGCACGAACGCACGCATGCACGCACGCCCGCCCGCCCGCCCGCCCGTCCGCCCGCCCGCCCGCCCGCCCGCCCGCACGCACGCACGCACGCACGCACGCACGCACACACGCACGCACGCACGCACGCACGCACGCACGCACGCACACACACACATGAAAGTCCCAGTAACACAGCAGAAAATGTTTATGAACTGAGAAATCTCATCCAAGTAGCATGCAACTGACAGGATGAATTTACTCAACTCCTGCATATGGGGGACTTAAACCATCTAGACATAAATTGGGATACATGGATGCCACCAAAGAAATAGGACGCAAAGTCATTCATTGAGTACCTAAGAGATGGCTATTTATATCAAATTGTGAGGGAGCCCACACGGACAAGGCTGAACAACACTCTAGTGCAATAGACCTGATTTTGACAAATGAAGAATTGATAAAAAGCCTGGAACATCTCACTCATATTGGATGCAATGGCCACAGTGTTTTAACATATGTATATTACCAGCATATAGAAGGGACACGCAGTAAGCAAATTAGAAGAAACCTTTTCAAAGAAGATTATGAGTTGGTGAAAAAGGATCTAGATATTGACTGGGAAACAGAACTGAAAGGGTTAAATACTACAGAGGCACTGGAAAGTCTTATGGTAAAGTACGATCAAGTACGAGAGAAGTACATCCCAAGATCGAATAATAAGGGTAAAAACAAAGAGCAAAGGTTGGTCTATTTGAACGAGGTATGAATGAAAAAGATTAGAAAGAAACACAAGAGACAAGAGATGGAAATAAACATAAAAGGAATCAGGAAAATGATATAGGTCAAATGCAAAGAGGAATCCTAAGATATTTTGGAAATATGTCAATTCCAAAAGGCCAGTAAAACAGTAATTGCAGAGCTAAAAGTAGTAAGAAATAAATATAATGCAGGGAATAAAGATTGTTAGTTCGTATAAAGAGAAAGGGGATTTCCTGGCTGACTTCTTCAAGAGTCAGTAACTGAGTGATGATTTCCATGATGCAAATTTTACAATTGAGGAGGTGATGAAGATATTGAAAGGGACTATGAAGAACAAAGCACATTGCCCAGGATGGAGCCCATCCAAATGTAATCAAGGAATTGAGAGATGTGTCCTGTAAACGTCTGACGCCGATCTTCAGCAAATCCTTAATAGAGGGAGTAGTATGGGAAACATGGAAAACTGCTAATGGAACAGCACTTTTCAAAAACGGGATATAAATCAGAACCTGGTAACTGCAGACCAATTAGCGTGACAAGCATTCTATGTAGTGAAGCATATGGACAACATGGCCAGAAATAATCTGTTTAGTAAATCCCAATTTGGATTCCTGCCTGGATGATTAACTACCATACTGTTATTGAAAGTCATGGAGCACTGGACTTATCTCATGGATAAAGGCATAGATACAGATATAGATACAGTGAACATGGACTTCACGAGTCGTTGACACTGTCCCACATTAACCGTTACTAGGAAAGCTAAGAGGTTATGGCATACGTCAACTTCCTGTCAAACAGACAACAATTAAAAAGTTGTATATAGTTTCATCAGATAGCAGGTATGTGACAAGTAACATCCCTCAGGATGTTGTGAAGGCAGCAAAATATCTCTTTGCAGACGATACAAAGCTATACAAAAAAATAAAGGGTACATATGATGAGGAGTATCTGCAAAAAAGATTTGGATGCACTTCAGACCTGGAGAGACAAATAGCTATTGAAGATCCATTCGGACATATGTAAAGTAAAAAAAATACAAAGGCAAAAACGCAAGGCGGAAATAAAGAGAGAATATCATTTATATAAGTTAAATGGAGACCTGGTGACAATTAGGAATGTAAATAAGGAAAGAGGTATTAGAGTGGTCATGGACAACAACCTATCATTCAAGGCAAACAGTATAATGGGGTCAATAAGAAGGACGTTTACCTATCCTGATGATGATATATTCATCTACCTATTTAAAGCTTTGGTGAGGCCGCATCTTGAATATGCAGTCAGTGTGTGGGGACCACAGAGCAAGACGGAAACCCTGATGGTTGAAACTGTACAACGGCGGGTAACCAAGCTTGTCCCCATGCCGAGACTTGGACTACTCTATCTGACTTAGAAAGCTTGGTCTACTAATGCTCAAATAGAGATGACTGAAATGTGACATGATTGAAGTTGATAAAATCCTTAATGTAGTGTATGACACAGAGATGACAGACAACATGTTTGAGGTAATAGAAAATAGCTCTATAAAGGGCCATAGACTGTTGCACAAGGAAAGGGTGAAACTGGATATAAGGAAGCATGCGTTTACAAGCTGAGTCAACAATGTCTGGAAAACCTACCTAATGCATTAGTAAACATCGATTCAGTGGTTAAATTTGAAGTAGGGCTGGATTAATTTTGGCATGATCAGGAAACTAAAGACAACTTTGCTGCAGAGTACAAAACAATTGGAAGTCACGTGTCTCAGTCGTAAAAGTCAATGGTAAATAAAGAGGTGGAAATACAGGATGAACAGGCATTGTCCTAAGATAATATATGTAATTGGTCACAATCTTGGTAACTGTGTATTTTAATACAGAAAAACCACATGTAAAACATTTTGCTTCACACAACGCTAGGACCCAGTATTATATGAGAGACACTACATGCCAGTCATAACTCATACCATCCACAAGGATCTTGGTGTACACACAGATGAAAACCTCTCCTTCGATACCCATATTAATGCAACTGTATCAAAGGCTAACATCATAGTTTGGTTAATTAACAGAACATTCAGTTATATAGATGAAACCACGCTTACATTGTTATTCAAATCACTAGTCCGACCAATTTCGGAATTCTGTAACTGCATATGGTCGCTCTGTTGTAAACGACGAGCCACTAAACCCATATCCCATAAAAAATTCCAGATACATGGATAGGCTAAAAGCTTTGAACCTAATGTCACTAAAATACAGAAGGCTTAAAGGAGACCTAATTGAAAAGTACAAATGTGTCCATGATGATTACAATCTTAGCAAAAATGCATTCTTTGATCCATCAAGCAACACACGCACAAGAGGTGACACTTTCAAGCTCGCTACTAAATGCAGCAGGAAAGAAATCCGTAAGTAATTTTCCCCAAACCGAATCATTAACATATGGCACTCACACCTTCTGCTGTGGTTGAAGCACCCACCCTTGATATGTTCAAATCAAAACTGGACATACACGTAAATGACATAATATACAACCATGACCTAACCAATTAATAGACATATAGAACAAAATTAGACCTATAACCAAATGCCGGGCGCAGCAGGATGTAACCAAGATTGTAGGCAGCAAACCGAAGCTGACACAGGGAACACCCATCTCAACTACAACACTTCCCCAAAATACTCAGTGACCAGAAAAAGCCAACTAAACATAATTAACAATTGATGATGATGATGATGATGATGATGATGATGATGATGATAGTAATGATGATGTCTCAACTAAGATAAGTCCATTGATCAACCATTGCTGATGATGCCTGTCTAGTCGCATCAATTCACATCCAATGAATAGTGTAATAGAATTAGGATAGGACCGGGAAAGTGTCCATAGAAATATTTTTGGTGTCATTTGTTGCAGAAACATATCCAGAATCATATACTAAAAATCCCCATTGACCCCATTTGGGGAAACTTTTACACCTATCACATGCAACCACACCAGATTACGTAGCTGTAGCAGTCCTGGCTCAGAACGGATGGGTGGTCCAGTAGGTGGGTGAGCTAGACGACTTAAAACTTGTGGTTGCTGGGACTAATGTTCTCAGTGAGGTACGCAATCAGGCTTATCACTGTCTCTATTGACAGAAAACGAAGTTGTATGCCCTACTACGTCTAACCACAGGATCTAGAGTTGGCACTCACGGGTCAGTACCACCTCGGAGGTAGGGATACCCCACTTAGCTTTCATGTTGGGAACTTGCTCGGAGAACGAACAGGCACTCGCTCAGTGGGTGTGACAGTGCTGTACTTCGACTATGCCAAGGTTTGTGTATCACACACCGCTGATGTTGAGCTTGAGCACACGTAGAGCCTGATTCACGCCATCACAGCACCACCTCATCGAGATTCTCATCTGCCTCTTTGATGTTCTGGGTAACCAGAGTTTTCGTGGATATACATGGCAACAGTCTTCTACCACTATAGATGCTTGGCTCTAAATGGAGTCCAGAACTGGAGGTGGGGCTCGGCTCAGTCATGTATCCCAGCTGTTAGGCGAGATTTAAACCACCATATCATAGGGAGGGCTGGTCCAGAGGCGTGGTCCAGAGGGGTGTGGTCCAGAGGCGTGCTCCATTGGTGTGGTTCAGAGGTGTGGTCCATTTATGTGGTCCAGAGGCATGACCCATTGGTGTGATCCAGAAGCGTGGTCCATATGCGTGGTCCAGGAGTGTGGTCCAGAAGTGTGGTCCAGAGGCGTGCTCCATTGGCGTGGTGTAGAGGCGGCATGGTACAGAGGTGTGCTCCATTTGTGTGGTCCAGAGGCGTGTTCCATTGGTGTGGTCCAGAGGCTAGTCTATTGGTGTGGTTCAGAGATGTGGTCCATAGGTCAGAGGTGTGGTCCACGGACGTGGTCTCTAATGGGGTTATTTGGTTCAGAACTATGATTATATACCTAGTAAGATGATTACGGTGGAGTCCTCACAGCTGTGAAAAAATACCATAATATCTGAGGAGATTAATATCAAGACTGCCTCTGAATCCGTGCTTGTTCAACTGGTGACTCAAAACAAAAGGGACCCCATTGTAATTGGCTCCATATACCAATCTACATCACATACCACTGATGACCAACTATGTGATATTTGTCATGCAATGGATACAGAATCCAAACAGCAAACCAGTACCAGTCTGGATAGGCGGTGACCTTAATTTCCCTGATAAAGATTGGAAGAACAACTGCATTGTTGACAATCGGCATCTGAAATCTGTGAACCAACTTTTCATGGATAAAGTTATTGACATAGTCATCCAACAAAAGGTCACTAAAACCCATTAGGTATGATACTACTCTTGACATCGTTGCCCAACAAACTAGATCTAGTCACACATACTACTGCAATCCCTGGACATGAACATGATAGAGTACCGATTGACAGCCGCAATCACCCTTTCAGAGTACGATCCATTAGCTGGCCACTAGTTATACGGTAAAAGCTAATCTTTCATGAATGAAAGCTGACACAGCCGATTTCTCAGACCAATTCTTCCTGAAGTATGTTAATAAGAACAACCCCGTGAAAGATATGTGGCAGGAATGGTCTAACCATCTGACAAACATGCAGAAAATCCATGTTCCTACTGAAAACTCCATCCACCAAGTTCCATCAGCCAGGGATGGCAGGTAAAATCAAATGTCTTGCATGTCAGAAATACAGAGCATGGCAGAACGCAAAACAGGAAAATTCAGAAATAAATTGGGAAAGATACAAAAGAACTAAAATGTGAAACAAGAATGGTCATACGAATGTTTATCATAGCAATGTGTCTGGCATGTTTAGCGAATAGGGGGCCACAAGAAACTTTGGCGCCACATCAAAAGCTCTTGTCACTGACAAAAGCAGGTTTGATCTATAGTGACAGTAAGGCCAAGAGTGACATCCTCAATGAACAGTTCTGCTCAGTCTTCACAGATGAGGACTGTACCAACATTTATTTACTCGAGCCAGTCCATATGCAGACATGCCAGCTATTCATGTATCAGTTCAAAGTTGCTGAAAAAACTTAATCCAAGGACAGCCAGTGGAACAGACATGCTCAGCCAATTGGTATAAACTCCTGATGAAGAATTGCAACCCACCTTCGTGCTCCTCTACACCGCATCATTGAAGTTTGGGGGAATCCCAGACATATGGAAACATGCAAATCTACAACCAATCTTCAAAAAAGGAGATGGCAACAAAGCTGCTAATTACTGCCAAATCCCAATAACGTCCATCTGCTGCAAACTATTAGAGCACATTGTCAGAAGCAGAATTATTGATCACCTCAACAAGGAGAATATACGTACTGATTCCCAACATGTATTCAGTAAAAAAACCCACCAGGAGAGATGGAGTTGAAACTAACAGTTGCCTCATCTATTGATTCTGGAGGCTAAACTAACACCATACTGCTTGGCTTCGCAAAGGCCTCTAACAAGGTCCCACCCCTATGCCTTTTCATCACGCTTCAACTCTACTGAATCTGAGGATATACAGCCATGTGGCTAGAAAATTTCATTGAAGACAGAACACAACAGGTAGTAGCAGAAGGACAAATGTCTTCAGTTGGAAAGGTAAAATTAAAAGTTCCACCAGACTTAGTCTTGGGCCAACGCTGTTCCTTGTCGACATAATTGATATATGCGACAGAAACAACTCCACAGTGTACCTGTTTGCTGACAATACCACTGTACAAGATAGTAAATGCTTAGACAGATGCCGCCAGCTTACAATCAAATATTGATAACTTGCCATGATTGGAGGAGCATTTGCAGATGGAATCTAATGTAGCTAGGTACAACAGCTTACCAGTCACAAATCGTATGAACCCAATCCAGTCAGACTACAAACTGCATGACCACAAATTGGAACCTGAGTGATGTCAAATACTTAGGTCTGCTTTTAACAGATAACCTCAAGTGGAAGAACCAATCCACCACAGCCAAAGCCAACAGGACAAGTGCCTTTGTATACAGGAACTTAAAGGGCTGCCCAGTCAAAGTCCAGACACTCTGCTACAAATGCATTGTAATACCTGATTGGAATGCGCACCCATTGTATGGAGTGCTCATCACAATGAATCCATAAGAGAAATTGAGATGGTACAATGATGTTCAGCATAATCTGCCAGCTAGACATTTAAGCGCCACGGCTCTCATTGAAAAACTAGGACACAAACAACTCCACGAGTATGGGAAAAATGTCAAGTCTATCATGATGTAAAAAATCATAAACAGCCTTGTTCAAGTCAACCGGACAAACCACTGCCATCGTCAAACCAGTATACATAACATGCTAATGGTACTGTATTCCAGAACAGACACAAAGGTCAATTCCTTCTTCCCAACAACAATCCAAATCTGGAGCATCCTCCCCAGTAACGCAGTGACAGGCACAATGGCTGAAAGCTTCAAAACCTGTCTTAAGGGTTGGAGAGCATAACCTGTATATACCTTAAACCAACAGGTTAAAATTTGTAACTAAATTATGCAAATTTGTAATCCATCCATCACATCACAGTAATTGTATTCCCACAGTATTCCTAAAAAGAACATTGAAGACAGTCAAGGGAGTGTAGGTCGTCGGGTAGTGTCGGGCCGTTTCGATGTCTCATGTTGACTCGCCACACCGTAAGTGCATGATGAGTGACGACGCTGGTTAGCATCCGGTCTCGGGGTGATGGACCTTGAACGGGACTGCCCTGTGGGAAACAAAAACTGGCTCCTAAGGCCGGTGGAACTCAATCATTCCGGTGGGGCCATGCGACCATTGTCGCAAACATTAAACACAATGGTCTCGTCCCAAGAGTTTGTGTCACCAGTATGCCTGTCCATAGAAATTTCGTGATCTATGGACTTACAAGATTTGATTTGGTGACCTAAAAATATAAGTCTATACAATGAGTTTACCTAACTAATTGAAAAATATGCTAGATAAAACTACAATAAGTGCATACGAAAATACAAGACATTGAGGCATGTAGATGAACTTTTAAACATGGGGCTCCCGGAGGTACCACACAGACTCGTAGGTCCGCAGAGGTATCCCCGCAAGGGAGGCTCCCGTACATGAGACATAGCTATTTAACTTAATCTAAGTTATTATACCTCTGAAAGGAAGAAGGCTATCTCAGACGAAAAAGTGATGTGCCTCACGTGAGCGCTACTCCTAGTGCTAGTTTGGGTGAGGAGTATTATCCTGGCGTGGACCGTCGTCGCTGAATCCTTGCGAGAGGAAAGTGCCTCGCGCGAGCATCCATCTCGGGAAGGTGTCGCCACGGCTTAAAGCGGGAGAAGAATAGTAGGCAAAAATAGGCCCACTCGAATATTTCAAACAAAAATGCTGTAGAAAGAAAAGACCATACCTAGTGAGATTATGACTATATGGGGTGCGTACTGATTTACGTGAAGACGGAACGGAAGATTCCCGATGGATTCCTTCATCATCGTCTTATGTGATTCCTAATATGCTCGAGTTGGTAGTTGCCGCTTTATTTCTGCGGGCGTTCTGCTTTGCTTAATTCCTTTTAGTTGTTTTCAAAACAAGAATTAGTTTAGGCCGCAACTGGCCGATATTCACCTAGCTATTAGACACGGCTGTCACTGAGAACAGATGTCCGAGGACATCAATACTGTAGATAGCGCTCATACATGTTACTTAGTGGGATCTCCGAACTGGGTGAGAATCCGGACATTCCGCTTCGCAACCACATGAAACATTACAAGACATGGTTTACATTTCACGAAAGCATTATTAGGCCATATCTCCTATCGTTATGGTGGGGGTAAGAGAGACGAATGCACACCGTAAATGTCCTTCCCGTAAGGGCGTGGCAGATCTAAATATCATGCCCAGACATTTGAATAGAATTCGGTGAGAATACGTATCCCGCCCATCACCGGGTCCTATGGAACTAACCGTTTAACCTGTCGTTAGGTTTATATACAAGTTGCCAGTTTTGCACTGCGGTGCGGGAGGGTTGTCAGTAAATAAAATAATAATTAATACATGTGTTTTCGCAGTGCTTTCCTACATTGGCTTAAAGTACTATCTACTAAGTATCCGAATATACACGGGAATGTGTATGTGATACCACACCCTTGCCATCACCGCTCGGAAACCCCAATAGTTTCCCAGAGTCGGATCAGCCAATGGTGCAGATAGGGACGTCCAAACAATTAAGAAGCCACAAGGCTAAGAGGAATATGAAGAGAGACAAAATCTTGGAGTTATGAGTCTTACCGGCGTGCGGGGCTAGATTATCGCACTGCCGGAAGAGAAGAATATATTACACAGTATGTAATGAAGAAAGTGTCTCTAATCATTTTGAACCTATCCTATCGAGCTGAATAGAAAAGGTTTAGTTGGTAGCATGCCGGGATAAACAGAGTTATAGCACAGACAGCGACCTCAGTGAAAAATTGTTGGTGGCAGGAGAAAATGCTGCATATATAAATGTTGCTGTATAGTGTTTCCTACGTACACTGCATTCCTATATTTTCTATAACTTAAGCAAAACAATTTAACGGATGTCCACTGGCCATATACCCACGTAATCTAACCAGAACAAACAATACGGTGGCAATGATTAAGATATATATATATATATATATATGGTAATACAGGTTAACGAACCTACTATAGTGCGGTTAGCAACACATTGAGGAAAATGAAAATAACTATTTAACAAATACAGAAATTATAACTATTGATCCTAAGACCGTTACGGTTCCTTTTAGTCATCGGAACCGTTAGTGCGGATACGAGATAATTAACAAAACCTATATAGAGAAATAATTAAATGGTGAAGTATAGTTACTTGACTATTCGGTAGTCATTCCCAAGTTAGGCTACCGTGTTACTGAAATTGAGACGTAGATCCGTAGTCGACGTGAGATGATGCGCTCTCCGGAAGCTGGAAAGTTCCCGCAAGCTGTTTTCCCGCAAACAAGAGTTCCACAAGAACACTCATGGTGGGAGTGCATCACTTAGTGCTGTAGGCCTAATAGAATGTCTAATGAGCAGTCAGTAAAAGATACGATAGTACTATGTGGTGAAGAAAGTTCCCGTACACCGATGGCACGGATGGAAGGTGTAAACAACCCGATCACTAGCGGGGGTTGTCAGAGGCAAATGAAGATACAAAACAAAACTTCACGGTGCTGGGTACATCAACCAGCTGTGAAGACGCACCGGGCAGAGTTTACTTGCTGCGGTCGAAAGTTGAAAGAACTTACACGATTGGTGCGGCATCATTTGAAAGACCACTTTTAGGCATGGCCGGCAGATCCAACAAGTCATCCATCAAAGAACATCCTGCCTCTACATCTGTAGGCTCACATATTCAGGCCGCAAAGGCCTCACCGCAAGTTTGTGTTCCGAATGTAGATGTAGTATTCGTGATCGATTATCGAAAGTTCCAAATTACTCCCGTAAATGGGGAGTTACAAAATTGTATTAGTGCGGTGGGTTGGAAACTGCACACTACGGGATAAAAACCCCGACTCATAGTGAAGAAAGACGAGTGTCGCGCTTGATAATAGTTGGTACAGCTCCAACCTGTTCGGCCCATGGCCGAGGATGCTCTCGATCACTGGATCGCTTCTCCTTTTATACTCTCCATGACATCACAGGCGCAGGCTTCATCCAATCATCGTTCGAGCAACAGCCAATCAGCACCCAGCTAATAATAGCGTCGTCGAACGTTCTAGAACATTCTAGAAGCTTTATGTCCACGTGATTATGACGTCAGGGCAATATTTTGAAGGTAATCAAGAAGAGTTTTCCTAGATAACTCAGCCATTTCTCAACCGATTTTGAAATGGTTTATAGATTTAGAAAGCACGTCGAATTCTGGACTTGAATAATGCCAGATTTAATGGGAACAGACAATCAATAAGAATTACAGAGTACCAGCTCGGTACACTATAAGCGCCATCCTATCTAGGTCACAACTATGCGCTCCATAGAAACAGCGTCCTGGCGTGCACATGCGCATAATGCGTTTTAATGAACTTAGTCATTTTTCGACACGCTCTCTCTCCCATAGGCCTATATACGCTTATAGCCCTACCCAGAGGGGCATGTTCAGAGAACGAATCCTAGACGGGCGGCGCGTACCCAGCTTAGCTGGTGCGGCCGGTACCCGACCGGTCGATCCGAACTACACCAGCCCTAAAGCAGGGTGGCAGATATATTGATCTTAGATCAGGAGAACGAGCAATGAGCTAACAAATTTTGAGATTCACTTGTTGACAGCGCCTAACGTATCATGTAGATTAAGTCTGGTGCATCTTTCCGCATTCTGCACTACTTGATGGCTCGAACCTGCTGTATGGTCGTTGACAACAAAACACTTGAGCAACCCAGACTTTGATTCCTCAATGCCCCAGGCCACCATCATCTTGTCCAAGAAGATTTGGTTAGTCTTTCTACATAGTGCTGTCGCAGGTTTGAATAGCTACTGCATCTAGCAATATGATGGCATCTATCTTGTGCGTCAACTCCACAAGGCTAAACAGGTGGGAATCTACCAGGTACATGATTGAATTGGGCTCTATTGCCTTGCAGATCATAAGACCCAGTCAATAACATATAGTTAGTCTAATAGTTTAAATATCCCTTAAGTTTATTTTGAATACAGAATTATTGTGGTGATTTTTGGGGTTTTTTTTATTGTGTCATCCAAGATGTATTCCACTGTTACTAGGAATAAATATGTTAAGAGTTTCCTATTCATGTATTAACCTAGATAATGAAGCATACTAGGATTTCGACTACTCAAGTAGTTTGTGAATTTATGAGTGGCTGGTGAAAAAACAATATGTGTACCCAAGCCAAGTGCCTGCATCATTCCAATGACAAGTCATCAGACCAAAGATTTTCGTTTGGCTGTAGAATCTGTGATAAATCTCAATGGACATTTATTACTTACTTTGGTCTCAACTGAGTTCCGTGGAATCTTAGCATGCTCATGTGATGAATGTAGGACAGTGCGATGTGCTTACATCCCCGGTGCACAGTAGGGGCATATCACCAAGTTTGATAGGCGGTGGATGGCTATGTGGAACATAACCACATTTCAGCAAGGGCAGAAGAAATCTGTGTGATGTCTGACCAGGATTTAGTTTGACCAAATAAGTGGTTGCCGTCATCATTGTTCTGTGGATTGTGTGACTGGTAGGTGTGATACATATAGTGAATCGTGCATAACAATCATGAAAATTTTGGTTTAGCATCTGTTCAGTATCAACTTGCAATTGGGCTATTACATAAACAAATTTGCCACGTATGATGATCTTGGATATACCAAGACCATGAAGTGTACTATAAAGAGAGATGATGAAACCTGTTAAGCAACCATGTCATCGCCTCCTTTCATCACGGTAGCAAGAAGTGAAAGACGATATTAGAGAATTAGTGAGTAATGCCATTATCAGGTCAAGTACCAGCCCATATACTATTCTAATTGCTAGAGAAGAGTAACAGTATCCGTCTGTGTGTTGCTAACAGAAAATTACACAGTAAAATTTGCAAATGTTGTCCCTCTTTCCTCCAGGGGATAACTGAATCATTAGATGATTTATAAGGAGCGCAGTGCTTTAGTCCGATGGATTTTACATCTAGGTACAATCAGACAGCGGCGGAGTCAAATGACATACAGACAGTATTTGCCACTCCATTCAGACTTTATGATTATCTGCATATGCCCTTTGGTTTCGAGAATACCCAGAGTGTTTCAAATGTTGGAGGAGGTAAGGATCAGAGACCTTTTGCATCAGACAATTCTGATCGGGTTAGATGATATTCTTGTGCATTAAAAACATTTGACTCGCTTAAGACAGTGTGGTCTTAAGTTAAGCCCTCTAAATGTAGTTTTCTGTTGTGAAGTAGTTAGGACACATAATTGGTCATCATGGAATTTCAGCTGGCCATGATAAAGTGACTTGTTTGAAACATTGACCAGATCCTATAGCACTTCATCAGCTCCACTCCTTACCCGAATTTATTTTGTATTACAGGAGGTTCACTAATGATTTTGCAAAGGAGGCTGCACCATTACATCATTGTGTGTCTATGGCCAATCAAGCATCTACGATAAGCAGAGTTTCCCACATTGAATGGGGTAATGATGTATAACAAGTTTGTTACCAGCCACATCTAAGTACTGACTTGAGCATTAGATGAGTGTTATTTAAACTGTTAGTTTTTTGCTTATTTAGTCTATTGTACTGTGCTAATTTGCCTGTGGGTTTAGGAACCGTTAGGTGCCTGTCATCCATGAGCTGCAATAAATTCAATAATTTTCATTCTTAATTTCCAAGCAGTTTCAATTATCACTTCCACCTCTTAGTAGTGAAGTCATTGCAATATGTTTAATAGTACGTGTGCGCAAGTGGTTGGGGAATTCTGGCATCGAATGCTGCACCACCACATTGAGATTTCGGAAGCTGATGTAGGTTAAAGTTGTACTCAAATCATTCGCCTTGCACTGGCACTGAATATTACAGAATTATTTGTGATTACGTTTAATACATTTATAAATGTTCCAATCATACATTTTCATAGCTGCCCTGAGTAAGTTTCTTATTTGACAGTATCCTGAATACATGCTTTCACTCTCAGTGTCTATGAATAGAATACTTGCTATCAGTATTAGCTTTTGTGTGACTGAAGACAGCGACCATTGGACTAGTATTACGGCCATAGTACAGTATTGGTTTTAGATTGAGACACAATTGTGAAGTCGCCCTTTTTTCTACAGCTGATGAATAATACAACCATACGCTAGACACGATTTTCTAGGGTGAAGTGGGGTGAAACAGCACACTACAGAAATAGCACCTCTTCAGAAATAAATTATGTGGCTAGTGCATGATTATTTCAGTGTTGGCTCGAGTCTGTTGATAACTAGGAGGAACGTTAGGTGTTATAACAGCAGCAAGTGTACATGGCAAAGCACATTCCTGCCTAAGGAGTTTGCCTGATTATAAACAGCTTAAAAACCGATTTGCTTATTCTTTATGTTCTGCCATGCATGAGAGGATGCAATTCCAATGAGAAAAGTTGTGGATCAGCTCTTACCGGTATTGCTCTGATATGATAGCCTCCAGATTACAAATCTTACTAAGATTAGGAGGAAATTGGTCCAGGGATTCCCCCACACTGTTGTCATCTTGTTGCCAATAGATGTTGAGTGGATCTCTCTTTGGATCATTTGACATAACTGTAGTGTTTGGATTGCATAATCATAGTTTGCACACTTGATCTGTGTATTGGCATCATTCTCAGACAAGATTTCCAAAAAGCAGAACATGTGTCTTACAATGGAATGTGGTGGGTCATGGACTTGACTCACCATCTCAGTTCTGCACACTTTCAGCCATGTTTATTAGTGAACGATCCATGTTCATTAACCTTCTACCAGGATGTAAGCCATTTGCAACAAAATCAAGATGTTTTAGCAAGGAAGAAAACGTTTTAATAGATAATAAAATCAGTTGCTTCTTATCTGAGAACATTATCGAGACATCAATGACACAAGATAAATGAATTCTAGGATTTGTTTTTTCACAAGAGTTGACACTTACCATCACAAATACTCTTTGATATATGCTAATATATCTAACTGGCTCAATTTAACACACAATTTAAAATAAACCTGCTCCTAATAGGCAGGTACTCTAGTTGTCAGACTGACACATGTGCAAGCCGGGGTATGGCGCATGTGAAGACTAACACAGCACAATGAAAAATAATCATTGACAACGCTGTAATAAGACCAAGAATTTGTAAGCGAATTCAGATGGGGAAGGCATGATCACATGACCCGCGGTTCCCTGAAATAGGTATTTTGCTTTTGGGGGCACAAAACATCTAAAATTACTGGAAATAGTGACTGGAAAGTAAACAAACGATCAGCTGATACTGACGTTATGGAGTCGCTATGCAAAATGCGCTCCACTTCCACTTTTTAATAGAAGGAAGCATCAAATAACTTCAAAATTCTATACACTCACTGTACCATTGTTCTATAGGAAAACAAAGAAATGTTTCACATTTGAATACGCTTGAAGAGAGACCGATTTAAAACATTAACCATCATAGATTAGCTATATGATAAACTAAGACATGGCAAGCCCTCCTGTAGCCTCCCTATCGGTCAGCAACATATGATGGCAAGGCTAGTGAACCAAGGGTGCATGCATGAGCAAACTGCTGGCTTAAATTGCATTTGGGCATTCAAAAGTGGAGAGATGTAAAGTTTTCTTTCACAGACCAGTACTACGTCTCCGATAACTAACTAACAAAGGGTAGCTGAGACTCAGCAGTTACCATACACATTTGGGCTTTACCCTTACAATGTCCACGGAAACACATTACTCAACATCAAGTACTGAAACAAGCCATATTTGATAGTGAATAATTTTTGTAATCCTGGAAATAGGTGACACTATGCGTGCCATCTAAATTGTATACTCTACACCTGGTGATTGATGCTGTCATCCACTGTATCACTCGTAGAAGATAATAAATCCATTATCAAGTGAGATGCCTAGCTCTATCACTCCATAATAATAAGTTTAAAGTTGTAGAAATACTGGCTAAACACATGTGAATTGGGGCCAATTCCTTAGCATTGTGTTGTGCCAGTTTGGGCTTGTGTATGTGCCAGTCTGGCAGCTAGACTACATTAGGGGCAGGTTTATTTGAGCCAGTTAGATTTATTAGCGTATATCAATGAGTATTGGTAATGTATACTGAAGTGAAAATCATTGCATAGACAATTCACAGACAATAAATGAGTACACACAGCTCGATGCCTATCCACTTCCATGCCTCAATGACTTGTTAAACAATCAAACATCTAATCCACATTTACATTATGGCTGACGATTTTTTTTCAAACAAGAGAATGAAATGAATAAACTCACTCATTAACACTTCTAATTTAGCAGATTAGATCTAAAGTTAGTGTTTTCTTTATTTTTATTGCACATAATATGCCACTTTTAAGCTGAATAAACCGTAGTATAGAGATGCTAACTCAACAGATGACAAATCCATAACCACTACTACAACTGCTGTCTCAAACATCTCCATTGCATGAGAACAGCACCCGGACACCTGCTTACATTGCAATCAAGCTGTACCAACTACTCCCATACTATGTAAGAGATGTAACAACTAAATTCATTACTGAGGTGATGACCTCTCCGCACAATACATTGAGAAGACTGAACAAGATGAGGAACGATTCAGGTATACATCCTGCATCATGCCAATTGATGAACAAAGATGTGATGACGTGGGTGAGGTATCCAACCCATCTGATGACTTCCAGCAATCCAGAAACTTGCAATGGTTGGGCTCTCCCATTACTTGTGTATCTGATCCTAATAAGGTGAAGATTCAATCCAAAAATAGAAGTGTGGCTTCATGCCGAGAATAATCCTCTAACATAATGACTGGCCATCTTGTTACATTATCACAATGAATTAAACGAAATAACAGATTTCACTTTTCACGAGAGAGTTGATACTTACCATCCGGATACTTATTGATATTTCCTAAATATCCAACTGTTTCAATATTACACAGAACTAAAAACAAACCTGCCCCCATTACACTAGACAGGTTACATATCTGTCACTCTCGGCGCATCAGTAACCAATAACGTGCATGCACAGACTGGTCACTTAGACTAGATATTGATTGGCCGATAGATGTAAGCCTCTGCGGGGTGGAGAGGCAGAGTTCGTATCAGGATGGTAAGTAACAACTCTCTCGTGAAAAAAAAAATCTGTGATTTCACTTATTTCACTTCAAGTGCATATTTACCATCCTGATACTCATTGATTTAACCAGAATTCAAAAGTGAGTACGGAGGGAGGGTGGCGTGGTCAGAAGACTGGCTGTTCCTTGAGACCTCTTTTGCGTTTGAGGCACAAAACATATGAAGTTGTACGAGAACAACCAGGAAGTAATTTAATAAAGAGGAGTGACAAAATTGCTAAGGTGAGAGGGTTATTGCCGTCATGTAAATAATGGTCAGTAGAACTCGACTCTGGGATACCGATATAATGTCGTCCACTGGCACTCCAATGAATAGAGAGATTGAAGCCACTATGCTACGGATACTGTGAGCCGTGACCAAATCTACTTGCCTACCAATGACAGATTTGTGGCAAAATTGAATGCATTCCACAATCCACCTGGAAATGGTATCCTTTGACACCCTACCATGATCTTCAATATAGGAGAAGCATAACGAAATAATGTCCATCCAGCATTCTTCCGTACATTGCTTATAATGGAGCAATGCTTGGATTGGACACCAAGCCTTTGAATGAGGATCAAATCTTGATAAGGGAGGCAAAATTATGGGCTGGCCAGGATATTTCGAGGACTGGTTTTTAGTCATAAAGTGAAGTCTATGTAGAAACCTAAGGCCTTCCCCTGTAACTACAAAATGGTCTGGCTTGGCTGACAGAGTGTGAATTTCATGTCTCCGTCTTGAAGAAGCTGCAGTAATAAGAAATAGATTTTAGCGTCAACAACTTCATGGAAGTTTCGCTAAGTGGTTCAGAGCATTTATCAGCTAGAACTTGTTAAACAAGAGACAAACTCCATGATTCTAGACCTTTGCAGAACTGGAGGTTGGGCCATGGTTAGTTGGCCACCACTTCTTGCCTGCTGCGGACGGTGAATAGGGGGGAGGGGGCACTGTGCAAACGTGTTCTCTGTGGAGCACCTCAAATTACTCTGACAGTTCACCAGAGTAACCGTCGCTTGGAGGTGTTTGCTCCCTTCACCTCCAAAAAGACCATGCCCTGTCATAGGCATCCGAAGAAGCCTAATGTACAGGTCCTGGGATTGGCATAGATTGTCCAAGGCAAACTGTCGCCGCACCCGGAAACTTCTGGTGATGCTACACGTCATACAATCCAGACCCAGGTTGATGGCATACTGCCATGATCCTGGATGGCTCTCTGGACTGTAAATGGTGATGGGATACGAGATGCGGAAGCTATCACCACTCCTTGCAACAGCTGAGAGGCATGCGATAAGGCCAAAATTACAGCTCTGGCACTCTTCTTCGAGTCTCGTAATGCAGCGTTTGCCGAACGAAAACATTTGTTCACAAGGGTCCGCTCTTAGACCAGGACCCAGACCACGTATCCTCGTCCAAATCCGTGCGATCATCTGCGCATGGCTTTGGAACGTCGCCATACTGCTGAAAAGCCTCAACATTCATACGGCACTGCCTTGCCACCTCATTGGGGGCCTTCACAAGTCTTCCACCAGGCTTGATGGAAGCCTCTGCTTGCCTGGACATATCAATGATATGCTCAGCAAAAGGCAGAGATGGCATTATGGTCAGTGCTGGTTTTCATTGAAGTCACAGGCATTGCTCCCTCTGGGAAACCAACGGCTCTACCTGGATTTCTGTCCTAACGGCTACCAGCCATTGGCAAGCGCTAAGCCCATCCTTCTTTGTAGCCACTTCGCAAGTTTCGAACAGCCCAGGGCCTTCGTCGTTTTCCACAACATTCCCAGGTGCCATGGAAATCCTTGGGTAGCCAGGTAAGCGATACACACCTGAAAGGGCCAGAATGACCTGAGCCGTGGCTATACCAGGAGCCGGAGCCATGGCATCATGCGGAGTGCAATGCATGTTACCACGTCTTCCATAACAAATCCATCAGTAACCCAAGGGATTCGAAATGGCCAACCATCCGCACTAACTAGGGTAATTTGCTGAGCCGAGAACTTTACCCCTGACTGGGTAACTCCGTGGAAATAGTCACATATTTGCCCCGAGGGAGGCATATGGGTATCCATTTCCACGGCCACCGGATTGGCCTAACAGGAATTCCTCTTCATCCTTCTCAAAAAGATTAGATGCCAAGAAAGCTAATCCAGTCTGAGCAGGATTTGCAATGCTGGAAGAGATGATGCCTGGAGCTGGTGGCTCATGGGCACCTGATAAGCGGCCGTTCAAACTCAGTTCCGTCCCCGGGTCAACAGGCGAGACGAACCTCAAACCTGAACCAGCAGGGATCACCTCGGGATCATTATCGAAAACTGGCAAACCTCTAGCAGAAAATCAGATCCAGAGGAAGGGAATTTCTGATCGTGAGCAGATAATGAAGGCCCTGAAGCAGATGATGCAGGAAGTAGACTGCAAAGCATCTCTGGCATTATTTCCTTCAGGCTCTTTTTCATCTCATCTCACCTATCATGTCTAAATGAAAGGCTTCCATGTAAGGCATGGAACCCTTTCATTTCTTACCAAAACCCTCCTTACGGCGAGCATCCTCTTTCGCCTTTTCTAACTCTTGGAGTTTTAAGAGCACCAGGAATAACTAATCTAAACCATTGGTCACAGATCTGACACCTGTACGTATGGTCACATGTACTACACCTGGTGCACTCGTACACGGCAAACTCGACTTTAGTGTAATGATGACACATGGGACAGTCTGTAATTACTTTCTGAAACGACACACAGGCGAAAGCAACTAATTTTTAGATGTTTGAGAAAATAAACAATTGAGAGAAACCAAACCCAACATTTAAAAACTTTGAACCTTAATAAGGGAAGTTGCTTAGTCAAATAATAATCATACAATTACTTAAAATTTAAGAAATAAAGGATGATTATGACGTCATTCTCTTAGGGGAGATAATCAGTTAACGAATAAAATCTAATATATTACTCCTTTTCAACGATTCAGAGAATAATCAGATCCTTATCCAACATTCTCACACATACATTCATTCCGCCTAGAATGATTTCTAGGCAGTCAAAAATGCTAATATTTTCAAATATATTGAGAGCCATCCTGCGACCTCCCTACCTAACTTGAACATCTTCCGTCGAATATACACAATTTAAATCTCTAAACGTATACAATTTCAACAATTTTATTTTCAGGCATTCTGCTGTGAATATGCATCTTTAAGAAGCCTACTGTCCCCATGACCTTCGTCAAATTTGGTTAAACTCTGCCAAGCAGCTAATGAGGATATGTATGAAAGCAAAAGGTGATGTATGACAGACAGATGAGGTAACAAGAGGCCCAATGGGCCTGTATCGCTCACATGGAACATTGGCATTTCAACTACTCCTACTTAAGTTTTACATCCATTGGTGTCACTTCCAATGACTTTCAGTCAAATGGTTTAGTTTTTGAGATATTGACAACAATCTCTGGACTGTTTTTTTGCATTAGTGATTTTGAACAATGTTTAAGCGAAAATAGATGATATCAGTGCTAACTACAGCTCGTTTCTTAACTGTCTCACTGCCGCAAGCCAGTGCAGCCAATAATTTCAATTTTCAAAAGCTCTTGACTTGTTGAATATTTTGAAAACAATTTTTTTGCCGCCAACAACTTTCAGTCCAATTGTTTTCAAAATATTTATCAGGTTCAGAGATATAACCTTTGGAATATGTAGTCTACAAAAACTGCAGTCAGACAGTTACTAGAGGTTTAAATACAATTGAAGAAAATGGTCCACACAATCCATTTAACATATGCGCATTTGGCTGAATCAAAAAGTTAGCAGCAGGGGTAGGGTGAGCTGGAGTTGATTTAGAAAATAATTTGACTGAGTCTTTGCTGCCTTAGGCAGCAACAACTTTCATTGCTGCCTAAGGCAACAACTTTCAATCAAATACATTTCAAAATATTTTTAAGAGCATAGACGTCAGACCACATAATACATATCTTAAACATTTAGGCAGTATTGGAAAGGTTAATCTGTTAATTGGAGTTTAATCTACTTTGGCAATAAAATCTGACATGGTGATAAATCAGTGGACGGTGGGAACAAACCTGTATTTTCCCTATGAAGGTGAGACCGCAAATATTTAAGGGGTGATAACTCTGACATTTGATGTCCTATCAGTTTCATTTTCACAACACAGCTATTAGATGCCTACATTAACATTGTGACCAAGTTTGGTGTCAATCCGTCAAGAGATAACAAAATGAGCTGCCATTGGTGGTGACGGACAGACAGATGGATGGATGGACATACAGAAGATGGACGGGGTCATCGCTATACGACAGCTGACTGACAAGTAAGCTGAGTTAAGAAAACCAATTTCGGCTTCAAAATACATCAAATAAAAAAATTGAATATGGCAGTCAAACACGCTAAAATTTGATTGGTCCACGGTGGACATGTTCTTTACCTATCAACTTCCCATGAACAAACTTTAATAGCCCTTAGTCCATAATCATATCCCCAAAATTTCACCCAAATCCGTTCAGCGGTTCTGCAGAAGTGGTAGGTCATCCAAGATGGCCGCCGAACCATTTGACCAATTAAGTTCCTTGGAACAAACTTAGTTCAGCTCTTGCCCTATATGATATTTCGTGAGTTTTGAATCAATCCACCAAGCGGTTTCGGAGATTTTTAGACATTTCCTAAAATCGGGCGAAATCCAAGATGGCCGCCGGACAAATTGGCCAATTGGCTTCGCTTGAACAAGCTTGGATCCCTATACCCTAAGGATACTTCCTGCCAAATATAATTGAAATCGTCCTAGGTGTTCTTGAGAAGTCGTTTAAAGAAATAAGTTGACTAACGGACGGATGGACAGATGGATGGATGACGGACAGACGATGGATGGTCGCCATGGCATAAGCTCATGCGGCCATTCTGGACAGTTGAGCTAATAAACGGCGGAGTAATGACGCAGACACATAAACAACAGGCCCAAGGGCCTTAACGCTCACCTGGACCATTAGCATTTGAACAATTCGCATTTAAATAGACACTATGGATAATTTTCAGAAAATCCAAAATGGCCCAAAACCCCAAAATTGACCAATCAAATTCTCATTTCCAAATTTTTTTGGAAAATCGAATATGGCTGCCAAAACATCCACCAAACAAAATTGTCATTAGAATTCTTGAAGCCCATCACCATAAGATCATTCCACTCAAATTTTGTTGCTATTGAGCCATTGATTAAGGAAGAATAGCGTCTTAAAGGCTTTCTGGAAAACTCAAAGATGGCCACCAGAAATATTTACCAATTAAAATTATGTATACAAATTTTGAAGCCTACATGCCTAGATCCCTTCCACCTGAGTTTGGGTGAAATCGGCCAAGGGGTTAATGAGGAGTAGCCTTTTAACTGATTTCCCACAATTTACAAAAATCCAAGATGGCCGCCGGAAAAACTGACCATTCAAAATTCTATAAACATGTTCTGAAGCCTACATCCATAGCATCCTTCCAACCAAGTCTGATTGAAATTTCCCAAGCAGTTAATGAGTAGTAGCTTTTCAAACGATTTTCCGATAATTTTCAGAAAATTCAAGATGGCTGGTGAAAAAAATAGACCGATTAAAATTCTGTATACAATTCTGAAGCATACCACTCTAGGGTCCTTCCAACCAAGTTTGCTTTAAATCGTTCAAGCGGTTAATGAGGAGTAGCATTTTAACTGAATTCACAAAATTTTCAGAAAATCTAAGATGGCCACCACAAAACTTGACCAATCAAAGTTCTGTATACAAGTTCTGAAACCTACTAGCCTAGTATCCTTCCAGCCGTTCAATCGGGATATCGTATCGTATATTATTCATATTCACTGCATGAAGGTTATAAAGTGTTTGCAATATAAGTGCCTTGGGCAGCTAAGAGGCCAGTCAAATAACAAAAGCTGTCAGAAGATAGCATATACAATATATAATGTCACAAGAAACCATTTAGACACATGGTACAAAGTTATTCTTAAGAAACTGATTTTCAAGATGGTGACAAGTGGCTGGTGGCCAGCTTGTATGTCAGATCATAATCGATTTCGACGGATTTCTTCACCAGAGCGAGTCCAGCCAAGTTATGAAGATTCAATGTGATGCGAGTCAACATCTGGAATCCAATTTTTATGATGGCTACCAGTGGTGCCAATCTTGGACTTTGGATCATGATCGATTTCAAAAGCTTTCTTCCCCAGACCTAATCTAATCAGCCTATGCAGTTTCAAAGCGATCCGATAAATGGTAGCAGAGTTATCATCTGGAAACCAATTTTCAAGATAGCCGTGGATGGCAGCCATCTTGTATTTCGGATCATCGTCCATTGCGATAGGTTGAAGCAATTCTGATGTAACTAACACAAAAAACAAGCATGCTAAAATAAGAGTTTAGATTGAGGTCAGGCCCTTAGACATAGTAACATCAATGTCATCATGCTGCATCCTCCTAGAAATATGCAAGCATCTGTTCAATCTTAAGTCACAATCATGTGAACCAATCCTGAGATATAAGATAATATGTAGAGTTTAATCCTTTGAACCTGTAGGTTATTTCAGTGCCCACCCTGAGTTTATAGCAAAAATATCAAAGTCGGAGTTTATGGGCGTAATTACCAGATCACATAAAACTGAGATTCAAAATGCCTCACTGAATAAGTACAATAGGCTTGTTAACCCTTTGACCCTTGAATTTGATTTAAAATTTTTTAATTTTCTCAGAAAATGTCCATTTGCGGACCAAGAGAAGACTATTTTTGAAAATTTACCACTGGAATGACTGGCTTGGTTATCGAGCCAGTCATACCATTGGTAAATTTTCAAAAATAGTCTTCTCTTGGTCTGAAAATGGACATATCTCAAGATGACAACAAATGCCGTTTTTGGCTGATATGAGTGTTAAAGGGTTAAGTGACGACATACTTCCGTGTTTTCTTGATTGCTCAATGAAAAGATAATGGTGTTGATCAGCAATAAATGGTGATGGTATAAACACACAATTATGATGTAATAAAGGCAAAGTACATACTTCCGGCTCAAGAAACACATGCAGGCATGCAGGCAATCAGGCATCAACTCTTGTCCATAGAGATAATTTCAAGAAAATAAATGGCTAAGTTGTAAATCACTACTTTTTATTCACATGATGAGACGAACTTTAATATGACAGCCTTGTAAAATTAATCAATGATTGATGATTACAATGTGAAGACTATTTACAGGGTTATCATAACATGGAAAGCTCCCATTTTAACTGAATGCATTAGATGATTCTATCTACGATGAACAAACATTGTCCGTTGTGAATCATAAACATATGGCTTGCTTCTCTCTGGTCCTCTGAAACACAGCAATACAAAGTTTTATTAATCAATACCATCATAACACCACAATTACAAGTTTTATTACTTCTTCTTCTTCTTTTTGTTCGCTGATCATACCGCCAGTCCTGTAAGTGACTATCGACATGATCATAAGCGTTAAGTGCATGGCTCCATGGTTTATTAGAGTGCGCCGTGCGGCCTGGAACCTCCGTCTTCAGCACTCGAGGTTTCTGTCAGGGTTACCTCACCCATATCTCCTTTAGTCGCCTCTTACGACACGCAGAGGATACGGAAGGTGTATTCTAAGCCCCACCTACAGGGCCGAGTTTTATTACTGTCTGTGGTGCTCCCACAGAAGTTACCAAGGATGACAATCAAGGACTGTAGATCTATAACACCATCGCCATATTGCCAGCATTTGTGAGGGCCCATTTACAGAAAAATATGTTTAAACCCTGAAATGTCTATTCTTTTAAATCCTCAATTCCTCACATTGAACCAATCTGTGAAGAATTATTGATGTATAGACTCTAGCTAACATTCAAATGTTAACTCAAGAAATATTTTCTATAAGACTATATGGAAGAAATTCAAATCATTACTCACACCACTGATGGCCGTGGAGTATTGCGGTTGGTGACACCTGTCTGTCTGCATGCCTGTCTGTCTGTCTGTCTGTCTATCTGTCTGGCACATACAATCATATTGTGAATGGTTAGAAAATGTTGATGTTCGAGGTCAAATAGTCAACTCTAATATCTAGGTCATTAAATGCATATCTGAATGCACATCTATTTTCTTGACTATAACTTGGGAATGCAAGACAGAAGTGTTACTAAATTTGGCACATACAATCATACTGTGGTCGACGAGAGAGAAAGAGAGAGAGAGAGAGAGAGAGAGAGAGAGAGAGAGAGAGAGAGAGAGAGAGAGAGAGAGAGAGAGAGAGAGAGAGCGAGAGAGCGAGAGAGAGTTTTATGTCAAATGGTCCAAAAGCTAGGTCACAGAGTCACTATGTGCTTATAGGAATACATATCTCTGGCCATAACTAAGGAAGGCAAGACGGTAGTGTCACCAAATCTGGCACATCCATTCATATTTTGTTTAGCTAGAAATCGTTTGAGTCTAGGGTAAAAATCTAGGTCACGGGTCACTAAGCGCATACCAGAGGATACATGTTTGACCATAGCTCAGGAATGCAAGACGGCAGAATGACCCAAACTGGCAAGTCAGTTCAAATTATAATGGGCTGGAAGGAATTTGAGTTTCAGTTTAAAGGGCCACATATCTAAGTCATGGGGTCACTAAGTGCACTGGCAAAACAGAGTGTACTCATGAGTCAGCAATCCCTCTGAGTGCATTCTAGTTACACATTGAATCAGTACGGCCACTATACACAGCCAGTTAAGTCATTTCATTGCAACATTATATGATAATAATAATAATAATAATAATAATAATAATAATAAGTACATTTATACCACACGAAACTCCATGTATTAGCATGCTCTAGGCGCATACAATATGAGAAAACATTAAATTTAATTTTGTGAATAAGATTGAGTGAGACTAGATTTGAAAGTGGGCAAGGTAGGAAAAGATTTAAGGCTTGTAGGGAGATTGTTACATTCAGTAGCAGCGGTAAAAGGAAAAGATCTTTGCGGATTCTTATTTTCAGATCGTTGCGAACGGCTGGGAGAATATGGCTGCAGAAGGTCAGACAGATAGGTCGGTGCCGTATTATTTATACATTGATCGGTCAGGCAAATGATCTTATACCGAATTCTTTGAGTTATTGGTAGCCAATGTAAGTCGTATAGCACGGGGGAGATGTGCTTATATTTGCCACAGAGGGATACTATCCTATGCGTTTTGGACTGATTGAAGCTTCTGAATGAGTTTTTTTGGCGCACCTGATAGCAGGCTGTTGCAATAATCTAGCCTAGATAAAACCAATGAAGCTACAAGTTTAGTGGTAGCCTCTTTAGTCAGGTACTTTCTGATGTTACTGATGTTTTTCAGTTGAAGAAAGCACACCTTGCAAAGATTATTGACTTGCTTATCCATACTAAGCTCGCAGTCCAAAACAACCCCCTAGGTCTTTTACCTTACTAGACAAACTAACAGGGCTAGTACCAATAGTGATGGCATCGAGCTCAATTTTTGCACGCCTAATAGATGGACCCACTAGCAGTATTTCTGTCTTATCATCGTTAAGCTTTAGCACATTAGTGTTCATCCACGTTTTTATATCTTGACAGCAGTCTGTTATCTGTTTGACGGCTTCGGCCGCAGCGGGTGTTGATGGCTGGAAACTGTTTATAAGCCGAGTATCATCAGCGTAGAAATGGTGCGATCATTAATCAGAAAACGATAATAAACCTACAGACACAGAATGCATAGTATCAGACAGAATGAAGTGTTTTTTTTATTTCACACATTTGTAAATGACCGATTACATTTAAGAGTAATAATAAAGTCACTGCGCAAAGCAATATATATGAATGATTACATAAAGTTGTAGTCGGCTGAGCACGCAAGTGGAAGCAGACTATAAAATCATGACCTATACCTATAAATGTATAAATTATTAATTTATAGGTATAGGTCATGATTTTATAGTCTGCTTCCACTTGCATGCTCAGTCGACTTTACAGAAAGAAACATGATGGTTAGTAAAAGATCTTCTGTTGAATATTTTAAACATAATTAGATTGGATTCCAATCCAATTATGTTCAAAATATTCAACAGCGCTATTTATTTTGTTTTGACACATTTTTTAGCTGTACTGTAGCTTTCTGATTTTCTATCAAACTACGTTTTACCTGGCAGTTTTTGTGAACATCTTCTCTTGAGAGATTTCTGCAGGCCCTTCAATTGAACTCTCCCCAGCTTCAGTCTCGAGATACACGTCAAAGCACATGAGCAATCGCTGTAGCTGATTGGTCAGAATTTGGTCAGCCGACTTTTTCTGTGTGATTCCTGACAAGTATATATTGAGCTCTGCTTCCAGGGCCTATAATACAAAGCAATGACAATAGTCCAGCGATTGGAAGGTCTTGGTCAGATTAAATTTTGTGCAAACTGTTAACACTTACTTATGCTGGCCAAAAATGGTTTCTGCAGTGATCTTGATGAGGCCAAGAGATAACTGAGTCATTCCAGTGATGTATTTTCAAAAACAATCTCTTAGTCTACAAATGGACATGTTTCCTGAGGTGAAATCTTTATTAGGAAATTTGAGGGTTAAAAAGTTAACAGGTGCTCTCACAATAAAGACAACCCATAGCCGGCAATGTTCACAAACACCCATATTTCACATTTCAAGAATAATATAACTACCTGCTAGAGCTGGGCGATTTCCTAATAATATCGAAAATATCGCGATATTATCATTATCGTCTGATTTTCGAATATCGGCAATATTGTCAGTTGGCTACGTTGTATTTATGAATAATATCAATATAAAACGGATCTGACTAGCTGTATTTATTTCTATACAGTACTACGGTAACCGGAGTCAATTCAAAGTTTATAATTATTTACTTAATCTTACTCTATAACGGGCCATGTGTCCTATCAATGCATATATTTTTCATGCTATCTTGATTGTTCCACGTTTTTATTCCATGTTTTATGGTAATAAATGCTGGTGTATTCGCAGATTATTTCTATTTTTGCGAAATATAAAATGCCAGCCAATTTGATAGACTACATTTAACATCACTTTCATTTTTCAAATTGGAAAATCCCTTCATTTTGATGATGTCATTACTAAACCACATGCGGTGAGTTCTCCAGTCATTCGTACAACTTCACTGGATTATAACAGTACTAAATAGACCACCCTCTGCTGAGAATATGAACTCGCCATAGCTCTTACATCTAGCAACCCGCTACCATAAGAAGTGATTACAGCTCACAGGTGTTGAGTATTTGTCTCATTTATCGGCTCCTCTTTACTTGGGCTGGGCAGTTATTACAAAACTGCAGTAACTAACAGGCTCTCTTAATCGATGAGATAGAATATTACAATGCAAAATATTCATTTCAAATTGTTATTTTTAACGAATAACGGGCTGAAATTATAAAATATTACCACAGGAAACGATATATCTGATACATGTTTTCTAACCATCCCCCAGTCCTATGAGACTAAAAGAATATTTTTTCGCTTTTTTGTACGAAGTGCATTCTTATCAAAAATCATTAATTTATCAATTTCTCTGGCCTTCCGACAACAAATTGACAAGTCTGACTAAATAAATTGGAATACCCTGTTCACATTCCAATCTGATGACGTAATTAAAAGACTAACAACAGCTAGTAATAATAAACTCGCTTCATGATTTGATGACAAAATCGTTCATGATGAATAGGCTTACAATGTAGATATTACGGAATTTAGGAAACCAAAAATGTGACCTTTCAATTTCAACACTATAATCACAACACGCGTACCACTACAATACAGTGCTTGGGAGCATTAGTCGTCCAAGAATCGACAATCACAGGCACTGCTATGCCGAATGCGTTAAATGTAACACCCCAAAATAAGACCAGCTAATTATTTTGAAAATAATTTCAAGAAAGATTTTAGTATCTGTGACACCAACTTTCCATCAAATTACTTTCACATTAATCAGGTTAAATTGGACAAATTATTTCAAAAGTACACATTTCAGATTTTAGGGTGAAATGCGACAATGTATTATATTCACGCATTGACGGTAGACCTTTAATATCACACAGATGTCAAAGCACGGACACATTTTAATTGACCTTGGGTGGTGGTGGTGAAGATGGAATAAAAGGTAAATTCCTTGTAAAAGCTAGAAAATTACGAACACAATTACTAGCCTGTTCTATAACTGGCCGTATCCTGCAGTACATAGCTGTCAAAGTTAATCTTAACCAATCCAGGCAGCCAGATTTACTGGAAACGCAGATCTAAGGTGTGTTCAACATTACTGGCGAACTGTAAATAACTGTAGCTGATTATTTGCCAGCCGAAAATGGTGTGTTCGGCTACAAAATAATCATCTATAGTTAACTATATTTGGCTAGTCAAACGTGACTGTAGACCTAATTCCGGTTTAGCCAATCAGATTTCAGCTTTAGGATTTCCCCTTTGCAAATGGCGAATGTCGGTTTTACAACAAATTTGTTATCTTTTTGAATAAAATGGTGAGAACAGCATAAAATACAAAGTTTGTGCTTGGTTAATATTCACGCGGGAATCAGGAGATCAATTTAATCCATGCTATTGGTCATCAGTAATGTTGTAGATGATCTGTTTGTGGGATGAGCCGGGACCACAGTGGGGGTTGGGTTTTCAGGGCAATTATGACACGTTCAAATACACCTTATCCTTAAGCCCAATCATGTAGATGATATATCGTGATATTTTCCTAGATATCGTTATCGTCTTCTAAAAGCCAATATCGCCCAGCTCTACTACCTGGATAGGTGGGGTCCGGGAGATTTATAGTTTTATTTATTTATTTTTTTAATTTTAATTTTATTTTTTTACTGCAACGTTTCTCTAATACGGAATTATAGATGTTCATGTGCCCGCCTGGGCAAGGTAAGACATAAGGAGCTGCTGCAACGGTATCTCGCCTGGAACAGGCCGATCTGCAATCCGCAGCTGCCACCGAGTAAAACAGTCTAGCAACAGTCGGCCGCCTCTGTTCTGACAACCCACTTCCTTCCTGTAGCCACGGATCGTGGATCGGTGACGCCCACCGATTAACAGGCTAACAACAGTCGGCCTCCTACATTATATATCCTCTGTTCTGACCAGCCACCTTCCATCCTGTAGCCGCGGATCCACCATCCGCAGTTACCACCACCCTCTGTTCTAGAACTCCTAGTATACCTACTACTTTTCATAAAATTTATGATTTTCACAAAAAAATGTATGCATTAAAATTCTGAATAAGACATTCTGGAGTGTTGAAATCTGTCAAGCGGTTAATGATGAGTAGCATTTTGACAAATTCCGGTTAAATTTTTCATAAAATCTAAGTTTTTCACCCCCAAAAATTGACCAATCAAAATTCTGTACAAAGGTTCCGATGAAGCCTAGCGCAATAGAGTCATAGCAGCCAAAGTAAGTTGCAATCCGCCAAGCGGTTAATGAGAAGTGCTTTGACAATTTTTGGTAAATTTTTCAGAAGATTTAAGGTTTTCGGCCAAAAAAATTGACCAATTAAAATTCTGTATAAAAGTTCTGCAGCCTAGCCACATAGGGTCCTTCCAGCCCAAGCAAGGTGAAATCTGCCAGACGGTTAATAAGGAGTAGCGTTTTGACAATTTCTGTTAAATTTTTTCACAAAATCTAAAATTTTCACCCCAAAAATTGACCAATCAAAATTCTGTACATAGGTTCTGAAGCCTAGCCCCATAGGGTTCTTCCTATAAGGAAGCATGTGCCCAAGTTTGAGTCGAGTATAATTAACCAAACCTGAGATATAAACAGAAAACCTGAGCTAATCGCAAACTAGACGCCGCTACCGGGCGACGTGCAGAGCATCGCAATAGCTCGTTTTACTTCACAAAGTTGAGCTAAAAACTTAATATTCTATATAATTCTCAGATCACACACCAGTCACCACTCAGATCACTACTAAGTCAAGCCATCCCCCACCTCGCATAGTGTTTCAAGATCTGATAAAACTCAGGATCCTGGTACCCACCTTATGAATTCAACACGCATGAGTAGTCTACAGCTTTTTAAATCCGAATTATGATGCCATTCGATGCAATGTGTAATACTTACTTTGATAGCGGCATCATTTAGAGCTGATCTGTATGTTTTCCAGTGAACTGATACGAGCATATAGGGTGGAGTGGTGGGGTAGTCAGGCTTGAGCACCACGTGACATGTCAACTTGGCTACCAACAAAGTATGATACAATTGCTCACATTTATTTGCTCATTTATGACAAAACTTTTAACATCCACATTGATATTACATCAACAGGATAAATGCAGCCCATTTTGAAAAGAAATTGCTACAGGTTGTGATCTGGACTTTTCACTCAGAATCTGTTCCTATCAGTTGAAATCGATGGTAAACAGTGGTTGATGACTTTTACCAAGAGGCCCAAGGGCCTTGGCACTTAACTCTTTAAGACTTAACCCTTTGTTGCCTGTAATGGCCCAGGCTGTCCCATACATTACCAATGGCAATAACAAATATTTTCCTGGAAGAGTGCTCTCCCTTTAGCTGCTAGCCCTCTGTCTTATGCAGGTGTATTTGTGTGGTGAAATATGGTACCAGTACATGTATTGAAGTTATTTTAAGAAGATTGGCAGTTTGCCCACCCGCCGGATGCAGTAATATCGTAAATACTTGTCAACGGGCATATGGAGATTTAATTTATAATCACATAGCATTGTCAGACATACCATTGGTAATGTGTGGGATGTTCTGGGCGATTACAGTCTGGAGTGAGCATAGACGTAATTTCATTTATTTCAACCAAATATTTTTTTATGTATTTGAGAAAAATGTCAAATTTACAGATAATTTATTTGGTCCACACAGAATGTTTCGTACATATATTAAGGCATGAGAGGGTTAAGCTGGTGTGCTCATTAGCAGCTCTAAAAATGCATTATGGTTTTCAGTATTATCTGTTTCGATTGGCTCTAATACACTAAGAATAATAATCACAGTACATAGATATTATCACGCCAACTAGACATTATTACAACACAGAGACATTCACACATCCTGTTGATATCATTATGTAATATAGACATAACAGCTCACAGGCAATTTACTTTCAAAATAATCAACAGAATATTCTCTACATCTCAATGAGTTTTGTTGTTTCTGGACTATAAGAGTATACGCCCATCTCATATTCTTGTGGGTTCCATATTCTCGCGGCAGTACAATTTTTTGCTATAAATAAAAACCAAGGCCCCCTACCATCAGTTTCCCGTGGCGACGCTGTAACCAGGAAGTCAAAGATTCTCGCAAACAACTTTTTTCCAAAGATGCACCCCTCTTATTAGTGAGTAAAATAGAAAGCTACAATGTACAAACACCTGTCAATATTATAAGATACACGCGTATACCCTACTTCCAAAACCATTCACTAACTCAGAGAAACTAATATATAAAACTTCTATCTGACTGAAATACATCGTCTGCTAATGTATTTATGTCAGCGCCATCGACAAGTCTAGTGATCCGCGATTCTGCCGCGATTCCGTCTCGCTGCTGGACGATTAGTGTATGGAAAAAAATCAGGGTCGCCATTTATAATAAGCTCAGAAAGTCGTTACGTCATTACACGTTATCATGTAATAATTTTAGGGATTCCCCAATCATGCGTCTTATAAACAAACAATGGCATGCCCTACTGCATACAGTATAAGAGAAACAAGATTTTGAGCAATTTTCAATGAAATAATAGTATTTTGTAGAAGACTCTTAAACTGGAAAGCAGTCTTGAAATTGTTTTCTGTGTTTTGACTACGCTGATAATGTTTGTTTGTTTACTGCGATAATATGGGCAGTTTCTCTGAAATATGACCACCTATCCTGGTGTTTTCAAGAGGTGATACAAAAACTTTCCTCTGCACAAAATTAGATTCGATTTTGTGGACAATTGGGGAAATAGGACTGACATTCAAATCCCAACCTTTCAATCAGAGATGATTAATTTATTTTATTGTGATGACGATTGTCATAACTACGGCGAGAATATGGAACACCATGATACAAGGGTTAAAGAAGTGGTTTTTTTTAGAAATCACAAGTCATCTTATAACTGGTTATTGTGTTTGTTAATTATTCAGACAGAAGGGCAGATTTACTACTGGAAATCTTCTCATGATGACGGATATACAACACATAAAGGCATTACTTTGATGCATCACACATGCATATGTCATAAACATCAGCCTATATGTGTAGTCGTAGTGTGAAGCTAGGGAATAGAGCAGCAGAAGCGACTTTCATCTCAGAGTGTCAGAGATCTGGAAGAGTGATCTAAATGCTCATATAATCTGCTTTGCAGATGAGAGTATAATCGTGCAGACTACTGATGAATCATAAGCATTACATACCTGATGCTCGCTCGATCTGAGCAGTGAAGTACATATCTGTCTGATTGACAATCTGACTTTCAACTGCTTCCTCTGTGTAAGGCAGTCCCTGAAAATTAAAATATTATTATCCTGCAAACCCTAGATGATTGACATGTAAAACTCCTGAGTTTCATTCACAGTCATAGCTAAATTGGTGTCCGCTTTGGAGACAATATTGCTGTAAGCTGTTCATGCCAGATTTCAGTAACACTGTTTCTAAAATGCACACCAGCCAGTCTTATACTGAATCTGTAAAAATTAAAATTTTAACACAAGGTGATAAGTGACAAGAACTGAGATTTCAAGAATGAAATATTTAATTCAAACAAGAGGACTAATGGCCTGTCAGTCTTCTTGAATATCAGAATTTAAATAAAGGTATGACTAGCCAATACAAGCCATCTTACACACGCCTTACTCTTCCATTCAAGCCATAAGGATATTAGAAAGGTTGAAGTAAGAATCTCTTAATGAGTTTTATGCGAGCTTAGCTGGAGCTATACTGGACCACATGTACAGCATCGAGGTCATGAGGGTGCGTAAATTATACTATAGCCATGCATCAACATAGGTTCCAGATTTACATAGCATTATGCTTGATATGCTTGAATTCATTTCCAGCATGATTTCAACCTTAGAAATGAATATGTGGAAGCTAAATGTAAATTATCTTAATATTAATACATTATCAAACATAGAAAAATCACTGATGTTTACTCTCATGTTCTAACAGCTAACTTCACATACAGTAAAATCCTCAAAAGTGGATCGTTTCCATGCCGTCAGTTTGCTGATGATTTTGGTTGGAAACAAACTCTGGTACTCTGGGCTGACAATCACATTGTTACTCTCTGTAGAACAAATAAGTAGCATAACGAATTAAGTTTAATCTTTCTGCCATACATCTAACATTTATTTTGAATATGTCAGAAGAAACTTGCAAACCTGTCAGTATGTCGTTATTCCCGATTAAGTCTCTAGTGAGAACACGGCCTAACTTAATATTATTATTACTGAGTTAATTAACTCATTCACCTCAGATGTCATCATATTGTTTCCATTTCCTAGCAACTAAAGGCTTTGAAATTTTACTAACTTGGTGCAAACCTGCCACATGCAGTAAAATGTCTGGAAAATATCTATCCCATTTGCTAGATAACGAATTTGAGACATATAAAAAAAAGTAGAAAGCTAAGAAAATATATACACCGTGGGAAAAGAATCCATATAATATTTTAATTCTTTAATAACTATCAAAGGAGAAAATTCTTAGCTAAAGAGTCTGTTTTCAGAAACCTTCCGCTAATATGATTGGTCCTTAAAGAGCAGCAGTGGTATGTTTTTAAAGGTTCATCAACCACTTCTTAAAAATTTAAATCCATTACTTCATAAGCTGACACATATTAGTACGAGATGATTTTTACATACCTAAATTTGAGAGTTGTCTAAGAAGAGACAGGCGACAATGTAATCTTAGGCGCAGTCGATCAATGGTCTCCTGCATGTGTATGCTGCTGATTGAATTGTGAGCCTTCACAGGGCTACTGCTAGTGCCAAGAAATTGCAGACCACTAAGCCATTGAGACCACATATATGGCTTTCCAATCTCCATCATATGATCAGACAGACTGCTTACACTGTATAATAAACATGGACATAATGCAGAATGAGTAGTGCCTATCTTCCGACATGATATTTACCTTTGTACAACTGATCAGAAATTCATGGCATCCCTTCGGTATTACATTGCATCGTTTGATGATGCAGACATGAGATCACTGTTACACCAATAGGGTACTACAGCAGATTTTGCGGCTTTACAGCTCTAAGTATCTTTACACACATCAACTACATATGCAGAGAAGTATTTCTTTTATCATTGTTGTTAGAAGCGCATTTTCAAATTAGGTCACTGCACCAAATGGTTATCCCCAAAACATTGTTCACTTGAGTCTTATGAATGACTGAAACACTTCATTTTCTTATGAAGGTCTGAATTTGCTCGAACAAGCAAAAACAAAAATGTCAGGTTACAGTCACAAGTGCCTGGCTTGAAATGATCAGCATCTGGCTTAAAATGACCAGTGTCCGTCCATCCACCCACCCACCCAACCACAAATCCATCCATCCAAGTAACATATAGATACATACCCCATTTTTGAGAGTTCAAATTCATTAGCTGAATTAGGGCTACTTTTGCCATCATCCCCAGGATATAGGTCAGTCAAGATAGACTCATCAGACATCAAGTCACTGCCAAAGACAATAAAAATAACTCTCTGAAAGCATGTGAGCTGAAGTCTGATTTCACGAAACATATTTAGCTCTTATGTTAAATCATTGCTTAACCCGTTAATGGTCAAATTTGTTCAAGAAAATAAAAAATATTTGTTCAATGAATGCCCATTTGCAGGCCAAGTGAGGACTATTTTTGAAAGTTTATCACTGGAATGACTGGCTCGGTTATCGCGTCAGGCATTCCAGTGGTAAATTTTCAAAAATAGTCTTCACTTGGCCTGCAAATGGACATTCTTCAAGACCACTTCAGAGGCCATTTTTTGCCGGCTTGACCAATACAGGGTTAATAAAGATGTAGTAACTTTTAAGATAAAGGTTTTTACCACGCATCAGCACATTGTGCTTCATCTGCTCCATCTGAAACAAAATTCACATTTATGTGTGAAGGCGCGTAAAAAATCATCAAAGGGCCTGTAATGCTCACCAGCAACATCTGGGCCACATTCGGAAAGTAAAACATTTCAGAGCGATCTACAGAATTCGCAGGACAGAAAAAGCCTCTCATTGCGACAAGACATTTTGTTAGAGCGCCTTTCTGCTTCGCAGAATTCTGTTTTGCAGAAAATATTTGGAGGCAACTCGTGAGAATAAAATAGTTTATATATATATATATATATATATATATATATATATATATATATATATATATATTACAACATAAGCGTATCACGCAATGGATGCTGGCGGAAAGTAATTTATAAAAGCATTTCGTTCGAAATAGAATATTATAGAAAGCATTCTAAAAGAGAGCCCTTTTTAGACGTCTTATCTGCGCCTCTTTCCGAACATAAGGCAGTATTTGAAGAATTTGAAACAACATACATTTCTGTACGAAACCTCAAAATCTAAGCTCCAAATGTGAAAAATTTGGTAGTAAACAAGAGTATTTGTCAGAAACAAAGGAATTTGGGTCCAAATAGGTACACATCTTGGTTTGAAACAAAAGAATTTATGATTGCCATAATTTGTCACTGACAAATTAATTCCTAACTATAATCTACCTGCTCTAGCAATCATCTTTAATAAGTGATGTCCTGCTGTAGGTGACCACCCTCAGCTCCCACATGAACAAATCTCAATTCAAAGTCCATTATTACATGAGCACCTGTTTAACGCGACCAGCAGCTAGTCTATTCTAAAGGGACATTTCCCTCCATTAAGTGACCACATTTTGACTGTTGCTATATTTGTTGTGATTCTGCTCAAGTGGGCTATTGAATGCAATTTTAAAGAGTAATTCCATATTGTCCATCTTGTTACCAATGTTAAACCAAATGCATATTCCATTTTGCATGCTCAGTAACCAACCATGCCTTACGGTCAAGGGCCTGACCATGACTTAAACTAGCAGCCCATCAGGCCCAGCGGTGGCATGATGTATCCAGATGGTAAGCTTGCAGCAACAAAAAAAGCTCAGCTTTTATAGTTTCAATTAGCATTTAACATATAAATATCATATGCACACTAGGACATCACTAGATTTTATGAGGCAAAAGTATCTAGTGGGAGGAGGTAGAACAGATAAAAATCCATCAAAGTGCTCTCCTAATTGAATAATTCAAGGTCCGAAGATCTGGATGATTGATCAAATCTGGAATGTTCTGGAATGAAGAACTAAGAAAGATTGTTATAAAATACTGTTAGCATGCAACCACTGCACGGAAACTCCACCTTCGACTTTAAAAACAGCAGGCGAAGGCTTTCAAGAATAGGTTTCTTGCATCCATTTAAATTTAGCAACGGAAAGGAAAGTTCTTTTGAAATGCTCTTTGTGCACTAATGATATTATTCATAATATTCTAGTTAATGGTAGATAAACATACCTGATAACACACCTGTAGAATCGATTAAGAAACCATCGTTCAAAACATACATTCTGAGCAAGTATATTCTTGTCACAGTTTGCATGTCGTTAGCATTACTAGCTATGTACATAAGAAACCCTTTACACAACATAAGAATTTGTCTTGTACCGACAAACCATAGCAGTCACAACCTTTCAACAGGCAGATTAATAGACCTTTCCACTTTATCAATCCATCCTATGACATCATAATCAACTATGCAATGTGTAGAATGACATCATAATGAATAACGTCGATAAGTATGTCACGAACGCATATTTGAAGATGGACTATGTGTTGTTGTACGAATTGTATGTCTTTACTATTTAATAAATATTCTGTTGAATATTTTGAAACTAATTTGACTGGGTGCTGTTGCTCCCACTAAGTGTGGGAGGAGCTTAGATAGAGATAGGCGGGGCATAGCTAAAATTGGAAAGGTCCATTACTTACTCCACGATCACATTGCAGTAAAAAAAGTTGTGTTATATATGTACACTAGTATTATTCCCTACCATGATTGGTCCTAATAGAGGAATCCAGTCTCTCAGTTAGTTAATTATATGACTTCATAATCAATTCCGTCACATGTAGGCTGATATTATAATCAATTATCATGAATGATGTGTTTAAGTCAGTAATAGGCACCTAACAGGCTGTCAAGATGTACGAATGGTATGTCTTTACTATTTAATAAACATTCTGTCGAATATTTTGAAACTAATTTGACTGGCCTCTGTTGCTGCCTATAACAGCACCCAGTCAAATTAGTTTCAAAATATTCAACAGCTTACCTGTATAGTTTTCTGGAAATTGAAATTTAGGAAGTGCAGGGATCAATTGATCCCAACATGGTCATAGCGTGAGTGGAGCTTAGCTAGAGATAGGCAGTGCATAGCTAAAACTGGATCCATCAATTACATCAAGAAATATCATTCATAACCCACCTGCCACTGATTGAACTCGATATCATCTCGCCTTTGCCAGTGACGACTTTCACCTTCACAGTAACAATATGCAGGACAGAAATATAGAAAAAACTCAAACACAGCGAGGCAGTACCTGAGGCAGAAGTAACAGAACATATAATTATTTCTTTTGATTTTGGAAATTCAGTTATTCAAATATAATTTAGAATTGATTATGAAATAGGACACACATAATTCCATCTTATTCTGCTTATAAACTGAAAGATGAAACTTATTCTTAAGTAGGTGGAACATATACTGTGTTGATTTCGAAAGTTTTTGTTTTAGCAACATTTAAAACCAAAAATTACACCATGCTAAGGGAATACTGAACAATAGGCCCAATGGGTTAGTCTCGTTTAACTGTAACATAAGTCTTTAATCCAGCAACATGACTTTCACTACAAAGCATGGAAATTTATGTCCCAGACATGACAATTTTGACAGTAAATTTTGGGTCCACAATCTAAAGGCTCATGTCTGAAAGGAAGAAATTTATTACGGTCACTAACGATCGACCAATAGGTGCAATTGAGAGGTTTCAAAGCTCAAATTGGTTGTTCATGTTTCTCCATGTATACACTTGTCTTGAACTTGAATTACCTTTAGTCCCAAATCATGTTTCCCAACTTTCAGCCTGATTGCTTTTAGTGTTTGTGGAGAGCTAATTTTTGGAGAAAAAAAATCATACAAGATGGCCTCAAATTAATCACTCAACCAGGTTCTCTTGAACAATTTAGTCCAGCCAATGCCCTAGATGGTCTTAAGAATTATGTTGATTGGCCAAGAAATTTCAGAGATCTTTAAAGGTGTAAACATAACATAAAATTCAAAATGGACATTGACAAAATAGACCAATCAGCTCCGTTTGAACAACAAGCAGTGCTTTAGATTTACCTTATTTGAGCTCACCACCCATCACTAATATGGGTGCATTTCATTTGGGCATGACTTTTAAAGTCGCAGATAGGGGGTACTCTAAAGCCCTGCAACATGATCGATCAATCTCATTTGAAAGAGTCAAACCCTGCATTCAGCAGCAAACAAAACCTATATAACTATTTTCTAGTTACACAAAATGTACTGCTAAAATCCATCAAATAATAAAACCTCAACATTGATTGGTCTATGGTGGCCATATATTTTTATGCATCATCCTCCCTTGAACAAATGTGAATGGCCCGAAGACACTAATCATATTTGCTAAATTTCAGCCTGATCCCTTAAGCAGCTCTGGAGAAATAATTTTTGCGAAAACTGGATCATTCAAGATGGCTGTTAGGATTATTATTTAGGTAATGGTATGGAAGTGATTAGCTCTTACTCAGGGACGACATTTCCAGAAATAATAGAATAGGGACACATAATAATGCATGACAATATTCTAGCAGTAGATAGCATAATAAATATTACCTTGGCCAGAAACTGTGAGGTGAACCGACAGAGGGTGTCTCTGGAGTAGATAATCAACTCGGCTTGTCTGTCGTTCCTCAACAGTTTTGCGGCGGCGTTTCTGTATCAGACAAAGAAATAAAATAAACGAAATCACAGATTTCCTTTTTCATGAGAGTTGATACTTACCTCCCTAATAATCTTTGATATTCCCAAATATCGACATTCACTCAATAAACACTCAGATTAAAAAAGATAGGTGCCCCCCCCCCCCCCCCTGGGCAGGTAGT
The DNA here is from genome assembly GCA_034401795.1 of Chaetoderma sp. LZ-2023a. NCBI lineage: Eukaryota > Metazoa > Mollusca > Caudofoveata > Chaetodermatida > Chaetodermatidae > Chaetoderma > Chaetoderma sp. LZ-2023a. The sequence goes on along the minus strand of CM067370.1, from coordinate 53,868,563 downwards.
CAGATGAGTCCTGCGGATGCCAGCCCCAACCTCACGCATGTGCAGACTAGTACGTCCTCTGACTAATTTATTGGCTGACACTATGCAACTTTTAAGAAAGCCTGAAGACCGAGCCTCTGTGGGGCGGAGAGGCCAGGTCCGTGTTAGGGAGGTAAGTATCAACTCTCTCGTGAAAAAAGAAATCTGTTATTTCGTTTATTTCACATCAAGCATATACTTACCTCCCTAATACTCTTTGATATTGCCAGAATTCGTCAGATAATTCGGCGGGAGGGAGGCGAGGTCAAAAGACCAGCTCTTCCCTATGCGCTTTTCTGTGTTTAAGGCACTTAAACTTCTGAAATTGTGTGAAGACACAACCAGGGATAGATTTGAACATCGGATAACACAACCAATGGCTGACAGAAGACCATATGTCATATGTGCTCACCACACACACACACCCTCTTCTTGGGAGGAAGACAGAATGTCTCATACGCTCTCTACGTACAAGTGCCATGTACTATAGGACATTAAATGAAAAGGCTTCATTTTCATATATACTCTCAATAATGAACGACCTAGAACACGTACCATCACCATATTAACACGTACCATCACCAGTCTTCTCAGATGGGACTTTAAATTGAGGTCCCGTCATACAGTGCCCATCACTGTGTGAACGTGAGCTAGGGTTAGGTAGGCAAGAAATTTCGGCATAATCAAAGTAAACCGGATGCTGAATGGATTCGTCCTCGGATGGAACCACGCAACATACGGATTACAAAATAAAAACAAAATTGCTAGAATTAGAATCTTTCGGACTTTTTGATGGGACTATGGAGGGATGTAACCCGGATGACTGATCGAGTTCGTCCTCGGACGGACACAGTCACCATACGGGCTACCTAATCAATCAAAATCAAACAAGTGCGCGCTGGTGCCTGCTCGGATGATGGCCAGAAGAGCAAATGGGTCCCAGGACCCGAAAGACCCCACACCCCAACCTCCCCACTCCACCCAAAGGGGCCGGGAGGTCTCTGACCTAAAGCCCCCCCCCACCCCACTTGGGTACATCAGGTCATAAGACCGTACGCACCTACTCCCCCCCCCCCCCCCCCCCCCCCCGACAACCATAACGCTGTAGGGTCCGTCCGCCATTCCTGAGTGCGTTGTTTGTACCGGTTTAATGCTCGGACTGGACACCATGCTTTTGAATTAGGATCATATCTAGTCAAAGCAGGTAAAAATATGGGTTGACCTGGATATTTCAAAGACTGATTTTTAGCCATGAAATTTATCCTAGGTAGAAGCTTAACCATAAAACGGTCTGCCTCGGCTGATAAGGCATGAATTTCGCTTCTCCATCTTGCCGAGGCTGCAGAAATTAAAAATACAGTTTTAAGTGTCACCATTTACATAGAAATGGAACTTAGTGGTTCAAATGCCTTATCAGATAGTACCTGAAGCACTAGTGATAAACTCCAAGATGGAATCACTGGTGGATTCCTAGGTCTTAGATTGCCCATGCCTTTAACTAAAGTATTTAATGTACTTACTTCATCACTTCCCCTATTAACCAAACAAGGAATAACTGTCATTAAAGCTGACTTATAACCAGCAATAGAGTTAGGCTTGAGGCTATAGGCATCATACAGGTGACAGAGGAAATCGGCTACTACCTGAATAGATGAATCCATTGGATTAATACATCTTTCTGAGCACCATTCTGCAACTCGGTTGATTTTATAATTATATGCTCTGGAGCACCCCCTTCTGGCTTTTGCCATGAACATGGCTGCTTGCTCAGCAAAGCCCTCCTTAATTCTAGATTCCTTGACAACATCCATGCAATCAATCTGAACATTGACAGATTGTTGTGAAGGGCCTTGCTCTGGAAGATAATATTGTCCATCAGAGGCAGAGGAACCGGATTGCAGACCAGAAGGTCCAGCAGATCCGTATACCATGATCGGCTTGACCAATTTGGGGTGATCAGAAGCACTCGGCACTCCTTCTGTCTGATTTTCTGAACAATTTTTGGAATCAGGATTGCTGGAGGGAATGGATATGCATACATTCCCACCCAGCTGATAGCTAACGCATCTGTTGCGATAGTGCTCGGATCTGGAATCGGAGAGACGTACGTCGTCATCTTCGCATTCTTCTTCGCTGCGAATAAATCTATGTTGGGTTTCCCCCAGTGGTTGAACAGACGATCGGCCACACATTGATTTAGTTTCCATTCCGCAGGTAAAACACTCATCCTTCGGCTCAATGAGTCTGCCAGCAGATTTAACCTTCCCGGAATATGAACTGCTTTCAGGGTAATCCTGTGATCCAGGCACCAGCAAAGCAGTTTCCATGTCATCATACAGAGACTGGGTGACTTCGTTCCGCCCTGGCGGTTTATGTAAGTCTCTACTGTTGAGTTGTCTGATCGAACTAGAACAATCTTGCCCTGAACTTTCTCTACGAAATGTTCCAGGCCCAGAACTACTGCTCGCAATTCCAGTAGATTGATATGTTCTTGTGACTGATCCAGATTCCAAAACCCTGATACTGTGGATTCTTCCAGGAAAGCTCCCCACCCCTCCATTGATGCATCTGTATACATCGTTAACTGAGGGTGGGGAGGGGTTAGCATCACCCTCGCCAGGAGATTCTCTGTCTTCATCCACCACTGAAGGTGGTGAATAAGAGGCTCCAACACTGACACGTTCGAGTCCAGTGATCCTGTACTCTGGGTCCATTGTGTCATGAGAAATAACTGGATAGGCTGCCTGCATAAGGCCGCCTGAGGAATGACTGGTTCCAGAGAACCCATCAACCCCAGCATTCTCAAGTAAACCCGTGCCAGGACATGACGACTGATGCACACCTCTCCTGAGTAAGATAAACATATCCTATCTCTAGATCGAAGAACATTCTCAGGTAAACAAACTTCTGGGATGGAGTCAGCTCTGATTTTTAAAAGTTGATTATCCAGCCCAAGTCTGTGAGAGTTTTCAAAACTATCTCCAGATTTGCTGATAGACTTTCCTGATTGTGTGCTTTTAACAGAAAGTCATCTATGTGCGTGTGGACTGCTATGCTTCTCCTGCGGAGGTATGCTGTTATAGCAAGAACCACCCTGGTGAAAACCCGAGGAGCCAATGAAATTCCAAAGGGTAAAACCCTGAATTCCCACTGTCTGCCCTGGAATGCAAACCTCAGGAACAGACGAAAACTTCTCTCGCTATTGGAATGTGGAAATAAGCATCCTTCAGGTCTATTGATGCTGTCCACATTCCCTTTTCCAACCCTGCCAACACCGCTTTCACTGTCTCCATTTTGAAACTGGGTGTGTCTATGAACTTGTTAAATGGCTTGAGGTTGAGAATTGGTCTGCATCCTCCAGTACTCTTTGTCACTAGGAACATGGTTGAATAGAAGCCCAGGCACTTTTGTGCCAGTTGAAATGCTCCTTTTAGTATGAGGGAATCTATTTCCTCCTCTATACACAACCGATGATCTGGATCTCTTGGAATTTGAGTCCAGACTGGCACCAGAGACAGCCGCGATGGTGGGCCTGTTATCCAATCGGGATAATACCACACTGAAAGCCATTACAAGACTAAACGGTCCCGAGTCAACCGTTCCCACTCTTGCTTGTGGTGGGCCAATCGGTTTCCCACTGGACCACCTAGGGAGAGAGGTGGACATAAGAAGCGCAAGAGTGTCACTGTCTCCTGGTCCAGAAGCACTGGAGTGGTTCTTACCATGGTAACCGACCCTTCAGGCACGATTACCATGACCAGATCCTCACGCGCCACAGTCTGCACTACGTGCACCTCGGTGCGTGGGCAGCTGCCTGGCTGGCTGCGCTGGAGGAGCCTGCGCCCCCCCTCACTGCTGGCCACCGCCAACTCGATCCTGCAGGGGGAGCTGCGCGAACACACTCTCTGCGGAGCACTTCAAATTGCTCGCACAACGCCCTCTGGTTATTGAGCAGGGTGACCGTCTCCTGGAGGTGCTTACATCCCTCACCTCCAAAGAGACCAGGACCTGTCATAGGCGTACGCAGCAGCCTATTATACAGGTCTTGGAATGGGCACAAGTTGTCTACGGCAAACGTGTGCCACGCCCGGACAGTCCTGGTCACAGACCGGGTTAAACAATCCAGAGCCAGGTTAATTCTATCCTGGATGGCTCTCTGGACTGTTACCGGACTAGGCTGGCGCGATGCGGATGCTGTTACTACCCCCTGTAACAGCTGGGAGAAGTGTGAAAGTGCTGCAATTGACGCTCTCGAACTCTCCTCCGCCTTGCGCAACGCGGTATTAGCCGAACGCAAAGCGTTCGAGCACAGCGCTCCCGTGTAAGACCAGGAGCCTAGCCACGTATCTTCGCCTAGCGCAGCGCGGTCATCCGCACTTGGCTTAGGCACTACACCGTACCTCTGATACTCATCAGGTACGATGCGACATCATTTTGCCACCTCAGGAGGGGCCTTACCGAGACGTCCATGCGCCTTGATGGTCGTCTCTGCCGCTGTAAACATATCTACAATATGTTCTGCCAGCGGCAGAGATGGCATAACGGTAGTAGTCGGCTTACCTGCCAGCCACGCGCGCTGGTCCCGTTGGCTGGCCTACTGTTCCACAGCAAGACCTGGCCTGACATTTATTAGCCAATGACAAGCGTCAGATCAGTCTTCCTCTGTGGCTACCTGCGAATGCTCGACAAAGCGAGGGCCTTCGTCATCCTCCTGAGCAATTGTAGGCGTGCACGTTGCTGGAGGAACTGATACTCCTGGCAAGTCAGAGAAAGCATGCGGGCCTGAAAGAACAGGCATGCTAAACTGACTGGCTTGACCAGGAGCAAGCGCCAAGGTACTGCGTGGGGAAAATTTCACCACACCACAGCCCTGGCCAGCACCTGCTACACCATCTGCAAGCCGAGGTATGCGGTAATACTGGCCATTAGATCCAGCCCAGGCTACCTTCTGTGCCATGAACACTACTCCTGCGTGAGTAGTTCCATGGACAATGTCGCCCGTGTTCCCCGCGAGGTGTGCACGTACGTCAATGTCCATGGCCAGGGCGCCAGAAGGAGAACCCAGCAGATAATCCTCTGGCCAGGGAAGGTACCATAGGAGGAGCCAGTGTCCTCATAGTGGACTGCCCCCTCTAATGGGGCCACATCTGAATCTTGGACAAAAACTTACAGAGTCCTTACAGAGCACCGATTCTTCAGAGCAGCAGAAGACGACAATAAATGATTTGGTCCAGGAAGCATGCCACGAAGCAACTCTGGAACCAAATTCTTAATTGTCCTCTTCATCTCTCCCATCATTTCAACTCGGAAGGCCTCCATAGCCATGGTGAACGAGGCCTTCCTCTTACCCTTCTTACCAGGAACCTCTCTCCTCGATCTTTTCTCCTCCTCAATCGCCTTCTCCTTTGTCTGTAACGATAAAAACTCAGACATTAGCTCGCCCCCTTGCCACTGTTTACAGATCTCACAGTTAAGCAACGGTCCACAAGGACTGCATAGAAAGCATAAATGAGGGGCGAAACATTCCTTGATAAACCTTCCACAAGAAAAAGGCCAGAAGATCAAGACAATGAGAATTTTAGTTAATGAATTAGAAACTCAAAACCAAAAAAGAGAGAGAGGGAAGGTGGCCCTAAAGACCACTAACTAATAAAAGACCAGCGTTGGACAAAACTTTATGTGTTAATAAAGTGCAAGGCTGATTATGACGTCATAACTTCAAAAATAAGAAGCTAATCCGATCCGAAAACAATCTCCAGGTGTAAGGACGAATTGTATTCATATCCAGAACATCTAGCTGGAAAGGATAGTAGAGACAGACTGTGCAAACATCAGATACACAATGATACAATGGCAGCAGATTTCAGAAATATTTTCAAAAAATAATTGAAGTGCCTAATACCATAACTATGATACCCGAGTCTTTAGCATAGACAAACCATCTGATCTGATGAACTGGAAGCTCCACCAACTCTATGACCTCTTAACTCTCTCCACCATGAAGGGAAGGAAGTGGACCAAGAGGGAAAAGTGAGAAGACCTTACAAGGCCTCCAACTCACTGGGCATAGATTTTGTATTAGTTCATTCTAACATTCTTAGTAGGAAATGGAACCTTGGTGGAGAGAAAAACAAACCCTCTGATGATGTGTTGTCCTTTTCAATCATAGGTGGACACAAACACAGAGAGAGATTAGTATTTCACAGCGCCATATAGAAATAAACCAGTTTTATGGACGCTTATCACGTCTAATCGTGAGTCCCGGAAACACATTACATCGGAACTAAAATGCTAAATTATACAAACATTTAATAGAATTCACCTGATGCCTTGATCCTGGGCCCTGCTCTGGCGACTTCCCACATGATATTCAGATGATAATTAAGTTTAAAAAGTGATTTAACACAGCAGAAAACTTTTAGCAAGAAAAATGCATGCGTCTCTTTTGCCAATAAATTGGAAAAGAGGAAGTACTAGTCTGTGCATGCGCGAGGTTTGGGCTGGCATCCGCAGGACTGTCATCTGACTACCTGCCGAGTGGGGGCACCTATCCTTTTTAATCTGAGTGTTTATTGAGTGAATGTCGATATTTGGGAATATCAAAAAGTATTAGGGCGGTAACTATACTCTTGATATGAAATCATTTTCCTCTGCCTTGCAGGAAACTTGATTAGATACGAGCTAATTGACATAAACCTACTGAAATTTGAAAAGAATTTGACTGAATCAAAAGAGTCCCCTTGGTTTTGTTGCTGAGAGATTAGAGCATACTTACCTTTAAATAACATCTAACAAGTTAGATTTCATCTGGAAATACATTCAGCTCACGCTAATCCACAGAATATTCTATATGTAGTGATGTAATTTTGGCAGATATTCAATTAAATTCGAAGGGATAGGTCTATAGTCAAGGTCATTATTATAGGCTATCCACATTCACACTGCAATACATGTCTATGATTCTACTAATATTTCTTTATTAAAATTAATGTTTCATCCATATAATTATCTACTACGCATGAAAGGTTTTCATAATAAATGAAATAATAAACAGATGTTCTTTGTCACTGACATTTACAGTGTAATAATGGCATACTAATTAGTGCATGTAAGGGTAAAGAAGTGTCTGACTACAAACCGAGTCTTGTTTATCCTGTTCTTCTTGATCGCTGTCACTCTCATCATCTAGGGAAGAAAATAATCAAACACATATGGCACATTAAGCAGAATAGAGGGATATGATCGGCTACTCAAGTATCTGATGTCATAATCAAAACATGTCACTTGTTAGTTGACAATCAATGTGACATAGGGCTGTCATAAAATTGGTAATTGTTCATCATGGATGTATCTGAATTCTATGCATTTGATGAATTTACAAATTCATAAACATTCCGTTGAAAATTCGGAAAATAATTTAACTCTTTGCACTCTGATGTCAAAATTTTTATTTTTCAAATTAAATTAAAAAATGAACTGCTGTTCATTTTTCAACAACTTTGGTAGAAGATGGTGCTGTCGTAGACAGCAACATCATCCACCAAAATTGTTGAAAAATATACACCAGTTTCTATGCAATTCACACAGTAAACTATAGAATATTGACATCAGAGTGGTAAGTGTTAATAATAGAGAACAACAGCTCCGTGTCAAATTTTTTTCAAAACATTCAACAGCTTACCTGTATGGTTAGCTTGAAATTGGGATTCTGGGAATTCATGTTAAAAGTACGTCAAATATGCATACAAAGTGCACAGAATTTAGCTAAGAATAGATCCTCTAGTGAGCAATAGTAATTATGTACAGTGTGATTAATAACAACATGTAGCAGTTTGATGACACTGATGATAATGATGGGTGACTGTTTTTTGCAGGTGAAAGGAGTGGAAACTTCTTTCATCGGCAATCATTTTTCTTCAATCTCCATTATTGTATCGTGTCTGTTGCATCTCTCCTAAGTTTCTTTAGGTTCTTTTCTGTCTTTAGTGATTTTAGGACATGTTCTCACTAGAGACTTAATCAGGAATAATGCCATACTGACGTATGGCGTTAGTCCTGATTAACTCTCTAGCGAGAACACGGCCTTAGATTATGTTTTTTGACATCTGATCTGAGGTCTGAGGTCACAAAGCATTTAACAGGTTAGTGTTATAACATCATCTGCATGTCTGTTGGCACATAGTACTGAAAATTCCAATATTTTCTGAGCTGGCATATTCTCTAGCAATCGAAGAACATGTCCAAACATTGGAACTAAGCTGCACAGTTTATAAAATGTGGAGTTTGATATTAGGCTATGTGGCCAGTGGTGACACGTGATGGCGCGCATCAAGTTTGCTCAGGAGGGCCACTGGAGCTCCCCAGCCATCGCAGAGCATGTAGAGCATTATTGAGACATGTAGTATCACATAGGTGCATCTTGGTATTCATGGGAATTTTGGAGTCGTGAATCCACAGCCCAGAAGGGCTGGAGAGCAATGTTTCCTGCCTTACGTTCATTAGAAGGTGCAAAAAATAGTTTCAAACAGTCACTCTTTTAGAGCAGTGTCTAACAAAACCATTCTATACTGAAGAAAAATGTTTAAAAAAATGTTATTCCTACTCATGGCAATATTTTTTTCTAAAGTGTAATAGAATCTTTGACACTGTGACATATAAATACTGTATAATTCTTACCAAAATCAATGGTTGTTGGTTCAAATGCCTGTGCAGCCTCCATTTCCCCTTCAATAGATACCGCCATCTCTTTATCTGAAACAAATCACAAGCACATAAACCGTTTAACCCTTGAAATTCCAGTGTATCCATTTCAAGACAACTACAGGAAAGCTGTTGAATATTGTGAAACTAGTTTGTAATTCGACGGGAACAATACTGGACCAAAAATGTTTAGCAACACTGAGAACATTACTGTATAAATGTTATTTAATAAAAACAATAAATTGATTCAAATATATTATTTAATTGATAGGTCATTTTCCAATTTGAACAACAGTCTCTTGTTACTGTAATGCTAGCATCGCGCCTTTAATACGGCATCATTCAACGGAAGGGTCCAATTTAAATAATGACACTGAGCTGTCAATACCGGTTGTGACCTCCGCGCGCATTAACCACCACCGTACATTGCTTTCTCATGCTTCGAATTAAGCACCTGATGTCACGAAGAGGAATCTCATCCCATTCCTGGAGCAGTGCAGCTTCCAGCTCCCGCACGTTGTGAAGATGTGGATGGTTCTTACGCACCATACGGCCAAGAATGTCCCACAAGTGTTCGATAGGAGACAGGTCCGGTGATCGCGCTGGCCAGTCCAACACCGGAACGTTGTTAGCCTCAAGGAAATCACTGGTGACCCTAGCTGAATGAGGACAGGCGTTGGCTTGCTGGAACATAAAGTCTACATGATGCTGCATAATAAACGAAATCTAGGATTTCTTTTTTCACGAGAGAGTTGATACTTACCTCCCTAATACTTTTGATATTGCTAAATATCGGCTTTCACTCAATAAAACACTCAGATTAAAAACAGTTAGGTGCCCCTACTGGGCAGGGAGTCAGAGGTAGTCCGGCGGATGCTCGCCCCACCACCGCGCATGCGCCGACTACTACTTCCTCTGGCTCATTTATTGGCTAACACATGCAACTACCAAGAGCCTGAAGACCGAGCCTCTGTGGGGCGGAGAGGCCGGGTCCGTATCTAGGGAGGTAAGTATCAACTCTCTCGTGAAAAAAGAAATCCTAGATTTCGTTTATTTCACATCAAGAGTATACTTACCTCCCTAATACTTTTGATATTGCCAGAATTCGAAAGTGAATCTGGCGGGAGGGAGGCGAGGTCAAAAGACCAGCTCTTCCCTATACGCTTTCAAGCGTTTAAGGCACTTATGACGTCTGAAACTGTGTGAAAACACAGTCAGGATTTGATAAACCATCGGATAACACAACCGATGTCTGAGAGATGACCGATTTGTCATATGCGCTCCCCCCCCCCTTGGGAGGAAGATTAAATGACCTCAATGTCCTACACGCTCTCTTCGTACTAGTGCCAAGTACTATAGGACAGAGACGAAAAGGCTCCATTTTCGTATACTCTCTCTAAAGAACCACAACCCACATAAACCATCACCATATTAATAACACTGGATAACGTGACAATACAAAACAATGAACAACACATGAACAAGACTGACCTTGTTGTACTAGGAAACTGTCATCACGATTCCAGTAGAGAAGGATGATACAGTCCCGACAAGTGGTTGTCACCGTCGCTGAATGGCGAAGTATATAAGCAATGCGGAAGCACTCTTCACAACATAAAGCGGTTATTGTTTCAAAATCGACAAGGCGAGAGGGTTAGAGGTGTCACGGAGGTAATGGTCTGTAAAACTTGACTCACAGTGCCACTGAGCCACTGACATAATATCATCCACAGGGACCCCACTAAACAGGGCAGTGGATGCCACGACACCGCGGACACTGTGAGCCTTGGCCACGTCAACCTGTCGCCCGGTGGCGGATTTGTGACAAAATTGAATACATTCCACAATCCACCTAGAAATGGTGTCCTTAGACGCCCTACCATGGGGTTCAATATATGACAACCATAACGCTGACTGGTCGGTACGCCACTCCGAAGTACGCTGTTTGTACCGGAGCAGCGCCCGTACGGGGCACCATACTTTAGAATTAGGATCATATCTAGTTAAAGATGGCAAAAAAATAGGCTGACCTGGATATTTCAATGACTGATTATTAGACAAGAAATTAATCCTAGGTAGAAGCTTAAGGCCTTCCCCTGTAACCACAAAACGGTCAACCTCGGCTGATAAGGCGTGAATTTCACTCCTACGCCTCGCCGAGGCCGCAGCAATTAAAAATACAGTTTTAAGAGTTAACATTTTCATAGAAAAGGAACTAAGTGGTTCAAAAGGCTTATCACCTAGTACCTGGAGCACCAGTGATAAACTCCAAGACGGAATCAGTGGAGGATTCCTTGGTCTTAGATTGCCCATGCCTTTAATTAATACATTTAATGTACTTACTTCATCACTCCCCCTATTAGCCAAGCAAGGAATAACAGTCATTAAAGCCGATTTATAACCAGCAATAGAGTTAGGCTTGAGGCTATAGGCATCATATAGGTGACAGAGGAAATCAGCCACTACCTGAATAGATGATTCCATTGGATCAATACATCTTTTTGAGCACCACTCTGTAAATCTGTTGATTTTATAATTATATGCTCTGGAGGTTGACCCCCTCCTGGCTTTGGCCATAAACATGGCCGCTTGCTCAGAAAAGCCCTCCTTAATTCTAGATTCCTTGACAACATCCACGCAGTCAATCGGAACATTGACGGATTGTCGTGAAGGGCCTTGCCCTGGAAGATAAGGTCGTCCATCAGAGGCAGCGGAACCGGATTGCAGACCAGATGGTCCAGCAGATCCGTATACCACGATCGGCTTGGCCAATCCGGGGCGATCAGAAGCACTTGGCACTCCTGCTGCCTGATTTTCTGAAGCACCTTTGGAATCAGGATTGCTGGGGGGAATGCGTATGCATACATTCCCTCCCAGCTGATAGCTAACGCATCTGTTGCGAAAGCGCTTGGGTCTGGAATCGGAGAGACGTACGTCGTCATCTTCGCATTCTTCTTCGTTGCGAACAAATCTATGTTGGGTTTCCCCCAATGGTCGAACAGACGATCCGCCACACATTGATTTAGTTGCCATTCCGTGGGTAAAACACTCATCCTTCGGCTCAATGAGTCTGCTAGCAGATTTAACCTCCCCGGAATATGAACTGCTTTCAAGGTGATCCCATGATCCAGGCACCAACAAAGCAGTTTCCATGTCATCATACAGAGACTGGGCGACTTCGTTCCGCCCTGGCGGTTTATGTAAGTCACTACTGTCGAGTTGTCTGAACGAATCAGAACAATCTTGCCCTGAACATTCTTTAAGAAATGTTCCAGGCCCAGGACTACTGCTCTTAGCTCTAGTAGATTGATATGTTCCTTGGACTGATCCAGATCCCAAAGCCCTGATACTGTGGACTCTTCCAGACAAGCTCCCCACCCCTCCATCGATGCATCTGTATACACAGTCACCTGAGGGTGGGGAGGGGTTAGCAAAACCCCCGGCAAGAGATTCTCTGTATTCAACCACCATTGCAGGTGGTGAATCAGAGGCGCCAACACTGACACGTTCGAGTCCAGCGAACCTGAACTCTGGGTCCACTGTGTCATGAGAAACAACTGGATCGGGCGCCTGCGCAAGGCGGCCTGCGGAATGACTGGTTCCAAAGAAACCATCAAACCCAGCATTCTCAAGTAAACCCGTGCCAGGACATGACGACTGTCGCACACCGACTGTATTACCGAGATGAGTATTTGAACCCTCTCCTGAGTGGGGTACACATACCCCGTCTCCAGATCGAAGAACATGCCCAGGTAAACAAACTTCTGGGATGGAGTTAGCTCTGATTTCGGGAAATTGATCATCCAGCCCAAGTTCGAGAGAGTTTTCAAAACAATCACCAGATTGGCTGACAACGATTCCCGGGTGTGTGCTTTCAACAGCCAGTCGTCTATGTACGTGTGGACTGCTATGCTTCTCCTGCGGAGGTATGCAGTGATGGCGAGAACCACACGGGTGAAGACCCGAGGAGCCGTGGAAATCCCGAAGGGTAACACCCTGAATTCCCACCGCCTGCCCTGAAATGCGAATCTCAGGAAGTGACGGAAACTCCTCTCTATGGGAATGTGGAAATACGCATCCTTCAAATCTATGGAAGCGGTCCACATTCCTCGCTCCAACCCCGCCAATACCGAGCGCACAGTCTCCATCTTGAAACTGGGCGTCTCTAAGAACTTGTTCAAAGGCTTGAGGTTGAGAATCGGCCTCCACCCTCCGGTGTTTTTCTTCACTAAGAAGAGGGTTGAATAGAAGCCCGGGCACCTCTGTGCCGGCTGAATGGCTTCTTTTAGTATGAGGGAATTTATTTCCTCCTCTATACACAACCTCTGATCCGGATCCCGTGGAATAGGAGTCCAGATCGGCGCGAGAGACAGTCGCGATGGCGGGCCTGTCACCCAGTCGGGACGATACCCGACTGAAAGCCATCGCAAGACTAAACGGTCCTGAGTCAACCGCTTCCACTCTGGCAAGTGGCCGGCCAAACGGCCGCCCACCGGTCCACCTAGGGATAGAGGTGGACATAAGGAGTGCCAGAGTGGCACTGTCCTCTCGGCGTGAAACACCGGAGTGGTTCCCACCGCGGTAACCAGGCCATCAGGCCCGATTGCCGCGACCAGATCCCCGCGCGCCCCGCCCAGCGCCGCGCGCACCACGGTGCGCGGGCGGCTGTCTGGCTGGGTGCGGCTGGGGAGCCTGCGCCCCCCTCGCTGCTGGCCGAATCGCACGTGGCCTAGGCCTACGTTGCGACGGTGGCTGGCCTCTGACCTGGCCAGCACCACCTCGAGCCTGCAGAGGACGATACGCAGGGGGTGCCGCGCGAACACGCTCCCGCCGGAGCACCTCAAATTGTTCACGCAGCGCCCTCTGGTTGTTAACCAGAGTGACCGTCTCCTGGAGGTGCATGCATCCCTCACCTCCAAAGAGACCAGGACCTGTCATAGGCGTCCGCAGCAGCCTATTATACAGGTCCTGGGACGGGCACAGATTGTCAAGAGCAAACGTGCGCCTCGCCCGGACACTTCTGGTCACCGCCCGCGTCAAACAGTCCAAAGCCAGGTTGATACCATCCTGGATGGCTCTCTGGACTGTTACCGGGCTTGGCTGGTGTGATGCGGAGGCCGCTACCACCCCCTGTAGCAGCTGGGAGATGTGGGACAGAGCGGCAATCGACGCCCTCCCACTCTCCTCCGCATCACGCCGCGCGGCATTCGCCGAACGCAACGCGTTCGAGCACAAGACTCCCGTGTCAGAACGGGAGCCCGGCCGCGCATCTTCGCCTAAAGCCGCGCGATCATCCACGCTTGGCTTTGGCACCACACCGTACCGCTGGTATTCCAGGGGCACGATGCGGCAACGCTTCGCCACCTCGCGAGGGGCCTTCGCGAGACGTCCATTAACCTTAATGGACGCCTCCGCCGCTTCGAACATGTCCACGACATGCTCAGCCAGCGGCAGAGATGGCATAGCGGTAGCCGCCGGCCTACCAGCTAACCACGGCCTATGGTCACGCTGGCTAGCCGGCAGCTCCACGGGTAGATCGGGCCGAACACTTACCAGCCACTGGCAAGCGTCCGACCAATCCTCCTCCGTGGCTAACTGCGAGCGCTCTACTAGACGAGGGCCTTCGTCTTCCTCCAGAGCACTCGCAGTTGACGTCGACGGCGGATAAGCTGATACCCCTGGCAAGCCCGGAAAAGCATGCGGGCCCGAGAGAGCAGGCATGCTGAACTCCGCGGCTTGACCAGGAGCAGGCGCCGTGGCAGAGCGTGGGGTAAACACCGCCCTACCGCGGCCCTGACCAGCACCAGCGACACCATCGGCAAGCCGAGGTATGCGGTATCCGTGGTCAACAGCACCGCCCAGGGACACCTTCTGGACCGTGAAATCTACTCCTGCGAGAGTAGAACCACGGAACACGTCGCCCGTATTCCCCGCGAGGGGTGCACAGACGTCGTATTCCATGGCCACGTCCTCAGAAGGCGACCCTAGCAGGAGATCCTCTTCCTCCTGGCCAGAAAGATTAGACTCCGGGTCAGCAAAGAGAGCTAACCCAGACTGGCCAGGAAAGGTGCCATAGGAGGCCTTGACACCTTCGGCGCGCGGATACCCGGGGTCTGATGAGCAGACCGCGGGTCCCAGCAACAACCGTTGTCCACGGCCCCTCGGCGCGGCGCCATGCCTGCTGCCAGGGTCTTGGACTGCCCCCAACAAAGGGGCCACCTCTGAATCCACAAACGGACCGGACCTAAAGAGACCGGATTCAGAGGCGGGGATCACCTGCTCGTAAGCAGATGCCGAGGACAACAAAGGAGCTGGCCCAGGGAGCATGCTGCGAAGCAACTCTGGGACCAAATCCTTTATTGTCCTCTGCATCTCTTGCAACATTTCGGACCTGAAGGCCTCCATATCCACCGCGGATGAGGCCTTCTTCTTACCCTTCTTACTACCCTCCTTCTTCTTCTTCCTCTCTTCCTCCATCACCTTCTCCCTTGCCTGCAATGAGAGAAAATCAGACATTAGATCTCCCCCCCACTGCTTACATACATCGCACTTCAGCAACGGTCCACAGGGACTGCAGCTGAAGCACAAGTGCGGTACGAATCTATTCTTCAGAAACCTCCCGCAGGACGGGCAACCAGGTCTCTGAAACAGGACAAAGGACAGGGACAATGAGCAAGATAGTTAAGGTTAGCGAACTCAAAACCAACTAAAAAGAGAGGGACAGGATCCTCAAGATCGCAAATCAAGAAGAACCAGCCTTGGACAAAACGTTAAATGTTAATAAAGGCCAAGGCCGATTATGACGTCATCAATCCCGTGACCAAAATAATCGATCCGCAACAAGCACCAAGTGCAAGAACGAATTGTATAAGTAACCGGAACATTCCCGTTGAATTGGCATTTCGAGTACACAACAATCAGATATACAGAGATAACTCCTTCCAATTCTAGCATTGGCAAAAAAGGAAATTATCTCCCCTTTTGTTTATCAATAATTAGATACCTGACACTTGTACAGACAAACCATCCAACGTGATGTACCGGAGAACTCCACCATAGTACGCCTCTACATTCTCTCCACCGAAGGGGAAGGAATTGGATCAAGAGGGCAAAGTGAGAAGACCTTTATAACAAGCCTCCAACTCACTGAACATAGATTTTTTGGTTAGATAACCTAACAGTATTAGTAGGAAATGGAACCGTGGTGGAGAGAAACATATCCTCTTGTGCCGAGAAGTCCATCAAAGCTTCTACGTGATACCTGTGGACAAAAACACAAAGAGAAATGAGACTTATGAAGCACCATGTTGTAAAAAACCAACACAAACAGGCGCTAATCACGGTAAGCGCGAGTCCCGGAAACACATTAAACCGGGACAAAACACGCTAGCATATCAAAGAAATCACCTGATAAAGAGATCCAGCTCCTTCCAAAGGTGAGTCCTCTCTTTCCGACATGACACGAACGTACAACAATTGTCAAATAAGTGAAAAACAAGGTAAACGCGCAGAAAATGTAGAGTAGCACAAAACCGCATGTAACCCTTAGCCAATAAATGAGCAAAGAGGAAGTAGTAGTCGGCGCATGCGCGGTGGTGGGGCGAGCATCCGCCGGACTACCTCTGACTCCCTGCCCAGTAGGGGCACCTAACTGTTTTTAATCTGAGTGTTTTATTGAGTGAAAGCCGATATTTAGCAATATCAAAAGTATTAGGGAGGTAAGTATACTCTTGATGTGAAAAAGGGATGACAACAGGGGCGACAACTTCTTCACAGTAACGTTGAGCCGTTAAATTTCCGCGAATCACAATAAGATCTGTTTTGCCATTTTCATGGATTCCAGCCCACACCATGACACTGCCGCCACCGAATCTGTCATGCTGAATGACGTTGGCTGCATCATACCCTTCTCCTAAACGTCGCCAAACCCGTTGCCTACCATCCGCCACATCCACACAAACCCTCGACTCATCACTGAACAAAACGTGGCTCCATTGTTGAGCACGCCACCTCTGATGAGCTCTTGCCCATGCAAACCGATTCTCGATGTGACTCTCTGTAAGCGGAACAGCAACAAGTGGACGACGGGCATGCAGTCCAGCATCATGGAGTCTGTTTCGCACAGTTTGTGAATGCACTGTACTGCTGGTAGCGGTGTGCAAATTACGAGACAGCCGCGGCTCAGTCTCAAACCTGTGACGTCGTGATGATGTCACTAAGTAGCGGTCTTCTCGTGGTGTTGTTGCTCTCGGTCTGCCAGATCGTGGTCGATCATTAACATGTCCAGTTTCCTGCTCACGTTGGCGGAGACGGGAAATGATTGGGGTGTGAACATTAAAATGTCGAGCAACAGCGCGAACGCTCTGCCCAGCAGCGAGTCTTCCCATTGCTTCATGGCGCTGATTTTCAGGTAGCCCTGGGCGGCGGCCCATGTTCAGTAGGTTAAACTTTTAAGCGTTTTCTGTTAACGTTCGTTATCTGCTTTTGCAATATGGTGAATTTTTGCCTTCGCTACCTGCCAATGTGGGCCAGTGCATGAAAAATGCATTTTCACATGCAGTAAGCGTGCAGCCGAGAAATGCAAGAAATGATTTGCTTTTCTTCATGATCAGCGAGACATTACATTGACGAAATATGCCTGCAAATTTGGTTATAAATGGATGCATAGTTTTAATACAACAAACCAAACTTCTTTTAGCTCAGTATATTTTCAATAGAATATTCCTTACATCGATCATAAAGACTTTTGTTGTTTCTGGTCTGTAAGCGTCGAAGAGTTAACTCCAAAACTAGCGTTATCATGATGACCTATCACACACATAAATAATGTTCTAACGCTAAGCTTCTTGAAAGATCAGACACATAATTGGGCCTAATAAAAGTAGGCCCCATTAGAACATCAGGACAGGTGGTTAAATCAGCTAATGTCTTAAAGAACCACAATATTTTGGCCACAAATAGCATATTCAGAAGCACCAGGCAACCGCCATCTGCTCCACCATTGTAAAGTTCTGGTAGGCACAATTGTGAGGCTAAGTTCAAAACGTGAATTCTATATCAGAATGAAAGAACACCTACGGAACATCAAAAAACAAAAGGACACCTCAGTAGCACATCATTTTAATTTGCCCACACATTCATGACAGAACATGCCCTATAAAATTATACAAGTTCTACCTCACGACTCTGAGGACATAGAGAAAACACATTTACTGAAAATATTGGGTACATCAACTACACACACTAGATCACATAGGGGTGAATCATGCAGACTGGTGATTCTTTTATAATTAGTTTTTCTCATGCTTACTCGAATCACCACAATTCCATGTCATGGCAACTTGTCTATGACCTCATTAAACAGTCACACTCATGATGTTATTCCAATATGTATTTGTTGAAACGGCATACATGTCAGATACAGTTTACTTTGCGGTCCCGGGGAGACAAACAGAACTGAATTACCACGCCGACCGGGGTACTGACCCATAAAGGTAAGACATAATCTTCTTCAGTCATTCTCAATTTTTTGCGATTAAACTTGTCCAAAAAATGTCAATTGAGGATGATTCTCTGATGAGTAAAACTAAACAAAGGACGAAACGCTATAAATCCGCATCATATGATCGATCCAAACCATTTTCACAACGACTAAGAAGGCAATGTCGAGCTAAAAAATGCTATGTTACACACATGTGCCAAAAATGTCTAAATTTGACAGACAAAAACTCACCAAAAAATTAAAGAAACACACTTTCAAAAAACAACAAAAACGAATCCCTGAAAATTTTTAAACAAAAAATAATTGATAAAAATCAAAATAACCAAAACTGAATGTCATAAGCATTTAACGGTTACATAAAAAAACCAAATTTCCGGTTACACCCAAACAATAAAAAAACCAAATCAACTGTTACAAAAAAATCTGGTTACACTTTCTCTGCCCAGGAAAACCTTCCCGGTTACAGAAAACCGATTTTAACAGTTACACAAAACCAACAACTATTTTAACGGTTATGTCATTAAAATTGATGGTTACACGGCGGCCATTAATGGTTACAAGAACAATTGAAAAGGTTACAACCGGGTACATGTAACCGTCAATTTTACCAGCGGGTCACGTGTAGAGCCTTCACAACTGGCCAGAAAACTATAAAAGCAGCTGCAGAACACTGCACTGACATTCAGATTTGGATACACATAGTATCAGCGACAGAACAAATCTGAACGAACTTAGCAAGTTGACCAGACCAGTTGAATTAAACACATTACAGACAAACTAAACGAAATCTAGGATTTCTTTTTTCACGAGAGAGTTGATACTTACCTCCCTAATACTTTTGATATTGCTAAATATTGGCTTTCACTCAATAAACACTCAGATTTAAAACAGTTAGGTGCCCCTACTGGGCAGGGAGTCAGAGCGTAGTCTGGCGGATGCCAGCCCCACCACCGCGCATGCGCAGACTAGCACTTCCTCTGACTAGATTATTGGCTGACACACATGCAACTATTAAGAGCCTGAAGACCGAGCCTCTGTGGGGTGGAGAGGCCGGGTCCGTATCTAGGGAGGTAAGTATCAACTCTCTCGTGAAAAAAGAAATCCTAGATTTCGTTTATTTCACTTCAAGAGTATACTTACCTCCCTAATACTTTTGATATTGCCAGAATTCGAAAGTGAATCTGGCGGGAGGGAGGCGAGGTCAAAAGACCAGCTCATCCCTATACGCTTTTCTGCGTTTAAGGCACTTAAACTTCTGAAACTGTAAGAAAAAACAGTCAGGATTTGACTAACCATCGGATAACACCACCGATGTATGAGAGATGACCGAATGTCATATGCGCTCCCCCCCCTCCTTCCTGGGAGGAAGAGTCGACTGACCTCAATGTCCTATACGCTCTCTACGTACAAGTGCCATGTACTACAGGACAGAGACGAAAAAACTCCATTTTCGTAACTCTCAACAATGAACCACACAAATACACAAACCATCACCATATTAATAACGGGTAATCGTGACAATACAATCAACAACGGACAACACATGAACAAGACTGACCTTGTTGAAAACGGCTGCTGACATCATCTTCCCATTGGCAAAGACTGATGCAGGCCCAAAAAAGTGGGTGTTTCCATAAATTAATTGTGAAATATATAAGTAATGAGGAAAAACCTCCTCAAAAAATATAAACCGAGTTATTTTTTCAAAACCGACAAGGCGAGAGGATTAGAGGTGTCACGGAGATAATGGTCTGTAAAACTTGACTCACAGTGCCACTGAGCCACCGACATAATATCATCCACAGGGACCCCATTAAATAGGGCCGTGGATGTCACTACGCCGCGGACACTGTGAGCCTTGGCCACGTCAACCTGCTTCCCGGTGGCGGATTTATGGCAAAACTGAATGCATTCCACAATCCACCTGGAAATGGTGTCCTTAGAAGCCCTGCCATGGGGTTCAATATATGACAACCATAACGCTGACTGGTCGGTGCGCCACTCCGCCGTACGTTGTTTGTACCGGCGCAGCGCCCGGACGGGACACCATGCTTTAGAATTAGGATCATATCTAGTTAAAGCAGGCAAAATAATAGGTTGACCTGGATATTTCAACGACTGATTTTTAGCCAAGAAATTAATCCTAGGTAGCAGCTTAAGGCCTTCCCCTGAAACCACAAAACGGTCATCCTCGGCTGATAAGGCATGAATTTCACTCCTACGCCTAGCCGAGGCCGCAGCAATTAAAAACACAGTCTTCAGTGTTAATAGTTTCATAGAAATGGAACTAAGTGGTTCAAAAGGCTTATCACCTAGTACTTGAAGCACTAGCGATAAACTCCAAGACGGAATCACAGGTGGATTCCTTGGTCTTAGATTGCCCATGCCTTTAATTAATACATTTAATGTATTTACTTCATCACTTCCCCTCTTAGCCAAGCAAGGAATAACAGACATTAATGCTGACTTATAACCAGCAATAGAGTTAGGCTTGAGGCTATAGGCATCATAGAGGTGACAGAGGAAATCAGCTACTACTTGAATAGATGAATCCATTGGATCAATACATCTTTTTGAGCACCATTCTGCAAATCTGTTGATTTTATAATTATATGCTCTGGAGGTTGACCCCCTCCTGGCTTTGGCCATAAACATGGCTGCTTGCTCAGAAAAGCCCTCCTTAATTCTAGATTCCTTGACAACATCCACGCAGTCAATCTGAACATTGACGGATTGTTGTGAAGGGCCTTGCCCTGGAAGATAATATCGTCCATCAGAGGCAGAGGAACCGGATTGCAGACCAGAAGGTCCAGCAGATCCGTATACCATGATCGGCTTGGCCAATCCGGGGCGATCAGAAGCACTTGGCATTCCTCTTGTCTGATTTTCTGAAGAATTTTTGGAATCAGGATTGCTGGAGGGAATGCGTATGCATACATTCTCCCCCAGCTGATAGCTAACGCATCTGTTGCGAAAGCGCTTGGATCCGGAATCGGAGAGACGTACGTCGTCATCTTCGCATTCTTCTTCGTTGCGAACAAATCGATGTTGGGTTTCCCCCAATGGTCGAACAGACGATCCGCCACACATTGATTTAGTTGCCATTCCGTGGGTAAAACACTCATCCTTCGGCTCAATGAGTCTGCTAGCAGGTTTAACCTTCCCGGAATATGAACTGCTTTCAAGGTAATCTGGTGATCCAGACACCAACAAAGCAGTTTCCATGTCATCATACAGAGACTGGGCGACTTCGTTCCGCCCTGGCGGTTTATGTAAGTCACAACTGTTGAGTTGTCTGAACGAATAAGAACAATCTTGCCCTGAACTTTCTGTAAGAAATGTTCCAGGGCCAGGACTACTGCTCTTAGCTCCAGTAGATTTATATGTTCCTTTGACTGTTCCAGATTCCAAAGCCCTGATATCGTGTACTCTTCCAGGCAAGCTCCCCAGCCCTCCATCGATGCATCTGTATACACAGTCACCTGAGGGTGGGGAGGGGTTAGCAAAACCCCCGGCAAGAGATTCTCTGTATTCAACCACCATTGCAGGTGGTGAATGAGAGGCGCCAACACTGACACATTCGAGTCCAGCGAACCTGTACTCTGGGTCCATTGTGTCATGAGAAATAACTGGATCGGCCGCCTGCGTAAGGCGGCCTGAGGAATGACTGGTTCCAATGAAACCATCAACCCCAGCATTCTCAAGTAAACCCGTGCCAGGACATGACGACTGTCGCACACTGACTGAATTAACGAGATGAGTTTCTGAACTCTCTCCTGAGTAGGATACACATATCCTGTCTCTAGATCGAAGAACATCCCCAGGTAAACAAACTTCTGGGATGGAGTCAGCTCTGATTTTGGGAAATTGATCATCCAGCCTAAGTCTGTGAGAGTTTTCAAAACAATCTCCAGATTGGCCGACAAACTTTCCCGGGTGTGCGCTTTCAACAGCCAGTCGTCTATGTACGTGTGGACTGCTATGCTTCTCCTGCGGAGGTATGCTGTGATCGCAAGAACCACACGGGTGAAAACCCGAGGAGCCGTGGAAATTCCGAAGGGTAACACCCTGAATTCCCACTGTCTGCCCTGGAATGCAAATCTCAGGAAGCGACAGAAACTCCCGTGGATGGGGATGTGGAAATAAGCGTCCTTCAAATCTATCGACGCCGTCCACATCCCCCTCTCCAACCCCGCCAACACCGAGCGCACCGTTTCCATCTTGAAACTGGGCGTCTCGATGAACTTGTTCAATGGCTTGAGGTTGAGAATCGGTCTCCACCCTCCGGTGCGTTTTGTTACTAAGAACAGGGTTGAATAGAAGCCCGGACACCTTTGTGCCGGCTGAATAGCTCCTTTTTGTACGAGGGAATTTATCTCCTCCTCGATACACAACCTTTGCTCTGGCTCTCTCGGAATGGGAGTCCAGACTGGCACCAGAGACAGTCGCGACGGCGGGCCTGACATCCACTCTGGATGATACCCGACGGAAAGCCATCGCAAGACTAAACGGTCCTGAGTCAACCGTTCCCACTCTTGCATGTGGTCGGCTAGCCGGCCTCCCACCGGTCCACCTAGGGACCGCGGTGGACACAAGGCATGCAAGAGCGGCACTGTCTCCGTTGCCATACACACCGGAGTGGTTCTTACCGCGGTAAGCGTCCTGTCAGGACCGATAACCACGCCCAGATCCTCGCGCGCCCCGCCCCGCCCCGCGCGCACCTCGGTGCGCGGGCGGCTGCCTGGCTGACGGCGCCTGAGGAACCTGCGCCCCCCTCGCTGCTGGCCGAATCGCACGCGGCCGAGGCCGACGCTGCGACGGTGGCTGGCCTCTGACTTGGCCAGCACCACCTCGAGCCTGCAGGGGACGATACGCAGGGGCCGCGGCGCGAACGTTAGCACGACGCAGCACTTCAAACTGCTCGCGCAGCGCCCTCTGGTTATTCACCAGGGTGACCGTCTCCTGGAGGTGGCGACATCCCTCACCTCCAAAAAGACCAGGACCCGTCATAGGCGTACGGAGTAGCCTATTGTACAGGTCCTGAGACGGGCACAGATTGTCCAGGGCAAACGTGCGTCTTGCCCGGACACTCCTGGTCACCGCCCGAGTCATACAGTCCAGCGCCAGGTTAATACCATCCTGGATGGCTCGCTGGACCGTGACCGGGCTTGGCTGGCGCGATGCGGATGCCGTTACTACCCCCTGTAACAGCTGGGAGACGTGGGACAGAGCGGCAATCGAAGCCCTCCCACTCTCCTCCGCATCACGCAACGCGGTATTCGCCGAACGCAACGCGTTCGAGCACAAGACCCCCGTGTCAGAACGGGAGCCTGGCCGCGCATCCTCACCCAAAGCCGCGCGGTCATCCACGCTGGGCTTGGGTACCACACCGTACCGCTGGTAATCCAGGGGCACGATGCGACAACGCCTGGCCACCTCGCGAGGGGCCTTCGCGAGACGTCCACTCGAGTTAATGGACGTCTCCGCCGCCTTGAACATGTCAACGACATGCTCCGCCAGCGGCAGAGAAGGCATAGCGTTAGCAGTCGGTTTCCCAGCTAACCACGGCGTGTGAACACGCTGGCTAGTCGACTGCTCCACGGGCAGATCAGGCCTAACGCTCACCAACCACTGGCAAGCGTCATACCAATCCTCTTCCGTGGCTAACTGCGAGCGCTCTACAAGACGGGGGCCTTCGTCTTCCTCCTGAGCGCAAGCAGTAGAGCTTGACGGCGGGTACGCTGATACACCTGGCAAGCCAGGGAAAACATGCGGGCCTGACAGCCCCGGCATGAGAATATCACTGGTTTGACCAGGAGCAGGCACCGTGGCAGAGCGCGGGGTATATATAGCCCCACCACGGGCCCGGCCAGCACCAGCAACACCCTCGGCAAGCCGAGGTATGCGGTACCGCTGGCCATCAGCAGCGCCCTGGGCCACCACCTGAGCCGCGGACTCTACTCCAGGGTGAGTAAAACCGTGGAATAAGCCGCCTGTATTCCCCGCGAGGGGTGCACAAACGTCTTCATCCATGTCCACGTCGTCAGACGGCGACCCTAGCAGGTAATCCTCATCACCCTGGTCAGAAAGATTAGACCCCGGGTCAGCAAAGAGAGCTAACCCGGGCTGACCAGGAACGGTGCCATAGGAGGTACTGGCCACCGCGGCGTGCGGATACCCCTGGACTGATAAGCAGCCCGCGGGTTCCAGCGACAACCGTCCACGGTCCCCTATCGGCGCGGCAATAAGCCTGCTGCCAGGGTCGTGGAACGCCCCCTCTAATGGGGCCACCTCTGAATCGTCGAACAACGGAAGCGGTCTAAGGAAAACCGATCCAGAGGCGGGGATTACCTGCTCCGAAGCCGATGATGAGGACAGTAAAGGATTTGGTCCAGGAAGCATGCCACGAAGCAACCCTGGAACCAAATCCTTTATTGTCCTCTTCATCTCTCCCAACATCTCGGTCCGGAAGGCCTCCATATCCACCGCGGACGAGACCTTCCCCTTACCCTTCCTACTTACAACCTCTCGTTTCCGCTTCTTCTTCTTCTCCTCCTCTACCACCTTGTCCGTCGCCTGTAAGCAGCACAAGAATTCGGACATTAACTCGCCCCCCCAGTGCTTACATATGTCACAATTAACCAAGGGACCACAAGGGCTACAATGATAGCACAGATGAGGCCAGAACTTTTCATGAAGAAAACGTCCACAGGACGCGCAACCCGGTCCCTGAAACAGGGCAAAGGACAAGGAGTATGAGCAACTAGTTAAGCTTAGAAACTCAATCCAACTCAAAGAGAAGGAAAAACGATCATAAAGATCAATATACATCAGAAACCAGCATAGCGCTTGAATTGCTGATAAATACATAGCCAGGCTGATTATGACGTCATTAATCCCGTGACAGGAAAAAATCGATCCCAACAAAACATCCAAGTGCAAGGACGAATTGTATGCTGAATGGATAAGTCGACTACACAACCATCAGATACATATAGATAACTCTTTTCTGGCAAAAATGTTAATTATCTCCCTTTGTTTGTTTACAATAATTAACATCACCACATTATCAATAACTAGATACCTGACGCTTTGTATAGACAAACCATCCAACGTGACGAACCGGAGAACTCCACCATCTGCACGCCTCTTAACTCTCTCCACCTCATGGGGAAGGAATTGGATCAAGAGGGCAAAGTGAGAAGACCTTTATACTAGGCCTCCAACTCACTGGACATAATTTTTCATTTGGTTAGATAACCTAACAGTGTTAGTAGGAAATGGAACCATGGTGGAGAGAAAACTAACTCTCTGCTGCTGTGATGTCACCACCTAGCGTCATACAGACCTGTGGACATAAACAGAAAGAGAAATTAGCCCTAGGTAGCACCGAGTTGACATAAACCAACTAACCAAGGCGCTTATCACGGTAAACGCGAGTCCCGGAAACACAATACACCGGGAAGAAAACTCGCTAATTTTACTAGAAGTCACCTGATTTAAAGGTCCTAAGTCCTCCTGTGGCGAAGTGTACCCTCCTGCCATCCAAATCAGATATTATCACTCCAAAATATACACCAATTAACAGTTTAAGAGCAAGAAAAGCTTATGATTCAAAAAGACATGTGTGTTCTCTTTGCCAATAATCTAGCAAAGAGGAAGTGCTAGTCTGCGCATGCGCGGTGGTGGGGCTGGCATCCGCCAGACTACGCTCTGACTCCCTGCCCAGTAGGGGCACCTAACTGTTTTAAATCTGAGTGTTTATTGAGTGAAAGCCAATATTTAGCAATATCAAAAGTATTAGGGAGGTAAGTATACTCTTGAAGTGAAAATGAGTCTCTTGATCCATGTCTGAGTTATCAGACGATCCCTCAGCCATATGAATAGCATGGATATGTGGGGAACGGCATCACAGATAACGTAAGTACATGTACTTTATATGCTATGAATAACGTCTACATACCACATGCCTCTCTGTAAGCACTAAGCTGCATGTAGAGCACATAAAGCGGATTGGGCAGGTATGTCGCTAGTTGATGTTGCTGTCTTGTTTTGTCAAAAGGCATATCAAGATAATCCTGCACTGGCTTGGTGGACTATAATAAAGCAAACAAGATGAGGAATTTACAATCTTCAGAAGGCAAGATTGGTCAAGAGAATTACAATTTTTGCTGAGTAAATGCCCATTTGCAGGCCAAGAAGACCACTTTTGAGAATTTACAACTGAAATGGCTGGTTCAAATAAAACAGTCTTCTCATGGCTTTCAAATGGACATTTCTCAAAGACCACTGCCAACGCTGTTTTGCCGTTTAACAAATGAAGTCCCAGTAATGACCAGTATCTCAATCACAAAGCAATCATACATCAAAAGTGACAATGAATGGAATTATCATGCTGCCTGTCATATAGGTTTCAAATTATTCAACTGAATATTTCTCACATTGCAAAGAATTTGTTCTATGTGGTCTGGAGAGTAGAACGCGCAACATGAATACTAATGACATCATAAACTATCTAGTCAGGTGATAAATTATGTCATATAAAAATAACAAACAATATTTTCATATCTATACTAAGTCATCAAAGAATGATATTCCATTTTTTCCCTAGAAAACAAATTGGACCAAAAATATGAAATTGTGTGTGGGAAATACAAATATTTGTGTATGATGATGATGATGATGATGATGTCATGTGTTCTGTAGCTGCAGTTGGTTGAAAACATCATGCAGCTGCAATATGTCCTTCTCTGCCAGAGTCTTTAGCTCTCTCGTGTTCGTCTTGGTTCTCAACTTCTTAGTGTACCCAGTCCTGTGTAAAAGGGGTGTATACTTTTTCGATATTCTGATATATAGCGATAAGATACGATACCACAATTATCTACGATACGAAATTGAAAATATCAGAAAATCATAAAAAGGAATAAAAATCATGTTACTTTAAAACATTAGGCTCAAACCTTTGAAAACAGTTTTGGCGGCAAACTTTTTCAAAGTACATCAAAATCTGAGAATTGTATGAGCTATTTATTACCTTTGGAATCGGCTGAAAGCTAATCATGCCATCATTAGCATTAACCTGTATCATCTTGATGTCAAAGGGTTAATCATTGCAAAGGCAGTAACAGAAAGGCAGTAGCAGATATTCGAAACATTACTGCTAAACGTGGTTGCTGTGTTAGGAAGCAACACCCTACAACAGTAAAACCCAATCTCTTGAGATGTTCGAGTGAAGCCATTTATGTGAGAACTAGGCCATTAACCAAACAGACCAATCAGGCTTTCTTGAACAAACCTTGTTCTGTTCTTGCATTAAATTATGAGTTTCAGGTCAATTGGCAAAGCAGTTTCAGATAACTGTAAAACTGTATTTCTAGAAATAGTATAAAATCTAAGATTGCCACTGATCCAAATCGATCTATCAACTTCATTTGAAGAAGTGGAATTTGCCGAGTTAAATCATAAACACATTCTCCCCTAGTATGTATACACTGTTATTTTGTGAACAACAGCTATGTCCATTAGTGCATATGACTAGTAAAGAGTTAGTCATTGAGGCTTACCTCCAGAATAGCATTCAGTTTTGGCTGCAGACTTTCCAGCTGCTCCCGTTTCACTTTAATCAAATGTTCCATCTGCTCCTTTTTCTTCTGGGATCCTTTCAACTGGCGAGCCAGTCTGAGATACAATCACAGATTAACACTTTAACACTCATATCAGCCAAATATAGCTTCTCCAGTGGTCTTGAGAAATGTCCATTTGCAGACCATGAGAATATTTTTGAAAATTTACCACTGAAATGACTGGCTCGATAACCGGTAATTCCACTGGAAAATTTTCAAAAATAGTCTTCTCTTGGTCTGCAAATGGACATTTTCTATGAGAAAATTGAAATTATCTTGAGCAAATTGAAGGGTTAAAGAGTTAATAAATTGCAAAGCACTGCAAATAGAATCATTTAATCAGTTGATCTGACCAAAGCCAAGTCTGATACATGAAATACATCTTCAAATAATGAGAGAAACATTTGCAGAATCATAGCTTGATAGCAAAGTGAATGGATGGTTAATTTAGGATGGATACCCATTTTTTATGGAGAAAATCGGTTTTGGATGAACAGATGCAAATTTTGGGTGATTTTGGATGGATGCCTATTTTTGGTTATTCTGTATGGATGAATGCACATTTGGGACTGACTGATGATAAACAAAGTAACACAGGCTATTTATAGTCTTATATATTGAGACAATTAAACAGAATTAAACACATATATTCATCAAAGGTGATGACATTATTGATCAAGTCTGATGTAAAAAATGTCAACAAGACTGCATTCAGGAAAGGCACTGACGATGAACTTAGTGAGTCTGTCATTTAGATATTTGACCAATTTACCTTAAATTCAAAGTAATATTATAAGCCACAATTTGTGCCAAATCTGGTGAAAACCTTACATTCCTGAGCAATGGCCAAAAATGTGTATTCTGTATGTATTTTGTGACCCTGTGACCTAGATATTTGATGATATGACCTAAAACTTAATAAGTCACAATATGAATTGATGTGGCAAGTTTGCAAATTAATACCAGCCATCCTCTGGTGTTGTTTCAAAATGCATGGGCTAACATGATTTACTACCATCAAATCTGTCTTGACACTGCTGTTGAATATTTTGAAAATAATTTAAAGGATTGCCTTTCAGTCAATTAATGTAAAAATATCCAACAGAAGATTTCATGAATCATAATTGCCTTGTAGTACCTGTTGGATACTGTTGAACCATGCCTTGTAGTACCTGTTGGATACGGTTGAACCAGTTACTTTTCCACCTTATTTAGCACAAAAAGGCAATGATTTTAAACAGGGCCTTGAAATGTCACTCTCAATTTCAAGATAGCTATAGATACAGGGAAGTTGTATAGTCAACAACTCCTCCCAATCAAATAAGTTTCAAAATATTCAATAGAATCCTCTCTACATCATAAAAAATTTATGGTTTCTGATATATGATGGTCAAAGGGATAAAATCTTTTGCTCCATCTACCCCAAACCCACCCACCCCCACCCTCAACCCACTCCCCCTCCCCACCCCATCCTCCCACCCGCACCCACCCATGCCTCTCTCTCCATCACTCTGTGCGTGCATGTGGTCGTGTGTGGAGCATATAATGCAGGATTTCTCACCGTTTACGTTGTTCCAGCTCCCAGTCAAGACGCGCCAATGTCTGCTTATGTTCATTTTTTTTTGTGACATCCTGAAGTAAAAATATAAAGATATCAAGCAGGTAATTCTTAAAATCATCAGTCTTTATAAACCATACACATATATATGATGTAAATAATGTGGCACAATAATATTCTTTTTACCAATGCTGTATTTTTCGCCAGAAATCAGAACATGGATACCATTTGTAGCATCTCTTAAAGTATGGGAACTGCTAATGTATTTTGGTTTAATCATTTAACCCCCAAATGTGTTAAAAATTTTCTATTTTCTCATTAAAAATATACATTTGCAGAATAAGAAAAGAATATTTTTGAAAATTTATCACTAGAATAACTGGCTCAATCATAATGATGTAGAGCTCCATTGCGAAAATAGAAGTCTGTCACTAGTGTACGAATTGTATGTCTTTGATCAATTTACAATTTAACATTCAGTTGAATATGTTGATGCAGCAAAAGTATCCCCCCGTCAAATTTGTTTCATAATAGTGACCAGCTTACCTTGAACGGTAGATCCTGGGAATTCTTGTTTCAAATTGATTTCACCATGCATAGGTGGGTGGAGTTTAGCTAGAAATAAACGAAATCTAGGATTTCTTTTTTCACGAGAGAGTTGATACTTACCTCCCTAATACTTTTGATATTGCTAAATATTGGCTTTCACTCAATAAAACACTCAGATTAAAAACAGTTAGGTGCCCCTACTGGGCAGGTAGTCAGAGGTAGTCCGGCGGATGCCAGCCCCACCACCGCGCATGCGCCGACTACTACTTCCTCTGACTAATTTATTGGCTAACACATGCAACTGCCAAGAGCCTGAAGACCGAGCCTCTGTGGGGTGTAGAGGGGCCGGGTCCGTATCTAGGGAGGTAAGTATCAACTCTCTCGTGAAAAAAGAAATCCTAGATTTCATTTATTTCACATCAAGAGTATACTTACCTCCCTAATACTTTTGATATTGCCAGAATTCGAAAGTGAATCTGGCGGGAGGGAGGCGAGGTCAAAAGACCAGCTCTTCCCTATACGCTTTCACGCGTTTAAGGCACTTATGACGTCTGAAAATGTGTGAGAACACATTCAGGATTTGACAAACCATCGGATAACACAACCGATGCATGAGAGATGACCGAATGTCATATGCGCTCCCCCCCCCCCCTCCTGGGAGGAAGACTAGATGACCTCAATGTCCTATACGCTCTCCACGTACTAGTGCCAAGTACTATAGGACTGAGACGAAAAGGCTCCATTTTCGTATACTCTCTATGATGAACCACCTCCCACATAAACCATCACCATATTAATAATAACGGGTAATGTGACAATACAAGTAACAATGAACAACACATGAACAAGACTGACCTTGTTGAACTTGGAAGCTGTCATCATGATCCCAGTAGAGAAGCCTGATGCAGTCCCGACAAGTGGTTGTTACCATCGCTAAATTGCGAAGTATATAAGCAATGCGGAAGCACTCTTCAAAAAATTTAAAAAAACCCCGATTAATGTTTTAAAATCGACAAGGCGAGAGGGTTAGAGGTGTCACGGAGGTAATGGTCTGTAAAACTTGACTCACAGTGCCACTGAGCCACGGACATAATGTCATCCACAGGGACCCCACTAAACAGGGCAGTGGATGCTACGACACCGCGGACACTGTGAGCCTTGGCCACATCAACCTGTCTCCCGGTGGCGGATTTGTGACAAAACTGAATACATTCCACAATCCACCTGGAAATGGTGTCCTTAGACGCCCTGCCATGGGGTTCAATATATGACAACCATAACGCTGACTGGTCGGTACGCCACTCCGAAGTACGCTGTTTGTACCGGAGCAGCGCCCGTACGGGGCACCATACTTTAGAATTAGGATCATATCTAGTTAAAGATGGCAAAAAAATAGGTTGACCTGGATATTTCAATGACTGATTCTTAGCCAAGAAATTAATCCTAGGTAGAAGCTTAAGGCCTTCCCCTGTAACCACAAAACGGCCATCCTCGGCTGATAAGGCGTGAATCTCACTCCTACGCCTTGCCGAGGCCGCAGCAATTAAAAATACAGTTTTAAGCGTTAACATTTTCATAGAAATGGAACTAAGTGGTTCAAAAGGCTTATCTCCTAGTACCTGAAGCACCAGGGATAAACTCCAGACTGGAATCAGTGGTGGATTCCTTGGTCTTAGATTGCCCATGCCTTTAATTAATACATTTAATGTACTTACTTCATCACTCCCCCTATTAGCCAAGCAAGGAATAACAGTCATTAATGCTGATTTGTAACCAGCAATAGAGTTAGGCTTGAGGCTATAGGCATCATATAGGTGACAGAGGAAATCAGCCACTACCTGAATAGATGAGTCCATTGGATCAATACATCTTTTTGAGCACCACTCTGCAAATCTGTTGATTTTATAATTATATGCTCTGGAGGTTGACCCCCTCCTGGCTTTGGCCATAAATATGGCCGCTTGCTCAGAAAAGCCCTCCTTAATTCTAGATTCCTTGACAACATCCACGCAGTCAATCGGAACATTGATGGATTGTCGTGAAGGACCTTGCCCTGGAAGATAAGGTCGTCCATCAGAGGCAGCGGAACCGGATTGCAGACCAGAAGGTCCAGCAGATCCGTATACCACGATCGGCGTGGCCAATCCGGGGCGATCAGAAGCACTTGGCACTCCTGCTGCCTGATTTTCTGAAGCACCTTTGGAATCAGGATTGCCCAGCTGATAGCTAACGCATCTGTTGCGAAAGCGCTTGGGTCTGGAATCGGAGAGACGTACGTCGTCATCTTCGCATTCTTCTTCGTTGCGAACAAATCTATGTTGGGTTTCCCCCAATGGTCGAACAGACGATCTGCCACACATTGATTTAGTTGCCATTCCGTGGGTAAAACACTCATCCTTCGGCTCAATGAGTCTGCTAGCAGATTTAGCCTTCCCGGAATATGAACTGCCTTCAAGATGATCCCATGATCTAGGCACCAACAAAGCAGTTTCCATGTCATCATACAGAGACTGGGCGACTTCGTTCCGCCCTGGCGGTTTATGTAAGTCACTACTGTTGAGTTGTCTGAACGAATTAGAACAATCTTGCCCTGAACTTTCTGTAAGAAATGTTCCAGGCCCAGGACTACTGCTCTTAGCTCTAGTAGATTGATATGTTCCTTGGACTGATCCAGATCCCAAAGCCCTGATATTGTGGACTCTTCCAGACAAGCTCCCCACCCCTCCATCGATGCATCTGTATACACAGTCACCTGAGGGTGGGGAGGGGTTAGCAAAACCCCCGGCAAGAGATTCTCTGTATTCAACCACCATTGCAGGTGGTGAATCAGAGGCGCCAACACTGACACATTCGAGTCCAGCGAACCTGAACTCTGGGTCCACTGTGTCATGAGAAACAACTGGATCGGGCGCCTGCGCAAGGCGGCCTGCGGAATGACTGGTTCCAATGAAACCATCAACCCCAGCATTCTCAAGTAAACCCGTGCCAGGACATGACGACTGTCGCACACCGACTGTATTACTGAGATGAGTCTTTGAACCCTCTCCTGAGTTGGATAAACATATCCCGACTCGAGATCGAAGAACATGCCCAGGTAAACAAACTTCTGGGATGGAGTTAGCTCTGATTTTTGGAAATTGACTATCCAGCCCAAGTCCGTGAGAGTTTTCAAAACAATCTCCAGATTGGCCGATAATCTTTCCTGGGTGTGTGCTTTCAACAGCCAGTCGTCTATGTACGTGTGGACTGCTATGCTTCTCCTGCAGAGGTATGCAGTGATCGCGAGAACCACACGGGTGAAGACCCGAGGAGCCGTGGAAATCCCGAAGGGTAATACCCTGAATTCCCACTGTCTGCCCTGGAATGCAAATCTCAGGAAGCGACGGAAACTCCTCTCTATGGGAATGTGGAAATAAGCATCCTTCAAATCTATTGACGCTGTCCACATTCCTTGCTCTAACCCCGCCAACACCGAGCGCACAGTCTCCATCTTGAAACTGGGCGTCTCTATGAATTTGTTCAATGGCTTGAGGTTGAGAATCGGCCTCCACCCTCCGGTGTTTTTCGTTACTAAGAACAGGGTTGAATAGAAGCCCGGGCACCTCTGCGCCGGCTGAATGGCTTCCTTTTGTATGAGGGAATTTATTTCCTCCTCTATACACAACCTTTGATCTGGATCCCTTGGAATTGGAGTCCAGATCGGCACGAGAGACAGTCTCGATGGCGGGCCTGTTATCCAATCGGGACGATACCCGACTGAAAGCCATCGCAAGACTAAACGGTCCTGAGTCAACCGCTTCCACTCTGTCAAGTGGCCGACCAACCGGCCGCCCACCGGTCCACCTAGGGAGAGAGGTGGACATAAGGAGTGAGAGAGTGGCACTGTCTTCTCGGCCTGAAACACCGGAGTGGTTCCCATTACGGTAACCGGGCCATCAGGCCCGATTACCGCGACCAGATCCCCACGCGCCCCGCCCAGCACCGCGCGCACCACGGTGCGCGGGTTGCTGCCTGGCTGGCTGCGCCTGGGGAGCCTGCGCCCCACTCGCTGCTGGCCGAATCGCACACGGCCTAGGCCGGCGCTGCGATGGTGTCTGGCCTCTGACCTGGCCAGCGCCACCTCGAGCCTGCAGGGGACGATACGCAGGGGGTGCTGCGCGAACGCGCTCCCGCCGGAGCACCTCAAACTGCTCACGCAGCGCCCTCTGGTTGTTGACCAGAGTCACCGTCTCCTGGAGGTGCCTACATCCCTCACCTCCAAAGAGACCAGGACCTGTCATAGGTGTTCGCAGTAGCCTATTATACAGGTCCTGGGACGGGCACAGATTGTCAAGGGCAAACGTGCGCCTCGCCCGGACACTCCTGGTCACCGCCCGCGTCAAACAGTCCAGAGCCAGGTTGATACCATCCTGGATGGCTCTCTGGACTGTTA
This sequence comes from Chaetoderma sp. LZ-2023a, assembly GCA_034401795.1. Taxonomy (NCBI): domain Eukaryota; kingdom Metazoa; phylum Mollusca; class Caudofoveata; order Chaetodermatida; family Chaetodermatidae; genus Chaetoderma; species Chaetoderma sp. LZ-2023a. Next base: position 53,834,181 of record CM067370.1, on the reverse strand, counting down.
CCGGGCTTGGCTGACGTGAAGCGGATGCTGTTACCACCCCCTGTAACAGCTGGGAGACGTGGGACAGAGCAGCAATCGAAGCTCTCCCACTCTCCTCCGCATCACGTAGCGCGGTATTCGCCGAACGCAACACGTTCGAGCACAGGACACCCGTGTCAGAACGGGAGCCTGGCCGCGCATCTTCGCCCAAAGCCGCGCGATCATCCACGCTAGGCTTAGGCACCACACCGTACCGCTGGTAATCCAGGGGCACGATGCGGCAACGTCTAGCCACCTCGCGAGGGGCCTTCGCGAGACGCCCATTCGTCTTAATGGACGTCTCCGCCGCCTCGAACATGTCCACGACATGCTCAGCCAGCGGCAGAGATGGCATAGCGGTGGCAGTCGGCCTACCAGCTAACCACGGCCTATGGTCACGCTGGATTGCCGACTGCTCCACGGGCAGATCTGGCCGAACGCTTACCAGCCACTGGCAAGCGTCCGACCAATCCTCCTCCGTGGCTAACTGCGAGCGCTCTACTAGACGAGGGCCTTCGTCTTCCTCCTGAGCGCAGGCAGTTGAACTCGACGGCGGATATGCTGATACCCCTGGCAAGCCAGGGAAAGCATGCGGGCCCGAAAGAACAGGCATGCTAAACTCCCTGGCTTGACCAGGAGCCGGCGCCGTGGTAGAGCGCGGGGCAGACACCGCCCCACCACGGCCCTGGCCAGCACCAGCGATACTCTCGGCAAGCCGAGGTATGCGGTAACCGTGGCCATCAGCACCACCCAGGGTCACCTTCTGGACCGTGAATTCTACTCCTGCGTGAGTAGAACCATGGAACACGTCGCCTGTATTCCCCGCGAGGGGTGCACCGACGTCGTACTCCATGGCCACGTCCCCAGACGGCGACCCTAGCAGGTAATCCTCTTCCTCCTGGCCAGAAAGATTAGACTCCGGGTCAGCAAAGAGAGCTAACCCGGACTGGCCAGGGAAGGTGCCATAGGAGGATTTGACACCCGCGGCGCACGGATACCCAGGGTCTGATGAGCAGACCGCGGGTCCCAGCAACAACCGTTGTCCACGGCCCCTCGGCGCGGCATCAAGCCTGCTGCCAGGGTCGTGGACCGCCCCCAACAACGGGGCCACCTCTGAATCCACATCGAACACCGGACCGGACCTAAGGAACTCGGATTCAGAGGCGGGGATCACCTGCTCCGAAGCAGATGCCGAGGACAATAAAGGACCTGGCCCAGGCAGCATGCTGCGAAGCAACTCTGGGACCAAATCCTTTATTGTCCTCTGCATCTCTCCCAACATTTCGGACCGGAAGGCCTCCATATCCACCGCGGATGAGGCCTTCCTCTTACCCTTCTTAACACCCTCCTTCTTCGCCTTCCTCTCTTCCTCCATCACCTTCTCCCTCGCCTGTAACGATAAAAAATCAGCCATTAGCTCGCCCCCCCACTGCTTACATATATCGCATTTTAGCAACGGTCCACAGGGACTGCAGCTAAAACACAAATGTGGCGCAAATCTATCTTTCAGAAATCGACCACAGGACGGGCAACCAGGTCTCTGAAACAGGACAAAGGACGAGGACAATGAGCAAGTTAGTTACGGTTAGAAGAAACTCAAAACCAAACTAAAAGAGAGGGACAGGATCATAAAGATCACTAATCAAGAAGAAACCAGCGTTGGACAAAACTTTAAATGTTAATAAAGCGCAAGGCCGATTATGACGTCATCAATCCTTTAACAGAAATTAATCGGTCCGTAACAAGCATCCAAGTGCAAGGACGAATTGTATTCATAACTAGAACATCCTCCAAAGGATATTCAGACTACACATCATCAGATACAGAATGATAAAAAATGGTAAAAAATCAGTCATTATTTTTTCAAATAATTCATATTACCTCATATCATTAATCATATACCTGACACCTTGTATAGACAAACCATCCACCGTGATGCACTGGAGCACTCCACCAAGACTACGCCTCTTCACCTTTCTCCACCTTGGGGAAGGAATTGGATCAAGAGGGCAAAGTGAGAAGACCTTTATAGTAAGCCTCCAACTCACTGAACATAGACTTTTTGGTTAGATAACCTAACAATATTAGTAGGAAATGGAACCGTGGTGGAGAAAAACAAACCCTCCTGTGCTGAGATGTCCACTAATAATGCAAAACCATACCTGTGGACATAAACACAAAGAGAAATTAGACTTATAAAGCACCATGTTGGAAAAAACCAACTCAAACAGGCGCTAATCACGGTAAGCGCGAATCCCGGAAACACATTACACCGGGGAAAAAACTCGCTAGAATATCATTGAATTCACCTGATAAAGAGATCCCATCCCCTCCTCTGGCGAATTTGTCCTCTCAGACATCTCTTTCAACAATATTCGACCGTAACAGACGTGAAAAAAGGCTTTTAAACTCGTGAAACTTGCAGATAGCTAACAAGCACATGTGTTCTCCTTGCCAATAAATTAGCAAAGAGGAAGTAGTAGTCGGCGCATGCGCGGTGGTGGGGCTGCCATCCGCCGGACTACCTCTGACTACCTGCCCAGTAGGGGCACCTAACTGTTTTTAATCTGAGTGTTTTATTGAGTGAAAGCCAATATTTAGCAATATCAAAAGTATTAGGGAGGTAAGTATACTCTTGATGTGAAATAGGTGGAACATAGTTAGAAGAGGATCTCTCTACTACACCTAAACAGAATAACTGTGAAGTGTTACTTATCGATGGAAAACAGGAGATAAGTGTCATGTATGTATGATTACTGTATTCTGTGGCTGCAATCAACTTTTCTTCACTTTTGACCACTCTGTCGTGTGAATCAGTCAAAATGTTTAGCTTCCTCATGTCCATTTTTGATCTGAGTGTACAGAGTCCTGCTCTCTTCAGGTCACCTCGTAGCATGCTTAACATATTTATGCAATGACGTCCTCTCCTGGCTTTATATTTGCTGGCTCCCAGTAGGGCAAATTCCGAGGTTCGTTGTCCTGGTGTGTCTTCTTGTGTCCTTAGCACATGGTTGAACATGGATCATCTTTGCTGAGCGGCTTTTACGGAGAGCGGCGAGGTATTACGCATCTTGCGTAGTGCATCGTTGGAAATTATGCTGTCTGGCCATCGGTGTCCAGTACGGTGCAGAGATATTTGCAGTGGCAGGCATTAAGTTTGTCTAGAGCCGCTTTAGGACCTGCCCAGCTGTTACAGTTATACAGCATCAAGGATACGCATGTTGCGTTACATACACATAGTCTTTTTGTCAAGGGCATCTTTGATCTACGATCCCCATGATGCAGTTTGCAGCAATGTTAGCATTACTGCAAACTGTCATACTTCGAGAAAATGTATATAAACTCACCGGTTGAGAGATGTCTTTAGGTGCCTCTTCATAAAATTGTTCTAGAGGAACTAACTCAACCTCCTCGTCTTTAGACCTATAAAGTTTGCATATGAGGAAGACAAAAATAATATACTACATTATTGCAGCAGCAATTACAGAAAATATATTCAAATCCATTCATTCTGCTAGACCACCACAAAGATTTTCACTTTTCAAGGACCTTAACTGTTGAAAAAAATTAACAGGATCTGAACGTTGGTCTCAATTCTTAGAATTATTCAGCCATGCTCTGAATGCAGTTAAACCTTGTTCAGTGCTACATAATGCTATTGAATACATTTATTCATGCATGGCGCCATCTGGAACGATGCGATTAAGAGTTTCTACAAGGCGATAATAATTCAGATAGTATTTCTGCTAATGGTAGGTGATACCTTGAAGTCTAGATGGTTAAAATCTTAATAGCAAATACAGCACAGCTAAAAAACAAAATAAATCATACTGCTGTATACATTATTTTGAACATAACTGGATTGGAAGACATTGCTGGCTCAGGCAACAATGTCTTCAAATCCAATTATATTCAAAATATTCACAGACCATTCCTTACAAAACTGTACTAACTAACATGTTTCTGTTTTTGTTTTAGAAACATTTTAAGTTAATTCTGAGCTGTAGACTAAACTGCTGATCAATATTCTGGCCGAGTGGGTAAGTGGGTGGGTGGGTTGTGAGTGAGTGAGTGAGTGAGTGAGTGAGTGAGTGAGTGAGTGAGTGAGTGAGTGAGTGAGTGAGTGAGTGAGTGAGTGGATGAAAATTCTACTTACTTAAATTCAAGACATTTGTTAATTTCTTTTTGCAGATGTGTGGTTTCATAAAGCAGATTCTGGAGCTGCAAATGATATTGATCTATCTTCTGCTTAGCCTGTAATAATTAGACAATTTACACTTTATTGAGTAAATTATTTTTCTTATTGAACGTCCATTTCTAGGCCAAGAGAATTCTATTTTTGAAAATTTATCACTGGAATGACTGGCTTGATTATCAAATTTTTTTTTTACAAATTTCATGATAATTAAGCTCTTAACATTGGTGTGATATGAGTTACATCCATATTTTACTGCGCATGTATGATGCAATTTGTAATATCGTGAAACTGCCCGGGCTGATAATTAATCAAACACTCTGAATAGTCTGTTGAACATTAAGCATGATGACTGTATTGTATGACCGAAGGTTACTGAATGACAAAATGAGACCAACCCCTGGATGATGTAAACACCGGGAGAAATCATTATTATATAATGAGTAATTAATTGTAGAGAGCCATACAAGGACATTACATCCCTCCCTTTGTTTAGCAATTCAACTTGGAATATCTATAAGGTAAAAATAATCATATATAATTATCAATATAAATGAAATGTCAAATTGTCAAAGTTATGCATAATAAAACTTTCGATACTACATAAACACCATAAACCAAAACACTGTCTTTGATAGTCACTTGAAATTGTAAGTTATTAAATGATGCTCTGGATTATCTTCATTGTGATATTGAATTGAGGTTGGTAAAAGAGGAAATTTGGTTTCTAGTGATATGTAAACAGAAATTTAAGTTAGTATTTAGTGAAGGTGCAAATGATTTATTCACAATGGTTGTTAGATCACTCATAGTCACATAAGTAAGTTTGTCTGGTTCTGATCCGACCAGCGTACCGTCTTCCAGTCAATGTTTCTGGTTGGTCGACAGTAGATGTGTTACGATTGCTAGGAATTGCTACGTCATCCTAAGGATCATTAACTGCATGTGTTATACTGTTTGTGTCTTTATGTATCACCTTGAGGAGAGAACTATTTCTAGCTAAAGACTCACCATCTAGTATGACCATAGATCCTTTCATAGATACAACTGCATATGAACATGTACTGTATCGCGTTGTGAGTTTGTTGTAGTGATTCTGTCTAAGACCAAATCACCAGGTTTGATTCGTGAAGGTTTGACACTGTACCTTTTGTCCGCATATGATTTCATTCAGATCTTTGTTGCCCGATCTTTGAATGAGCTTTTAAATGGAAATCAGCAACAGGTTCGGATACAGGTTCAGGTAGCTGTGTTTTGATTGGTCGGTTAAAGAGGTGTCGCTGGCGAAATGCCGGTTGTAGAGTGAGGTGTTGCTCTTTAGTCTTTCTTCCACACCTTCCCTTCCGCAAAAGTGCTACATACAGTTTTTCCAATAGTCTGCATGAAGCGGTCTGCTTCGCCATTAGCCTTAGGCCACAAAGGTGTAACCTTTCGATGTTTGAAACCTGTTATCGCTGTGTAACGTGCAAAGTCTTGTCAATTAAATGGAGGGCCATTGTCAGATTTGAGTTCATCATCTATGCCATGTGTGACAAACATAGTATCTAGTTTTGGAATAACATGACTAGCTGCTGTAGACTTGACTACTTCCACAACTGAGTATTTTCAATAATCGACTAGAAGGTAATTACTGGAAGGACATGGACAACAAAAATCCATACTGACATGGTTTGCTAAGCATGGTTGTCATGTTGAGAGGTTCTGATTTTGCTGCTGGAGCATTTGCCTGGCATCGTAAGCATTTGTTAATGTACGTCTCTACATCTTGATCAATGTTGGATTACCAGACCTTCTCATGTAGAAGCCTTTTAGTTATTATCACTCCCTTCATGTGCTAATTTGATGACATGTTGTCGTAAAGATGGAGGAACAACCATCCTTGTACCATGCAAAATAATTCCTGATAAGCCATCAGTAAGTTCATGATGAATTTTGCAAAATGGTTTCAAATGAATGTCCCATTTGTTCCAACTATTAGAGTTAACAGCTTTAGCTAGATTAATCATTTCTACATCATCTTTGTAAGATTCTTGTATTTCACTGGTTGAAAGTGATTTTGGAATTGAATGTTCTGATAAAAAGTTCACATATTCATTGGCTATGTCACGATCAGATGACGGCTGATATTGCTGTGGATGGAGTGAAAGAAAATCAGCTGGATTTTCTGTGCCAGGTTTGTACACCACTTTTAGTTCATATGGTTGAAGCCGTAATTGCCAATGTGCGATGCGTGCTAGTGGTTGAGATTGAACAATAGTTCGAGCGGTTTATAGTCCGTTACAACAGTAAATGGATGCTCGAAAACATACAGATGAAACCTCTCGCAGGCCCAAACAATGGCAAGTGCTTCTTTTTCTGTTTGAGAATACCGCCGTTCTGTATCTGATAATGTCCTACTAGCATATGACTCATTGTGTTTTTGTTCATCTGGACCAGTCTGCATGAGAATTTCACCGATGCAGGCTAGCATCTACATAGATTGATGTCTCCAGTTTTGGATCAAAGTAATTAACAACAGAGTCAGCAGAGTTCATTTTTGAGTTTTTGAAAGGCATTTTGCCGTATCTTTGTCCAGGACCATTTTATCTCCTGTCGTTTTAGTTCTCGTAGAGGCTCAGTAATCATTGCATAATTTGGAATGAAACGGGATACGCAGTTTGTCATCCTGAGAAAACCTTTCACTGCAGCTGGTGTGCATGGAGTGGGAGCTTGCTATATGGCGATTACCTTCTGGGGGTCAGGAGATACACCATCTTTGGAAAAGTTGAAACCATAGAAAGCAAGGCTTGCTTTACTGGATACACACTTATCTAAGTTCAGGGTAATGTTATTTTCATGAAGACTTTGTAGAGCCATGCGTAAAGATTTGTCATGAGTGTCTTGTGCTTCACCGAAAATAAACACATCATCTGATATCTGGGATTGGGACCAACTTTTTCGGAAATATCATCAGATAGCTTTCTCACACCAGGTATTCTCACATCAGACTTGTTGAATTATCTGTTGAAAAATCTTGGAAGCTGAGGATAACCCAAATAAGAATCTCTTATACCACCAGGGTCCTTTGTGGGTTGAGAAACATGTTAGAAACCGTGATTCTGAATGCAGCTCGATTTGGTGATATCCGTGTTTAAGATCTAATTTTGAGGAGACTAAAGCGCCGTTTAAATCATGAACTACTTCATCTATTGTAGGCATAGGATGTCATCCATGCTGAACTGCTGTATTAGGAGCTCTCATAACTACACATATTCCGACACTTGATTTGTACTTTTTCGGTACAAGCACGATAGGTGATACCCATGGTGTAGGCTATTCGACTCGCTCAATGATGTCTGCTTGTTCCAGCGACTTGAATTCCCTCTCGACCAGCCTACGTAAACAAAACGGAATTCGCCGACAGGTTTTGCGCAACTGGTTTGATGTTCTGATCGATGTAAATTTTGAATTGGTAGTTTTTTATCTTACCAACGCGAATTCATGTATAAGTTTGTCAGGCTGTGATTTGGAAACTGTTGTGGAATTGTGTTTATATTTTCGATCGGAAGATCTATTAAATAAATCAAGTTCTGTAGCAGTATCATAACCAAGTAGTGATCTAAACGAAATCACAGATTTCTTTTTTCACGAGAGAGTAGTTATATTTACCTCCCTAACACTCTATATTTCCTAAATATCGACTTTAACTCAATAAGCCCAGATTAAAAAAGATAAGTGCCCTTATTGGGCAGACAGACAGGTGACAGTCAGCCGGATGCCAGCCCCAACCTCGCGCATGCACAGACTGTCACTGCCTCAGCTTGACTATTGGCTGACACATGCAACTTAAAAGCCTGAAGACCGAGCCTCTGTGGGGCAGAGAGGCTGGGTCTGTGTTAGAGAGGTAAGTATAACTACTCTCGTGAAAAAAGAAATCAGTGATTTCATTTATTTCACTTCAAGAGATATACTTACCTCCCCCCACCCCCCTCCTTTTGGGAAAGGAGAAGCTATGACTTCAATGTCCCATACGCTCTCTAAGTACTGGTGCTAAGTACCACAGGACACGAGACAAAAGACTTCTTTTCGCATACTCTCAATAAATGAACCACATAATAGTGATAATACACAGGTACCATTACATTCTTGTTAAATAAAGGTCATATATCGTGACAATAAATTATGTAACAACAAACGGCAGTACTGACCTTATGCATGTAAGCTGTATCCATCCAGTTCACATCAGTGAAGGAAATATGATACACAAATATGCGTCTGTTTCCACAATTAAAATGTGCTGTCTGAAGACAGCAAGTGCAACTTATCTACAATATATACACCTGATCATCTTTTGAATATCGATAAGGCAAGAGAATTAGTGGTGTCACATAGGTAATGGTCGGTAAAACTGGACTCACAGTGCCACTGAGCAAATGATATGATGTTATCCACCGGCACCCCGTTAAACAGGATGGTGGATGCCACTACGCCACGGACACTGTGAGCCTTGGCTAAGTCAACTTGCTTACCAATGGCGGATTTGTGGCAAAATTGAATACATTCCACAATCCACCTAGATATAGTATCTTTTGACGCCCCGCCATGGGGTTCAATATAAGACAACCATAACGAGGATGGGTCCATCTGCCATTCCTGTGTACGTTGTTTTACCTGTTTAATACGCAGACTGGACACAATGCTTTTGATTTAGGATCAAACCTAGTCAAAGCTGGTAAAATAATTGGTTGACCTGGATATTTCAAAGACTGGTTCTTAGCCATGAAATTTATTCTAGGTAGAAGCCTAAGGCCTTCCCCTGTAACCACATAACGGTCTGCCTCGGAGGATAAACCATGACTCTCGCTTCTCCATCTTGCAGAGGCCGCAGCAATTAGAAATACAGTTTTAAGTGTCAACATTTTCATAGAAATGGCACTTAGTGGTTCAAAGGGTTTATCTGCTAGCTCTTGAAGTACTACAGATAAACTCCAAGATGGAATCACTGGCAGATTTCTCAGTCTTAGATTACCCATGCCTTTTATTAGTGTTCAATGAACAGACTTCGTCACTTCCCCTATCAGCCAAGCAAGGGATAACTGACATCAAAGCTGACTTGTAGCCAGCAATAGAGTTAGGCTTGAGGCTATAGGCATCATACAGGTGACAGAGGAAATCGGCTACTACCTGAATAGATGCATCCATTGGATTAACATCTCCGAGCACCATTCTGCAAATCTATTGATTTTATAGTTATATGCTCTGGAGGTTGACCCCCTTCTGGCTTTTGCCATAAACATGGCTGCTTGCTCAGAAAAGACCTCCTTAATTTTAGATTCCTTGACAACATCCACTCAGTCAATTGGAACATTGACGGGTTGTTGTGAAGGGACTTGCCCTGGAAAATAATATTGTCCATCAGAGGCAGAGGAACCGGATTGCAGACCAGAAGGTCCAGCAGATCTGTATACCATGATCGCTCTGGCCAATTTGGGGCGATCAAAAGCATGTGGCATGCCTGCCCAATTTTCTGAAGAACTTTTGGAATCGGGATTGCTGGTGGGAATGCGTATGCATACATCCTTCCCAACTGTTGTGTAAGCGCTTGGATCTGGAATCGGAGAGACGTACGTCTTCATCTTCGCATTCTTATTCGTTGCGAACAAATCTATGTTGGATTTCCCCCAGTTGTCGAACAGTCGATCCACCACACATTAATTTAGTTGCCATTCTGTAGGCAAAATACTCATCCTTCGGCTCAATGAGTCTGCTAACCGATTTAGCCTTCTCGGAATGTGAACTGCCTTCAAGGTGATCATATGATCTAGACACCAGCAAAGCAGTTTCCAAGTCATCATACAGAGACTGGGCAACTACGTTCCGCCCTGGCAGTTTATGTAAGTCACTACTGTTGAGTTGTCTGATCTAACTAGAACAATCTTGCCCTGAACTTTCTTTAAGAAATGTTCCAGGCCCAGAACTACTGCTCGTAATTCCAGTAGATTTATATGTTCCTGTAACTGATCCAGATTCCAAAGCCCTGCTACAGTGGCTTCTTCCAGGCAAACCCCCCACCCCAACCCTCCATTGATGCATCTGTGTACATCGTTATTTGAGGGTGGGGTGGGCATCACACCCGCCAGGAGATTCTCTCTTCATCCACCATTGAAGGTGGTGAATAAGAGGTTCCAACACTGACACCTCTGAGTCCAGGGAACCTGTCCTCTGGGTCCATTGTGTCATGAGAAATAACTGGATAGGCTGCCTGCACAAGGCCACCTGTGGAATGACTGGTTCCAGAGAAACCATCAAGCCCAGCATTCTCAAGTAAACCTGTGCCAGTACATGACGACTGTTGCACACTGACTGTATTACTGAGATGAGTATTTCTACTCTCTCCTGAGTAGGATAAACATACCCTATCTCTAGATCGAAGAACATTCCCAGGTAAACAAACTTTTGGGATGGAGTCAGCTCTGATTTCTGAAAGTTTATTATCCAGCCTAAGTCTGTGAGAGTTTTCAAAACTATCTCCAGATTTGCTGCAAGACTTTCCTGATTGTGTGCTTTTAACAGCCAATCATCTATGTAAGTTTGGACTGCTATGCTTTTCCTGCGGAGGTATGCTGTTATTGCAAAAACCACCTGGTGAAGACCTGAGGAGCCGTGGAAATTCCAATTGGTAAAATTTTGAATTCCCACTGTCGGCCCGGGAATGCGAATCTCAGGTACCGACGAAACCTCTTCGCAATTGGAATGTGGAAATAAGCATCCTTCAGATCTATTGACGCCGTCCACATTCCCTTCTCCAACACCGCCAACACCGTTTTGACTGTTTCCATCTTGAAACTTGGTGTGTCTATGAACTTGTTCAATGGCTAGAGGTTGAGAATTGGTCTCCGCCCTCCAGTGCTCTTTGTCACTAGAAACACGGTTGTATAGAAGCCCGGGCAATTTTGCGCCTCTTGAATTGCTCTGTTTTGTATGAGGGAATTTATCTCTTCATCTATACACAACCATTGATCTGGATCTCTTGGAATTTGAGTCCAGATCAGAACCAGAGACAGGTGCGATGATGGGCCTATCACCAAGTCAGGCTGGTACCTGGCTGAAAGCCATCACAAGACTAAGCGGTCCTGGATTAACTGCTCCCACTCCTGCTTGTGGAAGGTCAATTGACCTCCCACGGGTCCACCTAGGAAGAGAGGTGGCCATAAGCAGTGCAAGAGTGGGACTGTCTCTGGTTCTAGCATTGATTTGGTTCTTGTGGAAATTGGTCCATCAGGCATGATTACCACGACCAGATCCTCGCTCGCCACAGCTTGCACCGCCCGCGTCCCGGTCCGCTGCGCTTGAGGAGCCTGCGCCCCCCCGCCCACTGCCCTTACTGCAGGCTGGCGTGGCCGTGGCCTACGCTGCACCGGTGGCTGGTCTGACCTGACCAGCACCACCTTGGGCCTGCTGTGGATGGTACACAGGCGGCGCTGCGCGAATGCGCTCCCTACGAAGCACCTCAAATTGTTCACATAGCACCCTCTGATTGTTGACTAGAGTGAATGTCTCCTGGAGGTGTCTACATCCCTCACCCCCAAACAGACCAGGACCTGACATAGGCATCCGCAGCAGCCTGTTGTACAAATTACACAAATTATCTAGAGCAAATGTGCATCTCGTTCTGACACTTCTAGTCACTACCCTAGTCATGCAGTCCAGAGCCAGGTTAATACCATCCTGGATGACTCTCTGAACTGAGACAGGGCTTGCTTGGCGCGATGCAGACACTATTACTACACCCTGTAACAGCTTTAAGACATGCGAGAGCACCGCTATGGATGTTATCGAGCTCTCCTCTGCACCGCGCAAGAAGGTGTTTGCTGAGTGCAGGACACTCAAGCACAGCACTCTGAATGGGAGCCTGGCCGCGTGTACTCGCCAAGCGCTGCGTGACAATCAGCGCTCGGCTTTGGCACTGTACCGTATGACTGGTATTGGCCAGCAATGATACGACACCGCTTCACCACCTCGAGGGGAGGGGGAGGGGGTCTTCGCGAGCTGTCCATTAGGCTTAAGGGACGTCTCTGCCACCGTGATCATATCAACTATATGTTCTGCTAATGGCAGAGATGGCATAGCGGTAACTGCCAGCTTTCCAGCCAACCATTGGCGTTGGCTACGCTGGCTTGCCGACTGTTCTACACAGAGCTCTGGCCTAATGCTTACCAGCCATTGGCACGCGCCAGACCAGTCCTCCTCTGTGGCCACATGTGAGTGTTCGACAAGGCGCGACCCTTCGTCATCCTCTACAGCACTTGCAGGTGTAAATGTGGCTGGTGCCGCGGATACGCCTGGCAGGCCGTAGAAAACATGTGGGCCCGAGAGAGCAGGCATGTCTTGCGCTACAGCTGAAAAGTCAGGAGCCGGCGCCATGGAAGCATGCAGGGTGTAATTCACCACACCATGGCCAGGACCAGCAGAGGTATACGGAAACAGCGGTCATCCGCTCCAACCCGGGCCACCCTTTTAGCCATAAAGGCTAACCCTGCAGGAGTAGTTCCATGGAAAACATCGGCCGTGCTCCCAGCGAGGGGTGCACGATTGTCCGTTTCCATGTCCACGGCTTCAACGGGTGAACCCAGCAGAAAATCCTCTTCCTCCTGGCCATCATACACGGCCTCTGGGCTAGCAAAGAGCGCTAACCCGAGCTGGCCAGGGAAGGTATCGTAAGAGGTGGCAGTACTTTCGGGCGCAGACACTTTAGGCGCAAGCCTGTGTCCAGTGGCCCCGGTCCAAGATCTAACGGCGCGGCAAGCCTGCTGCCATGATCATACAGACCTGCTCCAGGATCCATTGGCAAGGCAGCGGGCCTTCCAAGATCTACTGAGGCCACCACTGATTCTGAAACATTTTCGGACCATGGACCATGACAGACACCAGAATCAGTGGTGGGGATTTTCTGCTCGGGGGCAGATGAAGACGACAATAAAGTACTCGGCCCAGGGAGCATGCTGCGAAGCAGCCCTGGTACCAAATCTTTTATTGTCTCCCCCATCATTTCCAACCTGAAAGACTCCATTTCCGAAGAAACAGAGGCCTTTCTCTTACCCTTGCCACTTACCCTCTTCTTCACACACCTCTCCTCCTCCAATGCCTTATCCTTCGCCTGTAACGACAAGAATTCAGAGAATAAGTCACCCCCCCTTGATAGAGCGGTTACAACCGACACAAGAAGGCATCTGAAAAAAGGGACAAGATAACGACAATGAGTCAAAGATTCTTTTATAATTAAATAAATTAAATAACTCATAAAGGAGAAAGAATTCACCTATAGGCCTAAACAGGACAGTGAGAAAGATGAACAACCAGCCTCAAAGAGGATATTAATAATAATAAGGTTGATTATTACGTCATAATATCCATGAATAGAAATAGATAAACAACATCCAGGTGTAAGATGAATTGTATAAATACAAGCGCGTACTAAGCAGTAAATGAACACAGTGATAGCTCATGATAATAATACAGATAAACATTACTGACTGAAAAAATATTGGCAGCAAATAATCTCAAATATTTTCTAATATTTTACAGTGTCATAAAGCATAACTAGAGAACCTGCGTCTTTAGCAAAAGCACACCACCACGTCCTGCTCCCGGAAGCGCCACGAGACTACCACTCTTCATCACCACTCACTTACTTATAAAGGGAAGGGTGGGGCCAGAGGGCAGAATGACAACCTCTTTCTTATGGGAGCCTATATCATTCTGGGCATACTATTTTTTCCTAACATTATAGGGAAATAGTGGAGACAAACCTCTTTAGATGTGTACAAACCTCCTCATAGGAACCTGTGGACACAGGCATAAAAAGAGATTAGCATTTTATGGCGCCAGATAATAAAGTTACCAGTTTTCTGGGTGCCTATAACGTCTATACCACGTCACAGAAATAGGTGACACCGCGTAATTAAGACATAATTAAAACATAATTGTAGTAGAGATCACCTGATAACTCAGTCCTGAGGTGGCCTCAGATGGAATATTATGATCAGACATGATAATCATGACTCTACAACAACTTTTAGATAGAAAATTGAGCAAAAACTAAGCAAGTAGTAAAAAACACAAGTATGTGGTTCAGGTCAATAGTCAAGAAAGAGGCAGGGACAGTCTGCGCATGCGCAAGGATGGGGCCGATATCCAGCTGACTGTCACCTGTCTACCTGCCAATAAGGGCACCTATCTTTTTTAATCTGGGGTTATTGAGTGAAGGTCGATATTTAGGAAATATCATAAGAGTGTTAGGGAGGTAAGTATATCTCTTGAAGTGAAACACATCTTTGATCAGCCACATAGAACACGGCACTACTAAGTTTTTGTTTCGTTTCTACTGTGTCAGCAAAAGTTCCTAATATGCGCAGTGGGATGTCTGAAACATACACAAAAATCCTTTGACTTTGGTAATTTTAGTTTTATTGAGTTCTGTTTTGCTATTGAAGTCGAGTTTGTCAACAACATTTACTGACGCACCACTATCAATGAGTACATTTACATTTACTCCGGCAATTGAGACATTTGTCGTTGGCTGTTTTATGTCTTGGCTAATACTATATACTCGATTGTTTACAGTGAAAACATATTTATCATCATCAATTGTCTCTTCTTTATAGACAAGCTGGTTTACTGATTTCTGTCTTGGATTATATTTTGGCTTATTTTCAAAGCTGTTTCTCTGACTGTTTTGTGAACTACAACACACGTTTGCAGTGATTTTGTTTGTAACATTTGTCACATGCTTTCCCAATAGCTGGGCAAGGGGTGTCCATGTGGGGCCAGTTTCTACCACAGTTTCTGCATATTCCGCTACAGTGTGCATTGGCCTTAATCTGTGGGGCTTGATGACCGTGTGTACTGGATTTAATTTGCTGTCGCGGTTTTGGTGACGATTTACTGAAAAGTTTCTGATTTTGACCACGTGACACGAAATTCTAAGTGTTCTCGCTTGTCTCTGAATGCATTTCCATGTGTTGTGTGTGTAGGTTTGATGTTTCTAATGCACAAGAAATTTCTAGTTTCTTTTCTAGTGTAATATCAGCTTCCCTTAACAGTCTGCGTTTAAGCTCAGAGGATTGGCATTTCTCGACTACTTGATCAGCGATTGCATCATTTATGTCTGCAAATTCGCACGTAAACGCTAACGCATGTAGACGCATGACAAATTGTGAAATGGACTCGCCCATTTGCTGATTTGCCTGTTTAAATACCTAGCATTCGCAACGAATGTTTTTATGAGGGAGAAAATACTTGTCGAGTTTATCTGCTGCTTCTTTAAAACTCTCACCTGTCACGGTTAACCCACGAAATACATCTAATACTGATTCACCACTTAAATGCAACAAGGTGCCACTGTAATATTTTGAAACTGTATTGTATGGCTGAAGGTTACTGAATGACAAAATGAGACCAATCCCTGGATAATGTAAACACTGGGAGAAATCATTATTATATAATGAGTAATCATTAATTGTAAGGAGCAATACCAGGACATTACATAATTGTATGTCATAGTTAA
The DNA here is from genome assembly GCA_034401795.1 of Chaetoderma sp. LZ-2023a. Classification (NCBI taxonomy): domain Eukaryota; kingdom Metazoa; phylum Mollusca; class Caudofoveata; order Chaetodermatida; family Chaetodermatidae; genus Chaetoderma; species Chaetoderma sp. LZ-2023a. The sequence goes on along the minus strand of CM067370.1, from coordinate 53,818,423 downwards.
CAGTCAAGCCATTCAAGCATGTGCAAGCGGAGAATCTAACCTCATGCGTCGCATCACGTGCCTTCTTACATCGGATGTGAGCTAGTCTGTTAAGCTTCTTCAGCGTAATAAAATTCAAAGTAGACTGCACTCGTACACTTTCAACATCAGCAGACTAGAACAAAACATAAATACACCTGGGTAATTCCCATGCAAACAAGAACATAGGTAAAATAAATGCCACTTTCATTAATGGTACATGTAAATTTGAGGGCTGGACTACAGTCTTAAATGGGAAGCGGTGTATTTATACATGTATTATCATTGCCGACTTTACAACAAGATGTTATTTCCAGATAATTTTTTCCGTTTTATAATTGTAAATAAACATTCGAACGTAGATTTGTTTTTAAATTGCATGCAACTAAATTAAATCATATAAACAGTGACTTACCGCCAACAGAGCTTAATTCTTTGTATCATTATTAACATCCTACATTGAGACCTTAACAAGAACAATGGCACAGCAGTTTTAGAACAAAGACTGAAATCTAAGCAAATACAAAGCCAGGACAGGAGGTCATTTCATAAATCTGTTAAGCGTGCTACGAGGTGACCTCAAGAAAGCAAAACTCGGTACACTCAAGTCAAGAATGGACCTGAGGAAGCTAAGGATTTTGGCTGAGGACAAGACCCAGTGGGCCAAAACAACGACGGACTGATTGCAACTGTAGGATGTTTCTACTACTATAGCCGCAGAATACGGTAATCATACATACTGAAATCTAAAGTTTAGCAAGATCATGCCCTAGGGTTTTTCAATAACATTTTGGACAAAAAATGGACAATGAGTTCAGGAGAAGTCTTTTAAAAATGATTTAATAGTAATCACGGAGAAATTTCTGTATAGATTTAGAAGTTCTGAAGGCTACCAACCAACTTTGGTTATAATCAGGTCAGTGGTTAATCATGGATCATCTTGGAAATTATTTAAATGAACAAGACATTTTTGGACATTCAAGATGAACGTTGAAAGAATTGACCAATCAAATTGTTTTATAATAGGCACCCTGAAACTTAAAACTCTATAGTTAGAAACCAGCTATGTTTACTTGAAATCTGCCCAGTAATTAATGAGTTGATTTTTAAGTCATCACATTTCTCTATAGAAGTCTTGAAGCCTAGCATCCAATAGGTATTCCAACCAAGATTGCTTGAAATATTGTGAGCAGTTAATGAGTAGATTTTAAGTGATTTATTGAACATATTCAGAAACCCAAAAGAAAGTGAATTGACCCGAAACAGAACTTATCGATTGAAGAACCAGAAGCGAACATACAAGAAGAGAAACCAGATGTGAACTGGCCAAAAGTGGAACCGGAAGTCTGACTGGAATCTGAAATGAAATCACTGCAAGTGGAATTGGAAGTGAACTGAGTGAAACATGAAATGAAATCACTGAAAGCGGAATTGAAACTGAACTGACTGGAACCAGAAATGAAATCAATGAAAGTGGAATTGGAAGTAAACTGACTGGAAGAGGCACCGAAAGTAAATTTAGAGGTTTAAGAACCAGAATTCACCTGACCATAGCCGGAACCAACAGTGCACTGATCGGAAGAGAATGAAGGGAATTTCAATTTCCATTTCTTCGAGATCTAACAATACTTACCATTACATTACTTATTGATAAACAGCTCAACTGAAGCTGTGCACTAGGGATCTAGATTTAGAAAGCTCAAACAGCTCCTGGAACCGGGTACCGATTCCCAACAACCGGGTACCCCCTGCCAGAGATGCCATATTGTATGCATAGCTACCAAACAACAAACAACTCATGGCTTGCCTCCATGGGGCTGGGAGGCAGGGTCCGTAATGCAATGGTAAGTATTGTTAGATCTCGGAGAAAGGGAAATTTAAATTTCATTCATTCTCCTTCGATCAATACTTACCATTACATTACCTATTGATAACACCAGATTTAGTCAGTAACCTGGTGGGAAGGGGCAAGCCATATAAAGCCTCTTTTGCCCCTAGAGAAAGAACGTAGACTTAAAACTTGTCACACAGAGACCTATAAGGACTGACAAGTTTGGGTCCGAATCACATTCGCATTACCGCTCCCCACGCCATCCCACCCCCTTTCTCTTAGAAAAGGGACAGAACTAACGAACATGCATATCGCCTGAAACACAAGTGTGTCAAGAGGGTTAACAGCTCTTGACACACATAAGTCTGGGAATGAGCATGAATATATACACCTGTGCAAAAGTTAAGCACCACCCTATTTTTACGCACATGCGAGGGTATATTCATGTGCTATGAAGAAAGCAATAGCATAAACATTTATGTACCCATCCATCTTAGTGCAAGAGGTAATAATGCAACTAGAGGAATGCTGATTATGATGGTGGGGAAACACTGTATGTTTTTGTTTGAACTTGAAAAAGAGGCCTGAATATGGTTACGTTGACACAACTGACAACTATTGCCCTACAGTTGACAAACGTGGCTAGATTGTCATTAATGGTGTCTGAAAACGAAGTTTAACATCTGTGCACGAGTTTGACACTGTCATTATTAATACCGGGTATATCCACCTTGTGCCTGGATGACGGCCTGGACACGACGTCTCATGCTGGTCACCAACCGACTGATACGCCATTGTGGTATTCGTTGCCATTCAAGATGGAGTGCGTCTGTTAATTCCTGTAGGTTCTGCACAGGAGGATCCCTCCTTCTCACCATGTTTCCCAGAATGCCCCAGATATGCTCAATAGGGTTCATGTCAGGGCTCCTTGCTGGCCATGGTAGGGTTTCGATGGCATTCTGGTGGAGGTATTCATGCACAGCTCTGGCACGATGTGGTCGGGCGTTGTCATCCATTAATATAGGGTGGGTTCCAGGTGCATGATTTACAAAATGAGGGACCACAACTCTATCCAGTATGGAATCTTGATATCTTTGTCCATTTAGTGTTCCAGGTACAGTCAACAGATCCAGCTTACAATCAAATGAGATGCACCCCCATATCATAACGGAACCTCCACCAAATGGAACTTCTTCCATGATGTTACGTTGGTCGTACGCCGTGCGTCTGGACCTCCATACACGAGTTCGACCATCTGTGGCATGAAGCAGGAACCGACTTTCATCGGACCAGTGTACCCGTCTCCAGGATCTCATGTTCCAGTGTCTTCTTTCGTTGCACCACCTCAGACGCTCCTCTTTGTGGTGTGCAGTGAGGAGAGGACGTCTGACAGGTCTCCTAGCTTTCATGCCAGCAGCATAGTCTCCTTTTGACGGTAGACATTGACACTCTATTGCGCGTTTCCCATTGCTGGCTGAGCACTCTGCTGTTGGTGAATGGAGATCTCCTAACAAGGCGTACTAGGGCTCGATCATCACGGGCCGTAGTCTTCTTCGGTCTTCCAGATCTAGGCCTGTCCTTCACCTCGTTAGTTTGCCCATGTTTTGCAATCAAACGACTGATTACAGTATGGTTAATGTTCAGCTGTCTGCCAATCTCTCTGCATGACATACCAGTGGTATGCATGCCTATGATTTGCCATTTCACACGATCACTTAACCTTCGTCTTGCCATAGCGGTTCACAATCAAGAGCTAATTCTCTCTGTACAAATAAACCACGGTCATGAACACAAAATTCCTAATCTTGTCGCCTAAATCTGTATGTAATGTTCTACACCTCAAACTGGACTTTTACATAACTGAACACGTGTGCTGTTTCCCGCCACGCACGGACATCAAGCGGCGTGAAGTCATGCATGCATGTGCATTTCATACTTGGAATTATGTCAGCTAACGCAGGGACAAAAAGTATGGCAGCCTAGTTGTACCATCATGTTTCTACGTTCTATTGTTTTTGCTGGTGCTTAACTTTTGCACAGGTGTATATAAGATGAATGATCATGATATATAACATAATACAAAAAACAGTCAAACTTGAATTACCTCATGAATTTTGGATTCCAGACATGGTGCCACCAACCTACACACTTTCAACCAGTGTGTTACATACGGTTGAATTCCTCTCGCCTGACCAAGTCTGTTCTAACTACTTTTGCTTTTCAAAGTTACCAAAAGGAGATGAGCAGTGTGGCCACTAGACTATCGTTTCAAAACAGCTAAAGCGAGTGGATTGGCGGAGTCTGACATGTCCCTCATATAGTAATCCGTGAAATAGGATGCACAGTGCCATTGTGCAATGGCCATGATGTCCTCTAACGGGACACCACTGAATAGGGCGGTCGAGGCAGCTATTAGTCTAACATCGTGAGCCCTAGCACATTGCACCTGGTGCCCAGTCGCAATCTCGTGGGTAGTCTGAATGCATTCTACTACCCAGCGAGAGATAGTATCCATGGAAGTGGTGCCATATGGCTTCTTATGGCAGATCCACAGATGTCTATCATTTGACTGTAGAGAGTTCGACCGTTTCTTTTCTACTTGGTCAAAGCACGGACTGGACACCAGGCACTGGCATCATGATCAAACCTAGTTAGTTTCAGTATAATGATCGGTTTGCCTGGATATTTCAAAGATTGATTCTTTGACATAAATTCTGCTCTTGGCAGCAGTCGCAGACCCTCTCCAGAGACAATAAATTGGTCCCTCTCTGCTGAAAGCGCATGGATCTCACAGTGCCTTCTAGCTAAGGAAGCTGCCAATAGAAAGACCATCAGATGCTTTAGACTAGCCAAACGCCACGGTTCGAAAGGGTGCTTGGCCAGTACACTAAGCAACAAAGAAAGACTCCAGGCTGGAATGACTATCGGTTGTCTCGATTGGAGATTGCTCATTCTCTTCACCATCACTTTTAACTGGGCCACCTCTGGACTATCCTTGTTGGCTAGACAAGGGATAACTGATGCCAAAGCTGACTTGTATCCAGCAATAGTGACAGGAGCTAGTCCTGTAAAGAACAGCTCACAGAGAAAGTCTGCTATTTTCTGAATAGCGGATTGAAAGGGATCAACACACTTCTCCTCCACACCACTCTGCAAATTTGTTAACCTTGTGGTTATATGATTTGAAGGTTGACCTACATCTCGCGCCTGCGATGAAACTCGCAGCCTGTTGAGAAAAGCCTTCCGATGTGGAACATTGTTTGATAACATCCACAGTCAATCTGAACATCTCGGGCCGCTCGTGTAGGAAACGCCCTTGGCCTGGGAGATTATGTTCGGAATCTCGGGCAGCTGCACTGGATTGTCCACCAGCAGATCCAGAAGATCCGTGAACCACGCCCTGCTGGGCCAATATGGCGCTATTAGCTGGACCAGGCACGGGTCCTCCCTGATCTTCACCAAGACCTTCGGTAAGATGGTGGGTGGGTACGCGTGCATCCCTCTCCAGCTTATCGCCAGAGCATCTGTATCGACGCCATTTGGATCTGGAATTGGCGAGACATAAGTCATGATTTGAGCATTTTCCTTTGTGGCGAACAAGTCCACGTTCGGTTTGCCCCAATGCTCGAAGATCCTTCATAGAACTGGAGGGTTGAGAAACCATTCTGTTGGCAGAATTCTCTGTCTGCAAGACAAAGCATCCGCCAGAATGTTCAATCGCTCAGGAATGTCAGCTGCTTTCAAAATAACTGAGTAATTCCTGCACCATTGAATCAAGTGCCACACCTTCATACACAGTGTGGGTGACCTGGTCCCTCCTTGGCGATTTATGTGTGATACTACTGTCGAATTGTCAGACCGTATCAATATCACCTTTCCCCTAACCTCTGGAAGAAACTTTTCCAGTGCCAGTTCCACTGCCATCATTTCCAACAGATTGATATGCAGCTGACTCTCTTGGAGAGTCCATGTGCCATAAACCTGGTGTTCTCCCAGGCAGGCCCCCACCCCTCCAGCGATGCAACCATGTACACAGACAGCTGGTGGTGGGGTAAGTAAAGCGACTCCTGCTATGAGATTCTGACGCTCCTTCCACCATGCAAGATGCGACATCATTGGCTCCAAACTGGTACCAGCTTTGACAGGCCTAGGGGTCCTATTCTCTGTTTCAACAAACATCAGATACAACTGGATAGGTCTTCGCATTAGAGCAGCGTACAGGATTACCTGCTCCATGGAGACCATCATGCCCAGCATATCAAGACACCTCCTTTCCTGAATGTGGTTTCCCAATGGAAAACTCCTGAGGATGGCTAACAGACACCACTCTGGGCTCTGACGGGTAAACCCTGCCTTCCTTTAGATCGAATCGCATCCCCAAATAAACGAAGTGCTGACTGGGCGTCAACTCAGCTTTCTCTTTGTTGACTATCCAGCCTAGATCCAGTATTCACTTCTAACCTGGCTGGCGTGTGCACCTTGATAAGTCAATCGTCTATGTAGGTGTGAAGCACCACATTATCTCTTCTGAAAAACGATGTCACCACTAGAACCACTCTGGTGAAAACCTTTGGGGCTGTCTGGGAGGACGACAAACTCCCAAACACGATTCTGAACCGCGAATCTCAGAAACCTGTGACAACTCCTGTTCATTGGAATGTGGAAATATGCATCTTTAAGATCGGTTGACACACAACACATTCCTTTCCTCAATCCTGCCATTACCGACCTCAGAGTTTCCATCTGGAACCGAGGTGTATGGATAAACCAATTCAATGGTCTGAGATTGAGTATGGGTTTCCACCCCCACCCCTCCCCCCTCCCCATGTGCTCTTGGGGACAAGGAACATATTTGAATAGAAGCCCGGAGTGTTCTGGTTTGCTGGTTTTATTGCTCCCTTCAGAAGCAAACCTGACACTTCGTTTTGAATGGCTTCTAACTTGTCTGGCTCCCTTGGTACGGGAGTCTAGACAGGTGCCAAAGACACAATTTGTGGTGGAAAATCCCACCACTCTGGCATGTACCCCAGGGATATCCATCCCACGACCAGCAGACTGTCTGACGTCACACCTCGCCAAGCCTTGATGAAACATATGAGCCTTCCACCCACTATAGGCGCATTGACGCCTAATGTGGGTGTCTGGCTCGCGATCCGCAAACCCCCCCCCACCCTCCCCCTATTATGAGAGAGAGAGAGAGAGAGAGAGAGAGAGAGAGAGAGAGAGGCAATTTGGTCTTGGCTTGTCTGGTCTAACTGACATCGCTGTTCCTGTCGCACAGGCGTAGTCCAGACGGATATGAAGGGAGCTACCATACCATCCGGTACGATCAGCTCCCTTCTTTCCGTCCTTGGAGGACTTCCCCTTGCCCTTACCGCCTCTCAGGCGATCAGGGCCACCACTAGGGTGGGCAGGGGCCTCCACAACTTTCCTCGCCTTCTTAGTCACAGGCGGCTGAGAAGGCCCAGCAAGAGCAGCAGGAGCTGGCTTGGCTTTCGCCGTGCTCTTACGCTTCTTCTGCTTCTTGGAGGAAAGCTGAGCAGCTCGCAGTTTCGCTACAGCCCCTAGTGCATGCGCCTGATGCACTAGCTCCAGCTGTAGGTTCACCGCTAACCGACTTTGCGCAATGTTGGCCGTGTCTTCTAGGATGGCCCATGCTTGGACACCGAAGATGCTAGGGTCATTCAGGGCAGGGATGGGGTCAATTCCATTTTATCAATTCCACCTCAATTCAATTTATCAATTCCAATTCCGTTTCCACATCAATTCATTTTATCAATTCCAATTCCACCCAGAAAAGTTCAATTCCAATTCCATTTCATCAATTCCAAGTCCAATTCCAATTCCATACCAATATTTACTTGTGATCAACATTGTTATATTTTAACCATTTAATGCCTAAGATTGGCCAAGAAAGACTAGATTTATCATTAGCAAATGTCCATTTGCAGGATAACAAGACTAGTTTTTAAATTTAACAATGCAATGACTGGCTCAGTTATGGAATCAGTCATTCCACTGGTAAATTTCCAAAAATAGTCTCTTAGCATACATATGATCCTTCCTCAAGACCAGTGCAAAATACATTTTGGCTGGCTTCTCCGTTAATATTTAAAACAATTAGAATAAAAATTGTTGCTGTATAACTTTCAGTCAAATTATTGTCCAAAAAGTCAACATTCAGCAGATCTTATTTTTAGTTTATTTGGCTTAATTATAGCCGAGTCTTTTCTGATGAATATGACTATAGGTTAATGTCAATATGTAAACCATGCTATTTAAATGTTTGCATTAAAAAGCATTAGAATACAATGTATATAGTACAGTACTGAGTGAGAGTACTGAGCTCATGTATGTAGAATTTGAATAACACCTCTAGTCCAGGTGTCTGTGTTTTAAAAGATGAGACAGTTCACAGAGGGGGTTGTTCAATGATTCCTTTGTTATGTAGGCGGGTATAATTACAGGGCAATTATCTTGTAATGTACTCCTTTCTTCACACATTTCATTCCATGCAGATGAAACATGAAATTCTACTAACTGTAGGCCTTTATCAAGCCTCTAAGGTCAGGTATTGGAATTGATCAGTCAATTGGAATGTATTGATGGATGGTGCAGTGACAATGTTTTCATCTAGAATGTTCCAATGGTCTGTGCACCGTAGCGGGAAAGACAATTTTCTTAGATTTAATCTAGCTCTGATTTTCTTGATTTTCATGCTATGACCTCGCGTAACACTGTTTTCATTATAAAGTTGGATAAATTTGGATGTGGGCATGTCATACTGACTGTAGGCCTTTATCAAGCCTCTAACGTCAGGTCTACTTCGATGTCATAAACAGTGGTGAAGTCGGCTACAGATTCAAAATTGAAGCGCAGTGGATGGTCTTTCCATAGTTTATCAATTCTGTTTTTGAATGTATTGATGGATGATGCAGTGACAATGTTTTCATCTAGACTGTTCCAATGGTCTGTACACCGTAGCGGGAAAGGAAATTTTCTTAGATTTAATCTAGCTCTGATTTTCTTGATTTTCATGCTATGACCCCGTGTAACACTGTTTTCTTCATAAAGTTGGATAAATTTGGATGTGGGCATGTCATAATGGTTAAAAATAAAATTTTGTATGTTTCAAGCATATCCCCACGCTGTCGTCTGAATGCCAAGGTCGGTAGATTCAATATTTGTAGGCGTTTACTGTATGGAAGGTTTTGCATGCCAGGGATAAACTTGGTGGCTCGCCTCTGTACATTTTCTATTGCATTTATGTGTTTTTTTAAAATATGGTGCCCATACTACATTGGCATACTCGATATGCGGTCTGACAAGGGATTTGTATAGATGTTTAAAGCTTTCTTTGTCTACGTGGCTAAATGTTCTTCTAATCAGTCCCATAATTTGGTTAGATTTGTTTATTTTTTCATTTATATGATAATCAAAACTTAATCGTTCATCAATCACGACCCCAATATCCTTTTCAGTTGATGAAGTCACTATACTATGGTTAATAGTTATTACTTTACTGAACACTATTGATGAATAATTTTAACACAATTTGGTTATCTTGGTTCTAGCTTATATATTTGAAATCATTTAAACTAATTTGTATGATTTTAAAGATGGCATGATTTCATAGAGATGAAAAACTGTTTCCAGGGAGTGCAGAATGAAATAAGTTCAAGATCAGCAGCTTTGATTGAATAAAGGAGGTACAAAACTCGCATAGGATAAAAGGCTTAATTTGTCACTGGTCAGGGAGAAATGAGTTAATTCAATAATGTATTAAAGTCCATAGTATTTATCAAATCTTTATTTTGTCAATTCAGAGAGCGAGATTAGGTTTGAAAATTGACCACTGGAATTACTGGCTCAGATATCCAGCTAGCCACACCAGTGGTAAAGTTTCAAAAATAGTCTTCCATTAGTCTGCTAATGCACATTTCTGAAACTCATTGCAGAAGGTGTTTTGGCCGGCTTAGGTGTTAAAGGGTTACGGGCTAACTTGCTCATCACTGAATTATCAATATCTCAAATTCTAGTCTTCAAACCAAACATATAACTAAGTTGTTAAAATTTATTTTAATAGAAACTGTTGCAGCCTTAGGAGACAAAAGTATTTAATTAAATTAGTTTTAAAATATTCAATAAGCATCTAATAGTAGCTGGCATAATAAATATCATCAACTTGCATATAGAATGAAATGTGGTAAATGGTATCATATAGATCATTTGGGATGAAATGCATTAAGGGCATATAAAGAGCAGTGTATAATTTACAGATATTACATGTACATTTTATTGCCAACACTCTTCTGTAAATCTATCACAAATTATGATTGAAATTGATTGGAGTTGAATTGGAATTTATCAATTCCGGTCAATTCAAACTATCAATTCCAAATCCAATTCCAATTGACTGATCAATTCCAATTCCAATCGGAATTGATCCCAACCCTGGTTCAGGGGCGTTCAAGCAAATGCTCCCTGACAGCCGTAGCCTGATCATGATGGTCAAGGACCATCTGCCTCCTAGACTTGGTCACACGTGCCTGCACCCTGGCCAGTGCATCCATCAACAGCACAAGGCCATCATTTATGCACTAAAGCGCAGGAGGTGGCCTGCCCCAGCTTCGGCCGACACCGACTGAAGCAAGCGATAGGAATGATTGACAGTGTTCATAGCTGCTATCACCCCCTCATCACAGAGGGACAGGACTTCCTCACTGTGTGCTTGGCTCTTGTCCACAAGTGCATGAGCAGGGCCACCTGCTCCTGCACCTTGGATGGCAAGAAACCAACGGTCATCCTCAGTGACCGTTGGGACCACACCATAACGTTCGTACTCCTCCCTGGGGATACGGCACCTTGCCCGCACCTCTCTAGAGGCTGCAAGGAGCCGACTCTTAGTCGTGAGTTGTTTGGCATAAATTGCCTCTAACAACTCCTTGAACTTTGGATCCAGTCCAATGGACTGGATCCGAGCTGCGGGCAAGACCCCCATCCGAATGGATGCCACCGATGGACGGGGCACGTCTTCCTCAGCTGTGGCCGAGACCACGGACGGGTCCACCCTGGCTAACCAAGCCAGAGCAGACCAGTCCACCTCTGAGGAATACACCCCCGTAAACACATCACCCGTTGATGCCTTCATGGTTCTACCAGCAGTGGCCTCCTGGCAAGGAGCCACTGCTGGTTAGCCAATAACACCGGTACCGTGCGGAAACACACTGTTCCATGGAGCAGGCCTGCACAGAAAACTGTGTGGACCTGTAGCGGTTACGGAACTGTGGCCATATACGGGCGCCAATGGCACCCCGTGTGTGGTCGCTGGACCAGGCGAGATAGGCGAGTACCATGCCTGGCCAGCAACACCCATCGCCGTGTCGGTTGGTGGCAAACCAACCAGCATTGGACAGGTGCCCGGTACCGGTGTGGCCTCAACTACGGGCAGAGCGGCTGCGATGGCTTGTGCCAAACCAGACAAATGGAGGGCAGTTTCGTCCAAGATGGAATCGACCTCCATGCGCTCCACCCACGGTATCTCAGGCTGCAACAACCTCTCCTTTTTGGCCTCCTCATCCTCAGACACTGAAGTCGTCACTGGACGAAGAGACACTGGAGCCATCTTGGCGGACGGCTTCCATGTCCGACGGACGGCTACCGCTACTTGATCACACGGAGGTGACCGCAGAGCAGTTCCCGCCATGACGGAGACCGACTGGACCGCCAGGGAGTCATACAAGATGAACCCCCACCCCACCCCTGGTAGCCAGTCCAGAACCCTGTCCAGGGTCTATATCGGTTACGGAGAGGTTGCGCTACTGTCTTTGGTATCAAAGACGACACCAGCATGGGTAGGGCGCAAGGGCCCAAACCATGCCGGGGGTGTCATCACTGAACCCTCCAACTGCGGACGAGGAGCACCCCCAGGGGCCGAAACAGATGCTCCTCGAATTCTTTTCTAACCCGCTAATTCCTTCTGGGCAAGGAACTCGACCACCAATTCGTCAGGCCACACTGCAGACATTACAACGATCGTCAACATTACACCTTGCACATCGGTAACAGATATGGTCCTTAAAAGCTAACTTCACAAACTTGTGGCACTTCGGGCATGATGGCGGGGTAGGCTTGGCCTGAAAACATGCACAAGACCTAAATAAGCAAACGGAATGAAAACAGGAATGGAAGTCAGACAAATAATTTTCATATATTTTGACAATAAATTATAAGATTAACACTCCAGCACTCAACACCCGCAATGTTACAACCAAGATCGCGTAAGCTGGCGATAAGAATGAGAGCAGGCCAATAATACACCCATAAACTGATCTTACAGGATGTATAAAATGGAACCAGGAACCGTATCCGATACATTCGCTGTATATTTAAGAATTAATTAAATTATACTACACAAACGAACGCCAAACGATACGAGAAGGAACAACATAATGAATTAACACTACTGCTGTAGAACATGGTAAAGCCGCAGAACACACATCTTAATCAAGAATTTTGAGATCAACAATCAATGCAAACAGATCGTGATTACACGCAAAACTTGACATAATTCAAGTTTCTGGTACAAAAGCGTGTGAAGCTACCAAGAATAAGATGCGCGAATTATTGTGAGCGATAAAAGGGTGTGATGTTACCCGCTCGGACCACAGGGTGGAACGACGTAAGCCGATTTTAGTGTTAAAAAACCATAGACAAATGCCAACATTTCATATTACTGCCTGATCGCCATTGGGATTTAAAGGAGGCAATCTTATCTGACATATTTCGTTGTAACCACAGGTCCCAGTTCCGGCTTCAGAAAATGGCATGTGCAACACACACAAAATTTCAGAGACATAAGTCTCCATATAACTAGAGAAATAAAATGAAAGGATACGACCTGAGGTTCAGTGGCGCTTTCCATTATTAATCCAGTTAATCCAGTAGGTAAGAAACAGGCACAAAGCACAGTAAAAATACACAGAAAACTCTAGAATTTCTCCTGAGGCAAAAAGCTTGTATCTCTTGCTGCTATGCAAACAAGAATGGCATCTCTGGCAGGCTGGTACCCGGTTGTTGGGAACCGGGTACCAGGAGCCGGTAGAGCTTTCTAAATCTAGATTCCAAGTGTTGAGCTGTTTATCAATAAGTAATGTAATGGTAAGTATTGATCGAAGGAGAAACCAGAAGTGAACTGACCGGATGTGGAACCGGAAGTTAACTGACAGAAAGCAAAACCGGATGCAAAATTTTTTTAAATCTGACCAAAAGTGGAACTGGAAACAGCTTGCACAGAAGTAGAAGTAAAGGTAAATAAATACACGATTAAAATGCCATTATAGATAACACCAGCCAAATGGCTTCGTGCAATATATCTAATCGAGATATGATAACACCGACCAAATCTCTTCATGCAATATATCTAGAGATAAGATGGGAAATACCACTGATAATATGTATTATAATATTTGTCATTGATATCCTCACATTCTGAAATCCCTGTGACAAGCAATGAGACTGACCACCAGCACCATCACTATGACGATCAGAATGTGAACTGACTGGAAGTGGAACCAAGTGCTTAAGAACCATAACTGAACTACCCAGGAGAGGTTCCAAACGGTTGTAAACTGGCTGGAAGGAGAACCAGGCTGAGTTGTGAATTGACCGGAAGAGGAACGAGAAGTAAACTGACCGGTTGAAGAACCAGAAACGACATTTAAGCAAAAGTCAAAACGGAATTAACCTGATCAGCAGAAACTGAAGCAGTCTGCCCAGAAGCAGGACTAGTAAACGGTACAGAAATGCATGAAAAATGTGTTTATAGATGAAATCAACCAAAAGAGCATTCGTATACATGCGATGAGACCGTTCAGCAACACCTGCAGGGCACTGTGCTGATTCTTTGTCGAGACTGACCCGCAACTCATGTAGGATGCAGTGCCAAATTTCGAGCTGATGATGTTTGATCCAATTGAGAATTATTACACAATTCCTTTGCAACTGAGCATGAATGGTCCAATCCAGGTTCAGAGAGCTGACAGGAAAACATGGGCAAATAGGATTTTGAATGCCATGTGGAAGCCAAATTCACCTTTCCAGAGTATCCATCCATCATCTGACCTCGTATGACATCATAATCAGCTCAGCGCATGTATTATGACGTCACAATCATTACGTCACAAAGGGTTCCATATAGTCTGTCTTTGCAATTCTTTGCTATTTAATAAACATGCTGTTGAATATTTTGAAACTAATTTGGCTGGGTGCTGTTGCTGCCTTATGCAGCAACAGCACCTAGTCAAATTAGTTTCTAAGTATTCAACAGCTTACCTGTGTAGTTTTTTGGAAATTGATTGGCAGGGGGTTCAGAGATCGATCGATCCGAACATGAGTAAGGTGTGGGTGGAGCTTAGCTAGAGATGGGCGGGGCATAGCTAAAACCAGAAAGGTTCATTGTTGGCACTTCCTATAAAAGACCTAGTCACGGATTGTAAATTTGATGCTGAAGGTGAGGTGCATGGAGGATTAGATTTACGATCGGATTTAAATTTTGTTTGCTTTTTAAATTTCACACAATGAATATTAGCTAAGATTCTTAACCGACAAATATTACGAAATGAAAAGTTAAAATACCACTAAGACTGTTGCGATCAATATTATATTCATCTCAACATTTTTAGCCGTATTGTTGCCTTTTGTATATTATATACAAACTACGTAATTGCAGACACCTAAATTAGTCGCAATTGGTTTTTTGTTTTTTTTCCATGATTCTTCCTTGACGGATGTGCAAAAAGTAAGATTTTTCCAGGCCTAGAATTAATAATCTCAGTTTCCATGACTTTCCAGGTTTTCTATGACCCGTGCGAACACTGCCTCTACTATAATATTCTGTATCATGTTTTATATTTCCGAGTAGCCTCCAAACATCTTTAGCGAATCAGAAAGGCGCTGAAGGCAATGTCTTCCAATTCAATTAGGTTCAAAATATTCAACAGAACATTTCTTACAAACTAACATGTTTCTGTTTTTGTTTTGGAAACATGTTATCTGATGGTTACCCATACAGAGATGAAGACTATCATCATGTCACTCTATAGAACACCTCAATCAGAAGATGCCTACCATCATCTCTCGAGGCCAGAGCAAGTGACCATTTTTCGCCTCAGAACTGGACACAACAGACTAAACCAACACATGTACAGGCAGTTCCACCTTACGACATCGCCCGCTTGTCCTTGTGGAGAAGCAGAACAGACAACAGAGCACATACTTCAATGTTGCAGTACGTATCAGCTGCTGAGAGAAGAGATCTGGCCTTTGTCAACCTCTTTTTTTTTAAAGCTGTATGGGCCTGTGGAAGAACTGCAGAAAACCACAGATTTCATCTTGAGAACGACTCTCCAAGTGTGATACCAGCGATCGAAAAGAAGAAGATCTGATGTAGGAACTTTACTGTAGCACAACCTAGTTTATTGAGAAAATATATACCAGTATGATGATTACTGTATTCTGTGGCTGTAGTAGTAGTAGAAACATCCTACAGCTGCAATCAGTCCTTCTTAGCCTTTGCCCACTGTCTCTTCTCCTCAGCTGAAATCCTTAGCTTCCGCAGGTCCATTCTTGACTTGAGTATACCGAGTCCTGCTTTCTTGATGTCACCTCGTAGCACGCTTAGCAGATTTATGCAATGATGTCCTCTGCTGGCTTTGTATTTGCTGGCTCCGAGTAGGGCGAATTCCAGGGCTCTCTGTGCTGGTGTCTCTTCTGGCATCCTTAGCACATGGCCAAATATGGACCATCTTTGCTGGGTGACTTTTACAGACAGCGGCGACTTATTACACATTTTGTATAGTGCATCGTTGTCCAGTGATGGTGCGTAGGTGTTTGCTGTGGCAGGCATCGAGTTTGTCTAGAGCTGCCTTTGGAGCTGTCCAGCTGTTACAGTTATAGAACATCAAGGATACACAGGTTGCATTGAATAAACGTAGCCTCTTTATCAAGGGCATCTTTGAGCTACAAATCCATAGCTTCCAGAAGGACTGGAAAGCTAGGTTCCCCATGATGCAGTGTGCAGAAACGTCAGCAGTACTGCAAAGCAGTGAGCCCAGGATTTTACTTTTCCTCCATGGTTCGCTGCCATGAAGTGGGTCATCATTTTCTATAGTTTCATGCTTTGTCGATAGGCATATGTGGGTGAACTCTGTTTTGGATACAGGGGTTGGTCTTGTGGACCTTTCCCCCACAGATTTCAATGCGGCAGCAAGGTAGCAGGTGAAAAGCAGCGGAGATAGACCATCTCCCTGTGGGGAGCCGATTGATGTCTCAAACTCTACAGACTTCACTCGTACTCTCAGCATGGTGTCTGCAAGCAGTTGTCTCACTAGTCGTAGCTCATCTTCATTACAACTGGCCTGGCGTAGTACATCTAGCATCTTTGAGAGTTTAATTGTCGAAGGCTCGTGACATGTCAATACCCATTTTGTGGAAGTCCAGTGTTTGGACATAACTACCAACACAAGCATGCGTTGAGCCCATACAATGTCTGCACAGCTGCGTCCACGTTTGAAGCCACTTTGACATGATCCGGTGAAGTAATCAATCTTGTCTCGGATGCGGCATAGAGTAACATTGGATAGGATTTTCCGTATGCTGTTGAGGAGCACAATGGGCCGCAGATTGGCTGGGGCCCCAGGTGACTTCTTGGGCTTGGGGTGCCTTGGCCTACAGCGTCGATGGAAAGGTGGTGCATAAAAGCTGAATTGATTAGGTGCGTGATCGGCTTTGAGATAAGGTCACTTGCATATTTGAATAGTTCATTGCTCATGCCATCAGGTCCAGATACATGTTCATTTTTCAGGGCTTTAAGTGCCTTCTCAACTTCTGCTGTTTTAATTGGTGTTAGTAATGGTCTGGGATCTCCTGAGAACAGGTGCAAGGGCTCATCATCGTTGTCAGTGAACTGTTCCTTGAACCATTCTCGGATCGCCTCAACTTTTCCCTTGTCAGTCCCGATAAAGTGTCCTTCAGAGTTATGTGCAGTGAGTGGTGGTGTGTAGTCAGTAACTCTCAGGGTTTGGGCTGCCAGAAACATTTTGTGACACTCATCCGTGGCAGTGATTTCATCTGCTCGGGAGTCTGCCTGTTGAATAGCAAGATCTTTTAAGCATTCGCTAATGTGACGCAGAATAATATTGTGCTCCCAGCGTCGTTTGGTGCTGTCTTCACTTTGGCCACTTTGATAGATGCACAGCCATAACGCTTTCTGCTCTGCTGACAGTTTTACTACTAGAGGGTCGTCAGTATACCTAGTTTGGTTGTTTTTAATAACACCTATGGTGCTGGTAGCGGATGATTCCATAGATTTCAGCATTTTGGTTAGGGCTTCGTTTGGATCGGAGCTGACATCGATGTTAGCTATCTGCTACCTGAGGGTTTTTTGTATGACATTTGAGTGTCAGTGTCGCTGATGAGCTTGGGTAAGTTGTAGGTGACTCTACCCTCTTGCCCGGTATGGTGTTTATATATTAGGTAGAGCTCGCTCATCTGAAGACATGTAATGACTAGCTTATGGTCAGAATTGAGGTCTGTGCCTCCATACGAACGAGCATTCCGGAGTAATGGTTTTGCTTCTGTCTTGCATAGTATGAAGTCTATTTGGTTGAAGACAGCTGTTGTAGCCTTAGAACCTTTTGGGGCTTTGCGATCAGTAATGTGTCCAGTCCATGTTGTCCGGTGACGGCATGGGTATTTGAAAGCCGTATTTGTGACAAATAGGCCATTGGAATGCCACCAGTGCATCTCCATTGCTGTTGCCTGTGCCCTCTCCATAGGATCCCATGCATAAACCAAGTCCTGAACCTTTGTCCGCAATTCTGAGTTTACCTAGCTTGGAGTTGAAATCTCCACACATGAACAGTTGCCATCTAGCTGGGATTGTAATGACAGAGCTCAGTTCTGCATAGAAGGAATCTAATATTGCTGGATTCTCTTTGGCTTTTTCGGTAGTTGGACCATATGCATTGACAATTCGACACTTAGTGGTGGTCTGTTTTCGCGTAGGTATAGCCAGGTCGATGAATGCAACGCGATCACTGACGTATCCAAATCTAATGACATGATCCAAGACCCTTGGTCCGATTACGAAGCCTAAGCCCCAGTATGTGGCCTGTTTTTGCTCCATGAGCACTAGTTTATGGCCTGTCTGTAGTTGCTGCTCTGAGTGTTAGCTACTTTAGTCTCTCGAATGCATGCAATATCGATGTTATAGTGTTCACAGTCTGCACCTAAGGTTTGCCTCTTTGATGTTGCACTCAGACAACGTACATTCAACGTAGCTATGGTAAGCTCCTGGAAAGATTGCGTCGTCTGAGGATGTCGAGCACAGTTTCTTGTTTGAAGGGTAGACATAATCAAAGTTGCCTCTGTATGCGGATGTCAGCCCGCAATCCTTGATGACTTAGTTTCCCAACAAAGTTGGTACTTACGGAGGAGACCGGCATGAAGGTGTCATCTTTCTCTCCCTATACCGGTAGGTAGGTATTTTTGTTTTATTGACGCACTGGCAATGTGCGGCTTCAATTTCCATGTGCTAACTTAGCCGACAGTGATGCACCTGTTAGTTTAATTTGTTGATCACCATCGCCCGGTCGGGGGATCGAACCGCCATTCTGCAACTCCGCATAGCATCAGCAACCAGGCATCTTTCCACTGGACCACCGCACCAAGACTAAAAGTCACGGATTGGCCGACCAGCTTTCACATGTCTGATATACTGACACACTGACGATTCATATGGGACTATCTGTGGATGCATCTGTCACAATCAATCCTAGGCTTTTACGCCTATTGTACTCTGACTCCAGCACGGCTCTGGCAGTATATGTATTTTTGTTTTATTGACGCACTGGCAACGTGCGGCTTCAATTTCCATGTGCTAACTTAGCCGACAGTGATGCACCCATTAGTTTAATTTGTTGATCACCATCGCCCGGTCGGGGGGTCGAACCGCCATTCTGCAACTCCGCATAGCATCAGCAACCAGGCATCTTTCCACTGGACCACCGCACCAAGACTAAAAAGTCAAGGTCTGTAGTTGCTGCTCTGAGTGTTAGCTACTTTAGTCTCTTGAATGCATGCAATATCGATGTCATAGTGTTCACAGTCTGCACCTAAGGTTTGCCTCTTTGATGTTGCACTCAGACAACGTACATTCAACGTAGCTATGGTAAGCTCCTGGAAAGATTGCGTCGTCTGAGGATGTCGAGCAGAGTTTCTTGTTTGAAGAAGGGTAGACACAATCAAAGTTGCCTCTGTATGCGGATGTCAGCCCGCACTCCTTGATGACTTAGTTTCCCAACAAAGTTGGTACTTACGGAGGAGACCGGCATGAAGGTGTCATCTTTCTCTCCCTATACCGGTAGGTAGGTAGGTAGGTAGGTAGTTAGGTAGGTAGGTAGGGGTGTGTGTGTGTGTGTGTGTGTGTGTGTGTGTGTGTGTGTATATATATATAATACATATATTATTCTACAAGGCAAGCTATGATTGGCAAGGGTTTAAATTAAAGTAAGGTATGGAAATGAAAGGAAGCAAATTAAACTTTGATCAATTCATTCAAATATAACTTACAATGGCTTCACTTTTCTTGAGCTTGCAAATCTGTTCAAATGCTGCACGTATCTCATCACATGCCCCATGGTGTTCATTGAGATCATCTTGTGCCTCACGCTCATCTACTTCTTCTGTCTCTGCATAAAATACTGCTTTTTTGGAAACCTGAAAATTGCAATAAAAAAACCATAGGTATATATATATATATACACCTGTGCAAAAGTTAAGCACCAGCAAAAACAATAGAACGTACAAACATGATGGTACAACTAGGCTGCCATACTTTTTGTCCCCGCGATAGCTGACATAATTCCAAGTACGAAATGAACATGCATGCATGACTTCACGCCGCTTGATGTCCGTGCGTGGCGGGAAACAGCACACGTGTTCAGGTATGTAAAAGTCCAGTTTGAGGTGTAGAACATTACATACAGATTTAGGCGACAAGATTAGGAATTTTGTGTTCATGACCGTGGTTTATTTGTACAGAGAGAATTAGCTCTTGATTGTGAACCGCTATGGCAAGACGAAGGTTAAGTGATCGTGTGAAATGGCAAATCATAGGCATGCATACCACTGGTATGTCATGCAGAGAGATTGGCAGACAGCTGAACATTAACCATACTGTAATCAGTCGTTTGATTGCAAAACATGGGCAAACTAACGAGGTGAAGGATAGGCCTAGATCTGGAAGACCGAAGAAGACTACTACCCGTGATGATCGAGCCCTAGTACGCCTTGTTAGATCTCCATTCACCAACAGCAGAGTGCTCAGCCAGCAATGGGAAACGCGCAATAGAGTGTCAATGTCTACCGTCAAAAGGAGACTGTATGCTGCTGGCATGAAAGCTAGGAGACCTGTCAGACGTCCTCTCCTCACTGCACACCACAAAGAGGAGCGTCTGAGGTGGTGCAACGAAAGAAGACACTGGAACATGAGATCCTGGAGACGGGTACACTGGTCCGATGAAAGTCGGTTCCTGCTTCATGCCACAGATGGTCGAACTCGTGTATGGAGGTCCAGACGCACGGCGTACGACCAACGTAACATCATGGAAGAAGTTCCATTTGGTGGAGGTTCCGTTATGATATGGGGGTGCATCTCATTTGATTGTAAGCTGGATCTGTTGACTGTACCTGGAACACTAAATGGACAAAGATATCAAGATTCCATACTGGATAGAGTTGTGGTCCCTCATTTTGTAAATCATGCACCTGGAACCCACCCTATATTCATGGATGACAATGCCCGACCACATCGTGCTAGAGCTGTGCATGAATACTTTCGCCAGAATGCCATCGAAACCCTACCATGGCCATCAAGGAGCCCTGACATGAACCCTATTGAGCATATCTGGGACATTCTGGGAAACATGGTGAGAAGGAGGGATCCTCCTGTGCAGAACCTACAAGAATTAACAGACGCACTCCATCTTGAATGGCAACGAATACCACAATGGCGTATCAGTCGGTTGGTGACCAGCATGAGACGTCGTGTCCAGGCCGTCATCCAGGCACAAAGTGGATATACCCGTTATTAATAATGACAGTCTCAAACTCGTGCACAGATGTTAAACTTCGTTTTCAGACACCATTAATGACAATCTAGCCACGTGTGTCAACTGTAGGACAATAGTTGTCAGTTGTGTCAACGTAACCATATTCAGGCCTCGTTTTCAAGTTCAAACAAAAACATACAGTGTTTCCCCACCATCATAATCAGCATTCCTCTAGTTGCATTATTACCTCTTGCACTAAGATGGATGGGTACATAAATGTTTATGCTATTGCTTTCTTCATAGCACATGAATATACCCTCGCATGTGCGTAAAAATAGGGTGGTGCTTAACTTTTGCACAGGTGTATATATATACATATTACTACTTTCAATCTCTTGATGCCTGTTAGGTGGTCACACATTTCCCCATCCATCGTCAAGCAACTACGGCAGATATAATCTTCCGCAATCACATCCCATGTGCAAAGAAACTTGGATGAAATATGTTCATAGGACGCATGAAACCATGTTTTACCTACACCACAGAACAGACAATCAGACGAGCACTTCTTTAGACAATCCACACAGGCGTACCTAACTTTACGACTCATCTTAACTTTAAATTCCTCAACTTTGCAATTCACCACAAACTTTACTTTATACAATTAATAGTTAAAGGACAATTCCGGGATTAGTAAAAGTGTACTTTATTTGAAAGACTATTATATGACTAACCTATTGGATCCTAAATAAAAACAATAGACAAATAGTACGAGTAATTATACCATCGTAAACATGGGATTATTCTATCTCCCGGGCGGCGCCATTTTCTTGCAATGAGAGCGAGATTTCACGAGATCCTGACATCATCCCCGCACCAACGCTATCTTTGCCGCGCACGAAGGCTGTACAGTAAATATGTATATGCATGGAGGCCTAACATGTGCTAATTTGTAATTATTAGGACATTGTCCAGTTAAGCTAGTAAGTTTTCCAAGTAATTCTAGTATCCGAAGTCTGTGGGGAATCATTAACCCCGAGACCGCTGAAGCATAGATTCCATTTACTCTATCCTATCAGAATGTGTTCATTTTGGTAACAATGCTGCTGTAAGTCATTGCTGTGCACGACAGCAACACGTTTCAGCAACATTTTTTTTTCAAAATGTACCCCAGCACTATCTCTGTAATTAGGCTATTACACATTTTACACCATGCGATAAGGGTTAAATGAAGTGGCACACTTGACATGTGCGTATTGACAAATTACTCAGCCGACTAAAGATACCGTTATAGTGTGTCGTAGGCAGTGTAAATATATATTCCAAGAAAACATATGATATGATAATATTGCAGGAACCACAGAACCGATTGTAATAATTCTGATACCTACACACAGCTGCAAATTCGAAGATTTATCCAATGCTAGGGATGTTAGAATCGGCCTAGTGGGTCAAAAGATACATTCTGCGGGAAAAACTAAGCCAGCAAAATTCCAAAAAAAATTTCAGGATGCGCTCTATCTATCATCCCAAATCAGAATGAGTATTACAGCTACAATGACAGAATTTACTGTGCCGAATCTTTACAATGTTATCACACAACGGGAAAAATTCCATCAAAATATCTTAATTATTGAAATTACTACAGCTTGCCGGGCAATATTGATCGGCGATGAAAATTCCCAGATTTTATGTCAAAATGTTAATTCATTTGGTGATATCTCTGGCAATATTTACGTGAACAAAATTATAATTGGCCAGGCAAATAGCCATTTCCTTCAGCTTTAAGCACACTCCAATTTAATGACAATACGCAAACATAGAGTCTGCGAGACAAAAACAATCTCATGCTGAATTTTACCAAAAAATGATAACATATACTCAGATCATATCTCAGATGAATAATTTTTTTTATATATTCCAGTCTTTTGAACATAAAGCTTAATTAATATCATATTAATCCCGAGGTCGGCACCTATTTAGAGACCCTAAAAACATTAGAATCGCTTCAGCGGTTCATTTGCTATTATCATCTACGTATACTTCCTTAAAATATACACCTGCCTCTATTGGCCTCGCTCCTACAGTCATAGCAATAGCGGTGGTGCGGGGCTGACGTCTCTAGACGCGATAAAATGGCAGCGCCCAGATGTGCGAAATTTTACCGACTTTATCTAGCGATAGTTGGCTACGCTATTTCTATCTGGTTATTATTCTGGCGCAATTTCATTAAACATGTATTAATCTTTCAAATAAAGCACTTTTTATCATCCCGGAATTGTCCTTTAACTGATAGCTGCATAACATTAACTTAGTATGGAGGACATCAGAATTAATATCAAGATCGCATTATACAACTTGAAGACGTGGAAAGAAATTTCAAGACAATAAACTTTATATAGGCCCTATGTCCAAACGACAACAGATTTGTATGTCCTTGCAATACCCAACCTGGCCACCCACCCGAAATAAAATTTTACTTTCTCATCCAGTGAATTTCTAAAACGTGTTTGTTTTTTAATTATCGGACACCGCTTGGAATTACCGGTACCCATGGCTTGATCTTTACCATCTATAGTCTCTCTAAGGCAATTATAGAGGAGGTCTTAATCCAATTAGAATAACGCCTTTGCAGATTGGTTTAATGATAATCTTACAATTAGGATGTGTGAGTGGTCTCGTCCATCGTTGTAAGATAAACAAGGCAGTAAGACAGTAACACAGTAAGAACACCAGTTTGTAAATCTGCTGACTTTTCTTAAACACATTTGACTGGATGTTGAGAATTCAGCTGAATTTGAAATATGTTAATAAAACAATAAATGGGTTCATAAAAGTATGTTAGTGCTATTATGTGGCTATATATGTTGGTTAGCAGATATAACCATGGTCCACGGCCCAATTTGCCTACACATATAGTTGTCATCCATAGCATAATTAGATGATCCATAGGGCTTAATAAATTCATTTATTTACAATATCCTTTTAAATAAATTTATAGCTCCTTCCTAATCATAAAATTGAGATATTGTCTTAGAGATAGAGATTCATTCCTCACTCAGTACATCAACACTAATTCATTCCCGAAACAATCATCAGATAAACAAGCCAGATAGCTGTGGATTACAGAAAACAGATTAATTTAACAGCACGCCATTATTTCACCCACACCCCACCTCCTGCTGGTAACACTGGCTAGACCCATATAGCTCACAGAGCTCTGACATTACAAATAACTCTGGGAGAAACACACACCCCCACCGTCTTGCACCAGAGTGACATAAACACAATTCTTTATTTGCTGTTGTTGTTTATTATTATCATTATAATTATTACTATTATTATTTCAACATGAGATTTTAATTTTTATAGGATAAGCCATGTTAGTATAATTCGATATAGTTAGATTGTTATAGTTAGGATACGCATGCAAATGAGGTCAAGATTTATTCATGATTCAAGATAATAAGGGAGATAAATCCTCTTATGGGGTAGAGCAAATTAAGGTGCGACAAAATACTAAAAAATAAACTTTACTGTGGTGAATTTTCATTGGGATCCAAACAAACGTAATACATTGAATTTTTAAAAACAAGGACAGAAAATGATAAGGAGACATATTTTAATAGGTTTTCAGCCATATATTTCCATCTAGGGAGGTAATTTTTGGTATTTTACTCTAAATATGGATCTGGAAAGAATAACAAAAACCAGAGCATTATGTGTGTGAAATCATTGCAGTTTTTCTAATACCTTTGAAAAGAACATATATACAAAGTTTTAGGTACTTTCTACTCATGGTATGTGATTTATGTGATATTTTGCTCAATCTTAAGGCAAGAAATACAAAAACTTTGAAATATTAATACATTATTTCCTTTTATTCACTTTCTAATGAAAGTTTGTTGACTGTATTTTGAAGATTAAACAATGTAACAATGCCATGTATATATAAATGTTAAATTGACACGTTTTATAAAGCGCAGTGATTATATACTCTACTAAAACGGGGCATAAAAGCCTTATGGTTGCGACGCATTGATGGTGCAGCATAATGTTATTCTATTAGTTTTAAATATGATGTTCTCCAATAACAAAACTCATACAGCTACCTCCATTTCACTATTTGCATGGCTATTATAACAGTCAGTTACAGATGACCTTTAATTTTATAAACTACTCAATTACGAAAAATTAAACATGTGCTGCAAATTTTTTTTTTTCATTGTCTCATTATAATTTCTTGATTTTTGATGATTGAACAATCAATCTACCAATCAAGTTTTAATTTGTTTGTAAACATAAATCTACTCATCAAACGTCAACTTATTCAATTATGTGATCAACTAAAACGGGATTATCAACGTTATGGTTGTAACACCTTGATGATATGCCACTGTTAAGTTTGATTGCCTTAATATTATCATATACGTACTTATCCAAAAAGTGAAATGTAGATAATTAATTAGTGTTTTGTTGTGGTACATGACACAATACACATGAATACAGCTCATATATAAGCTGACATATTTCCAAAACAAAAACAAAAACCTGTTAGCTAGTACAACTTTGAACACGATGTAAGTTAGTAATGTTCTATTGAGCATTTTGAATATAATTGCTTCGGAAGGTATTGCTGCCTTAGACAGCAATGTCTTCCAAATTTTCAATTATCTTCAAAAATATTCAACAGTACGTTTTATTTTGTTTTAGAAACATGGTAAGTTATGTCTGAGCTGTACTATAATATTATGCCAATCAAGCTGAACAGTGGTAAAGACATCAATATTGCATCTAGTCCATGTGTAGTCAGTAAACCTGTAATGTACTGTTGTGTACTACATAAATTATGCAGTGGTATAGATAATTTTTTATTGTGTATCAATGTGAGATAGTAAATTACATGTCTACTGACTAGACTCAATATTGACTTCTTAATATGACAAAAATGATATGAGTTTTTGCATTAAAAAACATTTTCACCCAAAATATTGGACCTACATTTGTATGTGAATTCTACAAAATGCACATCTGTGTATCATAACTGAAGCATACACCAAGTTTCATTAAAATATATGCAGTGGTTCTGTATGATATGCTGTTTACAAGATATTGTGGATGGACAGACGGACATACAGACAGACGCGGTGACAACCATAGGGCTTCCGCACTTTCCGGAGCGGGGCCCTAATAAAGGTAACAAAGCAATTAATACATGCCTATGGTTAAAAACAATGCATGTAGGTTGGAGCTGGTGTAACTAATGCCACACTCTCAGCTGTGAACATTTAGACCACTTCAGAGTTCCTTTACTGCTTCCATTTGGAAGGATGTGCTGGATACTCTGTAGTAGATTATGTGTACATACAGACCAGACATGCCAGAATGTTAACACATTTGATTTTGTTTGAGATTCTACCTATTTTGTCTTCCACCATAATGTCAGGGTGTTTTATCGCTATTAACCCTTTCAACCGAAAGATTCAGTAGAATGTACATGTATAGCATATTCTGTTAAATATTTCGAAATTAATATGACTGGAAGACATTCCACTGAATCCACTCTGAGCGATCATCTTAGAATATTGATTTTCAAATGTTTGAAAGCACACCTCATATTTTCTTACTATGCAGTTAACTGCAGGGACACTTTCAAAGGGACACATTAATGCTTTATATGCACTGTGCATGTTTAATCGTGACAAATGTAGTTTCTTAGCCATTACATTTAAGGGATGTAGCTTTTCCTCCATATTAAAACATGTCACACCACACACACACACACACTGCGATTTAGGGATTTTTTGCTGAATGTAGTGTAATGGTAGGGGTATACTGGATTTTCAGCAATGAACTTGAGATAGATGCTCATTCTTGTTAGAAGCTGACAGCGTTTCACCATTAATATACCAGCACACTTGATTACATCCCACATCCCGCTTATTAGGCATTTTCCTCGATACGTTGTCTCCCACAAAATTCATGAACTTTATCCTGCCATTGTTGTCTTTCTGTATTTTTTGTTGTACCAAATGCGGGTCTCTTGAATTTAGTTTTTTTCCTTCAGAGCAGTCTTCTTTCTTGGGGGTAGCATTGCGTATGATATGTTCAAGCATGTCAACTGTATCAGCCCATTTTGTGGGAGATGTTGGCAGAATAGGACACACTCATTTTGCACGCCTGCGACTCAATTGCACTCTTACTATCAGAGGATGTGGCCGTAGAAGGGGATTTTGATTACATACATCTACACTTTTCTTGTAGTCTTTTTAACTGTTTTTTTCATGCTTGATCTAGCTTCAGGTGATCTGTGATCCGAGTTGTCCTTAGGCTTATCTTTGCTACTTTCATCAGTTGTATCAGAATCTGAAATCTCTAGTTCCCTGAAATGCCTGTTTTCAATAAGTGTCGATGTTACACGTGCCTCTTTCTTTGCTTGTCTGGACTTGATTGTTCGTTCTCTATTTTTCCGTCTTACTTCACTGTCATAGTGTGGATCAGACTTCCATTTTTGGTTCATTTTTTGACAAGGTTTTTGGCACTTTGTTGTTTTCTTGATAGAGTTTTAGACGTTCAGGATGGCTTTAACTGCTATATAGTGGTGCTTTGGCTCTGGTTTCCAGTCTTATCTTTGGGCGGTGGCTTACTACTGAAATTGTCCGATCTGCAAGCTCTGTTCTGTTTGGAACATTTTGAAAAGTCCAGTTTCAACTTCATATTGATTGTAGATTCACATTAGCAATGATGGTCTGATGATACTTTACACTGAATGAAACTGCATAGGTATATACAAATTGTCGCAACCATAATGGCAGGACTAAAGACTTCTATATATAGAAAGAAACCAAGGTAAGGTTGCAAAATTGCCTTATAATTTATTTTAATGAATGATACAAACAAGACTGCAAAATTTTTAAGGTGAAATAAACTAGAATATCCGTAGTTCTTGTTTGTCACATCGATTTGTGAAATAAGAATTCTAGCCATGTTAAAAATTCCTGAAGAACTTTATGAATAACAATTTTACAACAATTGTTATTCAATATATTACTAACTATTGATTAGATATAGAAAATAAAAAGTTATTTGATAAGGAAAATTGGTTTTCTATGATCAATATTGATATGATACGGTGCCGTTATGGTTGTGACAAAATGTTATGGTTGCGACAGGTGGATGTTTTTGCTCCAGTGACTCCTCATGTTCCACAAATGAAAATGTTTCCTAAACATAAAAGATGTACACAGGTTACTTTAAGATATTAAGCATTTAGACTTGCACCCTTATCTACAGTCAGCTAGACACAGATGAGCGAAGCGAAGCATTATGGTTGCGACATAAATAAAGCCCCTGCTAAAGGAGACATCCTTACTATAACATCCAAATTTAGTGCTTTAGGACAGTTGTGACCTTATAAAACACTAAAAGCAACAGATAAACTCATCTGTTGTAGAAATTAGCCATGCTGTTTTAAAATATGTTGAAACAGCAAACTTTGGCTTCATTGGTGTCTCTTTGCACATTGTTGAATTGTGTGGTTAATTTTTGGTACAACCTAATATGTCATATATGAAAATCTTCACCACATTTTGTAGAGCAAACTGCCACAAAGATTTATTTATATTATGTTGATATCGTCATATTATGAATCATTATATCCATGCTATTTTGGCTATGTCATGCAGAAAAGCAAAAAAACAGGACTTTCATCCAACTTTAACATTCCGTATAAGTTTTTATCCAATCCTGACAAAACTTGGAACATTTCCTCATATGAATGTTTTGCTCTGGCTCAAAGACTTACCTTTATGGCAGCTGTAAATTACAGCTAATTTTATGCTGTTATCTACTGGCTTCACCCAAATGACGCCTAAATTTGCACTACCCCTTATATATCATTCCACGCAAGTTATAAAAAGAAGATTTACCTTCCTTTCTATCTGGCAACACTGATGCTGATAGCGTAGGTTATGATCACCTGACATTCTTTTTTCGTAGATAACTGTCGCATTTGCATCATTTGGTTTTCATTTGGTATCATTTAGTGTCATTTGGCATCATTTCATCATCATTACGACATATGAGGCCTGTATGGATTTATCATAAATTCGGTTTCATTTGGTATCACATGGGTAATTCGATGCTCCCGAACAAACACCTGTTATTGTATTTGAGGGAAGACAATTTATTATTATTGAGAGTAACCCATCATTAAAGTTAAACTTGACACTATCAAGAAAGGCTGTACACTTTTCTTTAAATCATGTCAATGAGTTTAAGGAAATTAGAAAAATATATAAAGAGAATCAATAATTCCGTTCACTTACATGGTTAACAGTATAAAACTCCAATTCTAATCTCAGACAGCAAGGGCTACCACCTACACGATGCATGGTACAACGATCATGACGAAAAATTTCCATTAGAGCCGAGGTGTGCAAGAGGTGGAAAGACAAAATCTCTGGTGGACGTACTAGACACCCGAATTGGCCAAGCTGTACATAGACATAGTTAACCAGGTTCCTATATACCTGTGGCTAGGCACATGCAATGTGACGCTTCATTTACCTACGCTGTAAGAAAACCACCGACATTGATGCTATAGTAAAAGGGTACCAGAGAGCCATCAGTATTGCTAGCCAATTCCAGGGTCAAGCAACACTTAAAATACTTGAGGTTCCACCAATTTCAATTACGAAGTGGAATCGAACAAGAGGGCATACTAAACCAGAAGTATTCCAAGCAGATGATCGAGAGCTTGCCAGACTGGTCACAATCCTAAACAAGGAACTCTGTGAGCTAAATAAGCACATACTTCACCAGAACGCAATTAATTTAAATCAGTTCCTGATAAGGTCGCGCAAATGTCAACACAAGCAGCCGAGACTATCACCTAATCTGAAGCTATTAAAAGATGGTGTACATCCCTGTCATGAGGTCTGCATTGTGTGGATAATTTATCTCCTTACAATGTCCAGCAAGAATGTTTTGATACAAATGAAGAATTAGATGTCCTTGATATCCTAGTGGACCAGGAGGAACTTAATAATATTGTGTAAATAAGAGAACTGTGAGTAAATATCTTGTTTCCAATAAAAGCACTTAATTTTCAACTAACCTACAACCTTTTACTCTGTTAATTCACATTGCATACTATTGCTTCAAGCCAAGTATGCCTACCAAGCAAGGTACACCCACTGGGGCGAGGGGTTCCCAGCCGCGTCAGCGTAAACCAGACAGTGCAACTGGCAAATAAGGAAACACACCTGCCCCATGTAGTAGTAAAGCTCCAAGTGAATTCCTAGAATGCAAGATTTGCCAGAATGTGTTTATCTCCGATACAGATAAACTTGTTGAATGTGAACAGTGCGAGAAGTAGTTATGCCTATGCTGCTTAGGGCTCTCTGACAAAGAGTATGAAGTCCTCTCTAATGACAGCTTACTCATACATTGGTATTGTGTTGAGTGTAACGAGTCAGGTATGAGTGCAGTGAAGTCTGATAACCTAATTGAGGAGAAATGCAAAATGCATATGGAAGCACTAAAGGCAGAATTAGAAGGAAGGATCACAACAGTCGAGAAAGATGTTATCCAAGGTAGGTCTGACATGAATGTTTTTAGGGAAGAACAGCAGAAGATAAACGAGGAAATAAAAACGTCATCAAGTCTAAATATTGCTGAGGTGACAAGACAGAGTACCAGAGAGCTCATCGAGCGAGAAGCCAGGAAACGCAACCTCATAATCTTCAACCTTCCTGAAAGTGAAAGTGAAAGTGAAGAAGTAGATCAAAGGATCAAACATGATGAAGACCTGATAGAGACTCTATGATAATATTTCAGAGATTACCATAAATTTTGAGACGGTAAGCTGCTTGGGTAAAAAGGGAGAAGGTGCACGCCCACTCAAATGATCATGTCAACTGAAGAGGACCACACACATGCACTACGAGTAGCCTAGAAGATATGGGAATGTGATGATGAAACATGAAAAAGTTTGGATCAAGAAAGATATGACACCAATGGAGAGGCATAACATGAAGGGACTGATCATGGACAGAGACAGACGCAGGCAGGAGTCAATTAGCAAAGGGGAACCATCAGACTGGAAGATTCGTGGGGGGGGGGTCATTAATGCATCAAGAAGGAGAAGAAAGCAAGAAGTAGTAAAGATGAGAGCAGAGACCCAACAAACTGAGAATGTAGCATAGCAACCAACCACTAAGCAACAGAGCAAGTTCAATTGTATATACTCTAATGTTGATAACTTGTTGAATAAACGGGCAGAATTAAAAAACGTTATAGCGCGCTATGAACCTGACGTAATTTGCTTGACAGAGATTCTGTCAAAAAATTGTCGAACCCCTGTTCAAGCGTCAGAAATCCAGCTGGAAGAGTACGATGCCTCCGACAACCTCACCTCGGCAAGTAGAGGCATGGTCAAATATACAAAAAAGGTACTGGAGGCTGCCCCAAGCAAAATAGTGGAATCCTGTAAATTCATAGAAAGCATATGGTGCGAGGTAAAATTTAATAAACAAGATTGTTTACTTATTGTTTGTGTATATAGTTCACCAAATAGCTCAAGTGAAAACAATGAGATGCTCAATGAGGAAATCCGACAAATAGCTGCAAACAGAAAGTGTACACACCTGCTCATCACTGGTGATTTCAATTACCCAGAAATTGACTGGGCTGAAGAGATATCACCATCCAATCCAAATCACAAAGCATCTGCATTCATGGATGCATTTCTGTATCAGCATCCTGTCAAACGAAGAAGGCATGATAACAGACTTAGTTCACGAAGTCCCCCCCCCTGGCAAAAGTCATCACGCTATACTTAATTTTAAACTTATCTGTTATTCAGATATGGAAAGAGACCAAGTGTCAAGATTTAACTACGCGAAAGGAGATTATGTCAAAATGAGGGAGATAGTGTCAAGCTACAGCTGGACAGAAGACCTAGCAGACCTAAATGTTGAAGACAGCTGGGACATTTTCTCAAACCGGGTGATAGATGCTGCAAATAATACTATTCCAAAAATATGTGCTAAACAGTGAAAGAACCGAAAACACTTGTGGACAAACAAACATTCTCTAGACAAGACGAGAAAAAAAAAGAATAGTGTTCCAAAAGTAGATGAGAACAAGGGCAGGCAAGGATTACACAGAATATGCAAATGCAAGAAACCAGGCAGTGGGCATGTCGTAAAGCTATGAAAGAATTTGAGAAGAAAATTGCCAGTGAAGCGAAACAAAATCCAAAGGCTTTTTATGCTTATGCCAGAAGTAAGCTGAAAACGAAAGACAGTGTAGCCGACCTGTCCGTAAAATACTTGAATCAATAGTGAGGGATAAGTTGATGTTACATATGCGTGAAAATAACTGGTTAACTGAGTGTCAACATGGCTTTCTTAGTGGCAGCTGAGTGTCAACATGGCATTCTTAGTGGCAGCTGAGTGTCAATATGGCTTTCTTAGTGGCAGCTGAGTGTCAACATGGCTTTCTTAGTGGCAGCTGAGTGTCAATATGGCTTTCTTAGTGGCAGCTGAGTGTCAACATGGCTTTCTTAGTGGCAGCTGAGTGTCAATATGGCTTTCTTAGTGGCAGCTGAGTGTCAACATGGCTTTCTTAGTGGCAGCTGAGTGTCAACATGGCTTTCTTAGTGGCAGATCGACTACAACAAATCTACTTGCTGTACTTGAAGATTGGACAAGCTCGCTTGATGACGGCATACCAATTGATACTATATACCTTGACTTCGTCAAAGCCTTTGATTCGGTGCCACATCAGCGATTGTTAGTCAAACTAAATGGTTATAAATGGCATTGTAGGCAAGTGTGCAGAGTGGATTGAAGGAAATGTCAATTTCCCTTTCTCCGAGATCTAACAATACTCACCATTCTGTTACTTCTGATATACAGCTGGCCTTGACAGCGGCTCTAGGATTATAGACTTAGAAAGCTTTACCGACTCCTGGGAACCGGGTACTCGGCTCCCAACTGCCGAGTACCCGTTTACCATAGAGCTCATATTGTTTGCATAGCCACCAAACAAGAGAAAACTATGGCTTGCCTCCGTGGGGCTGGGTCCGTAACAGAATGGTGAGTATTGTTAGATCTCGGAGAAAGGGAAATTGACATTTCCTTCATTCTCCTTCGATCAATACTCACCATTCTGTTACTTCTGATATACACCAGATTTGATCAGTAACCTGGTGGGAAGGGGCAAGCCATAAATGCTAATTTTGCCCCTTGGAGAAAGATTTTAGACTTCAAACTTGACTAACGGAGACCTAAAAGGACCGTCAAGTTTACGGAACCGAATCACATTCGCATCACCGCCCCCCCCCCCTTTTTCCTCCTAAGAAAAGGGAGAGAACTCACGAACATGTATCTCGCCTGAAACACAAATATGCCAAGAGGGTTAACTGCTCCCTGCATTATTAGCCTGGGA
Organism: Chaetoderma sp. LZ-2023a; assembly: GCA_034401795.1. Lineage (NCBI taxonomy): Eukaryota > Metazoa > Mollusca > Caudofoveata > Chaetodermatida > Chaetodermatidae > Chaetoderma > Chaetoderma sp. LZ-2023a. The sequence goes on along the minus strand of CM067370.1, from coordinate 53,785,006 downwards.
ATGAGCATGAATATATAAGATGAATGAACATGATACACATCCATAATACAAAAAACTCTCACTATTGAATTACCTTATGATAATTGGACTCCAGACGTACCGCCTCCAACCATTCACTCGTTCGGCCATCAGTGACACAATCTGGTTGTCATCCTCTCGCTTGACCATGCCTGCTTTAGGTTCTTTTCTTACCAAAGTGAAAAAAGGGTGAAGAGCAGTGTGGTCACTAACTATCGTTTCAAAACAGCTAAAGCGAGTGGATTGGCTGAGTCTGACACATCCCTCATATAGTAATCCGTAAATGAGGACTCACAGTGCCATTGTGCAACGGCCATGATGTCCTCTAACGGAACACCATTGTAAAGGGCAGTCGAGGCGGCTATTCCTCTGACATCGTGTGCCCTTACGCCTTGCACCTGGTGCCCAGTCGCCATCTCGTGAGTAGTCTGAATGCACTCGACCACCCAACGAGAGATAGTATCCATGGATGCGGCGCCATAAGGCTTTTTATGGCAGATCCACAGATGTCTATCGTTCGACCGTAACGAGTCAGTCCGTTTCTTGTACTTAGTCAAAGCACGGACCAGGCACCAGACACTGGCATCATGATCAAACCTAGTTAACTTCGGTATAATGATCAGTTATTCGGGATATCTCAAAGATTGGTTCTTTGACATAAACTCTGCTCTTGGCAGAAGACGCAGACCGTCTCCAGAAACAAAAAATCGGTCCCTCTCTGCCGAAAGCGCATGGATCTCACTGCGCCTTCTAGCTGAGGAAGCTGCCAATAGAAAGACCGCCTTTAGAGTCAAATGCTTTAGACTAGCCGAACACAACGGTTCGAAAGGGTGCTTGGCCAGTACATTAAGCACTAAAGATAGACTCCAGGCTGGAATGACTACCCTGTTGGCTAGACAAGGGATAACTGATGCCAAAGCTGACTTGTATCCAGCAACTGTGACGGGAGCTAGTCCTGAAAAGAACAGCTCACAGAGAAAGTCTGCTATTTGCTGAATAGTGGATTGAAAGGTATCAACACCCTTTTCTTCACACCAGTCTGCAAATATGTTAACCTTGTTGTTATATGACTTGAAGGTTGACCTCCTTCTCGCAGCCGCGAGAAATCAGCAGCCTGTCGAGAAAAGCCTTCTGATGTGGAACGTTGTTTGATAACATCCACGCAGTCAATTTGAACATTTCGGGACGCTCGTGTAGGAAGCGTCCCTTGGCCAGGGATATTATGTTCGGAATCTCGGGCAACTGCGCAGGATTTTCCACCAACAGATCTAGAAGATCCGTGAACCACGCCCTGCTCAGCCAATACGGCGCTATTAGCAGGACCAGACACGGTTCCTCCCTGACCTTCACCAATACCTTCGGTAGAAGAATGGTGGGTGGGTACGCGTAAGCGTGCATCCCTCTCCAGCTTATCGCCAGAGCGTCTGTTTCGACGGCATTTGGATCTGGAATCGGCGAGACATATGTCATGATTTGAGCATTTTCCTTTGTGGCGAACAAGTCCACGTTGGGTTTGCCCCAATGCTCGAAGATCCGTCGCAGAACTGGAGGGTTGAGGGACCATTCTGTTGGCAGAATTCTCTGTCTGCGAGACAAAGCATCCGCCAGAATGTTCAATCGGCCAGGAATATGAGCTGCTTTCAAAACAACCGAGTAATTCCTGCACCATTGAATCTAGTGCCACACTCTGATACACAGAGTGGGCGACCTGGTCCCGCCGTGGCGATTTATATATGATACTACTGTCGAATTGTCCGACCGTATCAATATCACCTTGCCCCTGATCATCGGAAGGAACTCTTCCAATGCCAGTTCCACTGCCATCATTTCCAACAGATTGATATGCAGCTGACTCTCCGGGAGAGTCCATGTGCCCGAGACCTGGTGTTCTCCCAGGCAGGCACCCCACCCCTCCAGCGATGCATCCGTGTACACGGACAGCTGGGGGTGGGGTAGGTGCAGCGAAACCCCTACTAGGAGATTCTGACGCTCCTTCCACCATACAAGATGCGACATTATCGGCTCCAAAACTGGTACCAGTTTTGACAGGGGTTCTGTTCTCTGTTTCCACAGACACATCAGATACAACTGGATAGGCCTTCGCATTAGAGCAGCGTACGGGATAACCTGCTCCATGGAGACCATCATGCCCAGCATCTGAAGGAACCGCCTCGCCTGAATGTGGTTTCCCACTCGAAAACTCTTGAGGATGGCTAACAGAGACACCACTCTGGGCTCTGACGGGTACACCCTGCCCTCCTCGAGATCGAATCGCATCCCCAAATAAACGAAATGTTGAGTGGGCATCAACTCGGATTTCTCCTCATTGCTTATCCAGCCTAGATCTGAAAGTAACCTCAGAGTCAGAGCAGTATCCACGTTCAACCTGGCTGCCGAGTCTGCCTTGATCAGCCAGTCGTCTATGTAGGTGTGTAGCGCCACGTTCTCTTTTCTGAGAAACGCTGTCACCGCAAGGACCACTCTTGTGAAAACCCTCGGCTGTCGACAGGCCAAATGGGAGAACAATAAACTCCCATACTTGATTCTGAAACGCAAATCTCAGAAACCTGTGACAACTCCTGTTCATCGGAATGTGGAAATATGCATCTTTCAGATCGATCGATACACACCACATTCCTTTCCTCAATCCCGCCATTACCGACCTTGGCGTTTCCATCTGGAACTGAGGCGTATGGATAAACCAATTTAATGGCCTGAGATTGAGTATGGGTCCCCATCCCCCTGTGCTCTTGGGGACAAGGAACATGTTTGAATAGAAGCCTGGAGTGTTTCGGTTTGCTGGTTTTATTGCTCCCTTCAGAAGCAAACCCCGACACTTCCTTTTGAACAGCTTCTAACTTGTCTCGCTCCCTTGGTACGGGTGTCCAGACAGGTGCCAAAGACAGATTTTGTGGTGGAAAGTCCCACCACTCCGGCATGTAACCCTGGGATAACCATCCCAGGACCAGACTGTCTGACGTCACACCTCGCCAGGCCTCGACGAAACGCATGGCCGCTCCCCCCTCTTTCTTAACGAGAGAGAGAGAACCATTTCGTTCTAGGCACGATGGGTATAACTGGCACTGCTGTTCCTGTCGCACAGGCGCGGTCCAGACGGATATGAAGGGAGCTCTCGTACCCTCAGGTACGATCCGGCCCCTTCTGTCCGCCCTTTGAGGACTTACCCTTACCCTTGCCCTTCCCACCTCTAGGGCGGTCAGGAGCAACCTTGGGGAGGGTAGGCGCCTCTACAACCTTCCTGGCTTTGTTCGCCGGCGGCGGCTGAGAAAAGCCAGCTGAAGCAGAAGTCGCAACAGGCTTAGCTTTCGCCTTGCCCTTATGCTTCTTCTGCTTCTTTGAAGGTTGTCCCGCTAGCGGTTTCCCTACAGCACCTAGTGCGTGCGCTTGCCACACTAGCTCTAGCTGCAGGTTGACCGCTAACCGATTCTGCGCGATACTGGCTGTATCCTCTAAGATGGCCCGCGCCTGGCCACCGAAGATGCTAGGCCCTGTCAGGGGCGTCCCAAGAAGACGCTCCCTGACTGCCGTAGCCAGACGCATATGGTCAATGACCATTTGCCTCCTGGATTTAGTCACTCGCGCTTGCACCCTTGCCAATGCGTCCATAGACAGCACCAGGCCGTCATTTACGCACGAAAGCGCCACAGGTGGCACAGGGTGGCCTGCCCCCGCTTCAGCCCACACCGACTGTAGGAGACGATACGAGTGGTTGACAGCGCTCATAGCTGCCCTCACACCCTCATCGCATAGGGACAGGACTTCCTCTTGGTGTACCTGAGCCTTGTCCACAAGTGCCGGACCGGGGCTACCCGCCCCAGCACTCTGAACGCCCAGTACCCATCGGTAATCCTCGGTGACCGACGGGACTACACCATATCTGTCGTATTCCCCCCCCCCCCGAATACGACATCTTGCCCGCACCTCCCTGGAGGCCGCAGGGAGCTGACCCTTGGTCATAAGTTGTTTGCTATAAATAGCCTCCAACAATTCTATGAACCGTGGATCCAGTCCCACAGACTGGACCCGGGCCGCGGGCAAAATCCCCGTCATGATCGACGCAACCGACGGACGGGGCGCATCTTCATCGGCCGTGGCCGAAACCACAGACGGGTCAACCCTGGCTAGCCACGCCAGAGCCTCTGACCAATCTATCTCTGAAGACACACCCGCAAAGACGTCACCCGTTGACGTGTTCACGGGCCTGCCAGCCATGGCCTCCCGGCAAGGAGCCACGGCTGACACGCCAGGCACTCCGGTACCACACGGTTCCGCTGCCACCCCATGAAACACTCCGGTCCATGGGGTAGGTCCGCACGGAAAACCGTACGGACCCGTAGCAGTCGCGGAACCGTAGCCAGACACGGGCGCCAACGGCACCCCACGTCCGACTGCCGGACCAGGCGAGATAGGTGAGTACCACGCCCGGCCCGGCCGACCCGTTACCGTGTCGGCTGGTGCCAAACCAACCATCACGGAACCGGTGCCCGGTACCAGATTAGCCTCAGCCACAGGCGGAGCCGCTGCCCTGGCTTGCGCCAAGCCAGACAAATGGAGGCCGGTTCCGTCCAGGACGGAATGGCCAGAATGGGACTGCCAGGGGTCCGTAGAAGACGGCCCCCTCGGAAACCAGTCCAGAACCCTGTCCGAGGACAGGGTCCGTACCAGGCATGGGGAGAAACTGCCCCCCAACCTTTGGTAGCAGGGACGACACCAGTGTGGGCAGAACGCTATGCAGAAAACCATGCATAGCCGGACCAAACCACGCCGGCGGTGCCATCTCCGCCACCTCCAGCTGGGGACGTGGAGCACCCCCACCGGCCGAACCGGGACTCCACGATTTACTCTTGGACCGCCTGACCCTGCGTCAGACCCAGCCAAGTCCTTCTGGGCAAGGAACTTAACCATCATATCCACGGACCACACTGTGCACACATTACACCTATGGTCTAGGTTACAGGGCGAACACCTAAAACAGACATGGTTATTGAATACGACTTGTACAAATTTATGGCACTCGTCACATGATGGCGGGGTTGGCTTGGCCTATAAAATAAGCACAAACCTAAAATTACAAGCGGAACGAGACCCTGATGGAAGGCAGACAATTAATTTTCAAATAATTTGACTCATAAATTAACCGTATCCCTCCCGCACCCCACCCCGCCACGTTACAACAAAGATCGCATTGATTATGACGACAAGAACGAAGCGGGCATAAAACACACCCATATTAGATCCTCCAGGATGTGTAACGGCTCCAGGAATCATATTGCATAGCATTCGGGGTATATTTACCAATCAATATAAATTATACTCCCTAACGAAAGCCAAACGATATGTGAAGAAAACAACAAAATGTATAACAAACTGCTGTATCACACGGTAGAACCGCAGACCACACATCTACTCAAGAATTTTGAAACCACCGATCATTGCAAACCGATCGTGATCGCACGTAAACTTGAACATTCTAAAGTTTCCGGTACCATTTTTAGTACGCAGCACCCAGAACGAGATGCGCGAATTAATGAAAATTCCTTCTTCACATAAACATCCGAGCGACCGGGTGTGACGTCACCCGCTCGGATCCTACGGAGAACGACGTCAGCCGATATTCGTGTTAGAAATACTGTAGCAAACACCTATTTTCATATCTGCCGATCGCCTGTTGGGGTTTAAAGAAGGCGATCGTCTGGCATATATCGTTGTTAGCACACGTCCCAGATTCTCTGGGGTCAGAAATGGGGACATGCGACACAGCGAAATTTAGAGACCTAAGTCTTTTAACTATGGATAATAAAGAATGATACAACCTGGTTTTCATCGGCGGTATTCTCCATAGTATCCCGTTAAACCCTTCAAGAATGCACAAACTATCACTTTACAGACAAAGACTTAGATTTCTTTAACAAAAGACACTAAAATCTTCTCCCTGCAGAAAGCATGTATTGCTCTTGTTGCTATGCAAACAAGAATGAGCTCTATGGTAAACGGGTACTCGGCAGTTGGGAGCCGAGTACCCGGTTCCCAGGAGTCGGTAAAGCTTTCTAAGTCTATAATCCTAGAGCCGCTGTCAAGGCCAGCTGTATATCAGAAGTAACAGAATGGTGAGTATTGATCGAACGAGAACAGGAGCTTTCTCGGAAATATACAGGAGCGAGTGCTGGTAAATCGATCACCATCAAACTGGGCACCTGTAACTAATGGGATACCACAAGGTAACGTCCTCGGATCTGTCTTGTTTGTTGTATTCATCAATGACTTGCGAGATAACATAAAGTGTGCTGCTCAGATGTTTGCGGATGACACTAAGGTGTACACCCAGATCCGTTCAGAGAGTGACCGCCAAGAACTTCAAGATGATCTGTACAATCTAACTGACTGGTCACATACATGGCAGCTTGGATTTAATGCCTCAAAATGCAAGGGCGTGCATTTTAGTGGCAACAACCCTGGCTGCAGTTATGAAATGCCCAGTAAAGAAGGCATGACAACGCTGGAGACAACTTCAGTTGAAAAGGACTTGGGTGTTAATGTCGACGACGAGTTAAAGTTCTCTATACATACAGAGGGACAGGTGAGTAAAGCAAATAAGATACTGGGGCTAATAAGAAGATCCTACAAATATTTGGATGCACCGTCACTGAAGAGTCTATTTACACGTAGTCATGGCACCACGATATGTTAAGGAAATGAAGCTCCTAGAGGGTGTCTGAAGCTCCTAGAGGGTGTCCAGAGGAGGGTGACAAAGCTTATCCCATCACTGTCAACACTTCAGTACGAGGACAGACTAAGAACCCTGAGACTGCCGAGTCTGATGTACAGAAGATCACATGGCGACATGATTGAAGGGTACAAGTACACGCATGGTATTTACACAGTTGATAGTAAACTCATAGAGCTTGACTCAAACACAGTAACACCAGGGCATCCTTATACACATAAGAAACACTACTGTAGGACAGCACTTCGTCATCAGTTTTTCTCCTCAAGGATAGTAGAATCATGGAATGCTCTACCTGATCACGTCGTAACAGCTCCAACACTAAATAGCTTAAAATCAAGACTTGACAAGGAATGGGCACAATACAAGTTTGCTATATGAAATGATAGAGTTATAGTTGGACATCATCAACGGATATAACACTACATTCGTATATTACTGTATTGTACTGTACTGTATTTTAACCATGTGGACAAGAACTGGGTATGGTAATCCAGGCCCGTTCATCAACATGAGGGACCATGGATAGGGTTTGAAATCACATCAGTCCATAGTACAATTACATTAGCTTATCACTTTATATAAAGTTCTATGTGTACTGTACAAGATCTGGGTATGGAAATCCAGGACATTCATAAACAAGAGGGTGTGAGGACCGGGTGTGAAATTACAACGGTCCATATTGTTAATTCATTTGTTTATTTATCATTGTGTAGTATCTACATGTCCATAATACAGTCACATTGTAAATCATTGTATATATTAACCCATAAGTTAGGAACTGGGTATGGTAATCCAGGCCAGTTCACGTACATGAGCGAGCATGGACCGGGTGTGGAACCACACCAGTCCATATAGTAAGTCCATTTGTAAATGTATCAATGTCTAGTAAATTATAGGAACTGGGTATGGTAATCCAGGCCAGTTCATAAACTTGACGGAACATGGACCGGGTGTGGAACCGCATCAGTCCATGTTAAAATTACACTTATATTGTCATTTATTGTATGTTAATAGCAGACCAGCTCATCTATAAGCAAGTTTTGTAAATACTTCTCTAAATTCTGGAATGAGTTATGACCCAAACATATACTTGTACTTACTTAAGTATACTTAGGATGTCTTCCGACCGCAGGCTTCATGCCTCTATGGTCGGCTCTTCAATATCTTCTGCACTGTATTCTTTACGGTTTCTGGTTATGGTCGCCTTGTAGTTGTCTCTCTCTTGTCTAGGGTTTCTGTCCACGAATCTATTACATGTAGGAGTTGTAAGACCGTTGATCTTCCTTTCACAAATCTTAACTGTTTGGTGCTTAGGAGTTTGTTATCCGCCATATGGTTTATTACATAATCCCTAATAATATGCTCCATACATTTACACATCACACTGGTCAAGCTAACAGGTCCATAGTTTGCTGCCAATTTGCGGCTTCCCTGAGATTTTCCCTTGTTTCCATTCTTCCGGTAGTTCTTTTGACCTCAAACTATAGTTGTATATCATACATAATGGCCTACTAAGTGGTATTGCTAATTCTTTTAGGAACCACGGATGCATTCCATCAGGTCCTGGGGACTTGCAGCTATTCAGGTTTTCTAATGTCTTTTGGACAGCATTTTCTGTAACTTCTAAAATATACTATTGTAAATACTATACATTAGTGGGGATTAGTTTTAAGTTATGAATGCTAGGTCCAGCTGACAGGCTTCAACATGCCTAATATATTTCAGCTGAAAATGATATCATATCATATCATTATAATGCAGGGTGCTAAGGGTTGATCTAATACCTTTCTATGTGATTAATGCTAAGCGAAGGCACACAAAGTGATTTGTTTATGCACTTTGGCCTTTGACCTGTCGCTTGCTGTGCATGTGCATTCGGAACTCCGAGATAGCTTATAAATAATCTTTGAAATAGCAAACGGTTTCAATCAATATTTTGTTAACATAGGACCTGATCTCTCAAAGAAAATCATATCTACATCAGGAATTAAATACAGTGATTACCTCGCAGATACTTCCGCTCATCAATCCTCTTCATTTTTTGCTTATCCTGTTAACAATGAAGAAATCTTCACTATACTTAATTCACTTAATCCTGCAAAGTGCCGGCGTAGATGGGTTTAAATGGAGCATATTTAAACACTGCATATTTGATTTACTAACGCCACTCAACCATATCTGCAATCAATCACTAGTACAAGGCATATTTCCATCAAAACTAACATCTGCACGTGTTACCCCAATATATAAAGCAAAAGACTCATCCAACTTCACAAATTACAGGCATGCCTCCATACTTCCACATTTCTCTAAATTAATGGAGCGATTAATGTATAATAGATTAATCAATTACCCTGAAAAAAAGGAAAATTTATATGCTTCACAGTATGGATTCCGCCAGAAACACTCAACAATGCTCGCACTAGTTGAAATGACAGAAAAAATAATTGAATAAATTGAAATGAAAGAACATATACTGGGCATCTTGGACCTTTCAAAAGCTTTTGATACTATCAATCACAATATATTATTATGAAAACTTGCCTATTATGGAATCCGAGGATGTGCTTTGAAAACAGGAAATTAACCTGTGGTGTTCCTCAGGGGTCAATTCTTGGCCCTCTGCTGTTTATACTCTATATGGATGACATGCCAAAAATTTGCCACAATTTGTCACTAATACTGTTTGCCAAGACACCAATGCCTTTTGCTCCGACAAAAACTTAGATATATTATATGAAAGCGTACATAAAGAAACGGAAGAAGTTATTAATAGGGTCAAAATAAACAAGTTATCATTAAATGTTGATAAAACAAACTACATGCTATTTTCAAAGTCTACACATTCAAGAAACAACAGTATTCCAAAAATCTATATTAATAAAAACGAAATTGAAGAAGCTCCTTTTGCTAAATTCTTAGGAGTTTATTTAGACAAGAACCTGACCTGGGGCAAACAAATTGAGGTAGTCACCGCTAAAGCAGCAAGAGGCATGGGGGTCATTCAAAGACTAAAGCCATACCTAACACAAGCCACTATTAAACCCTGTATTCCACTGATCCTTCCACACCTAACATACTGCAATGCCATCTGGACTAAAACACAAAAAGGCAAATTAACAAAAATACAAAGTATGCAGAAAAAATGCATTAAAATGTTCTCAAAAACAGTAAAGGGTCAAAACATCTTCAAAACACAAAAACTTCTTAAACTCACAGACATAGGTAAGTCACAGATGATAAACATTGCCAGAGCCTTTCATCACAAAATCCTACCTAAATCTATAAACCCGCAGCTTTGCAAACAACATCGAAATCCACACATACAACACTAGGAACAAACATGATCTCCACATTAGATACACACGAACAGACACAGGGAAACGTAGAATTTCAGTTAGTGTCGTCAAAGCGTGGAATAATATAGATAAACACACATGCGAAAAAATACTAACACTAAAATCATACAAAGACATAACTAAAATTAGCATACTCAATACATATTAGATCTAGAAAATGCACTAAACAACTGTCATTACATAATGACATGATAACTAAGATCACACACTTCCTGTATCATTGCCATAGCTACCATCATAACAACCACCCACTACTACTACTGCTACCCCCACCACTACTACTATTACTGCTACTAAAACTACCAGTACCACCACCACTCCCACCACTACTACTACTACAACTACTACCACCACCACCACTACTACTACATCATAATACACTATTACAGCTATCGCGACTATTGCTTTCTTCAATCTGACGCACCTCAACAAGTGCTACTACTAAATAGAAACCTATGGGTTAAGCTGGGTAATTAGCATGCATGGCCCCCATTCCCCTTCCTTCTCCCCCTCCCAAATACAAATCTCTAATCTCAATAACTAAAAGGAAAAACATAGATGTATTGTATCGTTTGTTATTTTTTTCTATGTCTACTTAGCTCAGTACCATATATGTACATTCACAAGTATATCTCACATTCTATGTTAAGCTGTGTGTGTAATTGTATATGTATGTTTAATGTTAGGTGTCCGCCACCACTATAGGCAATGCCTTCGGCGAACAACCTGTATTGAAAATATGTAAATTGGTATCCAAGAAGCAAATAAATAATATTGAATCTTGATTCTACCACTATGAAAAGCATGAAATGAACCGAATTAGATGGTCCCTGCCAGATCTCAATTAGCTTGAACATTCATCTGATATTCCTTTTTCTCAGTGAACATATCAGATGACGACAGTCTACTACAAAATACTTATCTACAGTCATACCCACTAACAACTTTCTCACTCTAATACTACTATGTTAATGTATTGTTGAGCATGCACACACCTCCCCCCTCCTCCCAATGTACCATATTAAAAGCCCTGTATCTACAGTAAATATCCTAGATGGAAGACAATTACAAAATATTATGAAGATCGTCTATGTGTAGAACACTCTATGACAATCATAACCAAATGGTACAAAAAATATATGTTGTACCGTCCTGTGTTTACTACCACAAAATCGAAAAGAACGAGTGTAGCCAGCTTTTCAAAATTTTATTCTGTGCAAATTATTGTTCTCAACGAGTTTACGTAGTTTCCTGTGATTACTGTTGTGTACTTATGTTATTTTGTGGCATTCTTTACATGTCTCCTCAAAACTCATCGAGGCAATTTTAACAGAATAGCAAATGATGCATAAATTCACCATCGTATTCTATATCCGGGAACTGTGTTTACACGGTTACTAACAGCAACAACAGTAATAAAAAAAAAACCCACACACATTAATCTAGCATATCGGCCATGATAAACAGGCGCACACATTAATCTATTAAGCGAAAAAAACAACACCCAAATAAAATAAAACAAATTATAACACCTAAATAAAAATAAAGATAAATTAAGCACTTAAAGCTGAAAGGTCATCTAAAATCAAACTACTGTTTACATATTGTACTAAATTATCATATTAAGCTGCACATGTCCGTCCAATCTCTGTGACTAACAAATATTCTCTCTTTTTGTGTTCTATCTTTCTTCCGGCTCTCCCCTGTCAATCTCTTTCCCTGAGTGGCCGCAGGGCAAAGACAATAACGCTACTATTTCCTAACAAATCTTCTGCTTTCTTTGTGATGTCTTTGCACGCTTAGTGTTCTGTTAGCTGAAGGTATACCTACCTATTATTTCTAAAATCGCTGACTCTAGATCTACACTATAACTAGTCAAAGCATGGAGTGCTGTTACGACTGTGGGTCTAGGCACCCTTCCGTGACAAACCACCAATGCGATGACATGTTATGTGATTCTTGCAACAACATAAGATTCCCACCCACACCTGTTGCACCTAGCAAGCCAACGATTCAGAGATGTCCAGAAGATGGCATTCTGCCGTCCTCACCTAAGGATGCATTACCTCCAACTGGACATAATTCAGATCATGATGGCGTCAGTCATCCCTGAGAAAAATTAAACAAACACCCCAAAACATGACCATATCGATCTAAACGACACCATGCCTCCTATCACTAGCAATGACCAAGATGTAAACACTGATGGCATCGATACTGATCCCGGTCCCAGTCAAACAAATAAAGCAACAGAACTCGTATGTAGTTGTGGAAACACCAACAATGCATACATGATAAAATGTAAAAAAGTGGACTCATTACACGTGCACCAAACTTCCACCATTTATGCTCTCGGCACTCACATCATCGACAAGAAAGTTCACATGCAGCAGGTGTACTCCAGTCTCTGATCATATATCAGACTTCCTTGCAAGACATATAGCAACATATGACAAGGAGTACAACATCGAAACGCAAAGCACTGAATTACAAACTTTGACTAGCATTCCTAAAATGTGTGGCCAAACAACCACAATGATGGCCTGTAACTTAAAAAACAATGCGCTCAAACATACAACCGTTGATCCAATTAAAACAGTCTTAGTACAGATTTGGGAGCTCAAAGCAAATCAAGTCATAATGCAAAACGAAATTCGCAAACTGCAGACAGAAAAAGGTCATATGTTTATCTGAGACAGAATCAGATGCTGACTCGGATACATCCAACCCAGTCAGTGTGGAGTTATTCTCTCCACAACCCATTACACAACAGCATAATATTAAAAACAAAACCCACGAGCAAACAAGTAATATGTGTCAGCAAACCACATCAGCTAAAAGGAAAATACCTAAGCAAATTCTATTTCCATCAAATTCTAACATTAGACCACAAAACAAAGCAAATGAAAACAACAGACACGTTCACTTTCTAGCTCATGACACAAGTGGATATGACCACAGGCAAAATCACCCACGTCTACCACATGCTCGTGTACAGACAAACCAATCTCTTGTTAAAAACACAGACAGTGCAAACACTGTACCTCAAAACCATCAATGCACAATTGGAGACATTTCCGACCAAATAATAATACCACAGAAAATGTCAGGTCATACTCAAGCATGGAAAATGTCACCAATGAATACCCAAGCTTACCTTCATCACAAATGGCAGAATACCAAACTCACAGCAACAAGTATGAAAACATGCCAAAAAATCACAGGTCCTACAGACAAGTTGTTAGAGGAAATTCATACCATGAACATTCCAAAGACAATAACACTAGGGATTATAGAGAACCCCTACAAAAGCACTCATATCAACACAAGCATACAAACTCGTACCCTACAACAGCAGTAATGTACCACCCACTGATAACATAGAACACAGAAGTATACTAATAGTGGGGAGCGCTACTCTCCGAAAATTAAGTGGACGATACATGCCATCTGAAAACGTCACCACCTCCATTAGATCATACAGTGGAGCTAGAATAACTGATATCTCTGGCCGGCTAGATAACCTCCTCACCCACAGCCATTACGAAGCTGTAGTCATTCATGTAGGATCAAATGACATAGGAAAACGTGCATGCTACAGAATGATCGATGACTATGAAGTTCTTATTCAAAATATAAGATGTATTTCACCCGACACTGAAATATGTGTTTCATCACTACTACCATGACCTTCAGATGAACGTGCTAACCACAAGGTAGCTGAATTTAACAGTATGTTAGAGAAAATGGCCTCCTATATAAACGTCATATATATATAGACAATTCTCAACTCTTTGTTAGCCCAGAACGGGAAGCATACACAGAATTATTCTGGGACCATATCCACCCAAACTATCAAGGTATTCAACTATTATCAGAAAACATAACAAACTACTTATCAGCAAACTTAATTATCCAAACACCCACATCCTACAAACCGGATTTTCAAATAGGGAGGTCACCTTGGAGGAGATAAGTCATTATATGTACTCAGTAACTAATCCACTCCAAAACATCAACAGCATTTTGACTACAAACACCTTCAGTCCATTACTGGATATAGCCACCAACAATAATGCAAATGAAAATAGCATTAAAAATGAAAATATCTGCAACCAAAACAATGTCAGTAGAAATAACAACGAACACAAAACAAAAAATAAAACAAAGTTAAAAAATTCAAAGAAAAATATAGACCAGAAAAACAGCATAAATACCCAAAACACACATGCCACTTGTTCTAAAACATGCATATATACCAACACAGATAACTTGCTAAATAAGCAATCTGAATTGGAAATACTAATCGAAGACACAAATCCAGCAATCATTTCTATCTCAGAATTGTTACCAAAAAACTTAGTCACCCAATAAAATTCAGCATAGTGAACTAAAATTAAACAACTATGACATGTTCATGAACAATAAGCCTTCGCGAGGTGTTATTATATACACACATGTATCACTGCAAGCAGAAAGCTGTGAGTTACTAAATAACGACCAGTTCTCGGAATCTGTTTGGTGTCAAATAAGAACTGTAGATAATGAAAAAATGCTCATAGGCTGTATATACAGAAGTCCAAATTCAAGTGACACAAATAATGCAAACCTCTTAACTCTTATAGTCAGTGCAAATAATGCCAAGTCAGATTACATTTTAATCACAGGCGATTTTAACTTTCCTAAAATGAATTGGAATACAGGCACATGAAGCGACAAAATTGGTTACGATTTTATCAACACAATTCAAAACAGCTTTCTAGCACAACACATAAATCTGCCAACTTGTTACAGAAAAAATAACACCCCACATATAATGGATCTCACACTAACTAATAATGCGGATATAATAGAAACAATTACCCATGGACCCCCAATAGGGAAAAGTGACCACGAGGTACTGTACACAAAGCTACACACGAACCCACTAAACAAAACACCTAGGATAAACTGCCCAAAACTACTGATAAGTAAAGGATGATATACTGACATGAGAAAAGAACTGCGAGAAACTGATTGGTCTGGCACCAAACATCTAAACACTATAGATCCATGGAATCTGTTCCACAAAACAATGACTGACAAAATAATTAAACATGTCCCCTCTTCGACTGGAACAAGAAAGAAAAAGGTCTGGCTAAATCATGAAACAATTAAATCTGTTAAACAAAAGGCAAAGGCACACAAGAAATTTAAAAAAAAACCCAAATCAAACGATTTTGAGCACTACAAATATGGAACAAATTTAACAATATCTAAACTCTAAGAAGTTCTTTGAACGCAGGATTGCATCTGAATCTGCAAAAAATTCCAAAGCTTTTTGGAACTACGTAAAAAACAAAACGACATTCAAGGAAACAGTTGGAAGCCTTAAAGTAAACAACAAAATAACTACCAAAGATAGTGAAAAAGTAGCCCTACTAAATAACTACTTTGCTAGTGTTTTCACAATGGAAAACATAAACAATATTCCAGAAATTCCAATATCAAACACTAAATCTAGCTTAACAAATTTGAAAATCACAAAATCTGACGTAGAAAAAACCCTAAAGTCCGTGAATCCAAACAAGAGTTCTGGGCCAGATCAAATTCCTGCCTGAATATTAACTGAAACAGCCAGTGAAATATCCTTACCACTGAGCAGCTTATTTAACAAATCAATAAAAGAAAGTATATTACCAAACATTTGGAAAATGGCAACAGTAACACCTATAATATGTAAAGTGGCGGAATCATTCATACGAGATGCAATTATGACACATATGGAATCAAACAATTTACTAACAAAATGTCAGCATGGCTTCCAATCTAGTAGGTCGTGTAAAACACAATTATTAGAATTTTTAGAAAATGTTACAGCTAGCCTAGACAACAACGAACCTGTCGACACAATATACTTAGACTTTAGGAAAGCATTTGACACAGTTCCACACACAAGACTCGTTAAGAAACTTAGTGCATACAGTATAGAAGGCGAAACAATTAAATGGATAAAAAACCTTCTTTCCAACAGAAAACAATGCGTCACTACTAATTCAGAAAAATCAGACTGGGCAGACGTAACTAGTGGAGTACCTCAGGGTAGCATACTTGGTACTGTATTGTTTCTAATTTTCATAAATGACATATATCAAACTTAGTCAAATGTACTTGCAAAATGTTCGCAGATGATACAAAACTACTAGGAAATCCACTAACCACAAATACGCAAACCGATTTAAACAATGTCTGTGAGTCATCCCAAACCTGGCAACTTACATTCAATCATGACAAAACAAAGGTTATCCATTTTGGCACTAATAATCCAAAAACGCAGTACTACATGGTTGACACCGACAGGCGACTAACTATTTCTCAGTCAGTTGTCGAAAGGGACCTAGGAATCTCCATAGACAACAAACCTTCTTTTGATTCACACATTAACAAAATCGTATCAAAAGCAAACAGTACACTAGCCGTTATTAAGTGAACCTTTTCCCATATGGATCAAAACAACTTCATCTTACTTTATAAGTCTTAGGTCAGGCCCATTCTAGAGAATTGCAACTCAGTTTGGTCACCTCACTTATTAAGGCAATCAAGAACAATAGAAAGGGTTCAGCGTAGAGCAACAAAACTTATCCCTACCCTCAAACACCTAAGCTACAGAGACAGATTAAGCTCATTTAGTCTCATGTCAATGAAATATAGAAGATTCTGGGGGGATCTGATTGAATCATACAAAATTATACACGGGATGTACAATAGACGCATATCAATTCTTCAACAATAATCATATGGCACACATGACAACGGGTGGTCACAAACTCAAGATTCAAACCAATCTTTGTCGCAACAATACTAGAAAACATTTCTTCTCACAACGCCTAATCTCACATTGGAACTCGCTACCTGAAAACATTGTGCTAGCCCAAAACATAGATATTTTCAAAACCAGACTAGACAAACATTTCAACGAGATAACTTATTACTATGACTAATTAAACTTAATAACTCAAACTTGGGACTCACAAGCTGCTTCATGCTTAAGTCCGTCACTATGATGATTGATTGATTGTGTTTACGCCTATACAGGCGTTATTATTACATTACAGATGTTTGTATCAGCTGTCACCTCATATATTATAATGTCTTGTTTTACGTGTAGGGGGTCCATCGATTCATAGGCTCTGCCTTTGATGGACTGCCCAACTGTGAATTAACCATACAGCATACATATCTGTATGTGTATATATGCTATAACTATTGCTTCTACTTCATAGTTGATTATGAATATTACAGCCACTGAATCATAAGGAGTACTGATGTCAGACAGGTCAAGTCAGGGTAATATCTGCATGTTATGTGTTGCTTTCTTTTGATAAGTAATCCTTTTTACTTGTCAATTCTTAACCTTGCTGCCAGCTGACCTGCTTCAATATTTATTTTGCCCAAGTGGACTGCTCTTTCTATCTCATGTCTATTTATAGAGCTGTCCAAGATTATCTTTGTTTTAGTTGATTACCTTATCCCCTGTATTATGTCAATGTTTTGTGATTACCTGTATAGCTCCTCTGTCTATGTATACTAACACCTGCAGACCTCACAAACATTATGTGACTAATCTGACATGGAGTTGTTGCTGTCCATACTCTCTCTTAACCAAAGTATAGATATTTTAGCCAATACTTACCAATGTCATCATTCCAGCATCAACAGGTAACCCTAGCTGAGCTCCAGCTACTATTTATGTGTGCTGAAGTCAACTTATATACTTGAATACTGAATTTCCAGAATCTCAATTTCAATGGAAACTATAGAGATGAACTGATGAAAATTGTGAAGCTTCAAGGCAACTTTAGAGGTAGGCTGGTGAATATTCTGAAAACTGAATTACCTGGAGGCTGTTGCTGCCTAGGCAGCAACAGCTTCTAGCCAATTTAGTCTCAAGATACTCAACAGCTGGTCTATATGAGTGCTTCTAATCTGAGACCATACATCACCACCAGATAACTCTAGCTAAGCTCCACCTACTCTATACGTGTGTTGGAATCGATTGATATTTCATGGATCCAGAATTTCCACAAACTCAATATATAAAGTAACCATACAGGTAGGCTGGCGATTATTTGAAAGTTAGTTTGCCTGGAAGTTGTTGCTGCCTAAGGCACTCAACATCTGGCCCATATTAGTGCTTTTAATTTGAGACCATCCATCACCACCAGGTAACTCTAGCTAAGCTCCGCCTACTCATTACGTGTGTTGAAATCGCTTGATATACAATCCTTAATTTTTAGAATCCCAATATCAAAGTAACTATAATAATAATAAGTGAATTTATAACGCGCCAAACTCCACGCAAGCATGCTCGTAGCGCAAGACAATGAAATGATAATATAAACATTAATTTAAATTCTGGTACGCTTGTTTAAAGAGATGAGTTTTAAGATTTGATTTGAATGTTGTAAGATTTTTTGACAATTTTAGATGAATAGGGAGGTTGTTCCATTCAGTGGCGGCCGAGAAAGAAAATGTTCTAAAGCCGTATGAATTCATTTTGTATTTTGGGATTTTGAGCATTTGCTTGTTTAGGGATCTAAGTGACCGGGATGGTTGGTATGGCTCGACTAATGCAGAAAGGTATGTAGGTGCAGTTCCTGAGACACACTGGTAAGCTAGACAGAGGATTTTAAATTGGATACGTTGAGCAATTGGCAACCAGTGAAGCTTATGGAGAATCGGAGTGATGTGTGCATCTTTTGCCTGGCGTGAGATTATTCGTGCTGCTGTATTCTGAATAGTTTGGAGCTTGTGGATGTTTTCTTTTGCCATACCAATACAGAGACTATTGCAGTAGTCCAACCTAGACATTACCGTCATGATCACTAATTTTGTGGTAGCCTCTGTGGTAAGATAATTCCTGATGTGTGCAATGTTCCGCAGCTGCAAAAAGCACACTCTGCGCAGATAGTTTATATGTTTATCCATGCACAACTCGCTATCCAGTATCACGCCGAGGTCTTTAACCGTGTTGGAGATCGGAATTATATTTGTACCAATGACTAGACTACTTAGTTCTGTTTTGTCTCGTCTGATAGATGGACCCACCAACATACATTCAGTCTTTTCTTCGTTCAGCTTTAGCATGTTGGTTGTCATCCATGCTTTTATGTCCGCACAACAATCTGTTAGCTGTTTGGTTGCTAGAGATGCAGATGCCGCTGGAGGAGGAAATGTATTAATGAGCTGCGTGTCATCCGCGTAAAAATGGTGACACAAACTATGAGAATCGATAACGGATCCTAGCTGTTTGGTGTAGAGCGTAAATAGAACCGGTCCCAATATCGAACCTTGAGGGACACCGCATGTAAGTTCAATGGGCGCAGATTGCGTACCATTAATGTAAACGGACTGGAATCTTTGTGATAAATAAGATTGGAACCAGTTCCACGCACTGTCAGTTATGCCAAACTCAACTTTTAGTCGTGTCAACAGCTTTAGGTGGTCAATGGTGTCGAACGCGGCGCTTAAATCGAGCAAAAGCAAGAGTGATACGTTTCCTTCATCCACACCACAGCGAAGGTCATTTAGAACTCTAAGAAGAGCTGTTTCAGTACTATGTCCTTGACGATAGGCGGACTGAAATGGTTCGTACAGACCATTACAATGCATGTGATTTGCCAATCTCTTACTGACTGCCTTTTCAACAACCTTGGATATATATCTAATTATAAGGTAGGCTGGTGAATATTTTGAAAGCTGGATTGCCTGGAAGCTGACACTGCTTAAGGTAGCAACTGCTTACAGCCAAAATAGGTTTTTGAGATGCTTAGCAGCTGACCTATGACTAAGCTGACAGGGAGTTATTGCTGCCCATATTTCCTCTTAGCCAGATTATAACTATTTTAGCCAATGTTTTTGCAATGACAACAATCCATCACCACCAGCTAACCATAGCTCAGCTCCACTTATCTTTGTTTTGTGTTGATTATTCTATCCACTGCATTATTTCAACATTATGCGATAACTTGTATAGGTACTTTATATATATCATCTCCACCAGGTAACTCTAGCTAACCTCCACCTACTATTTTGCGTGTGCTGAAATAGATATATATATATTTTGAGTCCTTAGCTTCCAGAATCCCAATTTCAAAGTAACTATATAGGGAAGCTGGTGAATATTCTGAAAACTGGATTGCCAGGAAGCTGTTGCTGCCTAAGGCAACAGCAGCCTTCAGTCAGATTAGTATCTAGATATTCAACAGCTGGCCTGAAGGAGTGTCTGGCGTAAGCATTAACACCATATTTCCACAATTGCTGCTATCAAACATCAATACAGTTACCATGCCAAGATGAGGAAGCCACTCCGTAGTCCATTGACTACCTAGACCTGGGTGTCATCTATCCTTTCTCTTCGTTCTCCAATCTTCCCTTGCCAAACCCTAATGCCTGCCAGGAAACCAGTAAAAAAGAACCACAGTGCACTATTATGCGATTTATGTAATACATGGATTCACTTGAAATGCTCCAAGTTCAAAATTTCTGACCACACCCATCTTGAAACCAATAACAAATCATGGTGGTGCATCAACTGCAACAAATCACTGTTCCCCTTTAATCACTATGACAATGATACACACTATATGCTTGCAATTCTAAATCCACATTGCAAATACGACCATATGGAACACATGGACCAGCAAATTATAAACCCATTTACACTAAATACATGCAAAACAAACCTGACTGACAACAGAACAGACCTAAACATAACACCACCATCATGTGACTACATTCTACAAAAAACATTCAATGACAATTTAATAGCATCTAAGGAACATGTCACCTTTTCACTCTTACATGCCAACATACGATCACTCCTGAAGAACATTGACAGGTTAAGCTGCCTTCTAGAACTGAGTGCACATGAATTTGGAATTAGTGGAATTACTGAGACATGGCTAAAAGCAACTTCACCTACTAACCATGTAGATATAAAAAATTACACGTTTATTGAAAAGCACAGAAAAATTAAAAGGGGTGGTGGTGTAGACATGTACATCAAGGATAATATTCAGTATAATGAGCGTGAGGATCTTTCCGTTCTGGACTCAAATTTTGAATCATTGTTTATAGAAATCACAAAAGAAAAAGGAAAAAATAAAATAATAGGCACTATCTATAGTGCACCAAAAAGCAATAAAAGAAAATTTATTGACCTACTAGGAGCAACCGTAGATGATATTCAAAAAGAAAACAAAACGGTCTACCTCATGGGTGATTTCAATATTGACCTGATGGAACAAAACTGCTCTCATTCACAAAGTTTTACAAATTTGCTAAATGCACATTCCTTTTATCCAAACATAACTAAGCCGACCAGAATTACTGAGAGTTCGGCTAGAACTAATGATAATATATTCAGTAATAATATCAGTTTCATCAACAAAACACATTCAGGAATTTTCGTAACAGACACATCAGATCACCTACCAATTTTTATCCTCGAAAAACAGGCAAACTACAGTAGACCATTTAAAAACGAAAAAATTAAGTGTAAAGAAATGAATCAGGTCAACATTGAAAAATTAAAAAAGGCCATGTCTGAGGTAGACTGGAATGAAGTGATAGATATAGTCATGTGATGATGCCTACACCAAGCTCCACAACATATGCAGTAATCTTTGAGCACAGTTTCCCCATGAAAGAAAAGAA
Source organism: Chaetoderma sp. LZ-2023a (assembly GCA_034401795.1). Taxonomy (NCBI): domain Eukaryota; kingdom Metazoa; phylum Mollusca; class Caudofoveata; order Chaetodermatida; family Chaetodermatidae; genus Chaetoderma; species Chaetoderma sp. LZ-2023a. Next base: position 53,763,184 of record CM067370.1, on the reverse strand, counting down.
ATTATTCAAGCACTACCCTACTAAACCATGGCTGACAAGAGGATTGATATCTGCCTGTCATAAAAAACAGCAACTTTATTTGACATTTATAAAATGTCAAACAAAGTATAATGAGACAAAGTTTAAAAAATATAGAAATAAGTTGGACCAAATAATAAAAACATAAAAAAAGACCTATTATCAGAATAAATTTGAGCAATCCAAAAATGATATAAATGAAACATGGAAAATCATAAAATTACTTTTGAATAAAAACAATAGAAAAGCACAATAGACCCAGTTTCTCTACAATAATAAGGTAATCACGGGTAACAATGAAATTGCAAACAGTTTTAAACAATATTTTGTTAACATAGGTCCAGATCTCTCAAAGAAAATCATATCTATATCAGGAATTAAATACAGTGATTACCTCACAGATACTTCCACTTATCAATCCTCTTCATTTTTTGCTTTATCCTGTTAACAATGAAGAAATCTTCACTATACTTAATTCACTTAATCGTGAAAAGTGCCGGCGTAGATGGGTTTAAATGGAGCATATTTAAACACTGCATATTTGATTTACTAACGCCACTCAACCATATCTGCAATCAATCACTAGTACAAGGCATATTTCCATCAAAACTAAAATCTGCACGTGTCACTCCAATATATAAAGCAAAAGACTCGTCCAACTTCACAAATTACAGGCCTGTCTCAATACTTCCACTTTTCTCTAAATTAATGGAGCAATTAATGTATAATAGATTAATCAATTATCTAGAAAAAAAGGAAATTTTATATGCTTCACAGTATGTATTCCGCCAGAAACACTCAACAATGCTCGCACTAGTTGAAATGACAGAAAAAATAATTGAATCAATTGAAAAGAAAGAACGTATACTGGGCATCTTTTTGGACCTTTCAAAAGCTTTTGATACTATCAATCACAATATATTATTAGAACTTTGCCTATTACGGAATCCGAGGATGTGCACTTGCCTGGTTTCAGAGCTATTTAACTGATAGAACACAATGCGTGCTATTTAATGCAACCTGCTCTGAAAATAGGAAATTAACCTGTGGTGTTCCTCAGGGGTCAATTCCAGGCCCTCTGCTGTTTTTACTCTATATGAATGACTTGTCCAAAATTTGCCACAATTTGTCACTAATACTGTTTGCCGATGACACCAATGCCTTTTGCTCCGCCAAAAACTTAGATATATTATACGAAAGAGTAAATAAAGAAATGGAAGAAGTTATTAACTGGTTCAAAGTAAACAAGCTATTATTAAATGTTGATAAAACAAACTACATGCTATTTTCAAAGTCTAGACAATCAAGAAACAATAGTATTCCAAAAATCTATATTAATAAAAAAGAAATTGAAGAAGCTCCTTTTGCTAAATTCTTAGGAGTTTATTTAGACAAGAACCTGACCTGGGGCAAACAAATTGAGGTAGTCACAGCTAAAGTAGCAAGAGGCATGGGGGTCATTCAAAGACTAAAGCCATACCTAACACAAGCTACCATTAAAACCCTGTATTCCACATTGATCCTTCCACACCTAACATACTGCAATGCCATCTGGACTAAAACACACAAAAAAACAAATTAACAAAATTGCAAGGCATGCAGAAAAAATGCATTAAAATGTTCTCAAAAACAGCAAAGGGTCAAAACATCTTCAAAACACAAGAACTTCTTAAACTCAGACATAGGCAAGTCACAAATGATCAACATTTCCAGAGCCTTTCATCACAAAATCCTACCTAAATCTATAAACCCGCAGCTTTGCAAACAACATCGAAATCCACACATATAACACTAGGAACAAACATGATCTCCACATTAGATACACACGAACAGACACAGGGAAACGTAGAATTTCAGTTGGTGTCGTCAAAGCGTGGAATAGTATAGATAAACACACACGCGAAAAAATACTAACACTAAAATCATACAAAGACATAATTAAAACTAGCATACTCAATACATACTAGATCTGGAAAACAAAATGCCAAGATAACTAAGATCACAATCTCCTGTATCATTGCCATAGCTACTATCATAACAACCACCCACTACTACTACTACTACTACACCATAATGCACTATTACAGCTATCGTGACTACTGCTTCCTTCAATCTGACACACCTCAACAAGTGCTACTACATAGATGTATTGTATCGTTTGTTCTTTTTTCTATGTCTACTTAGCTCAGTACCGTATCTGTACATTCACACGTATGTTTCACATTCTATGCTAAGCTGTGTCGTGTGTGTATAATTGTATATGTATGTTTAATCACAGGCCTTTGAATTTTCGTCCATCCATCCCTCTACCACATATCCCTCCTACTATATATAATATACACAAGGTATGAAACCTTCATCTGTGGGCACCATTGTCAGGAAGCTGATTGGTTGGTTTGTAGTCAGAAACGTGATGTCAGCGGATTTTAACAAGCCAACCAATCAGCTTCCTGACAATGGTGCCCACAGATTTAGGTTTCACACCGTGTGTATATTTATATATATATATAGTAGGTGGAATATGTGGTAGAGGGATGGATGGACGAAAATTCAAAGGCCTGTGGTTTAATGTTAGGTGTCTGCCACCACTATAGGCAATGCCTTCGGCGGACAACCTGTATTGAAAGTATGTAAATCGGTTTCCAAGAAGCAAATAAATAATATTGAATCTTGAATCTTGTATATATCCTATATATTAAGCATGAAATAAATAATTTTGAATCTTGAATATTTATTTGATTTAAAATTCGAAAACTGGTAATCCTACTTTAAATTACCGAACATTTCACATTTGGATTTGACTTCTGCTTTTTAGCATCTAATGCACTAGTTGGTTCATCGACACGAATTGTTCCTTTCCGTTTCTTTTCTTTATCTTTAGCAGAAATATCCATATTCTTTGATTTGGCACTGCTTTATTCTTCTTGTTCTGTATATACCTCACATCGTAGCGACACCGTAGCTGATAACTGCACCAATCGTAAGAAAACTAAAAAAAGATACTGAGCAGAGTCCAAAGTCAAGAAAATGCAAGACGGAGACTCATGTTATATACTGATTTTGGCGATTCCCACTATGGTGACAGACAACATAGATATTAGCGTCATCTTTAGCACTGTGTTCGGGCCAGCAGGTGAAACTCCAACTCTGCCAAGCAAGGCAGTGCAGTATGAAATGCCGGACATAGAAATATTGGTGGAGGAAAACAAGAAAATGCTGGAAAACTTAGATAGACAAGTCACCAGGGTTAGCTGAACTCCACCCTAGATTCCTAAAGGAAACTGGACAATCCATAGCACTACCATTGACCATGCTGTTTAATCAATCACTTTGGTTACGAAAAGTACCAGGCGACTGGAAAAAAGCCCGTATTACAGCAATATTTAAGAAAGGAGACAGACACCAAGCAATGAATTACAGACCAGTGAGCTTGACCTCTGTGGTCTGCAAGGTCGTGGAAAGTTAATTAGACAACACATTATTGAGCACATGAAAAGGAATCAATTCTACTCAACAAAACAGTATGGATTTATCTGGGGCAGGTCAACAATGCTATGGCTACTGGCAGTCCTCGACAAGTGGACAGATACACTGGACCAAGGCCATTGTACAGACTGTGTACAGACTGAATCTACATGGACTAGCAGAAGGCCCTTGATACAGTTCCCCATAGAGGTCTAATAAACAAACTGAAAGCATATGGCATAAAAGACACTGTAGTAGATTGGATAGCAAACTTACTAGAGAATCAGACACAATATGTTGCAGTAAATGGAGAATGCTCAAGATGGATTGAGGTTACATCAGGAATCCCACAAGGATCGGTATTAGGCCCAGTACTTCTTGTAATATTCATAAATGACCTCCCAAATATTGTGGACTATGATATATGTTTTTATATGCAGACAACACAAAGATCTTCAGGGCAATTACCCGAGAAGAGAATCACGATATCCTGCAAAGAGATCTGGCTAAAATGGCAAACTGGAGCAATACAGGGCTGCTAAAATTTCATCCAGACAAGTGTAAGCATATGGAAATTGGGAAGACAACACGTAACGAAGACGAAATACACACTCCATGGAAGAGAGCTCCAAAATGTGGAAACCGAAAAAGACATTGGAGTAACCATAGATGAAGACCTGACCATTGAAAACCACATTAGTGAGAGGGTGAAGAAAGGTAACTCCATGTTCGCCCTAATTAGAAGAACATTTCCACATATGGACCAGGAGATCTTCACACTCTTGTATAAGAGCATAGTAAGAATGCACCTGGACTACGCGAGTTCTGTGTAGGCGCCGTCTAAGGTGAAGCATATTGAAATGATCGAGGGGGTACAATGGAGGGCAACGAAACAGAGGAATCTAACCTATATGGAGAGACACTTAGGAAACTGAAATTACCCACATTAGCTTACAGGAGGAAGAGAGGAGACATGATAGAGCTCTACAAAATTATAAATGGGATATATGATACAGAAGGTAGTGATTTCATCAGGATGTGGAGTGATATGACAACAAGATGTAGTGAAAGAGGAAACTCTAAAAAAGATATACCCACAATTGAGCAGTGTGACTAAAAGTCAGAACTACTTCACATTAAAGGTAGTGAAACAGTGTATTAATCTCCCAGAAGAAATAGTCTTTGCGCCATCTGCGAATGCGTTTAAGAACCGACTAGACAAATATTCTAAAATACCACATCCAGTAATAGAATCTATCAGTAATAGTCCGCAGGATGTTTACAGAGTTACTACAGTAACAAGCTGTATGCTGACCGAAACATTCCAGCTACAGTCCAATAAAAGGTGGCATAATAGCTCTACACCAGATCAGACGTGTCTGCTGTGTCCGAAGCATACAGAGACATTAGATCACTTCTTGCTGCAATGTACAATTAGTGATGTTGTGAGATGACTCATTATGAACCAACTTCAAGCTACACTCTGTGATAATCTAGACGTGAAGTCTGAATTAATGAATACTTTTGAGGCAAGGCACAAAATGACAGATGAAGCAAGCAAAGTGTGCAGCTTTCTACTTGACTCCACTTCAGCCGAGTTATCCTAAGAAATATTCAAGAAAATCGAGTTCACCACTGGAAAACGTTGCCATGCATTGTACCAATACCAAGAAAAAAAACCCTAACCCAGTTACCACCAAATAAGAAGATAGGTCTATATCAGACACGAAGACAGGAAGATTTTGAATGATAATGTGTCTCTCTTCAGATTTAGAATATTCAGGTTGATGCAACCATTCTCACCATAAGTGGTGGATCTACATTGCCAAGTCAAGTCAAGTCAAGGTGGAAAAGTAAGTTTGTTTCATCAACACCAGTTAGTTTCTGGACATTAAACTTATTGCACAGACATATGACCCTGATGACATACAGTTATATCTTGAAACTCTAATGAAGAAAAAATTATGGAAGGATCTTCCACGCCAGGTGCTACAATGAGGACCATCCCCATCCAAATGGCATCCCCGACCACAACCGCCCTACCAAGCCCCCCTGTGAGCAGTCAGAACATTACACCAAGACACAGAAATCCAGGAGCATACAGAACACACTTGCTGGCAAGGCTGGGTATGTCAATTCATCGTTGCGCGAACACTACATTCATACCTGATTATATAGACAGTATAACGGAGACATTCAACATCACCAACAACATGGATAGCATGCACCTAACTTTTGTAACAGAAAAAGTTGGAGATACCTTTTTCTGCGCCATTCCCTCCAGCATGAATGCGGTGAGTTCATGACTCATCGCAACCCAACTTTTCCGCAACAGCAACATACTTGCATTCCCCAGCGTGCAAAACTGGATCTGCCCACCTCACACTATGCCAGCGTCACACAGCAACCCCGACTTCCCTACAACAGAACACCACTGTCATCAGCATGAGCCAACATTTTCTGCAAACACCCCATTATCCTGTGCACAGAAAACCGATCATATGGAAAGGAGGAACATCGCAGCCATCTACAGTACACACTACAGGGGATTCCCCACTCCCCCCACCCCCCCCCCCCCCCGCCCCAAGAAACGTCATACATAATCATTTAAACAAAGACACTTCATTCACACGTAATAACAGTCAATATTATTAAGAGAGCAAGATGCCCGCAGTCTGTCGTCAGTATCAAGTAGGATTTTGCCACCGAACAGATATTCGATAATGGTCTGATTCAAGTATGACAGCACCCATCTTGGTCATCCGCACTCTAAAGTAACTCTGTCCCATCTTAGGACTCAGCCATTACAGAGTGAAATACATCATGTTTGATAAAGTTGGCACCACAAGCATCACAGTATCCCCACCCAACTGCAATAAAAACTTTCATACTTCACGACAGCACAAGATTCATCCACGCGTATCAATCAAATTCACCAACATGACAGAGAAACAGACACTCAGGATGACTGTATCACAACCTCCATACGACGGTATTGTAAATCGTAAACTGTGGCCCGCACTTTCCGAGCTGTATCATAATAATTAGGTTTAGTCTAGGTGAGGTGGGACTAGTCCTACACATAGGAGAGGATGTGTGGCAATCCACCCACCCGGTAAGTACAGTCCAGCTTGGCGGGGTCAGTAGACTTGGAATCCGCAAGACATGGAGCTGTTTAAGCCAAGTTATAAATTACTGTCAGCTATGCTCTCCTAATTTTGATTAAGAACACGACTGTTCTACTGCGTATACAAATCAATAGCATGTGGGCTGATGAAGCGGCATCAAAACTTAGACAGTAAAATGCTGTGGAGAATTTCACATATTCTCTTACCTACATATTCCAGCCATTAATCAACATGGTGAGGTGGCACATGTACAAGATTATGCACATGATTCAAGATTCAAGATTCAAGATTATTTATTCAATAATTCCAAGATAAACGAATTCACAAATCATACCAGGTTGTCCGCCTAAGGCAGTGCCTATTGTTATGGCGGACACCTTACACACATATATACAGGTATATATAAATTAGACAAGACAGTACTTACACAAACAATTATAAATTCAGACATTACATTTACTACTTCCTTATTAACCCTTTGACCCTTGATCCACATAAACAGTTTAAATTTCAAAGAGGAAATATGTCAATTCGCGGGTCAAGAGGAGACCACCCCTCCCCACACGCCCAGTTCCCTCCCCCCACACCCCCCACTCCAACCCCACCCACCCCCACACACCCCCAGAGTTCACCACCGGTTCAATTATCTTGTCAGTCATTACAGTGGAAAGAAAAACTCCAGGAGTGGGCCTCTCTCAGTCCGTGAACCAACATATAATACTGTAACAGGGTGTGTGTAAGAGTTAGTCACTTGGGTTATTATTATTATTATTATTATTATTATTATTATTATTATTATTATTATTATTTTGCGATACATATGGGTAGTAAATAAGGACAAGACAGTTACGTAACAGACAAGCACAGAACATAGTCAAGTTCAATAATATACATGGATGTCTATGATTATAGATACAACAATAAACATTTATATATTTTTTGGGGAGGGTACTTTTACTTATAATGGTGATATACTGTTTACAGGATGCTGGCTAATGGGGAGCATCCTTGGACAAGGGAAGGGGGGGGGGGTTGGGTGGAGGGGAGGGGTGTTCATTCTCCTGCTCGTCCTGTAGTTTGTTACTATGGTAATTGAAATTATTATTGGATATAATAGCAAGTGGAATCATCTAGTCATAATTCTAGTAGTAGTAGTAGTAGTAGTAGTAGTAGTAGTAGTAGTAGTAGTAGTAGTAGTAGCAGTAGCAGCAGCAGCAGTAGTAGTAGTAGTAGTAGTAGTAGTAGTAGTAGTAGTTGTGGTAGTAGTAGTAGTAGTAGTAGTAGTAGTAGTAGTAGTAGTAGTAGTAGTAGTAGTAGTAGTAGTAGTACATGTAGTAGTAGTCCTAGTAGCAGTGGTAGCAGCAGAAGTAGCATCAGTATTAGTAGCAGGTCAATAGTTTTTTTCAAAACAAGAAAAGAAGCACGTTATATAGATAGAAAAAATGTTCTGTCCAGTACTATAAAATTATTTGGACCGATAGACATCGCTGTCCTATTAGACAGCAATGTCTTAGGATCCAATTATGCACGAGTATAAAACAGCATTCTTTACCTTGTTTTGTAGACGAGTCGGGCCATTTTTTAGCTGTACTGCATGAGTTAGATAATACTAGTATGTGTTAATCAAGTAGTTTGTTATTGTTTTCTTGCAGAATTTTGTTGATAGAATTTTCTCACGTGTTTCCTATTTTGTGTTGTTCCATAGTTTAGTGGCTGCAAATGATATTCAGTGTTTTCTTATGTCTGTCCGTGTGTATTGCTCATGTAGTTTATGTCTGCTTTTAGTGTTATGTTGGTGGATGTTGATATTGTTTATAAAGAAGGGGGATATAGATTTGGGTAAAGTGCCGTGGTGGAAGTCTTTGACAATAGTTAGCATTTGGGATTTTCCTATGTCGGTGAGCTTAAGCAATTTTTCTGCTTTGAACATGTTTTGGCCTTTGCTGGCCTAGAAAATAGTTTGATGCTTTTTTTTTGGAGACTTTGAATTTTGGATATTCTGTTTTTGTAGGTGTTAGTCCAAACAGCTTTGCAGTAAGTGAGGTGCGGGCGGATCAAGGTTCTGTACAGTGTTTTAACCATGGCCTGTGTCATATATGGTTTTAGTCTTTGGATGACACCTATTCCTCTTGCTACTTTTGCAGTAACTGTTTCGATTTGTTTAGCCCAGGTCAAGTTTTTATCTAAATATACTCCTAGGAACTTTGCATAAGGGGCCTCTTCAATTTCCTTATTGCTAATGTACAATTTTGGAACCTCTTTATTTATTAATTCTCTAGATTTTGAAAATAACATATAGTTTGTTTTATCCACATTTAGTGATAATTTATTTAGTGAAAACCAGTTAGTAATTTCTTCCATTTCCTTATTTACGTTTTTATATAATGTAGCTGTCTTCGTCAGAGCAAAAGGCATTGGCGTCATCAGCAAATAGTATTAGTGACATATGTTTGCATATGTTAGGCAGATCGTTCATATACAGGAGGAACAGCAGAGGGCCAAGGATGGACCCCTGAGGGACACCGCAAGTTAGTCTCCTATTTTCAGAGCAAGTTGCATTGAATTGCACACATTGCGTTCTGTCACTTAGATAACTTTCAAACCAGATGAGTGCACTTCCTCGGATTCCATAATAGGCAAGTTTTTCTAGTAGGATTTTATGATTGATAGTGTCGAAATCTTTTGAAAGATAAAAAAAGCCTATTATGTGCTTTTTCTTTTGAATTGATTCTATTATTTTTTCTGTCATTTCAATTAGTGCTAGCATTGTTGAATGTTTTTCATGGAATCCGTATTGTGATGTATAGAGGAATGACTTTTTATCTAAGTAGCTGATAAGCCGATTGTACATAAGTCGTTCCATTAATTTGGAGAACAGTGGAAGTATTGAGACAGGTCTATAGTTTGTGAAATTAGATGAATCCTTTGCTTTGTATATAGGTGTTACTCATGCTGCTTTTAATTTTGATGGAAATATGCCTTGAGTGAAAGATAAGTTACAGATGTGGCTAAGGGGTATTAGTAGCGCTAACGTGCAGTGTTTGAAAACACTCCACTTGAAACCATCCAAGCCAGCACTTTTTGCAGGATTTAGTTTGTTAAGAATGCTAAAAATCTCTTCATTTGTGACCGGGTTAACGAAAAAAGAGGATTGATAGTCGCCTGTGAGATAATCACTATATTTATTAGAGGATGTTGATTTGATTTTATCTGAAAGTGTTGGCACCTGCGAACATCGGCAAGAATTATCCGTGTATTTCCACAGCGTATGATGGACAGCCGGGCAAGCGTGCATTTTCCAGAAATTTGGACTTGAAACTTCATGTCAATCGCGACCATTTACTCCAGAGAGCATACTGTGCAGACTGCAAGTACTTATATTCTACCATGCGGTAGACATATAAAGGGACGCTGTTCTAAGGAACAGAATATGGAAAACATATATTTCTATTTTTCGCATCAATTACGTATAGTCAACAGCATCAAAACTCCACCCATACACAGATTGCCTAAGTTTCCGATCAACCGCATGCTTTCAAAACAAGAATCACGTGATCATCACTTCTGTTTTTCGGTAAATTGGATTAAAGGATATAAACAAAGAACCGCCCTTCACAAAACTACCACAGCATGATGGAGGAGGCAAGAGGTGGTGAGTCGGGGCCATGGCCGCTGAAGTCATCACGCTCTCCCACACCACATCGGGTGTTCCAGCCCGAAATTTGAACAGGCAAATTTATAAGCATCCAACTTGAAAAACTGTGTCACGCTAATTAAAAGGTGAGCGTCCACAGGAATAAATAGTTCCAGATATTAACGTTGATCGGAGACCCGATTTTTCGCCGAGTGGAGGTGAAAGCGGCTATCCTACCTTCTTATATATATATATATATATATATATATATATATTTACCTTCTTTTGACGAAGGGAATATATAATCAGACTCCAGGAGAATGAAAGTTAAATAACTCCGTATGTGGAATGACCGACTCACTCAGAAACATTCGGCCGTGGTCCTCCGCCCTCCTGTGACATCACCAAAAAGTATAAAAGGAGGAAAACGTGCACTGAAATGTCATTTTCCCTCCAAGCTCGACACTAGGGAAGATCTGGCAATAGGCCATTTTCATGTCGCAAACCAAATTCTGCTGTTTTCTTCTTATTATTATTTCATGTTATAATTGGCCAGGAAAGTATTATGAAGAGTTAGGAAAGTTAAGAAAGTTTAGTTAGGTACATTCAGTTCTGCAAATAACCGTTATGCGGGAATAATATGTCGCTTGCGGAAGATCTCGCCTTGTCCAACAGATTGGAAGAATCGGCACCTGCGAACATCAGCAAGAATTATCCGTGTATTTCCACAGTGTACGACGGACAGCCATGCAAGCGTGCATTTTCCAGAAATTTGGACTTGAAACATCATGTCAATCGCGACCATTTACTTCAGAAAGCATACTGTGCAGACTGCAAGTACTTATATTCTACCATGCGGTACGGTGTAACACATGCGTTATCATTTAAGCATCGTGTTTTGGTTGTGACATTAAAGTCTGGTGAGAAAAATGAGGACATAGATATCCTCGCGCCACACTTTGGAAATAGACTTCCAATTGTAGTAATTCTGTCCGGTAAGATGGCGAAAACTAAACATAAAAAAGACGTCAATCTGACTTTCTGCAAGTAGCTTCAGCATCCGCATCCGCAACACAGCCAGCCAGCTCCAGCACTCCAGCAACCACCACCACAGCAGTGGCAGAGAATCTGTAAAAACATCACAGGCAGTGCCTGCAACATCGGTAGCAACACCAACTGTAACATCCGCACCGGCAGCACCCACAGTGACAACACTGGCAACACTTAGCACTGCAACACCTTCCACATCCATGATCGGACAGCCAATTTCGGTAGTGATAACCACTCCTGTGAAAATTCATGAACCAATATTACAGGACATTTCAGACAGTTCAATATCTCTGCTCAATTTAGTTATCGACATGGAGATAAGTCTCGTGGAAGCAGCCATCACCACTTCAACACCGCATACCAGCACTCCGACATCCACGCACAGCGCCATCATTCTAGTAGATCATGCCATCAGAAAAGCCACCACGCTGGACAGACCATACTCAGGGAAACGCTGCATAGCTCACCAACCCGAGATCCAAGCGGTACCGAGAACATCCGCGAGTTGACTTATTCAGGCTGTAAAAATTAGGAGAGTATCTGCAACCACTGGCGCAACACCATCATGCAACATCTCCACATCATTCAGCCGACCTCAAGCAAGCACCAGTACCACCACCGCCACCACCACAGTGATGACAGCAACTTCGGAACCAGCAACCGTCAGGACTTCACCCATCATCGTCACCACAACCACTAGTGCATCCGCTAACTTATCCACAGCTTCATCGAACCTGAGTGCACAGGACATTATTAACATAAATAACATAATATCAGCACCAGAAGACCACCCACCGTGGCTGTCAAGTATGAATCGTGGAACTCAAACTCGCTGGGGCAACTTTTCAGCAGACATTTGTAGCCATTATTGTCGTGGATGCAACGGAATGTGTGATTAAGTGTGCAGAAAATTTAAGTATTATATTTCTATTTTTGACATACCTTTTTTCTTCTTATTATTATTAAAATATGTTTTTAAAATTGAAACCTCGTCCCTTGGCTGACTACTATCATCCAACACACCTGCGCAAATTGTTGCATAGCTGAGTCCCACCAAAATAATCGTTGCGGATTCCTGTGTTGTAAACACACCAAGTGCAGTGTAAGTAGACAACACACCACAGCGAATATGTCTTTATTCCTGTCATGATGTCTGATACATACATGCCTGATGAACCAGTTTTATTACTATATATATTTTTCTTCTTATTTTTCTTCTCGTGTTAGTATGATGAGATGGATTTGGGATGGCGAGAGCTATCTGTGCAGACCCGCCAAAACTGGCCGCAATGTATGCAAGCCTTCATATAATCAGTATGCATACGTGATTAGTATTATATTTCTTACTGTGATATGTCATAGTTCATCACTTTGTAATTTTATATATTAAATACTTTTATATATATCTTAGTTCAGGTACGTTGGAGCTTGGGCGTTCTCGCCGGAACTATAATTATCTGTTGACAGGAGAACGCCCATGCAAGCTATTGTTTTAGCTGAATCATGGTATTAAAATAATAGAAAGATCACACACCGCAAAATGAAAACTAAAAAAAAAAGCTATGTGTCTACTGAAGAAGTCTATAATTCTCACCTAGCGTGCTCCCGTGCTTTCGATCCTCGATGCGTTGTCGCTTGTCACGGGTGTCAAACTAGGAGGCGGTGGTATAGAGCAGATTAGCCAGACGGGCACGAACCATCCCAGCTCGGCTGGGTACGGAACGACTGCTCCGGGTACGTTCCGTGCGTGCACCCCCTGGGTAGAATAGTACACATGTATATAGCCATATGTGAGAGGTTTCTATAAAATGACTGAGTCCGTGAGATCACGTAGTGCGCATAAAGTGTACCGAGTTGGTGCACGTGATTTCTTTGAATCACTCCATTCCCGTCGTTCTTGGTACCTATCAGGACCAGAATGAGGTGAGGATTGATTTCAAAACTGTTTACCTTTTTAAAATCGGACCAGAAATGGCCGAGTTATCCTTCTAGCTACATGCTGATTGACTATGGATCGCCCACTGATTGGCTGGGCGTCCTGCTTCTGATGTCACGTGTAGTATAAAAGAAGCGAAAAATCAAGAATCGAGACCACACTTCGGCGATAGAGAGCAAGTTGTAGATTGTGTGGCCAGAGCAGTGCTAGACGTGGGCAACGCTTACTGACAGTGACTCTCTATTAGCTGCAGCAGTGCCTCTCGGATTTCAGTTCTCCTACTCCGGTCAGCAATCGAACATCCGCATCACAAGTTTTTGTAAGCCCTCAGACGGCTATCCTGGGGTAACTAAATAAATAGAAGAGACTTCCTCACTACCAACACAACAGTGGAGCCTTCCCGCGGCTGGGCCTCGCGGCCCAGATGTAATCTCCACAGCATGTAGATCAAGTGGTGATTCTTGCTGGATAACTCGTCAGATCTTCCGGACCACGCTGAAAAGTGGTGTTCAAATTTCCGTGCAGCATGTCGTGTGTTTAATTAACATTTAGGCAACAGTCTGGTGGGACTCTGCCTGGTACACCGCAAGAGCTATGCGATGTATCATGTATGGTTTACCCAGTTATGTACATGCACTGTTTAATTACAACTGTAGCCCTCTATGTTACGGGTAACTTTCAAACTACCATTACCGGACCGACACTTTTTAACATACTGTTTAAATCATTATGTTAGTTATTACGACTATCGAGTGGACATCCATCTACAGTCGTTCTTCTTCACCGTCTTGAGAGTGAGCTGCAGCAACAGATTTCCCAGCAACTTCAGAATCGTGCCATCTCACGTTCCTCATCTGTAATGCAGCATCTACTGTGATTCATGAACTGTTTCTGTACCGATGACCAATAGGTACTCAAGTAGCTATACTATTGTACCATTATATTTATTCATTCATTCCATTAGAGGTACTGATGACTAATAGGTACCTCCCCGGTCATCTGAGACCGCTTTTTATAGTTTATATCATTTTTTCTGTGAATATTATCCTTATTTTTGTGCTTACAACTAACGAGCACGGTATGGTCCTATGACCTGATCTACTGATGATACTGTGATAGTTAGCTATGTATATGGCAAGCAGCCATCCTAGTTATTTTATTTTGTTTATATAAAACCTCTAGGACCGCAGTACACCTAGGCTATACCATACAGCAACATTATATCCGCATCACTATTAAAGCATCAATTTTACACGGAGGTCACTGCTCATGCTCACATTGCTCGAGCCTGACATGTGATCAACTGAACCTGGCGATTAATTTATGTTATGGTAGATAAAGTCTATCTTGTTAAACGCACTACATACTACAGACAGAGAAATATTGACCCAGCTCACAGCGCCGTACCCGGTGTGACATCACAGCGAGTGGTGATGTGATTCAGATTGAGGCGTCATTTAATCTCGTTATTTATGCTGCCTAACATATTTCTCTCACTCCAAAGTGACACTATTGTGTTTAAATAGTGTAGTAGCCCATAAAATTAATTAAAACTCGTTATCGACTGCAAGTCCTCATAAGACCTTTAAAGTAGTTAGGGACAATCTCTCCATAAGACAAATTTGTATATGCCTCTTTTCCGGCTGTAGCGGATATGTAACACCGCGCATCGGCTAGATTGTGTGAAATTGGCCAAATCCCTTAGGGCCTCTCATTATATTGAGTGATTGTCTCTTTCTATACTCCTCCAGCCGCAAGGCTTAATAATTATCTGGAACTCCCATTGACACTTTGGCATAATCCGACTCTGGGAAACTATTGGGATTTCTGAGCAGTGAATACCAAAGTGTCGATTTCGCATACATCCCCCTCTGTATCTTTGGATACCAGTTAGCTTAGATAACTCCGCCAAAGTAGGAAGCACTGCGAAATGATAAATATATTTTTTATGTAAAACCGGCCTGCAGTGCATCTCTGGGCATTCAGAAACTTAACCCTAATGACACGCAAACGTTAGTTCCCCAACACACGGGTGACGGATAGGATGTAGATCTCCGTCTAACTCTGTACTGTGACTGGGTGCGGTCTTGGAACCCACCACGCCCTCACGGGATGGTCACTGGTGATGGATATCTGCCTCTTACTCCCTGCCATAAAATACTTATGTGCTTTCTAACTTGCTTGTGTAAATAGTAACTTGTCCTAGTGATGTTACATGTGGTTGCAGTGTGATATGTAACCGGAGCGTTATATGATTCTGAAGCTGTCACTCTGTAACATGTCTGGACACTGCCTTTCTGAGGGAGATGCGCTGTAGGGTGACCTTCAGGAAACCAAGCATCTTCGCCAGTTAGACTCATGTGTCACACGATAGGTAGAAATCCATGCCACTTGCGGCCAAAGCTTGGAAGCAAATCTAACACCTAAATGGTAGGTTAGAATTTAACAGAAGGTCTGCATAAATAAAGCGGCAACTACCAAAACAGTGTCTTGGACCTACATAAGATGACGGCCTTTGAATTCTTCGGAAATCATCTGTCCCATCGTCACGTAATACAGCGTGCATCACATTAATTATAATTTCACTAGGTTGACACACACGACACTTAGCTTTAGTTTGAAAAAGAGAGTGGCCATTTTTGCCAGCTCTCTTCCTCTGCTTCGGCGTTGGAGGCATTTTCCTGTAATAGAGGCCCACGCGAGGAAATTTCCGTGAATAAAACATCAACTTAGTTCTATGTACTGTATATTTTGTCTCGTCCACTAGCAAACGAGTACCATTGTTTGTATAGTACGTATATTTTTGATTAATTATCATGTCCAGACTCCTAAATTAAGTTATGGACCATCATACTGGTGACACAAATAGTTGGGATGAGACCGTGAGGTTCAATCTTGGCGGCAATGGTCGCACGGCCCCACTAGAACATTATCGTTCCACTGGCTCTAGAAGCCGGTCTTCGTACTTTTAGGAGAGTCATGATTCAGGGTCCCTTACCCCAAGAACCGTAGCTAACAGCCCACTTGCGCATCCTGTACGTGTGGTGCAATGGAGTGGAGCAACATAACAGACCAGTGCGTACCCCCATGAGCCACACAAACCCTATGCCATTGGCGACCATGTCTAGGTAAGTGACTCGACTCTGCCTCATGGAGCCAGTCGCAAACTAAGTTACAAATGGAAGGTGCCCTATGCTGTCCTCCAGCGAAAATCGGACATGAGTTATTGCCTCCACTTGTCAGCCGAGATCCACCTCCATTTCTACCACTTGAAACCTTGCATGGAAACGAAGGAAGAACTGCCGGTGAAAGTTGATGCTGCCCAGTACCGACCTGTAATAAATCCGCTGATACACCGATTTACGTCCGATCCTCCTGGCGGAGATGACAAGGCACTCTCCAACACCCACCCGAGTGGACAACGGGGATGGGAAAACCATACCTGCGCGTCCAGGATGGCATTTCTTCATGAGTAAGCATTCGCAAGTGAATGAAAATGTGATTCCCCCATCGTTACTGCCACCGGGCTAACCTCCAATCCCTGCTGATGCACTATCCGCGACTGAACTGGCGCCATTGTAAATACCCAGTGTTGTTTACCTTCCCAAGCCACACCACTCCGTTACTGTCATCAGGCAAACGTTCAATCACTGGCGACGGACACTCCACTACTGCACTAGTGCCCTTGTAAATACCCAGTGTTGCCCCCCACCCGCCACTCAACTGATGCTCATGCCTGGAACCCGAAGGGACCTCGGAGAGAGAGGAGGAACACTTGTGCGACACCCGACATCCCTCAACTTGAATTGCGACACCCGACGTCCCTCAACTTGAATTATAAGCTATCAGTAAGTAAAGAGTAAATATAGGTGATAGGTCCGGGCGGTGGATGGATATATATATATATATTATATAAGTCGAATACCCTGCTACCGGCATAACTACGAATCTGCCACTTCATGACATGCATGACGTGTCTCGTTGTCAACAGAAGGCTAGGAACAGCCACTAGCCAGTACGGGAATATTCGACCCAACGGAGTGGAGGCAAAAGAAAGCTGACATGGACTTTTTTCCTTCCAAAGCTTGAACAGTATCTTCTGGCCAAGAAAACATTTTTCTTCGTCTCTGGCTAACTTTATCCTGCCGGAATTGGTATTTCTTCTGATGCACTTAACAAAAGCTATGGAAGACATTAATGCAGGATGCAGTACCTGGTTAATGTTTCTAAGTTATCATCATCAGCAAGACCTTTCCTCGTGAGAGGGAGTGTATCGAGACAATAACTGTATTGTTGATACAATGTGAATCCCGCCGTCTGACACTCCTCCACACCTGACAAACATGTGCCGTTTACGCCTATGCCTTTTGAAACAGAAGATCATTCCATTTGGGAGGCGCTGTTATGTTAGATAAATCGAAACGCCCATTCCTGAGTGTATGTAAATATCAAGGTCCATAGGGTCGCTCTGCACGTGTTCGTTGTTATCACAGCATTTACCATGACCGGGAGCAACCTGACTTGGTGACGCCATTGATGCACTTCGAAAACACCCTATATAGTTATAACCATAACTATATAAACATATGGGCACCATTGCATTTTTAAACAGAAAACCTTGTTTAAAAAATAACTAATGCTTGACTCAGGTCAACAATGGTATGTGTAAAGAAAAAATATATTAAAATAGTATATGAAAATAAACAGCACGTTTCTAAACCTCTCTGATTTCCTGACTGATCATTTAATTTTGATCACTAACAAACACCCCCCCCCCACCCCACCGACCATCTCCCACCCCACCCCGCATAGAAACCAGCAATAAAACAAGCAATTATAATATTAAATGTCAAAGCTGAATGAGCACTGGTCATTACTACTCATAGCAATCACCACTTTGTGGGAAAGATGAAGCAAATGGGTGCCTAACTCATTTTCGCTGCCATCAGCCTCACCTTTTCACACCCCGAACGTCTGACCCAAGAAATAACGTCCCTGTGCTATCAAGGAAATTCGGTGTAATGTATTCCCGAACAAAAATAGTCCCTGTACAAGAACGTGAATGCGGACTAAAATTACACGTCTCCCCCCCCCCCCCACCCCAACCGCCACCACACCCAGCTTTCTTTTTCCAGAATAAAAAAGATGTCATGCACAGCTTAGGTGAAACTACAAGAATGCAGCTTATTCGAACACACCCAGCACTCAAGAAAAATGAAACACGGACAAGGGGAAACACTAATTTCGGTAAAAGTTCCTGCCATGGTGTATTAAAATATTCCTTCACTCACCGATATATATATATATATATAGCATAGGAAACGTGGGACTAATTACCAAGTCTTCCAAATACATCAAAATGGTACAGATCTACCATTGCCCTTCATGAGACAAGCAATACACACACTGAATGACTTGAAAGTCCCTGTAGATACAGCCCACCAGGGTTTGTGGGCAGTCTGCCACAGCTACCCTTCAGTTTTCATCAGAGCGTCCGAAGGAAGAACCCATGCACCGAATTTGGGCCATGAAATCTCAGTCATTGCACTGATTCTGGGAGAGTGATCCCTGCCTTTAAGGGCTCAGTGGCAAAGCGGTTTAGCCAGCAGTAGTTTCCCAGACCCGATCTAGTGGCCATGCCTGGCACATCACCCGCTGCGCCAATTGACTTATCCAAACCAGAATCCTCTGCCACTCCGAAACCTATACTCAAGCATCCTTCTTCTGTTTCTGCCGCCGCCGGATGCCCTGTCGATTTGCCTCCAGCCAGGTGCTTTCACTCCGGCATGAAGGAGAACATCAAACTGGTTGCTGCCACCGCCACCCCTCCCGCAAACAAGGAGGGCATTCTTGCCACACCACGCACCTCTCAGTCTTCCATCAACCAATCCGTGACCGGTACTCCGCCTCACAGCGACCCATGCATTCGAATATGCACTCAGCCAGTATTATTCAGCAGGCGACCTCGGCCAACAATAGCAGAGCTCCAGGCCGACTTAGCACTCAGTGACTGCTATGACTCAGTAACGAGGGAGCCCAAACAACCGGCCCAACCTGAGCCGATGGTACAAATGGTGACAGCCATGTCACATGTCTTAGATGCCATGGTGGGTGTCTGGGGGGTTGGGGTGGGGTGGTTGGGGGTGGGGTGGGGGTGTGGGGAGTGTTTGCTGAATAGCTAACTGAATACAGCAAGTGTTTCTGAACTACCAACACTTGTTTCCGGATTTACTTCAGCCAACCAGTACTTCTACAGTAGCCACTTCATTCGTGGTCACAGTGACAACAGTCAGCCCGATTCTTCCATCTGCTCCTGCTGCTGCAATAACTTCCGCAGCTACCCTCGCTGTTTCCGAACCATCCCACGTTACCTCAGTCTCTGTATCTCAGACATCTCACCGTCCATCCTAACCTCGACACTGGCCATCACTGCATCAACAGTTTTCCCAACGTTCACATGTACAACGCCAATCTTGTCTACCTCAGAGCACACTTACGTTAAGACTCCTGCTATATCATCTTCGTCAGATCTTCTGCCCGAAACTTCCACCAGTGCTGCTACATTTTCCACTGCAGACAAAGTTTCCGTAACCACAGTGTTCAGATCTATGGTCACTCATGCCCTTGTTGTTGTCATCACCACTAATACTGCAACCGCATTCGGGAATATTACCAGATCAGCTGCTCCTTCACCATATGTCTCAGCCACTCCGTCGCCAACAAACTTATCTGCTCCATCGCTAATGGTAACAGCCGCTACCATTTCTGCCGGAGGGCCATGTGGTGGTGTGACGGGAGGGACTGACAAAGCCAGGACCAGTAACCCACCCCCTGAGACATGCTACAGCTGCCATATTGATGGTTACACCATAAGCATGTAAGATGGTGAGAAATGTCTAAGACACGATTCAGCCTCTCTGCGCATGCACCGGGCCACTGGGAGTGCCCCCCCCCCCCCCCGTAATAGAACGGGTATTTTCTCCATATAACGAGATATGAGACTGATGATTGGCTGGACAGTTTAGCTTTTCATATACATGATCTTTGCATGGTTTCTTCCTCATAACGGCCGTGTTTTCCGGGAATGTTTCGTACCCCTGGATCGCTCGAGAACTCAACTTCCTCACCCTGATAATAACAGGTTGAAACAACGAAAAAGCCTCTTGTAAAAATGTAAAACACTGAAACGCCTTTGAAGAAAACAACTAAAAATTCAGACATAGACATTTAAACTCTTGCTACTACCGAGACCTCTACAACCAACAGGATGAAAAATAATGAGATGCAGAACAGAGGATATAAAAGCCAATCATTCTATGATCTCAGCACCAAGGCGCTGAATCGGTTGCTCAGTCACTGCCTCGCCAATGACTGCTGTTGACAGTATACACCCGCTTCCCTGTTCACTAAATGCAGGGAAAATTTCACTGTGGGACTGCCGGGGATTCAACTGCTCACCGCGGACCTCCACCTACATATGCAGTGGAGTAAGCTTTACTCTTTGAAAGGGCCAC
This sequence comes from Chaetoderma sp. LZ-2023a, assembly GCA_034401795.1. Classification (NCBI taxonomy): domain Eukaryota; kingdom Metazoa; phylum Mollusca; class Caudofoveata; order Chaetodermatida; family Chaetodermatidae; genus Chaetoderma; species Chaetoderma sp. LZ-2023a. The sequence continues at coordinate 53,742,439 of CM067370.1, read as the reverse complement.
TCCACACAAGCGGCTCAAAATAACATCTTTAAATTCTCCACCTCCAGCAAACCACTGCCTCCTCATTGTTCTGAAGACTTCACTGATCTGAAACTTCCGTCTCGCCTCCTGACCATGGGAGAAAGTAGGCTTGTCTAAATACCGCCTGCACCACTGATGCCTTCTCGGAGAGACACCACCTGAGACATCTCGGCCATACCTCACCTGCCACAAAGAAGAACTCAGCAGATGCCACTCAACTTGTTCTCCAGAGCGAGCCTGACTTCCGCCCTCTACATCATCCGTTCTACAGAACTTTCTACCGCTATTGTTTTCCGCTCTAAAAGAGAAGAGAGAGAGACTTTCTGCTGCCTCCTAGAACAACCGCCTCAGTGTATCCAATTCTAGCAGTATCGTTCACTAGACAGTTCTGCACCACAGCACAAACTTACTCATCCAGCGCCATCTTTGGCCATCGAGGATTAAACTAAAATATGACGTTGTGCCTTGGGAATATGTACCTATCGAGGCAGGCTAAACGCTGACCATGCAATAGCAAAACCTAGACCCCGTGTCTGCTGGACTATTTTCCACCGGGACTGGCATTGTTTCTGCGGCAATTAGGAATTGAACTGTGCATGACTTAAATCCTAAACATGCCCACTAATCCTGTTCTTATTTTTCCTCTGTTACAGAATTTTCAGAGATACCATCTTAAACGCCCTTTTTCTTGATTGATTCTTTCCTCCGCTCCTGAGCAGCTGTACCGTTTCACCTTAATGAACCCGTAGAAAGGAGATTGACCATCTTAGCCATAAATTGCGGATGACGATCTAGCGCACCGGTCAACATGAAGTCAAATTACTAGCATTGTGATAGTATCGCCTATACTGTGTACTCCTACCAGTAAGGATGTCTACCAATTTTTGCAGCTCTTCTGAGCAGGGTGATACCCCGTGCACTTAGTGCAGAAATATTTCCCCCACCCTCCTTTACTTATTTTTGATAATCCCTGCACACCTCACTTGGGCCACTCCTAACTAACTGTAATCGCCACCTGAGGCTTAGCTGCCGATCCCTCATGGATAGCTCCTCCTTTTGGCCAAAGACCCGCTATTGACGCACATCTTCGATCTGTGCATTCTCGACCCCCAATGAGTAGGCTATACTGCTAGGATTAGGAAAGCTGAATCCCTCCGTCTGCTACACTTCTCAGCTCACCTTAACCCCGCTTGATGTACGTCGACCATCAGCGAGTTCTGCAGCAGACAGTTTGGAAATCACAATATTATTTCATACTTCATAAGACTGTTCCCCACGAATGCCCTCAGCTCTTGCTTTGAATAAACCCCCACCCATTATTTTTCTTCGGCCGCTTGGCGGGTCTTCTGACCCGTACCAAGGTTTTGTAGTCTTAAGAGCTCACTCCAGCCACTAGGAAGCCTTGAGTGTGTCTCACTCACTAAGTAAAGAGCCCGAAGGTGTAACTATTTCACTTTCTCCTCCGCTGGTTAGCGTTGTTTTTCTTTTTCTTCAACCGCTTTGTCAGTGGCCTAAGCATATGTAGATTTAATTATGTGACCCTGCGGTCAGATAACTGCCACATCAGTGACATTCTTCCCCTGTTCGGCATGTCTTCTTGGTGCCCGAACCTGTTAGAGGTTCTGCTAGCTGCTCTGCTCTTTAATTACACGGGCCTCTTGTGTGTCTGCAAACCAGAAAGATCGTCCCTTGGACCGCGCCAAACACTTTTTGATGTCGCTCAAGGCAGTCTAATAGCCCCTTGCGAAAGATTTGCCTGACCCTGCGATAGAAGAGGTTCTTGCCTAACCTAACCGATCACGTCCTTCTGTGGCCGCTTGCGGATGTAACCCGCAAAACATCCTAGGCTAAATCACCGCTTCGCGCGGGATACCCTTCTAAAAACGTTAGAGTTAGGCACACACAGAAGATCTGCCTCAGGATGCCTGCTGAGAATTCTGGATCAGCCAGGCAGCAACGACTAAACTTCAACTTCTTCTCTCCCCCCCCCCCGCACCCCTGCTCCAACCCCCTGCAACCTACTTGTTCCTCCAAACACTACATACAGTCTCCTCCCAGCTCGCTTTGAGTGGACCATTTGATGTCATTAGCTTTTAGCGGCAAACAACTTTTTCGACCAATTAACCGTACATATACTTAGACTGATGAGATGAATAGCGACCACTACACTAGCGACTGACCGATCACTCAGAATAGGTAGGAAAAGCCTGCTCTCTCAGCTCCCACTTAGGACCCTCCTACGGAAAGGCAGCCATTTCGTCGATCGTCGCCTCACAGGCCTTCTCGCCTCAGGAGCGACGGTAGCTCGGATAGGACTGTCGACGTCTGGGATGAGAATTTCTCCTGTCGCCACTGTGTGCAGCATTTCCTTTTGACCCATGACCAAAATATCATGCACAGATCTCTTGACTGACAAAGACGACATAAAAGACCTCACCCCTGCCCACCCCAGAGAGAGAGAGAGAGAGAGAGAGAGAGAGAGAGAGAGAGAGAGAGAGAGAGAGAGAGAGAGAGAGAGAGAGAGAGAGAGAGAGAGATGCCTAACAAGAGCTTGGATACAGGATGAGAAAAACAGGAAGCCACCCGGTGGCCACCCGTTTTCCTCATGCACCTGCACTCATCTACATCCACACGCACATGCACAGATCTCTTGACTGGCAAAAACGACATAAAAGACCTCACCCCTGCCCACCCCAGAGAGAGAGAGAGAGAGAGAGAGAGAGAGAGAGAGAGAGAGAGAGAGAGAGAGAGAAAGACGCCTAACAATAGCTTGGATACAGGATGAGAAAAACAGGAAGCCACCTGTGGCCACCCTTTTTCCTCATGCACCCGCACTCATCTACATCCACACACACCCTCCGTTTCCCCCGCTGGATTAACCCAAACAGATCCCTCTCTCCTGAAGGACCCACCCATTAAAATAAGGATGCCTTTCCAACCGACCGCACCTGGGGGATTCGGCCCCCTCATCACCAGCCAGGCTCGTGCCAATACCTCCGCCAGCGAGACCGCCACAGCCACCAAAGCACCTGCCACCATGACCACCGCTGGCACCGCTGGGACTCCTACAGCGACCTACCCCACCTGCGGTAACACTTTCAACCACGACTCCATCAATTGCCGCTCCTGATTCAGCTGCCCATGTCATTCAGACCACCTCCATAGGAACAAATGTACTCATCGATGCCACCCTCCTCCGCTCCGACTAAGGATGAAAAGCAAAGCAAAGCAGAAGACAGCCAGAATGAGTGCAACTTACCCCGCAGCTCAGGAAGTTGACCAAGATCGGCAGGGCCGCACTGCACCATGAGCTCCCTTCAGCAGGCGAAGCAACCAGGTCACTGGTCGCTAGCATTACACGGGCACCTATCCATGCCGGAAATGTCAGACCAGACCTACGCATCTCCAAGGAAACGGCTGGCCACTCCGGTCAGCAATTATTTGTGCGAACGAGTTGGTGTCGCAAGCACCGAGACCAGCAGCACAGATTGACGGATGCCCGGGAGGACTTGTGAGTCTGGGAGGCCTCTGACTCCCCGATGGAGCAGGCCCCTCGCCACTCAACTGATGCTCATGCCTGGCACCCGAAGGGACCTCGGAGAGAGAGGAGGAACACTCGTGCGACACCCGACGTCCCTCAACTTGAATTATAAGCTATCAGTAAGTAAAGAGTAAATATAGGTGATAGGTTCGGGCGGTGGATATATATATATAAATATATATATGCTCAGTTTCCATATGGTCATGTTACGGAGCATCACCCCCAGATAGACAGCGTGCGGACATGTCACGATGTGAGCTTCAGAATCATATAACGATCCTGATACTTACCACAGATAAAAGATATACAATCACATGGCGTCAGGAAGACAGCATATCTGTGCCCAAACCCTGCCATTTTGGGCAGCGGTGTGGTTTTACAAATCCTTGTATATATAAGCGAATGTAGCCATCACCTGTTTAATGTTATTAGCAAGTGTAACACGCCAGAACCTGTTAACGAAATAACATTTTACAAAGATACACAGTCAAATGGCACCAGGGAGACAGCATGTCGGTGCCCAGACCCTGTCCATGTTGGGCTGTGGAAGGATATTACAAATCGTCGTACGTATAGGTGAATGTAGCAATCCCGTGTTTCATGCTATAATTGAGTGCACAACAACACACACTGTTAATAAAATCAAATTTTGTAAAGATAGACAACCGTATGGCGCCAGGGAGACAGCATGGCAGTGCCCAGACCCTGTCCATTTTGGGTTGTGGTGTGTTTTTACAAATCCTCGTATATATAAGCGAATGTAGCCATCACCTGTTTAATGTTATTAGCTAGTGTAACACGCCAGACCCTGTCAAGGAAATAACATTTTCCAAAGATACACAATCACATGGCGCCAGGGAGACAGCATGTCGGTGCCCAGACCCTGTCCATGTTGGGCTGTGGAAGGATATTACAAATCCTCGTACGTATAGGTGAACATAGTAATCCCCTATTTTATGCTAAAATTGAGTGGAACACAACACACACTGTTAATAAAATCAGATTTTGTAAAGATAAAAACATGGCGCCAGGGAGATAGCATGTCAGTGCCCAGACTCTGCCATTTTGGGATGCTTTATGGTTTTACAAATCCTGGTATATATAAAGCGATTGTAGCCATCACCTGCTTAATGCTATTAGTAAGTGTAACACGCCAGAAACTGTTAACTGTTATTGATGCCCTGTTTACTGTTATTAGCAGGTATAACACGCCAGAGACTGTTAAGAAAATAACATTTTGTAAAGCTATACAATAACATGGCGCCAGGGCGACAGCATGTCAGTGCCAAGACCCTGTCCATTTTGGGTTGTGGTATGTTTTTGCAAATCATTGTACGTATAGGTGAATGCAGCAATGCCCTGTTTAATGGTATAGGCAAGTATAACACGCCAGAGACCGTTAAGAAAATAACATTTTGTAAAGATAAACAATAACATGGCGCCAGGGCGACAGCATGTCAGTGACCAGACCCTGTCCATTTTGGGTTGTGGTATGTTTTTGCAAATCCTTGTACGTATAGGTGAATGTAGCAATCCCCTGTTTAATGTTATTAGCAAGTATAACACGCCAGAGACTGTTAAGAAAATAACATTTTGTAAAGATATACAATCACATGGCGTCAGGGAGACAACATATCAGTGCCCATACCCTGCCATTTTTGGCTGCGGTATGGTTTTACAAATCCTCGTATATATAAACGAATGTATCCATCACCTGCTTAATGTTATTAGCAAATGTAACAAGCCAGCACCTGTTAAGGAAATAACATTTTACAAAGATACACAATCACATGGCGCCAGGGAGACAGCATGTCGGTGCCCAGGCCCTCCCAATTTTGGGCTGTGGTAAGTTTTTACAAATCCTTGTACGTATAGGTGAATGTAGCAATCCCCTGTTCTATACTATAATCGAGTGCAACACAACACACACTGTTTATACAATCAAACTTTGTAAAGATAGACAATCACATGGCGCCATGGAGACAGCATATCCTTGCCCTGACCCTGTCCATTTTGGGCTGTGGGTTGTTTTTACAAATCCTCGTACGTATAGGTGAATGCAGTAATCCCATGTTTTATGCTAAAATCGAGTGGCACACAACACACACTGTTAATAAAATCAAATTTTGTAAAGATATACAACATGGCGCTAGGACTCTGCCAAAAAAATTACAAATACTCGTATATATAAGCGAATGTGGCCATCACCTGCTTAATGTTATTAGCAACTGTAACACGCCAGAAACTGTTAAGAAAATTACATTTTATAAAGATATACGATCACATGACATCAGGGAGACAGTATGTCTGTGCCCAAGCCCTGCCATTTTGGGCAGCTGTATGGTTGTACAAATCCTCGTATATATAAGCGAATGTAGCCATCACCTGTTTAATGTTGATAGCTAGTGTAACACGCCAGAACCTGTCAAGGAAATAACATTTTCCAAAGATACACAATCACATGGCGCCAGGGAGACAGCATATCAGTGCCCAGGCCCTGCCCATTGTAGCTCGCCGGGTCATGTCGGGTCGTTCTGAAGCGTACACGACGCCACTCGTGCACGACGAATGACGATGTTGGCTAGCTCCCGGCCCCTGGGTTACAGAATCCGAACGACGCTGCCCTGCGTGAAACAAAGACCGGCTCCTAAAGCCGGTGGAACTCAATCATTCCGGTGGGGCCGTGCGACCATCGCTGCTAGCATTAAATTATACAGTATCAGCCAAGGAGTTTGTGTCACCGGTATGCCTGTCCATAGCAATTTCGTGATCTATGGACTTACAAGATTTCATGGGTGACCTAAAGTAACTAAAAGTAATTAAATATATCTACACAAACCGTACAAGTTTGTGTGATACAATGATATTCAAATAATACTTAACATAGAGACAGCCTGATGAACCTTTAAACGTGGAGTCACCGGAGGTACCACACAGCCTCGCAGGTCCGCAGAGGTACCCCTGTAAGGGAGGCTCCCACATACGAGATCACTAATTAACTTAATATAAGCTAGTATATCTCTATGCTGAAAAGAAAAAGATACTCCTAGTCATGGCGAGAGGCTTTGTGCCTCACACGGGCATTACCTCTGATGCTGTGTCTTTGGGTGAGAAGTAGTAGCTTCGCGCGGGCCGCCATCACTGGATCCTTGCGAGAGGCAAGTGCCTCACACGGGCCTCCGTCACAGGAAAATGCTGCCGCTGCAGAAGCGGAGGGACAGAGAGGGCCAGAAAGAGGCCACTCTGTATTCAACCAAAAGTGCTGTAAAGAAAAGACCATCCTAGTGAAACTATAACTAAAGTGTTGCGTGCTGTTTTACGTGAAGACGAGACGAGCGATTCCCGAAGGATTCCCTAGTCACCGTCTTATGTAGTTCCAAGATACTATATTAGTAGGTGCTGTTTTTATTTATGCGGGCCTTCTTCTATGCCTAACCTACCTTTTAGGTTTTAAAGACACAAACTATTTTAGGCCGCAAATGGCGGGAACCCTACCTATCTTTGGATACAGCTGTTAATGGAGCTAAGTTATTGACCTAACATTAGGTTTATATCCAAGTTGCCCAAATATGCACTGCGGTGCGGGATATATATCCTTAGAGACATAAAGAGAAATAATAATAATAATAATAATAATAATAATAATAATAATAATAATAATAATAATAATAATAATAAAAATAATAATAATAATAATAATAATAATAATAATAATAATAATAATAATAATAATAATAACAATGTTTTCACAGTGCTTCCTACATTGGCAATGACATTAACTAACATGTATCCGAAGATACAGGGGAGGTATATGTAACACCGCACCCTGGCCATCACCGCTCGGAAACCTCCAATAGTTTCCCAGGGTCGGATCAGTCACGGTGAGGATAGGGACATCCATACATTTAAGATGCCGAAAGGCTTAGTGAAACATGAAGAGAGACAATAACTTTATGGATATGAGGGCCCTATAGGTATGTTGGCCAATTTAACACAATCTTGCCGTAGTACGGGGCTATATTACCGTTAATCATATCCTATCGAGCTGAATAGTAAGGTTTAGTCGGTAGCATGCCGGGCTAAACCGAGTTATAGCACGGACAGTAACCTTAGTGAAACATGACGGTAGCAGGAAGAAGTGATGCATATATAAATGTTGCTATCTAGTATTTTCTAAATGCACTGCGGTCCTAAGTTTTCTGTAAATAAACAAAACATCAACACATGGCTACTTGCCATATATCTAACTAACCAAGTACATAACGGTAACAGTATATGATTAGATTAAGACAGTGGTAATACAGGTTGATAGACCTAATACGGTGCGGTTAGTTAAAGCACCTTACAGTAAATAATATAGATATAGATGTGTAGATGACGTAGTACGTCACGTGCACGCAAATCACTGATTATTTAGCCATATATATATATATATATATATATATATATATATATATATATATATATATATATATATATATATATATATATATATATATATATATATATGCGATTACGACGTTACAGAAACGTTTTGAGAATAATTTAACGGAGAAAGACGGCGATAACTCAGCCATTTCTGAACCGATTTTAAAACGGTTTGTAGATTTGAGAAGACCATCCAATTCTAGTCTTGATTCATACCAGAGTTGATAGAAACAAACAATTATTAAGAATTAAGATGTGCCTACTCGGCACACTAAAAGCGCCACTCGCTTTTGGATGTACTACACGTGCTCTGTCAATACAGCGACTAGCGTTTTAACAAACTTAGTCGTTTTTACGACAAATTTCCTCTCATATGGGTTTATACACGCATATAGCTCTACCCAGGGGGGGGGGGGGGTTCCTTATGGAACGAATCCAGGACACACGGCGAATACCCAGCTTAACTGGTATGGCCCGTACCCGACCAGTCGATCCGCGCTACACCACCCATCGTAGTTTGACATCCGTGTAGCCATCATTGTTAAAATAAAAACAAAAGCATGTACTAAGAAATGAACACAAAAAAGATAAGACAGAAAAATAATTCCAGGTCAAAAATTAAAACTGAAAGTATGTCTCCCATGTCCTCTTCGGCACCTCTATGTGCTCTGTCTCTCATAACAAGCGTCTATTGCGTCACTAGCTCGCGTGGGTGTCCTCTTTAGGTGCGGATAATTATTATCTCTGCAGAGAACACCCAAGCTCCAACGTACCATAATTAAGTTCTTATAATATAAAAGTAATATATAATATATAAGCAAAGTTAAAATATACTATGTGAATAATACCCACAAACGAGTATTAAATTTGTTTAATTACCTGCGCACCTTGGTAAATAAGGGGTATGCAACATGTAAATAGATTAAATATGTTTATATAAATGCCGCCCGTTATAGCGGGTCTGCACGGGCAGCTCTCGCTAACCCCATAGCTGTCCTGACGTACTAAGACAGGAAGAAAGATAATAAGAAAAATAATATTTAATAAGCACAAAAGCTAGTTTATCAGGCAGCCCCAGCATAGCTGAGACTGCATGACGGGATTATGACGTTATTGCACTTTACTGTACGTCGCACACGACGTTCTTACAACACAGGAGTCCGCAGTGCTCATTTTCGTGTGAGACACAGCTTGGAAAACATGTTGCGCAGCTGTGTAGGATAACCGTGGTCATCCTGTGGACGGGATTCAATTGAAAGAACATATATAATAATAAGAAAAGAATATAAAAAATAAGATAATAATGCTATTTAACGAAAAATGTTCAATTTCTCGCCTCACTCCAGAATCCTGCTACATCCCTGGCAGTAGTGACCGCAAACATTAGGCGCAAATTGCCCTCATTGCATCTGTGTTCCGCGGCTGGTGGTTGTTGGGCGCGGCGGATGTTCTTGGATTGCCGAAATTTCTTGATCATATGATGGCTGTGAGGAATTGTCTATCAAAATGTTAGTTAAGTTTTCATTATAAGTCACAGTGGTGGTACTAAAGTTTGTATTGACATACGTTTCTGATAACGGTGCAGTGGTTACTACTGAAACGGAGGCGGCTGTTGATGTGGCTGGTGTAGTGGTGATGGATGACTGTGCGGTGATGGTGCCGATTGTCGTTTGCGGAGGAGATGAAGTTACGGCGATGAACTGTAGAAGCTTTCATGTCTTTGCGGCCTTCAGGAGATGGCTAGCGGTGACACGAGGAACAGGGTAGATCTCCTGGGTGTGAGCAATCCTTCTCTTTCCGGAATACAAACGTTCAGGCATGGTGTTTTTCCTAATTGATGGATCCTGAAGACGGTGATGCTGTGGCGATGTCAGGATGATGACGGTGGTGCTGCTGATGCCGGTGGCTGATGCGCATTGGTCCCCTTCGTCAATCATCAAATCACCTGGAGACGGTGACCGAGGGTAGTCCATGTCTGGTGGTGACATGACTACCGGGATGGGATTGCCGATGACTGTGGTTGCTGAGGATGCTGGTGACTTGCGGTGTTGCTGACGGCGGTGTACTGCTGATGATGCTGTGGCTGTGGTGACGGATGCTGGTGACTCACGGTGTGGTGTTGCTGTCAGTCTAGATCGTGCGAGCGACGTTGGTGCCTGGCTTGCACTGGCTACCGGATGAGCTGTTGCTGATGATGGCGGCTAAGTTACCGAGAGCATGACATGCTAGGGAAACAGTGGCGGTGGTGATTGAATGGTGCCTTGTAACAATAGCTTGCTGTCGCGTGGTATTCTTCATTTGCGCCATCCTTTCAGTCGGGAGTACCATAACTGGTAGTCTCTGTTCAAACTTATTTGCTAATACTACCGGATCTTCACTTTCTTCTCCCGCGATTAGAGTAACTTTTAGCACACGATGCTTGTATTTAATAGCGTGTGTCACACCATAACGTATTGCGGAAAACAAGTACTGGCAACTGGCACAGAACGTGCACTGAAGCAAATGGTCCCGATTGACGTGCAGTTTCCTATCCGAATTTCATGTGATGGTGTGGTCACACTGTCGTCCGTCAGGTAGAAGAATGGCGCAGATAAACTTAGCAACTGTGTATGTGATGTAGACTCTTCAGAGGCTTCTGAGAGAGCCAAATCTTGCTCGAGAGACATGCTGCTCCCACATAGTAATGGTGCGGGTTACCTAACTTATACTTAATAATCTAACACTTTATGATTAATACATTCCAAGCCTGATATAATAAAGAAATAATAAGATTAGCAGAATTTTGTTTGAGACACGAAAGTAGCCTAATGCTGTGATCCTCCCTGGTGTCCAATTTATTGGCAAGACGAAGTTTCAGAGTGCGCACCTCCTTTTTATACAGATTAGTGACGTCGCAGGAGGGCGGATGACCACACCTGCAAGTTTATGGGTGATTTGGTCACGCCTTATATGGAAAGTTTTAAATTTTATTTTCCCGCAGTCACACGAGCATTTCCTCTCGTATATAGGGAGTGTTTTTAATTATAAGGAGGTTGGCTGGTAAACTTCGCCTCCATTCTGCTCGAAATATAAGTTTCCGATCAACGTAAAACTAGAAACTACTTATTCCCGTGGAAGCTGACCTTTTAATTAGTGTGAGTCGTTTTTTCAGACTGGATGCTTATAAACTCGCCTCTTCAAATTTCAGGCTGGTGCGCCTGATGGGCGGTGTGGGAGCCTGGTGACGTCAGTGGTAATTACCCCGACTCACCCTCGCCACTCCTCCATCACGCTGTGGTAGTCACGTATTTGGGTCGGCTCATTTGTTTAAAGTGCTTGATCCAATTTACTGGAAATAGCAGTAAAAGTGGCGTGGTTCTTGAAAACACGTGGTTAATTGGAGACTTAGATGCTGTTTATGGCAATGGCTGAAATAATGCTGCTGATGTATATTCTTTGTAGATGCGGGAAATGGAAATATATGTTCTCTCATGAATCTTTATGAAAATAATATCCCTGTATTGCACGAGTTCTTATACATGCGTCTTCTGTTTGTCTGTAATAGGTAGTTCTCAGCCTGTGTCGATTATGGGCTGGAACGCAGGTAAGAGAATTTGTGAAATTCCCTTTGTAATTCTACTGTCAGATTTTTGATGCTGCTTTATCGGCCCTTGCGCTAATGATCTGTATACACAGTAGAGCAGTTGTGTTCTTAATCAGAAATATAACAGTAAAGCTATAGGTAATTTGATGTGTGGTTTAAACGGGTCTATTCATGCGGTGTATCAAAGTTACTGATCCCGTCAAGATAGCTGTGTTTTCCGAGTGGGTGGGCTGCCAAGCATTCTCCTCGATGGGTAGAACTAGCCTCATCCATACCTAGACCAGATATATTAATATATATATATATATATAATTACACTACAGCTCGGGAATATGAGTGCCACAGTTTTTACAATTACAATGCCGTCGCATGGAGATTGTGAATACAGTCAACCTGAGTGTCTGTGTTTCTGACATGTTGGTGATTTTGATTGATACGCGTGGCTGGTTATCTGCGGATCACTCTTGCGCTGTGGTGAAAATGTGATATCTTTATTGCCGCTGGGTGCAGGAGGGGTGCGGTGGTGCGGTGTCAACTTTATCGAACCTGCTGGTATTTCGCTAATGGCCGAACCCGTGGGCGGGACAGAGTTACTTTAGAGCAAAGATGACCTGAGGATGCTGTCGTAACTTTGATCAATCCATTATCGAATTCAACTTTTCGGTAGCAAAATCCTGCTTGTGACTGACGACAATGCGGCCATCTTACTCTCTTAATAATATTGACTGTTATTACGTTTGAGTGAAGTGTAGTATCTTTAGCTGTTTCTGTACGATGTGCCCGGTAAGGACAGGTGGGGGAGGGGGGGGGGGGAGGGGTAGTGGACAGTTCTCCCGTAGCTCGTACTGTAGATGGCTGCGGTGCATTCCTTCTATCTGCATGATCAGTTCTCCCGTAACTGGATGAGAAGGTGTGTGCGGGAGAAATGTTGGCTGGTGTTGTTGACGATAGTGAACTGTTGTATGGAATTCCGGGCTGCTGGTTGATGCTAATGCTATGCACAGTGGGCGTATTCCAGTTTTCCACGCTGGTGAATGCTGAGTCTGTTGTTAATGCGGTGAGTCAGGTTTGTGGGAGAGAATATTTCTCCCGCCTTTTGTGTGGAGGGATGTGTTGCGGGAATTTTATGTCTCTAACGGTGCTTAATTAAAACCGTTAGGTGCTGCTAAGTCGTGTTGTTGCCGGTGATGACTGTCTCCGTTATGGTGAGTATAACCGAGTATGTGTGTGATGTGCATGCAATGATGAATTGATGTATCCACATGAAGGCAGGTGTGTTCTGTATGCAATTGACGTTCTGTCTGCGGTGGGATGTCCTGACTGCTCACGGGGGGGGGGGGAGGATGGTGGGCCCTGTGGAGAGGGTGGCCCTTGGACGGGGGGATGTAGTCATCTCCCGTTACACGATGGTTGGTGCCTTGTAGTCTTTAGACACCGGGAAATTTTGAGCCGGGAGTCTGCTGAACAGGCTGCTTCCCTTCCCACTGCGGTTGGTTGGTGCAGTGTGGGATGCCACCTCCTCTGTAGCAGGTGTCTCTCTCATATCTGAAGATTGACGGTCAACAGATGACGAGTGGAGTGTGAAATGGACTGGGCCGGTGATGTCCGATCTTGGTGTATAGATGAGGGACGCCAGTTGGATTTGGGGCGGTGGTGCGACTGTGGGTATGGGTGTCACTTGGCTGAAGAGTGGTTTGGCGATTTGTGGTCGTGGTCGGGTACACCTTGTACGGTTCTGCAGTTCTAGACACGCCAAGGCTTCATCCAGCCCCTTCACTTCCATGCTATTCATCACATGTTCCACTCCACAGGAAGCATGGCTTGGGTCAACCTCAGCTTCTGCTTGTGGTAACTCTATAATGGGGTGGGGGGGGTATAGCATGAAGTCAGTGGGAGTGGGAAGAGGTCGGTGGAACAATCTTTCCATCCAGCCCCTTGGACAGTACAAACGAGAAGTTCTTCAGATACGACTTCTCAGATCGCATAGACCCATACTGAGGAGGGAGAGGGCGAGTACGTATCTTGTCATTGTCCTCAGCATTAGCTGCTTGCTCACCAGTGTTCTGGCTTGGTAGAAGACGGGCTGAACTGGCACCGCAGTGCTTTGCACTAATCGTGGGAATACTACTTTCCATAGAAATTTCTGTCTGGGTACCGGTATCACGAGAAACGCCCAGACCAAGCTCTGGTGCTGGGACATCGCTGACACACAGCTTAAGCCAATCGAAGTGGATGACTGAGGTCAGGCCATCCGAAGCACGGATACGGTAGGTCACGTCTGACGTCTTACCTACTACCACATAGGGGCCTTTCTACTGGTAACTCAGTTTACTTGGCACGTTTGCAGATCGTCATGAATCATGTACCCATGCCTTTTTTCCTGCTTGATATGGATTTCCATGCACTCTCCCGTCATGACATGTCTTTTGCCGCCAGTGTGCAGTGGATAAAGTTTCTCTCACCGACTCATGGCCCTGTTCTATCAGCTGCCGCAAGAGTTCAACATAGAGAGATGGTGAATTTTTCTCTCCTGGTATCTGGGGCATAGCCAGGTCCAGGGGTAAGGCTAATTCATGGCCTAACATTAACCGAGCATGGGTATAATCCGTGCTGGAATGTACTGAGGTGCGGTAAGCCATGAGCACATATGGGAGTCAAAGATCCCAATCTCTACAATCAAGGTGTGTTTCCTTTGTCAACATTTCTGCTAGCATATGGTTAAAGCGTTCCACCATACCATAGCTACATGGATGATAAGGTGTTGTTCTCATCTTGATGATGTGAAACAATTTGCAGAGCTCTGATATGAGCCGGCTCTCAAAATTACTTCCTTGATCAGAGTGTAGCTCATAGCACATACCGAAATTGCAGAACACATTACCTGCCAGGACCTCCGCTATGGTGGATGCCTTTTGGACCAGCAAAGCAAATGCTTCTACAAACTTCATAAAATAATCTTGTAATACGAGGATGTACTTGTTTCCGTTATCCGTCGTATTCAAGGGTCTGAGCACATCAATAGCCACTCGCTCCCACAGTGCACCAATGATCTTAATTTGAAGTGGTGCATAATGGTGCTGGCCAACAGCGCGTTTTTGGCATGGGATACATTTGGCAACCCATGCCTTTACACTATCGTGAATTCCGATCCAGTGGAATCTCTGTTTGATGCGGGTCACCGTTCTTTCCATGGTTAGATGCCCGGCATTATCATGTAGTTGTTGTAATATTTCATTTCTGCAAATTTCCAGGATCACAAGACGGTTATTGATGTAATGAACGTTGTTGTTGATGTGGCATTCTTCAAACCGTTGGTAGTAATATTTGGCCATTGGTGATAGTGGTGTCACAGACTCCTTGGGAGGATGTACCCCCTCCTGGATCCACTTGTATATATGTCGTGTATGCGCGTCTGTTGCTTGTTCATGTGCGACTTTCTCCGGATTCCACTCTGTGCACCAGAATTCGGGGAACTCCGGAGAAGGTTGTGTAGATTGTGTCACGGTTTTGTCCTGCTCGTGTTCATCTCCTTGCCCGATTCTGCTGGGGGCATCGGCATTTCCATGCAATTTGTCGGGACGGTGAAAAACGTTACAATTATAGGCCTGCAGGGATTCCTGCCATCTCGCTACCTGGCCTTCCGGATTTTTAAGGTTTCTGAGCCAGCATAGTGAGGCATGGTCTGTACGGAGTGTGAATGGGCAGCCGTACAGAAAATGTTTGTAATACTTAACGAAATGTACCGCTACAAGTAGTTCTCGCTTCGTGGTTGCGTAACTCTTTTCTGTTTTATTCAATGTACACAAACTATAACCCAATACCTGCTCCGTACCATCCTCCATGAACCACGCCAATAGCATAAGCTGACGCGTCGGTGTCCAAGATGAAATCGAGGTATGGATTATGATGAGCGAATGGTCGATCCTTTTCGGTGATCTTGTAAAGGGGTGAAGTGATCTCACTGAAATGATGGATGGATCGACGATAGTACTGGCATACGCCGAGAAAACTCTTGAGTTTCTGTGATCGAAGAGGGCGTTGGCCACTCTGTTACTGGCTTTGTGAGTGTGTGTGTGTGTTGTAATATTTAAGGCGTTTATATGCTAGTTCCCAATGCTAGGGTCTAGACTCACGCCTGCGTTACTGGCTTTGTTTTTTACGGCTGAGTAGCCACTCCATCACTGGATATGACGTGTCCCAGGAACTCGACGCTCTGTCTGAAGAAATGACATTTCTTTGGTTTGAGCTTTAAGTTGGCCGTGCAGAATCTTGATAGCACAGTGTCCAAATTTGTTAGTGTTTGCTCAAACGTGGGTCCAAAGACGTCGTCGATGTAACACAGACAGATTTCCCATTGCAGGGTGGTTAATACCTGCTCAATGAGATGCTCAAAAGTTCCAGGAGCGTTGCACATGTCATAGGGTAGCTTGCGGAATTGAAAAAGACCATCCCTACATACGAATGCAGTTTTTTCCATGTCAGCTTCATCCATGGCTACTTGCTAAATCAAGTGTATAAAACCACTTGGCTCCGGACAGGGAATCCAATGCCTGATCTATCCTAGGGAGTGGATAGGTGTCTTTGACACTGAGATCATTAAGGTGGCGGTAGTCTATACAAAACCGCAAGGTTCCGTCCTTTTTGCCTGCTAGTACTATGAGACTGACCCATGGGGATGCTGATGGCTCAATAATAGCAGTCCGCAACATGTCGTTTACTTGTTGATGTGCTTCCGATTCCTTATGGATGGGAAGACGTTGTACCGGTTGTCGCACTGGGTGATTATTTCATGTGTTGATAGAGTGTTGCACAAGATGAGTTTCTCCGAGATCCATGTCTCCTGATGAAAAAGGATCGCATTACTTATAAAGTAGTGTCCGTATCTGTTGTTTCTGAGATTGCTGTAATCCTACTGTGGCACGTAAGTACAAATCATGAGGATGTTTCGGTATATCATCAGTACTTTCTGCAGGTGCGGTGGTGAGTGTTGGTGTTTCCAAAGAAATTACATCCACCAAATGGCCACAACGGACTCCTGGTTCAAGAGTTATATGGTCTGCTGTGCCATTGAACACTCTAAACGGAATGGGTTCTTTATTGGTGGTGTCCACGATCATACGGGGACCTCCACATTGGGAAGCGATCATATAGTCGGGGTCGGGTTCCAGCATGGCAATGTGTGTGTGTTGTCTCCTAACTGTGGTGCAGTGGCCCATAAGATTTGTTCTTGTCCTGGCTCAATGGTGGTGGTACTTAAAAGTATCAACGCACACCTATCGTATAATGACAACTCCAGTCAAAGAGGTATTCGTCGACCGTGTATGTGAGTTCTTGTTGTTTGCAGTGTATGATGGCTTCGCTGGCACTAAGAAAATCAGAGCCAAGAAGGGCGTCGTTCTCCTCTATTTGTATAACAAGATTGACTACTCCAGCCACGGGTACATCGGCTCCCATAGCTGTCTGCAAAAAGATGTTTGTAGGCCTAAGGGGTGGCTTTTTATGAGGTGGGATGCTCCCTTACAAGCACTTGTTAAAAACGGTGATGGCAGCCCCAGTGTCAATGGTGGCACTGGTGGAAATACCGCTAAACAGACAGGCACACTTGTAGATGATTTTTCGGTGCACCTGGGGAAGGGTTTCCAATGATGCCATCTGCGAAAGAGATTGTGGAGTGGAATCATTCTGTATGTAGTTGGCTTGTTTTTGGATGGCTTCCTTTAATGCTGCTGATGGCTGAGTGAGGAAAGGGCCAGTCCATCATCGCTGCAGCTGTGAGTGCTTTGGTGAAGACGGAACTGGTGGTAGCAGTGGTGAGGGAGTTGTTGCAGTTTCTGTATATGCGGTGTTCATGTAGACAGTGGTGCGGATGGGATTCTCGCGATCATGGTTGAGAGCTACCTGAGTGAGCCACTTCTTACAGTGCATCATGGGATGTTTTGTTGATGCACAGAAGAAACGTGCATATGGGTGTGTTGGTAAAAATGCTGATGCCCGATGGTGATAGTTGGCCACCGGACATTGTTGCAGTATAAGTAATGTCTAATGAATAACTAGCAAGTTCTACACAATAATGCGGTAAATATAAAGGTTCCCGTTATAACAACGGTGAGTTGTAAGGTTAAGATAACTCTTTAACAGAGAGGGTTATTGATCCAGTTGTAATTAAGATGTACTTGTTTAAGCTTAATGGTGCAGGGTGCATCAAATAGCTCTTGAGGCGCACCGAGCAAAGTTTACTTGGCTGCAGTCGAAACGCTAAACTATCACACACGACATGCAGTGTGGTGGTTGAATGTCCACTTTTCGGCGTGGCTGGCAGATCTGGTGAGTTATCCACTGAGGAACATCGCTGGCTCGACGTCATGTAGAATTACATAACTGGACCTGAAGGGTCCACCGTTAAATAGTTCCTATACAGTTAGTAATTAAACAGGAACATATTGCACCATAATGATATAATTTACAGTGCGGTGGCCCAAGAACTGCTGTAGTCCAAGCTGAACTGGAAGCTGAGGCGTACCGAGATGATGCTGAATTCCGTCTTTGGTGCTCCAGTTATTCAGTCAGGATCCCGTGCTTGGGCAGCTCCTGACTGGTCGGCCCCCGGCCGATGACTTCCTCGATTTACTGAAATCACCCCCTTTTCTACCCTCTGCAACGTCAGAGTCTGGCTGCATCGACCAATAAGAATTAGTTGATCCAGCCAATCAGCGTGCATAGTATATATACACGCGATTACGATGTTACAGAAGCGTTTGGAGAATAATTTAACGGAGAAAGATGGCGATAACTCAGCCATTTCTGAACCGATTTTAAAACGGTTTGCATATTTGAGAAGCCCATCGAATTCTGGTCTTGATTAATCCCAGAGTCGATGGAAACAAACAATTATTAAGAATTAAGATGTGCCTACTTGGCACACTAAAACCGCCACTCGCTCTTGGATGTGCTACACGTGCTCTGTCAATACAGCGACTGGCGCGCATGCGGGCTACACGTTTTAACTAACTTAGTAATTTTTATGACGAATTTCCTCTCGCATAGGCTTATACATGCATATAGCTCTACCCAGGGGGGGGGGGCGTGCCATGTGGAACGAATCCAGGACGGATGGCGTGTATCCAGCTTAGCTGGTACGTCCCGTACCCGACCGGTCGATCCGTGCTACACCATTTTGGGCTGAGGTAAGTTTTTACAAATCCTTGTACGTATAGATGAATGTAGCAATCCCCTGTTCTATACTATAATCGAGTGCAACACAACACACACTGTTAAGACAATCAAACTTGGTAAAGATAGGCAATCACATGGCGCCAGGGAGACAGCATGCCATTGCCCAGAATCTGCCATTTTGGGCTGAGGTATGGTTTTACAAATCCTCGTATATATAAGCAAATGTAGCCATTACCTGTTTAATGTTATTAGCAAGTGTAACATGCTAGAACCTGTTAGGAAATAACATTTTACAAAGATACACAATCACATGGCGCCAGGGAGACAGCATGTCAGTGCCCAGCCCCTGTCCATTTTGGGCTGTGGTATGTTTTTACAAATCCTTTTACGTATAGGTGAATGTAGAAATCCCCTGTTCTATACTATAATCGAGTGCAACACAACACACTTTTAACAAAATCAAATTTTGTAAAGATAGACAATCATATGGCGCCAGGGAGACAGCATGTCAGTGCCCAGACCCTGCCCATTTTGGGCTGTGGTATGTTTTTACAAATCCTTGTACGTATAGGTGAATGTAGCTATAGACCTTTCCCACATTAGCATATTTGGGGAAAATACCTTCCCAGAATGCATAGCGCATACCACTTCTGGCTGGTGTAGTTCGGATCGACCTGGTGCGGCTGTACCAGGTAAGCTGGGTATGCGCCGCCCGACCTGGATTCGTTCCATGAACGCCACCCCCCCCCCCCCCTGGGTAGAGCCATGGGCGTATATGGGCCTATGGGAGAGGAATTTCGTCGTAGAAACGACTCGTTAAGACGCGTGGCGCGCATGCGCGTGCTATCCTCAGCATTGACAGAGCACGTGTCCAAGAGCGGGTAGCGCTTTTAGTGTACCGAGATGGTGCATTGTAATTATTTATACTTGCTCATTTCCGGCGAATCTGGTATCAACCAGGACCAGAATTCGACGGGCTTTCTAAGTCTATAAACCATTTTAAAATCGGTTGAGAAATGTCTGAGTTATCACAGTTCATCCCCGTTAAAATATTTTCAAAATATTCTCATAACGTCGTAATCGCGTATATATATATATATATATATATATATATATATATATATATATATATATATATATATATATATATATATATATATATATATATAGCTATATAATAAGTGATTTGCGTACACGTGACGTACTACGTCATCTACACATCTATATGTATCATAATATTTAGATAAATGTGTACACCTCACGCAAGTAAAGCACGCTAATTGGCTGGTTCAGCTACCATTGGATGAAGCAGACAGATGCTGGTTTTCTGAGAGTATAAAAGGGGATGCTTTCAGTGAATAGGAAGCGGCAATCAATCAACCCGCCCTGAAGAGATGCTGTTGGTCGAATGGAGTGGAGTGGCGACGCTGCTTGATTGCTGCTTCTATCCGCTGTATATTTGCTGGTGACTACGGCCGAGGTTGCAATCACGAAGCCGCCGAGGACGACAAGACGAAGATGATGGACACGGAGGTCGTGATTAGCGTTGCTTTGCTTTGATGTAGATGCTGTCACTCTCTTTGCTCTTCTCTCGCCGTCGCTGGATACATTTTTTAGCATAAGTATGAACTGATTTTTAGTGACTCGACGACGTGACTTAAACCCATTTAACTCCCAACATGCATTCAACTTATTATTTCTAATAGCAACAGGTTATAATTCTAAGTTAAATTTGGATATTTAGTTAACAAACACTGGATTTTAAGTTTAATTTTCCCAGTTTCTTGTTTATTTAATCACAGGCCATTATCTTAATTTGTTTCTTCTTATTTGATTGTATTATCATTCAGTTTCATCATAATATTCTTTATTTAAATTGTCCTGATCTCCGTTTTGAGATTTTATTTTACAGACTGCCCTCCACCCCCATCCCACCCCCATGAGAAATAAAGTAATTCCCCCTCCCACCCCCTCCTCAACACAGCATACAACATAGACACTAGCCAACTACAAAACATTAGGTAACATCAGGCAACACACTCCCAGCAACAACTTAATTTTTCGACTTTTTTCAGTTTTCACTTATTTAGAGCAACCCTTCGGGGATGCAATGCAACCCTTCGGGGGAAGCACCTCTAAGAGCGAGTCATGGCCCAAATACATCTAGGTGTGAGCGGCCAATAAATACCAACTAAAATGAAAAGAAATGAAAATGAATCGGAAGCGTCGTCGGCCGGCCGGCCAGTCAGGAGCTTTCCAAGCATGGAAACCTGACTGAACAACTGGAGTGCTGAAGACGGAATCCAACATCATCTCGGCACAACTTCAACTACCAGTACCGCTCGAACCACAAGAGAAATCGGGCCACCGCACTGTGTGACAGCATCTTCATAGTATTATATTGTTCCTGTTTTAATTACTAACCGTATAGGAACTAATATTACGGTGGCCCCCTTACGGTCCCGATATGTAATTCTGCATAACGTAGAACCAGCAGTGCTCCTCGGTGGATAACTCACCGGATCTGCCAGCCATGCTGAAAAGATCTTCAACCGCCATACTGCATGTCGTATGTGATGATTTAACGTTTTGACCGCAGCCAAGTAAACTTTGCTCGGTGTGCCTTAAGAGCTAATCGACACACCGGGCACCGTTAAGCTTAAATAGTACGCTTTAATTACAACTGTATCAATAACCCTCCCTGTTAATGGGTTATTTAAACTATACTACTTACCATTATTATTAACAGAAACTTTAGTCATACCGCATCGTGTAGAACTTACTGGATAATCAGTAGACCATTGTTATACTATGTTTCACTGTTCTGAGTTCGTACCGCTTCCGTCCTGGACCAGCATTACAGAGACCGTATCCTGCGGAACATCTACATGCGGAAACTGATCCAGTCTACAGAGAACGTGTCAACTCACGTCACGAGCATAGTGACGTATCAATTTCAGTAACATAGTAGCCGCAATTAAGAACGGCTACTGGGTATTCGGGTAACTATACATGATATATTTAATTACACCGTCTTTAATTAATTCTTAAGATATTCATTTAATTATACCTTAATTACCGTATATTCCTCTGTAAACGGTACCGATGACTAACAGGTACTGTCCCGGTCTCAGGACCGCTAGTTATAATTTCTTTATTATTGTTCATATTATCCTTGTTTCGCTGTAAGGTGTTTCACTAACCGTACCGTATTAGGTCTATCAACCTGTATTATTACTGTTCTAAATCAATTTATGTACTATTACCGTCCTGTACTAGGTTAGTTTAGTATATGGCAAGTAGTTGATATGTTTTGTTTATTTGTAGAAAACCTAGGACCGCAGTGCACTTAGGAGATACTATACAGCAACATTATATATGCATCACGTTTTCCCGCCACCAACAATTTTTCGCTGAGGTCGCTGTCCGTGCTATTAACTCTGTTTATCCCTGCATGCTACCGACTAAACCTGACTATTCAGCTCGATAGGATAGGGTTAATATGATTAGAGACAGGTGTTGTTCGAATCGACCAGTCGGATGCGGCCGTACCAGCTAAGCTGGGTACGCGCCGCCCGTCCTGGATTCATTTCCTGAACACGCCCCTCTGGGTAGAGCCATAAGCATATATAGGCCTATGGGAGAGATAGCGTGTTGAAAAGTTCGTTAAAGCGCATGATGCGCATGCGCGCGCCGGGACGCTGTTTATACGGAGTGCGTAGTTACGACATAGATAGGAGGGCGCTTGTATTGTACCGAGATGGTACCCTGTAATCCTTATTGATTGCTTGTTCCCGTTAAATCTGGCATTAATCAAGACCAGAATTCAACGGGCTTTTCAAATCTGTAAACCATTTCAAAATCGGTTGAGAAATGGCTGAGTTATCCAGGGAAACCTCTATGATTATTTTCAAAATATTGCCGTGACGTCATAACCACGTGGACGCAAAACTTCTAGAATGTTTTAGAATATTCGACTGCACTTTTATCAGCTGTCTCAATTTCAGTAACACGGTAGCCTAACTTAGGAATGACTACCAGGTATTCAAGTAACTATGCTTCACAGTTTAATTATTTCTCTATATAGGTTTGGTTAATTATATTGTATCCGCAATAACGGTCCCGATGACTAAAAGGAACCGTAACGGTCTTAGGAACAATAGTTATAATTTCTGTCTTTGTTGGTAATTATTCTCATTTTCCTCAATGTGTTGCTAACCGCACTATAGTAGGTTCGTTAACCTGTACTGATATATATATATATATATATATATATATATATATATATATATATATATATATATATATATATATATATATATATATATATATATATATATATATATATATATATATATATATATATATATATATATATATATCTTAATCATTTGACACTGTATTGTTTGTTCTGGTTAGATTATGTATATATATGGCCAGTGGCCATCTGTTTATATGTTTTGTTTATTCATAGAAAATATAGGACTACAGTGCACGTAGGAAACACTATACAGCAACATTTTTATATGCAACACTTCCTCCCGCAACAAAATTCTTCACTGAGGTCGCTGTCCATGCTATAACTCTGTTTAGCCCGGCATGCTACCGACTAAACCTTTTCTATTCAGCTCAATAGGATAGGTTCAAAATGATTAGAGACACTTTCTTCATTACATACTGTATAATATATTCTTCTCTTCCGGTAGTGCGATAATCTAGCCCCGCACTCCGATAAGACTCATAAGTAAGGTTTTGTCTCTCTTTGTGCTCCACTCAGCCTTGTGGCTTCCTAATTGTTTGGATGTCCCCGTCCGCACCATGGGCTGATCCGACTCTGGGCAACTGTTGGGGTTTCCAAGCGGTGATGGCCAGGGTGCAGTATCACACACATTCCCGTGTATCTACCCAGAGGGTCGTGTTCAGGAAACGAATCCTAGATGGGCGGTGCGTACCCAGCTTAGCTGGTACGTCCGGTACCCGACCGGTTGATCCGAACTACACCACCCCCTCCTAGTTTGACATCCGTGGCAAACGATCGTGTATGGCGGATCGATGCACGGATGTATGCTAGGCGGGAATCATAGACTTCCCGGGTAGGCGCGTGGCCAGAGAGGAGTAGTGATGCATAGACGCGTATCCAAGAGACAGAGCTCATAGGGGTGCCAAGAGGAGGGGGAGCCATACTTTTAGTTTTCAATTTTTTTGTTTTATTACTAATATTAAGGTGTGTGCTATAACTTTATTTAGTATATGATCCTAAACAATAGCTCGCATGGGTGTTCTCGTTAGTGCGGATAATCATAATCTCCGCAAAGAACACCCACGCTCCAACGCACCAAAATTTATGTTTATAAATATATATAAAAATATAATAACAAAAAGACAAGGTATCTAAATATTACCTATGTAACATACCCTTATGAGGTATGTTTTTATTAATCACACTGAATTACTTGCGTACCCCGGGTAAATAAAGGGGCACGCAACATGTATCACCAAGTATTATGATTATATATATATCTAAAATATCGGGTCCGCAACGGGCAGCTCTCGCTGACCCCATATCCGTCCTGACGTCTAAGACAGGAAGAAAATTAATAAGAAAAATAAGCTTTATAATAATAACTTAAAAACTGGTTTATCAGGCAGCCTCAGCGAAATTTCCCCATCGAGTTTTGGTCCCGCGACTGACGGTGGTAGGTTGCGGTGAATGCACTGTCATTGCTGAAATGTTCTCATCATTATTATTATTGGCACTGTCCTAAACATCCGAAGTGATAGTGGCGGAAATATGGGCATCCATGATGTCTCTCACAGTTACTGCTGGTTCCAGGATATCCGTACGTGTAGCAGCGGCAGTACTAGTAGTTGCCAATGTTGCTGATGCGGTGGTGACAGGAGCTGACGTGATGATGGCGGTTGTAGCTGGCGTGGTGGTTGCTGTAGTTGTCGTGGTGATGGCGGTGAGCTGTACCGTTGGCTGAAGACGTGGTGCGGGAACGGATATGGCAGGAGATGGCATCTTTTGGAACTTAGCATACTTTAGCAGACGACTAGTAGTAATGTTTGGTACGGGATGGATATCCTGTGTGTGGGCGATCCGTTTCTTTCCCGTGTATGGACATTCCGGCGTGGTTCCCTTCCTGATTGCGGGGTCAGAAAGGCAAGGAGGCAGATGCTGAATAACACTGGTCGGAGTTACGCTGATTGTCACAGGCTGTGATGGTCCCGGTCCTTCGTCTATGGTAAGTTCCGGTGGAGATGGAGACTGTGGATAACTGGAAATGTCTATCTCCACAGGTGTTGTAATCACCACTGAGATTGGCTGACTGGCTGCTACTGTCTGTAATTATACGGTGGCGGGGGTGGTAACCGTAGCTGACTGGCTAGTAACTGATGTGGGAGCTGCCGTACTGGATTTTACAGGAGATTTCTGCTTCCTACTTTGCTTCAGGACCAGTGTGGATGAAGTGATAGGTACCGGCGTAACATTTCCAGATGCGACTGCGGGCAGAATTGCACATCTGGCTGTTGATACGTTACTTGCTGTAGCCGCGGGAAGACGATGTCAAACGGGATATTTACATGTGGTGTTTTTCGTGCGGGCCATTTTCTCGGTCGGGAGAACCTTGACCGGGAGCCGAGATACGAACTGAGTGGCAAGAACGGCACGATCCTCGTTCTCTTCCCAGGAATTAACGTCACTTCCAACACATGATGATGATGATGGAGCACGTGAGTGATCCCCTAGTGAGTAGCGGTGTAGAGGTACTGGCACATCACACAAAAGGCTGACTGGAAGAGATGATTTTTTTTATTAATATGAAGGGTGCGTTCGGATTTCCTAGTGAAAGTTCTAGTACATGGCGCTCCGCTAGTCAACAATGAGTTACACGGGAACCGCTTCGGAACTGGCACCGATTCTTCTTCTTCAGAATCCTACAACACGAGATCTTCAAGAAGTGACATCTCGTTCCCGCATGGTAGCTAGTTGCGGGAACATTTACCCAAAACCTAATGACCTATCTCTTCATGGTTTGTAACTTTCCAGGCCAAATATAATAACAAAATAATAATAAGAAAAACAGCAGAATTTAGTTTGCGATACGAAAGAAGCCTAATGCTATGTTCTTCCCTGGTGTCGAGTTTTGACGTGAAGACAAAGTTTCAGAGCGCGCTTCCTCCTTTTATACTATTTGGTGACATCACAGGCAGCGGATGACCACACCTTAAAGTTTTAACAGATGATTCGGTCATTCTTATGTGAATATTTCCTTGCTTTACGGCTGGACGTCATAGGATTAGTTCCTCCCATATAAGGGGAGCAGTGGTAACTATAGGAAGAATGGCTTGTTAAACATGTCTTTATTTCGCACATTCAACAGCCTCCGATCAACATAAAAACGCGGTACTACTTTGTCCTTGCGGCACCTCACCTTTTAATTAGCGTGAGGCGGTTTTACAGGTTGGATGCTTATAAACTTGCCTATTTGAATTTTAGGCTGGAGCGCCTGATGGGGTGTGTGGGAGCCAGCTGACGTCAGCTGACATCAGCGGTAATCTCCCGGACTCACCCTCGCCACTCCTCCATCACGCTGTGGTAGTTGCGTCTTTGGGTGGCTCTTTTGTTTAAAGCATTTGATCCATCTCACTGGAAATAGTAGTAAATGTCAGGTGTCTGTAATAGGTAGACTGGAACGCACGGGAGAGAATTTTTGAAATTCTCTGTGATTTTACTGCCGGATTTTTGATGCCACTTTACCGGCCCGTGCGCTAAAGATTTGTAGCATGGTAGAGCAGTTGTGCTCTTAATAAAAAATTTAACAGTAAAGTTGCAAGTAATTTTCACGTGTGGTTTAAACAGATCTATTCATGCGGTAGATCAACGCTACTGATTCTGTGTTTTCCGAGTGGGAGGGCTGGCCAAGCATTCTCCTCGATGGGTAGAACTAGCTCCGTTCCGGCTTAGACCAAACACATTTGTACCATTTTAGTAATGACTAAATTACAGTACAACTCGCAAACATGTGTGCCACAATTTTTGCGATTACAATGCCGTCGTTCGGAGATTGTGAATACAGTCAACCTGAGTGTCTGTGTTTCTGTCATGTTGGTGAATTGAATCTGTTATGCGTGACTGGTTCTCTGTGGATGGTACTTGTTCTGTGGTGATGGTGATGTGTTTATGGCCGCTAAGTCGTTAAATAGTATTAGTAAAACACGTCAGTAAAAACCTAATACTATACACCTTTTGGCCTTCCCGGTATTTCCAGTTGTGGCCGCTTTTAATTTAGCATGACCGCCTAGTAGTCTACACAGGATGCAGCCTAGGCTAGGTGCCTTTCCCGTATATGCGTATGAGATTAAGGACCATGCCCATAAGAAACATGATAGAGAACATAGCCCATGAGACACTAGTCTAACATGAAATCGAGAACCATGCCCATAAAAACATGATTGAGAAACATGGTCCACGACGCATTCATGTGATGCATCTCTCACGCATATGCATCTTCATGACCTCTGATCATGGCAGGCATGGCTCGCAATACGAACGCTTACCATGGCCTGATTGTAAATTGAGCCATCTTGACCACTCATAACCAGAAACGGGTTGATGAACTGACATGATCAAGACAACTGGCCGGCGACCCAGTCGATAGTGATCACCATCTGATCTCACGCTCGGGGGCGACCGACGGTCTGATCCGTATCTATCTGCCAACAGTATACAAACTTTAACCATTTTCCCCGTCCTTGCCTGCAGGGAGGGATGCCATACCCTGGGTGTGGACTGACATCTACGTACCACGCATTGTCCACTTACCGAGACAGGATGAACCAAACATCTTGATAGCCCGAACAATACGCTGACTAGACGGTACCACAGTAGGATGTTAACTCATCCTTCGTTAGACACGGAGGCCTTCAGTATCTCCTCTGCCCTATACCCCTTGTTTTTACATGTCCCCAGACCCTCGCGGGCCCACTGCCGCCTGTTTCCCGCGAACCTTTGAGGAGCCTATCCCTCTTTGTCGCGGGAGTGGAGGGTTGCGGCGTGAATGTCAACTTAATCGAACACTGAGGGTATTCCACTCTGTAATGGCTGAGCCCGTGGACGGGACAGAGTTACTTTAGAGCGAAGATGACCTGTTGGATGCTGTCGTAACTTTGATCAAACCATTGTCGATTTCAACTTTTCGGTAGCAAAATCCTACTCGTGACTGACGACAATGCAGGCATCTTGCTCTCTTAATAATATTGACTGTTATTACGTGTAGATGAAGTATGTAGTTTAGCTGTTTCCGCACGATGTCGGGAGAAAGGGGTAGGGGAGGACGCTGGACAAGCATCTCTCCCATGGCGTGTACTGTAGATGGCCGTAGTGCATACCTGATATCCATATGATCAGTTCTCCCATAACTGGATAAGAAGGTGTGTGCGGGAGATTTGTTGGTTGCGTTCTGTTGATGATAATGCTGTTGTTGGGATGTCTGGGCTGCTGTATGATGCCAATGTTATAAGCGAAGTGGGCGCATTCCAGTTTTCCACGCTGGTGAACGCCTAGTCTGTTGTTATTTGCGGGAGGTGTAGTCTGCGGGAGATATTATTTCTCCCACAATTTGTGCAGGAGGATTTTGTTGCGTGAATATTTATGTCTCTACCGGTAATTAAGACTGGTAGGTGCTGCTAAATGCTGTTGTTGCCGATGTTGAATGTCTCCGTTATGCTGAGTATAACTGAGCAAGTATGTGATGTAGGCGCAATGATGAATTGGCGTATCCAGTCTTGAAGGCAGGTGTGTTCTTTGTAAGTGTTGACGTTCTGTCTGTTGTGTGATGTTCTGACTGCTCACGGGGGACTATGGTAGGCCTATTGGATGGGGTGGCCTTTGGATAGGGGGATGTGGTCATCTCCAATTACACGACGGTTGGTGTCCTGTCATAGTTTTTAGACACCGGGAAAATTCGAGCCTAGAGTCTGCTGAACAGGCTGCTTCCCTGCCCACCGCGGGGGTGGGGGGGGGGGGGTAATGTTGGTCGGTGCAGTGCAGGATGCCACCTCCTCTGTTACAGCAGTCACTCTCATACCTGAAGATTGACGGTCAACAGATGACGAGTGGAGTGTGAATTGGACTGGGATGGTGATGTCCGAACTTGGTGTGTAGATAAGGGGCGCCAGTTGGATTTGGGGTGTTGGTGCGGCAATGGATATGGGTGCCGCTTGGGAGGGACTTGGTCTGGCGTTTTTGGGAGATGGTAGGGTACACCTTGTTGTACAGTTCTGCGGCTCTAGACACGCCAGGGCTTCATCCAGCCTCTTCACTTCCATGCTATTCATCACATGTTCCACCCTGCAGGAAGCATGGCTTGGGTTAGCCTCAGCTTCCGCTTGTGGTAACTATGATGGGGGGCATAGCATGAAGTGGGTGGGAATGGGAAGAGATTGGAGGAATGACTTTTCCATCCGGTCCCTTGGACAAAACAAACACAAAATTCTTCAGATACGACTTCCCAGATCTAGTAGACCCATGCTGAGGAGGGAGAGGGCAAGTATGTATCTCGTCATCGTCGTCAGCATTAGCCGCTTGTTCACCCACGTTCTGGCTTGGTAGAACTGGGGCTGAACTAGCACTGTGGTACTTTGCGCTAACCATGGGAATACTAATTTCCGCAGAAATATCTGTCTGGGTACCGGTGTCATGAGAAACGCCCAGTCTGAGCTCTGGTGCTGGGTCATCACTGACACAAGGTTTAAGTTGATCAAAGTGGGATGACGGCGGTCAGGCCATCTGAAGCACAGATGTGGTAGGTCACGTCCGGTGTCTTACCTACTACCACATAGGGGCCTTTCCACTGGTAACTCAGTTTACTTGGCACATTTGCAGACCGTCGTGAATCGTGTACCCAAACCATTCTTCCTGCTTCATATGGATCTCCATGCACTCGCCGGTCGTGCCATGTCTTTTGCCGCCGGTGTGCAGTGGATAGTGTTTCTCTCACTAACTCATGGGCTTGTTCTATCCTTTGCCGCAAGAGTTCGACATAGAGAGATGGTGAATTTTCTCCCCTGGTATTCATGGCATGGCCAGATCCAGGGGTAAGGTTAATTCACGGCCTAACATTAACCGAGCAGGGGTGTAGCCCGTGCTGGAATGTTCTGAAGTGCGGTAAGCCATGAGCACATACGGGAGCTGTAGTTCCCAATCTCTACAATCAAGGCATGTTTTCTTGGTAAGCATCTCCGCGAGAGTTCTATTGAATCTCTCTACCATCCCGTCTCTCCAGGGGTGGTACGGAGTTGTCCTTGTTTTGACGATATGGAATAATTTGTAGAGCTCTGATATGAGCTGGCTCTCAAAATTACTTCCTTGATCGGAGTGCAACTCATAAGGCATACCAAAGTGGCAGAACACATTGCTGGCCAAGACCTCTGCTACGTTGGATGCCTCTTGGTCCGGCAAAGCAAATGCTTCTACCCACTTCGTAAAATATTCTTGTAATACGAGGATGTATCTTTTTCCATCATCCGTCATATTCAAGGGTCTGAGCACGTCGATAGCCACTCCTTGGCACGGGATACATTTGGCAACCTATGCCTTGACACTATTGCGAATCCTGGTCCAGTGGAATCTCAGTTTAATATGGGCAACAGCCCTTTCCATGGCCAAATGTCCGGCGTTATCATGTAGTTGTTTCAATATAAGTTCTCGATAACTTTCTGGAACTACCAAACGGTCATTAAAGTACAGAACGTTCTTTATTAATTGACATTCTTTGACCCGTTGGTAATAATATCTAGCCATAGGGGATAAAGGTGTTACCGATTCCTTAGGAGGATGTACCCCCTCCTGAATCCATGCGTATATATTTCGTGTCTGCACGTCTGTTGTTTGGTGGTGTGCGATTTTCTCCGGATTCCACTCTGCGCACCTCAATTTGGGGAACTCTGGAGATGGCTGTGTTGACTGTGTCATGGTGTCGGCCTCTTCGTGTTCAGCCTCCACGCCGATTCTGCTAAAGGCGTCGGCATTTCCATGCAATTTGACAGGACGGTGAACAACGTTAAAGTTATAGGCCTGCAGGGATTCCTGCCACCTCGTTACCTGGCCCTCCGGATTTTTTAAATTCCTGAGCCACCGTAGTGAGGCATGGTCTGTATGGAGTGTAAAAGGGCGCCCGTACAGGAAGTGTTTATAATATTTGACGAAATGTACCGCCGTCAATAATTCTCGCTTGGTGGTTGCGTATCTTCTCTCTGTTTTATTCAGAGTACGCGAACCATAACCCAACACCTGCTCTGTTCCGTCTTCGGTGACCTGAGATAGAACTGCACCGATAGCGAAAGCTGACGCATCAGTGTCTACAATGAAATTGAGGTTTGGATTAGGGTGAGCAAGAATCGGGGTGGTCATCAAGAGTTCCTTTAGCGCCTTGAAGGAGCCTTCACACTCACTCGTCCACTCAAAGGGTCGATCTTTCTCGGTGATCTGGTAGAGGGGTGAAGCAATCTCACCGAAATGTCAGATATAATGGCGATAGTACTGGCATAAGCCAAGGAAACTCCGCGTCTCCGTAACTGAAGAGGGCCATGGCCATTCTGCTACTGCCTTACTTTTTGATGGCTGTGTAGCCACTCCATCACCGGATATGACGTATCCCAGGAACTCGACGCTCTGTCTGAAGAGATGACATTTCTTTGGTTTGAGTTTCAAATTAGCCGTGCGGAATCTTGATAGCACGGTGTCTAAATTTTTTAAGGTTTGCTCAAACATGGGTCCGAAGACGATTACGTCATCGATGTAACAGAGACAGATCTCCCATATGCAGGGTAGTCAATACCTGCTTAATGAGTCGTTCAAAAGTTCCGGGAGCGTTGCACAACCCGTAGGGCATCTTGCGGAATTGGAAAAGACCGTCCCTACAAACGAATGCTGTCTTTTCCATATCAGCTTCACCCATGGATACTTGCCAGTAACTGCTAGCTAAATCAAGGGTACAAAACCACTTGGCTCTGGATAAGGAATCCAAGGCCTGATCTATCCGTGGTAATGGATAAGCGTCTTTAACGCTAAGATCATTAAGGCGGCGGTAGTCGATACAAAACCGCAAGGTTCCGTCCTTTTTGCCTGCTAGCACTATAGGGCTAGCCCATGGAGAAGCTGAGAGTTCGATAATACCCATTCGCAACATGTCATTTACTTGTTGGTGTGCTTCCGCTTCTTTGTGAATGGCAAGACGTCGTACAGGTTGTCGTACAGGGCGATTATTGCCTGTATCGATGGAGTGTCGTACGAGATGAGTCTCTCTGAGATCCATATCTCCGGAGGAAAAACTATCGCAATATTTATGTAAAGGTTTCCGAATTTCTCGTTTTTGTGATTGCAGTAATCCAACAGTGGCACGCAGATATAAATCGTGCAGATGTTCGGGTAAATCATCAGTCAGCGGTAGTGTTGTATCAGAAAGTGCAGGTGTTTCCAGTGAAATTATGTCCACTAAATGGCCGCAGCATACTCCTGGTTCCAGGGTGATGGGATCTGCGGTACCATTGAACACTCTAAAGGGTATCTTCCCTTTATCAGTGGTGTTCACTATTATGCAGGGACTTGTGCATTGTGAGGCGATCATATAATCAGGGTCTGGTTCCAGCATGGCGATGTGTGTGTGTGTTGCTTCCTAGCTGTGGTGCGGTGCCCCATAGGATCCGTTCCTGTCCCGGCTCAACCGTGGCGGTACTTGATAGTATTACTGCACACGTATCGTATAATGACGATGCTGGTCCGAGAGGTATTCGTCGGCTGTGTATGTCGAGTTCCGGTTGTCTGCAGTGTATGATGGCTTCGCTGGCACTGAGAAAATCAGAGCCAAGTAGGGCGTCGTTATGAATGGAGGCGATGACAATTCTCTGAATGAATTGCATTTCCTCTATTTGAATGACTAAATTAACCACACCGACCACGGGTACATCTGCTTCCGTAGCCATCTGTAGGTAAATATTTGTAGGCTTAAGGGGGGGGGGGGGGCTTTTTATGAGGTGGGATGCTCTCATATAAGCGCTGGTTAAATACTGTAAAAGAAGCTCCGGTGTCGATGGTGGCGCTTGTGGAAACGCCACTAAACAGACAGGCACATTTGTAGATTACTTTACGATGAACCTGCGGAAGAGTTTCCAATGATGCTGTCCACGATCGCTTGTACCCTTTGGCCTTCCTTGTGTGGTTTGCTGTCCCCGCCATGCAGGACGGATGCTCAGTTCCCCACACAGGATGCAGCTTAGGCTAGGTACCTCTCCGTATATGCCTGAGATAAAGACCTGTCCAAATCAGGGAAACAGAATCTGTAATAGAGTCAAGATGCACAGTGACGACTCCCGAGCCGAGCAAACACAGTACTGGGCGCCAATAGGGTCATCCTGGCAAGGGACCGTAGCCCCGCATAGACCGTACCACAGAGGTGATGTCTGCTAGACGCATTGCTACTAAGGCCTTCGCGTAGATCGTACTTTGACGTCATTTTAGCTGAGAGGCGCTGTGCAGATGATACTAGACAGATCATTCACCCCACGGGTACCTGGGCGCCAGACTGCTCCACTCGTCTGCCAAGTGACAGGTTACACCATTTCACGCACATACCCTCCTGCTTCCCAAAGAATCACTTTTCATGACCTCTGATCACAGGAGACATGACTCGCAATACGAACGCTTGCCATGGCCTGACTGTACATTGAGCCATATTGACCACTCATAACCAATAACGGGTTAATGAACGGACATGCTCAAGATGACCGGCCGGCGACCCAGTCGATAGCGATCACCATCTGAGCTCACGCTCAGGGGCAACCGATGGTCTGATCCGTATCTATCTGCCAACAGTATATGAACTTTGTCCGTTTTCCCCGGCCTTGCCTGCAGGACATCTCTGACAAACACAGTGAACTTCTAGTCTGCTAGAGATGTCCTGGGTGTAGACTGTCATCCACGCACCACACATGTCCACTTACTGAGACAGGAGGAACTTAAAAATCTCAGTAGCCTGAACAATACGCCGACTAGACGGTACCACAGTAGGATGTTAATGCATCCTTCGTTATACATGGAGGCCTTCAGTATCTCCTCTGCACTATACCAATGATTCCAAGTGCCCCCGGACTCTTGCGAGCCCACTGCCACCTGTTGCCATCACCATTTCGAGCAGCATATCCCTCTCTGGTAATGGCGTTGGAGCAGCATCACTCTGTACATATTCCGACTGTTTCCGTATTGCTTCTCGTAATGTTGTAGGTGGCTGAGTGAGGAATGGGCCAGTTTGTTGTCTCCGCTGGGGTGTAGGCTGCGGTGAAGACGGAGCTGGGGGTAGCAATGGTGGTAGTGTTGTTGTCGTTTCTGTGTGAGCAGTATTGGTATAGACGGCGGTGCGTACGGGATGACGGACACGTTCTACCTGTGCAAGCCATTGCCGGCAATGCTTCATAGGATGTTTTTTTGAAGCACAGAAGAAACACCATGGTCTCCATGGATGTGCATTCCTCCATCTATGTCGGCGCTTGCGAATCCATGAGGCAGACTGAATTGTCTCTCCCGAATCGCTACTGTCTGTGGATGTGGAAGATGCTGCTGATTGGGGTGGTGTTCTGCATACCACCAGAGGGCACCGAGATTCTTGTGTCTTGGTGGCAGGACGTGGTGCTTTCAAAAACGTTGTTTCAGCGGAGGTACTACAATTAACTACTGCCGTTTTACATAGGAAAGAAGGTTTGTCGTGTATGGAAAAAGAAGGGGATGTCCTTGCTGTGGATGGGGGAGGCAACATAGGCACGGACATATTGGAAGTCGTGCATTTTGGTGTGGGTGTGAATGCTGATTTCTGGGGATGATCGTTAGTCACTGAACTTTGTTGCGTGAAAGCCGCAGTTGAGCCGGGAGAAGGATACGTGCACCGAATTGGCTCCTTATGATGCGGTACCCTTAGGAGTTTGACTGTTTCTCTGGTTGCAGTGTGCTGCGGTCTGGAGCAGGCATTGTAGAGGGAGGTCAGTTAGGGCACTGCTCCCTCCAATGTCCTGACTGACCGCATCCGAAACAGGTGTTCAGTGGGGGTGCGGTGCTGGTAGTATTTGCTGACCTGAACTGTGTGGTGGCGAGGTTGGTGCTGAGTGTGGTTACCAAATTGGTGAGTGCGGAGATCTGCTTATTGATCTCGTCTATCCGCTCTCATGTTGCCGTTGTTGTTGTTGTTGTTGTTGTTGTTGTTGTTGTTGTTGTTGTTGTTATTGTTGTTGTTATTGTTGTTGTTGTGCTGGTTTCCGCACCCTTGGGCTCCGCTGTACCCTCCTCTGCGGCTACGGCCCCTACCTCCAGGCACTTGATTGTGACTGGTCTTCTGCGTATCTGATGGTGGTGGTGTCTGTGCGGTGGGTGTTGCTGATCTGGGGGGAACACTAGTGGGCGGGGCGATAGCTGCACCCTCTATCTCATTGATAGGATGGAGTTGGCGCCGGTTATTTTTCTCCCGCTCTAGAAAGTTCTCGATACGAACCGTGGTTGCCGTTATTTGGGCCAAACTTCTGTGGTCGCAGAGAAATAGCTTTTCTTTTAGAGCGAGTTCACCGCTTAATGCATCGATGAAAGTATTGAGATGCAAATGAAGTATGCCCTCCGTATTGGTGCTCGGATATGCGCGGGTGACTAGCCTCTGAATTCGGCTAGCTAACTCAGGAAGAGTTTCTCCCGCGCGTCGTCGAAGATTTTTAAGTTGCAGACGACTAGTTTCTTTGAGAGGTGTGTCGCCAAATCGCTCCGTGAGTGCTCATTCCAACTGGGTGTAGGTGGGAGTACAATCCGTTACCAGATCCGCAATTTTCACCCATTTGTCTATCGTCCCAGTGGTTAGTTCGACTTATTATTTCGAACTGGATTTTATAGTTGGTCCAGTCATTCTCCCCGCTATATTCGGGAGGGAAGATGACTCGGCCAAAACTGCGGGAAGAGTGAAGTGGTTGAAATCCGGGTGGTGTGGGTATCTGAGAAGTTGAGGATTGAACTGTAGTTGGTCGTGGTGCCGGTGGTGGTGGTGTTGGTGTCTCCCATTGATGCCAATGCCGAGGAGCTAGGACATGTGTACTCCAATTTACAGAGTCCGCCCCATTTGTTGAGCCATATACCGGCATGGGTCTATGGACGGGAGGCGGATTGCGGTGGAGAGTGGAGGATTATCATTCCTCATATGGCGGTGGTGCAAGTGGCTGATGGTTATGATATGTGGCATGACTAATATACCGGCGAAATGGTAGTGCCGATTCCTCCCGATGACTCGCGGTGTTCCCCTTGAATATAGTGTTTCGCTAGAAGGGGGCGGTGCAGGAGGTTGTCTATGTGATGGATTATCACCCGGCCATACTCTCTCCATAGATGACACGGGTGAACGATAGTAGTCTGAAGGGCTGTAAATATGCCTGTAGTCAGGTCTTTGTTGGAGTTGTCCACGATTCGGCCCTGATGGAGATGGCCTGTCGCGGACGTCCGAGATGGTTCTAAATTCTGTTCCCGCCTGTGAGGCATCTCGAAAGGTGCCATCACTAACAGGCGAAAACAGGTTATAGTGCGGAGTTGTTGATTCCCAAGAATTTCTTGCATAGTCGGTGAGCATGTGTGCTGAAAATCCGTCATATGAGATTACCTCTTGATCGAGGGAGTCCTCGCTGAACGGAGATGGAATTGAACTGAGCTCACTATATGGTGTGGGCGTGAGTTCGCTGCGCGTTATTACTATTGTTCTTCGAGCCCCACATCGGGCGCCACTTGTAGCTCACTGGATAGTGTCGGGCCATTCCGATGTCTCATGCACGACGAGTGATGATGCTGGTTAGCATCCGGTCTCGGGGTGATGGACCTTGAACGAGACTGCCCTGTGGGAAACAAAAACCGGCTCCTAAGGCCGTTGGAACTCAATCGTTCTGGTGGGGGCCGTGCGACCATTGTCATGAACATTAAACACAACGGTCTCATCCCAAGAATTTGTGTCACCAGTATGCCTGTCCATAGCAATTTCGTGATCTATGGACTTACAAGATTTGATTTGGTGACCTAAAAATATAAGTCTATACAATGCGTTTACCTAACTAATTGAAAATATGATAGATAAAACATACGAAAATACAAGACATAGAGGCAGGTAGAAGAACTTTTAAACATGGGGCTCCCGGAGGTACCACGCAGACTCGTAGGTCCGCAGCGGTATCCCCGCAAGAGAGGCTACCGTACATGAGACATAGCTATTTAACTTAATATAAGTTATTATACCCCTAAGCTGAAAGGAAGAAGGCTATCTCAGACGAAACAGTGATGTGCCTCACGCGGGCACTACTCCTAGTGCTAGTTTGGGTGAGGAGTATTATCCTGGTGTGGACCGTCGTCGCTGAATCCTTTCGAGAGGCAAGTGCCTTGCGTGGGCCTCCGTCTCGGGAGGGTGTCGCCATGGCTTAAAGCGGGAGAAGAATAGTAGGCAAAAATGGGCCCACTCTAATATTTCAAACAAAAATGCTGTAGAAAGAAAAGACCATACCTAGTGAGATTATGACTATAGGGTGTGTACTGTTTTATGTGAAGACGGAACGGAAGATTCCAGATGGATTCCTCTGTCACCGTCTTATGTGATTCCTAATATGCTGAGTTAGTAGTTGCTGCTTTCTGCATTGCTTAATTCGTTTTTTTTTGTTTTCAGAACAAGAATTAGTTTAGGCCGCAACTGGCTGATATCTACCTAGCTTATTAGACACGGATGTCATGGAGAACAGATGCCCGAGGACATCAATACTGTAGACAGCGCTCATACATGTTACTTAGTGGGATCTCCGAAATGGGTGAGAATCCAGACATTCTGCTTCGTAACCACATGAAACATTACAAGACATGGTTTACATTTCACAAAAGCATTATTAGGCCATGTCTCCTATCGTTATGGTGGGGGTAAGAGAAACGAATGCACACCATAAATGTCCTTCCCATAAGGGCGTGGCAGATCTAAATATCATGCCCAGACATTTTAACAGAATTCGGTGGGAATGCGTATCTTGCCCGTCACCGGGTCCTATGGAACTAACTGTTTTACCTGTCATTAGGTTTATATGCAAGTGGCCAGTTTTGCACTGCGGTGCGGGAGGATTGTCAGTAAATAAAATAATAATTAATACACGTGTGTTCGCAGTGCTTTCCTACATTGTGTAATTCGGATCGACCGGTCGGGTACCGGCCGTACCAACTAAACTGGGTACGCGCCGCCTGTCTAGGATTCGTTTCCTGAACACGCCTCTCTTGGTAGAGCTATAAGCGTATATAGGCCTATGGGAGAGAGTGCATGTCTAAAAACGACTAAGTTCATTAAAATGCATCATGC
This sequence comes from Chaetoderma sp. LZ-2023a, assembly GCA_034401795.1. Taxonomy (NCBI): domain Eukaryota; kingdom Metazoa; phylum Mollusca; class Caudofoveata; order Chaetodermatida; family Chaetodermatidae; genus Chaetoderma; species Chaetoderma sp. LZ-2023a. The sequence goes on along the minus strand of CM067370.1, from coordinate 53,704,299 downwards.
GCATGCACGCGCCGGGATGCTGTTTCTATGGAGCGTGTAGTTGTGACCTAGATAGGATGGCACTTATAGTGTACCGAGCTGGTACTCTGTAATCCTTAGAGATTGTCTGTTCCCGTTAAATCCGACATTAATGAAGACCAGAATTCGACGGGCTTTCCAAATCTGTAAACCATTTCAAAATCGGTTGAGAAATGGCTGAGTTATGGCTGAGTCTGTGTGGTATCTCCGGGAGCCCCATGTTTAAAAGTTTAAAAGCTTGCAGGTATAATAACTTATATTAAGTTAATTAGTGATATCGTATGCGGGAGCCTCCTTTTTCGGGGTACCGCTGCGGACCTGCGTGTATGTGTGGTACCTCCGGTGACTCCACGTTTAAAGGGTCATATGGCTGTTCTATGTTATGTATTATTCTTATAATATTATATCTCAAAAATTGTATAAGAGATATATGTTAGTTACTCTTTAATTATTTTAGGTCATCATCTAAATCTTATATGTTCATAGATCTCAGAATCGCTATGAACAGGCATACTGGTGACACAAACTCGTGAGATGAGACCGTTGTATTTACTGTTCACAACAATGGTCGCACCAGCCTTAGGAGCCGTTTTTTGTTTCCCGCGGGGTAGTCTCGTACAACGTCCCTCACCCCGTCATCACTCGTCGTGCACTTGCGGCGCCGCGAGTCGACATACTACACCGGAACGGCCCGACACTACCCGGCGAGCTACACAATTTCTTCATTAGGAGACATATAGTGTATGCCACTTTTCCGGTCGTTGTGGTAATCTAGCCCCGCACCCCGCAAGGTTATGTAAAATTGGCCAATTTACCTATAGGGCCTCATATCTATAAAGCTATTGTCTCTCTTCATGTTCCACTAAGCCTTATGGCTTCTTAATTGTTTGCATGTCCCTATCCGTACGATGGGCTGATCCGACTCTGGGAAACTATAGGAGGTTTCTGAGTGGTGATGGCCAAGGTACGGTGTCACATACACCACCCCTGTATCTTAGGATACTTGTTAGTTAGTTACGCTTGCCAATGTAGGAAGCCTGTAGTCCACATTGATCCTTCCACACTTAACATACTGCAATGCCATCTGGACTAACACACAAAAAAACCAAATTAACAAAATTGCAAAGCATGCAGAAAAAATGCATTAAAATGTCCTCAAAAACAGCAAAGGGTCAAAACATCTTCAAAGCACAAAAACTTCTTAAACTCACAGACATAGGCAAGTCACAGATGATCAACATTTCCAGAGCCTTTCATCACAAAATCCTATCTAAATCTATAACCCACAGCTTTGCAAACAACATCGAAATCCACACATAAAACACTAGGAACAAACATGATCTCCACATTGGATACACACGAACAGACACAGGGAAACGTAGAATTTCAGTTGGTGTCATCAAAGCATGGAATAGTATAGATAAACACACACGCGAAAAAATACTAACACCAAAATCATACAAAGACATAATTAAAACTAGCATACTCAATACATACTAGATCTGGAAAACACAATGCCAAGATAACTAAGATCACACACTCCTGTATCATTGCCATAGCTACTATCATAACAACCACCCACTACTACTACTACTACTACTACTACTACTACTACTACTACTACTACTACTACTACTACTACTACTACTACTACTACTACTACTACTACTACTACTACTACTACTACTACTACTACTACTACTACTACGACTACTACGACTACTACTACTACTACACCATAATGCACTATTACAGCTATCCTGACTACTGCTTCCTTCAATCTGACACACTTCAACAAGTGCTACTACTAAATAGCAACCTATGGGTTGAGCTGGGGTAATTAGCATGCACGACCCCCATCCGCCTTCCTCACCCCCCCCCCCTCCAAATATAAATCTCTAATCTCAATAACTAAAAGGAAAAACATAGATGTATTGTACCGTTTGTTCTTTTTTTTATGTCTACTTAGCTCAGTACCGTATCTGTACATTCACAAGTATGTCTCACATTCTATGCTAAGCTGTGTGTATAATTGTCTATGTATGTTTAATGTTAGGTGTCTGCCACCACTATGGGCAATGACTTCGGCGGACAACCTGTATTGGAAGTATGTAAATTGGTATCCAAGAAGCAAATAAATAATATTGAATCTTGAATCTTGAATCTTGAAGCACTGCGAAAACATTATTATTATTATTATTATTATTATTATTATTATTATTATTATTATTATTATTATTATTATTATTATTATTATTATTATTTCTCTTCATCTTTCTTAGGATAGATATCCTGCACCGCAGTGCATATTTAGGAAACTTTGATATAAACCTAATGTTAGGTCAATAACTTAGCTCCAAAGGATTGGTGACGGACGAGATATGTATCTCCACCGAATTCTGTACACATGTCTGGGCAAGATGATGGAATCTGCCACGCCCTTGAGGGAAGGACATTTACGGTGGATATTCGTCTCTCTGGTCCTCACCGTAATGACAGTCCAGTTGGAATAAATTTGCTTGTGTGAAAAGGTAGCCATCGTCCTGTGATGTTTTATGTGGTTACGGAGCAAGATGTCTGGACTCTCATCAAGCATGGATATCTTGCAAAGTGACATGTATGCATGCTGTCTTGAGCACTGATGCCTTCGGGTATCTGCTCTCACCGACAGCCATATCTAAAAGCCATTTGCGGCCTAAACTAGTTCTTGTCTTTCAACACCTAAAATGATAGGTTAGGCATAGAAGAAGACCCGCATAAATAAAAGCGTCACCTACTAATTCAGTATTCTTGAAATTACATAAGACGGTGACTTGGGAATCCTACGGGAATCACTTGTCTCGTCTTCACGTAAAACAGAACGCAACACTTTTAGTTATAGTTTCACTAGGATGGTCCTTTCTTGCAACACTTTTTAGTTGAATACAGGATGGCCGCTTGTTGGCCATCTCTGTCCCTCCACTTCTGCGGTGGCAGCATTTTCCTTCAATGGAGGCCCGCGCGAGGCACTTACCTCTCGCAAGAATCCAGTGGCGGCGGCCCGCGCAAGGCTATTACTCCTCCTTACAGCACTAGGAGTAATGCCCACGTGAGGCACAAAGCCTCTCCGCACTTAAGAGTTTCTTTCTCTTCTTCCTTTTCGGCTTGGAGGTATAATAACTTATATTAAGTTAATTAGTGATATCATATGCAGGAGCCTCCTTTGTCGGGGTACCGCTGCAGACCTGCATGTCTGTGTGGTACCTCCGGTGACGCCACGTTTAAAGGTTCATATGGCTGTTCTATGTTATGTATTATTCTTATAATATTATATCTCAACAATTGTATAAGTGATATATGTTAGTTACTCTTTAATTATTTTAGGTCATCGTCTAAATCTTGTAAGTTCATAGATCTCAAAATCGCTATGAACAGGCATACTGGTGACACAAACTCGTGGGATGAGACCGTTGTGTTTACTGTTCGCGACAATGGTCGCACGGCCCCACTGGAACGATTGAGTTCCACCGGCCTTAGGAGCCGGTCTTTGTTCCCCGCAGGTCGGCATCAATCGGAATCAGTTACCCCGAGACCGAGAGCTAGCCATCATCTGCGTTCGTCATGCACATGTGGCGTGGCGAACATCATGGAACGACCCGACACGACCCAGCGAGCTACACTGGTAACAGTGATAGCCGACGCGCAAACAGCATTACTTTACTATGGGAATCAGATACAGTGCACTTTAAGCAGTGCATATAAAAAACTATGTTCATAATATTATTGAAGTTATACATCATTGGAATGCTAACACAATTTTCTATACATTTCTGTATTAGTTTTTATAGTTGTGTAAAATTTAATACAGTTGATTGCAATTTTAAAATATCCCATATTGTCCACTTGATTTAATGAATCTAAGTCGAATGGTGCATTTTATATACGCAAATAACTCAGTGAAAACGTTACAAAAATATAAAAAATAATGCATTAATGTTTCGGCAATTGAATGCGCTTTCCAATGGCATATGATTTAAATATTATAATGATTTTAGTTTATCATAGGAACAGTTTAGATTGTGGTGTATTTTAGTGCAAAAGTAACTCAACGTGGGTCAGTGCCTTGTTGGCAGCGGTACCAGCCAGCGGTTTTGCTATGAGTGTGGATTTAGGGACATCCCGGCGTAATGACGTCAATGTGGGAAAGGTGTATTCGTTTGTATTATGCTATAATCGAGTGCAACACAACACACACTGTTAATAAAATCAAATTTTGTAAATATATACGATAACATGGTGCCAGGGAGACAGCGTGACAGCGCGCAGACCCTATCATTTTGGGCTGTGGTAAGGTTTTACAAATCCTCGTATATATAAGTGAATGTAGCTATCACATGTTTAAGATTATAATCGCGTGTAACCCGCCAGCAACTGTTAATAAAACCAAATTTTGCAAAGATATACAATCACATGGCGTCAGGGAGACAGCATGTCAGTGCCCGAACCGTACCATTTTGGGCTGTTGTGTGTTTTTACAAATCCTCGTATGCATTTGAGAATGTAGCAAACCCCTCTTTAATGGGATTAGCAAGTATAACACGCCAGAGACTGTTAAGAAAGTAACATTTTGTAAGGATATATCATTACATGATGTCATGGATACAGCATGACAGTTCCCAGACCCTGTCATTTTGGGTAGTCTCAAGTTTTTACAAATCCTCGTATATATAAGCGAATGTAGCTATCGGCGGTTTAAGGTTATAATCCAATGTGACACGCCAGAGACTGTCAAGAAAATAACATTTTGTAAAGATATACCATTACATGACGTCAGGGAGACAGCATGTCAGTGCCCAGACCCTGCCATTTTGGGTTGTGTAAGGTGGGGTTTTTTTTTTTACAGATCCTCGTACGTATAGGTAAATGTAGCAATCCCCTGTTTTATGCTATAATCGAGTGCAGCACAACACACACTGTTAATAAAATAAAATTTTGTAAAGCTATACAATCACATGGCGCCAGGGAGACAGTGTGACAGCGCGCAGACCCTGTCATTTTGGGCTGCAGTATGTTTTTACGGGAAATGGCTTCTTAGAGAACCTAATTTTTAAATTTCCTCGGGGGGGGGGGGGGTGGAGGTGGAGGTGGGGGGGCATCCATTGTCATAGCTATATAGGGCCTCAGCGGTCTTAAATCCGAACAGGTAGATATCCACAGATCCAGAATATGATCCGATCTAATTCCTTTATCTCGATCATGGCCTGGAGTTTGGAAATCCTGGAAATCCACTTGCACGGCAAGTTCGCTTCCTTCATTGTGTTAAAATTTTAGTCAATTCTGATCAGTAGTTTTTTTAGATACAACTCCAAACACACACACGCACGCACTCAGGCATGCACGCATGCATCCCCCCCCCCCCCCCCCCCCCCCGCCCCCCCCCCCCCCTTCACTCCACCCACCCCACTAGAACACTAGAAACCATGCAAAAGATCACCCACCCGTGCATATGCAATATAGCCTACATTGTGGTGAATATTTGGAAAACAATTTGACTTAAAGACGTTGGTGCCCAGGGGAGTAACAACTTTCGATCAAATTGTTTTCCACATATTTAGCTCGGCCTTTCTTCTACTAATAGTAGCATCGTACGTTATAACAGGTAGAAATAACATAACTTTCAATCAAATTGTTTTAGCGTATTTATTTCGACCTCTCTTGTATAACTCATAGCGTCCTTTGCTACAACATAGTAGACATAAGCCTTATCAGCTTACACGGCGTGCGCCACGGTCGTAAAGAATCTCAAGATTCAAGATTCTTTATTTCCATATCGGTAAATAGTTCAACAATTCAATACAGGCATCCACCAAAGGCAAGGCCTATGATGCGGTGGACCCTTGACTTATAACATAAATTTATAATATTATGTTTATACATATAATATTTATGTACATTTACATGGATATTTTATATTACAAAAGACATAGAGTACGATACAATACATTTAAACAAATTATGTGTGGAGACATGACTTACGACATAACGTTTTACATAAAGGGGAGGGGGGGGGGGGTGGGGGCGGGGCGCTGGAGGGAGTGGAGTGACCATCTTGCGGAGTATTGTTACTATTCTGTGAAATTACGATTATTATTAATAACAATAACAACAAAAATATTATTAACACCATTACTATTATTTACATGTATTTTTGTAATGATTGTTATTATCATGTGTAATTATTGCTGCCACCACCATTATTATTATTATTATTATTATTATTATTATTATTATTATTATTATTATTATTATTATTATTATTATTATTATTGTCGCATTACTATTATCATTATATTTAATAATAACAATAACAACGACATTACCATTACTATTATTTACATGTATTATTATTATTATTTTAATTATTATTATCATTATCATTATTACTATCATGTATTATTACATGTACATGTACGTATTTATACATATTTGTTGTCCTGGTGGCCGGGAGCGCTACAGTGGAAGAACCTGTCTACAGAGACCACATTTATACAACATTAAAAAATAAATAATATGTCACTAAAAAGTATAAGCAGCCTGAAAACGAGGCAAGTGTCTGGGTGCTGCCAACCGGATGTCTGCCAACCGGATGTCTGCGTCTAGAGCGTCTGGGTAGTGTCAGCTGCAGTTGATAGCTGTTGGTGCCAAAACAACCTGACGAATCGTCCCAGGACGAAATGTTTCCTAGCGCGAAACGTTCCGGGGACGAATCGTCCCAGGTACGAAACGCCCGATACCGTTTAACGGCGGCTCGTGTCGATTCATCGGTATCGATGGGGAGTAGACAGCCTCTCATTTGCTAAGAGAGAAAATATGTGCTGATTCAGCAATGAGGGCCGCACTGATAATCGGTGATAAAAATCAATCACAATCAAATATAATCACAAGCACAATCACGCATAATTCATCGTCTATTTGTAGCGATAAGAGTAGTCAACAAAACACAATTAACAGTAGCATGGAAACTTTGCCAACACAGGACCTCCTTGATGGTGAATTTGGTAGTGATGATGAAACGGTGACTGTCACGAAACCCGTCTGGGGACGCTTATTCCCATTAGGGACAAGCTTCACATCAATGGGTACGCTAATCATTGAACTAATTCAATCTAGTTTCATTCTTAAACTCCGTGTATTATGTTTTCGGGACGTACATTATTAGCTCACCTGGATCAAGTTCGACATCTAACCATTACCATAGTAACTTAGCTATAAAATAGTTAAATATCTAGTCAACTATGGTGAAAACTATGTTAGCCTCCTCGGAGTATATGCCTCCCAAGTATCACAGGCCTTTGGATTTTCGTCCATGCATGCCACTACTAAATCTACCCCCTACTATAATATATATATATATATATATATATATATATATATATATATATATATATATATATATATATATATATATGGTCGAGTTGCTTAAATTCGTGAGTACCGAAATTCGTGAATTTGTTTTTATCGCTCTCGTTCTATGATGTAACGTGGCATGGACCGCATCTACACAGTAGCCACTTTTTGATTGACAGTTCTGAACCTTTTGACAAAGTTTTGAGCAAAATGCGGTCAAAACAAGAAACTTTTCATACAATTACTGATGGTAGTGATAAAAATTGCAAGTTTCCTTAATGCACTTTCTTAGATTACTTACTTGCGCTTATTTAGCACCTAAAATGAACAATTTTTACAATCCAAAGTTACCATCCGCTTTGGTTACATTTTTTCGCCGCGTCGGATTAGCCTGATTGACGGGAGCGCGTCTAAATTTTATTGGAGAGGCTCTAGAGGAAGGGGTGGGTGCTTATTAATCATTTACCAAAATGTCAAAATTAACATAAAGTGCACACATGTTTTTTTTAACGATAGAATTTTTTTTATTCTTTCCTTTATGCCTGCTGAACATGTTTAAAAGACCCTAGCATTAGCTCATTTCTTCAGCTCATTAATATTTGTGAATTTCATGTGACGTCACTACCTAATGAAAGCGGCATCCATTTGGGTTTTTTTCTTCTCTTCAAATGTATCAACTGCTTTTATAGTTTATACATTCATTTGTAGGACTAATTTATCGGTTAAAACTGGAAAAATTAGCAGTTGAAACATTCAACAAACTAATACAGTGATATTTAAGGATTTACAAGCATGTACCAGACAGCTGAAGATGCATAATCACCAATTCACGAAATTCGGTACCGCTATTTCACACATAACCTGGCGAGTTGGGTCAGTTCAAATGCTTGGGATTTGTTTAAAAATTAAAATTTTGTACTGAAATTTTTTCGTTTGTATTCGGAAGTGTTATTTCACATTGTGTTAAATTCTTGCGCAGATCTGTTTAATAAGAGTTTTCTTTCATGAATGTATTAATTGCTTAGATTCACGAACTTCGGTACCCATAGTATATACTATGGGTACCGAAGTTCGTGAATCTAAGCAAGCAATGCACTCGTGAAAGAAAACTCTTAAACAGATCTGGGCAAAAATTTAACACAATGTAAAATAACACTTCCGAATACAAATGCAAAAGATTCAGCACAAAACTTTAATAAAACAAATTCCAAGCATCTGGACTGACCCACCTCGCCAGGTTATGTGTGAAATAGCGGTACCGAATTTCGTGAATTGGTGATTATGCATCTTCAGCTGTCTGGTACATGCTTGTAAATCCTTAAATATCAAGGTATTGGTTTGTTGAATGTTTCAACTGCTAATTTCCCCCGTTTTAACCCATAAATTAGTCCTACAAATGAATGTATAAACTATAAAAGCAGTTTATACATTTGAAGAGAAGAAAAAACTCCAAATGGATGCCGCTTTCGTTAGGTAGTGACGTCACATGAAATTCATAAATATTAATGAGCTGAAGAAACGAACTAACATTAGGGTCTTTAAAACATGTTCAGCAGGCATAAAGGGAAGAATAAAAAAATTTCTATCGTTACCAAAACCATGTGTGCACTTTATGTTAATTTTGACATTTTGGTAAATCATTGATAAGCACCCACCCCTTCCTCTAGAGCCTCTCCAATAAAATTTAGACGTGCTACCGTCAATCAGTCTAATCCGACGCGGCGGGAAAATGTAACCAAAGCAGGTGGTAACTTCGGATTGTGAAAATTGCTCATTTTAGGTGCTAAATAAGCGCAAGTAAGTAATCTAAGAAAGTGCATTAAGGAATCTTGCAATTTTTATCACTACCATCAGTAATTGTATGAAAAGTTTCTTGTTTTGATCGCATTTGGCTCAAAACTTTGTCAAAAGGTTCAGAACTGTCAATCAAAAAGTGGCTACTGTGTAAATGCGTTCCATGCCACGTTACATAATAGAACAAGAGCGATAAAAACAAATTCACGAATTTCGGTACTCACGAATTTAAGCAACTCGACCATATATATATATATATATATATATATATACATGCACAGGGACTGACCTACACATTTGAAATCATTAGCCAGTGAATTAGGCTATTTTGGGATTTCATTAACTAAATCTGGACTTTCTTAGCCTGACCAATAATCTATCAATCTAATTCTTTATGATCCCGCTAGATCTTAAAGCTACTAACCAAGTATGAGATGACCAGCAGGTCATGTAAGAAATAAAATATTGGATAGAATTAGATGTGTCATCATGGTTTAGGAACCAACATACATGAAAAATCATTAGCCGGTGAATTAGCCTATTTTGAAAATTTATTAGCCAACCATGAAAATTATTCTCAAAAGCGAATTACCGAATGGGTAGGTATTTCTCTGTATATATATATATATATATATATATATATATATATATATATATATATGTTACTTATATTTAATACAATATAATATTAATGTTACTTATAGCATAAGGCCATACCAATTTGTTTTTTTGGTGTACAAAAAACCCTCCTAATTACAGAATTTTCTCTAACTGTTTGAATCTTGAAGCCGGTCAAAATGGCTTTGCAATAGTCAAGAGACTATCAACTGCAGCTGACACTACCCAGACGCTCTAGACGCAGACATCTGGTTGGCAGACATCCGGTACTCTAAATTGGTTCCAAATTGCCACAAATTTGGCTCTAGGTATCAGCATCCTTTGGATGCTCAACTTAGTCCGGTATCACATTAACCCAGGCCCCAAGGGAAATCTTGTCCATCTTAGCAGGGAGTGCGAAAGTAAAGCAGCAGGGTATAAACTCTTTCCTGTGATGAATGTTGGTTAAATGTGTTTTCAAGAACATATTTGAACAATATTCCTCGCCATAAAGGGTTTACAATTAAGTTATAAGTCTGCTTTATTTGCCCAGGCTATTTCAATAGCGAGTTCGCGTTCCTATAACCTAAGAAGTTAGACTCAGGACAGTCTAAAAAACAATATTTACTTGATCGAATTTAGCTAAACTTGATCTCCGTAGTCCGTGGTTTTGACATAAGTTTCTTACTAAATTGTCCTTGTTTCAGAGATCAAAAGTTAAAGGTCACTTTTGACCTATTTGTTTTGACATTTGTACCATTTTCTCAAGACCAAGGTTAAGAGGTCAAGGTCATTTGACCGGATACTTCTAATTTTGAGTACTGCAGCTTGGGATAAAGGTAACGTTCAAGGTCATTGTGCTTTCAGCTTCCTTTTCCTCAATCCGGCAGGCAGAGAAATAACGCTGCTTTATCAGAGAGATAGCAAGAGTTCTTCATTGCCGGATTATACCGATTTATAAGGAGATCTATCAATAGTCTTACTAAATCAATTCAGTAACCGGCTTCCCTAGAATTTAAGATTCTTTGGCGTCCTTATCCTCATTGATATTACTTTTGAATAGTTTTGCAGGCAAAGTAATCTGCTGATTCACCTTATAGGTCATCAGCGGCTCATGATTGCTTTCTGTGCCAGGTTGTTTTAGTCAATTTGTAGAGTTAGTTTTCCTTTTCACGTGTTAAATTTCAGGACAGTATTTTGTTTTCAGTGCTTTCCAATTGGTACTTATTGCCGGATTGCATTCATACTTGGTACTTGTATATCCGACAACATCGCTGAGCCCAGTCCTTTCATTTTCGGTACTTGAACATTGTCAGAGTACTTTCTATTTGGTAGTCGTTGCCGGATTGTACTCACAGTATTCGGTTGCCAGATAGTGTCAACACTGTTATCCCATTAGTATTTGTAATTATATCACAGCCGGATAGAATTTAAATTGGAGCGTTGTTGCCAGATAATGTGCACATTCACTATCACTACAGCATTTAATCTGTGCACTGTATACTTGCCGGATTGTTATTATTAGTTTCTACCTTACCTATTGTTTATAATAAGTGACATTTATTTATAACATTCAACTTTGATGCCAATCACGTAGTCAGTTTTCAATTGACCTTTTTTAAAGTGATTTTTGAGATAACCATTACACTTTTCTGGGCCACAGTAAGTTAATTGGACCTTTGAGCCATTAGCTAGCTATTAGTTCATTAGGTTTTTCCATTTGTTGGTATTTGAACTGTTGTTCTGTCCGATTGCAAATTAAGTTGCAAGGCTTGCCAACAATTGTTCAACTAATAACATTTTGGCTTGAGATCTATTTTTCTTAGCAAGCTCGGTCTTTTCTTGTAGAACCTTTATTGCATTACACTTCCCGTAAGAACTCGATTTTTCTTTAGAACTTAGCAGATCAGGCACAGCCTTAGATAACCCATCAGTATTTTAGTATCACCCCTTCCTATTACATTTATAACACCCTTTACATCGCACTGTCTTTGCACTAACATCACATGTGCACACTTTACTCCTCAAGATGGCCAACAGAGTCATCTAACCCTATTTAAATTATGAACATTTCATCTTAGTGCACTCAGTGGATCTTTCAAGCGAATCATTTGTTTGAGATGTTCATGGCCTGCAGGGAGACAGACTCTTCCAGCGGCACCAGCGAACTTCAGCTATAGATCATTAGCGGAGTGGTGGGCGGAAAGGCATGTGGGGAAATTCTTACCCAATGGTCCCTTGTAACCCATAATTAACCACCTTTTTCTGTCCTGTTCCCGATTTTAGTAGCATCCGTTTTGGCCTATTAAATCCCTATTTTATTACAATATATTTCAACATACTCATATGTAGTTATTGTATGGTGATAAATTTCTTTGCAAGATGGAACTATGCATGCTCTGCAATACATAATTATCAAAGGTGTTGGAGTGTGCATTTTCAGAGGTCTAGTATAACAAAAACAATCGCAAGCTTCCTTTGATTTGCATGTAAATGTAAAACGTGCATGCATGATACGCTTTTTACCATAATAGGTAATTAACATTCTGTAAAAGATGCCTTAATCCTAATTAGATTTTCTATAAGATGCTTCAAAGAACCAAAAAATGGGTATTTGCACCTATCATGACTATGTAGCACAAATTTGCCTCCAACTCAATAGCATGACCAATAGTTATGTTGTATCTTCTTTCATGTTTGTCCTTCGTTTGATACTGTCATGAACCTGTATTTAGCATATCTTCTGAAAAATAGACACATTTTTTTCTTACAGATTTAATCAAGGATGAGTACACATTTGGCAGGGGAGAGAACTGTGATTACTCCTTCAGTACACCAGTCATGAAGAAACACCAATGCTTTCAAGCATACAGTAAAGTCCATTTTACCATTTGTAAGGTAAAGTTATATCAAGATGACAAGAGATTTTGTTGTTACAGTATAATTATACAGTTATAATATGAGGATATATACTTGTCATGTAAAGCTGCATGTTCTCTGTCTGTCGTCCAGGCATCCAGTTCTTCACAATAATTCAAGTTCTATGTGAATAGAGGGATCCTTTTGTAGCTAAGCCCGCCCATTTTTAGCCATGGTCCACTGACATAGAATCTCAATTTCAACGTAATTATACTACCTGTAAACTGTACCTATGCCAGCTCCAAATCAAATTAGTTTCAAAATATTCAACAGAATGTTTCATGCCAATCTTCAGGAGACAGGATCTGCCTTGTTGCCCCGAGATGTTGCCGTAATTCAAGTCTAAGATTATACACATGCCATTAAGGCGTCATTGCCTTGCTCTTCTTCCTGATATCTTCAAGCAATGACAAGCTATGGTAGAACACATGTTTCATTGAGTGAACATTGAAGGTAACTTTGGTTTAGCCTGTCTTTGGATCTCACAACAGCTCCACCTACATTGACATAGGGGTACATTCACCAAATGTAGGGTGTTGGTGCATCTGAGGATAAATGTTTGTAGTGTATCATAAATAGGTGAGCATGATTAAATGAAAGTATGACAGGATAGCTAACTTTTTGTAAACGTGTGTGTGCGTGTGTTCATGCATGTGCGTACACGCAGTTGCATATCAGAAACTACTGATCAAAGTTTAAGAACAAGAAAGGTTGTTACAACAAACTGCTGTAGGATTTTTTTATCAAGTTTGGTCGTGATCTGGATTATCTGAGCCAGATCAAATTCAGTAGATATCTCGGACACTCGAATTATCGCACTAAAAGGGTTTTACCATTCATTATGATTTCCATTCTTTGGTTATGATCTGGATTTAGAAATCTAGATCAAGATTTGGATCATATTCAACATTTTAAAAATCCCAAAAATTATGTACTATCACAACTACTGATATGCTTGAAATTCCTATGACAGCAACAGCTTCCAGTTAAATAGTTTAAATATACTCAAAATCGCTAAATTATCGAGTGCTAAAAACCGAGATCCCAGTCTCCACTACATTACTTCAGTGATCAGTGTTATTTCCCCAATATATATATATATATATATAGCAATAACTTACTAAGCTATAGCCATTGCATATATAGATCTGGGAAGTGCTTGGTGGGTCGATTTTTGTCCAAATGACATGTGTTTTCGGACTCAACAAATTATATATATATAAATTCCTATGTATAGAGTGAGTGTACCTACTAAAAAGATTAATTATACCTAAACTAAATACATTAAATCAGCAAAACGAAAGCGATAGGCGCAGCATATGGTGATTTTTGATTTATGTCCCAATAATTTAGGACCCAATAAATGATGACAATTGTTGGGTCAATGACACTAATTCAAACAAAGACCCGACAGCTAAAAAAATCACCCGACAACTGATGTAGAACCAACCAGTAATAGTAAGAAACTTAAGAAAGTCCCGACAATTGACCAATTCTAAAACTAATATATATATACTGTTCTATAAAGATTGTGTTTGTTACTTTATTAGAAGACAACATCGAATGGCACACACATCTTCTTGAAGGATGAAAGCAGTAATGGTACATTCATCAATGGAGAAAAAGTTGGTATGTCCTCAATCGTACTGCCATAGCATGGTTTAGCATAGGCCTGAACTGTCAATTAAAAACACATCATTTGTTAAATCTTTAGTGGTCAACATTGGTAAAAAAAACCCCTACATTTTCTGCTTATAGAATATCAATCAGCAGATAAAGAGAAACATATTGAAAATTTACTATCACAATGACTGGCACAATAACTGAAGCGAACCAATCATTTCAGTGATAAATTTTCAAGAATGATCTTGTCTTGGCCTGCAAGTGGACATTTCTCAAGATGACAATAGAAGCCATTTTTTATGTTGACCATTAATGTTCTATGGTTCTGTTGGAGGAAGATCTATCTATACATGCATGTCTTGCTGAGAACGAGAGCAGGAATTTGGTTGGAATTTAAATTTTTCTTTAGATATCTTTGCTTCTACCTATGTTAATGAAGCTACATGTGTCTAGGAACAAGTATACTGTATATTTGGTCTCAGTCCTTCCATCCATCCGGCGTACCACCCATGTGTTTGCACGTGCATGCGTGCACAATGCCTGCCTGTGTGTTTGTGTTATACTGAGAACCACAAAGAACAGCATATGAAATGGCTAGTAAGAATGTGAGATCTTGGTCAGCGGTCTAGATGTTAAGAACATCATTATGTTTAACTTGTATAAATACGTGATGAATTATTATATATTACACTTTATAAAGACAAGAATGGGTACCATAGAAACCACTGCTTTCGAGAAATTGCCTTTGGTAACCTGTATTAAAAGAGTGCAGGTGTCTTTAGTGACTACTAAATCAGTTTAATTTAAGTGCTTGTTTAAAATGTGTGTATGTGTGGTTCTGTTCACAGGTAAAACCAATCAGCAGGTGCTTAGTAATAATGATGAAATAGCACTGGCCTTGAAGAAGAATAAAGGTGAGATCACTAACCTCATTGGAGCTGTACGGTATATCTATATGTACATGTACAGACAGTAATTTCATATAGACACTTATATTAGCTGTGTAAAGAATGAAATCACTATCATTAAGCCTGTGCATAAATTAGGCATCCCAATGGAGAAGCTGTGCAGTGTGTAAAAGGTAGGTCAGCATGACCTACTTTTGACCTACTTTACACAGTTCATTGAATATTACCGAGAATCGTCCGGGCTGTGGTTTCGGGAGCTTTTGGTATACGGAAACTAAACTTGATATGTGGATACATCTTGGGGAGGAGTTTACAGTGTATATGAAGAATAGGTCATCATGACCTACCTTTGACCTACTTTTCATCATCATGGTTCATTGGACATTACAGAACATGTTAGTCTGGGCTATAGTTTCAAGAGTTTTTGGCATACTGGAACTAAACCTGGTGTATGGATGTATTATACGCTGATGGTGTCGCATATGAAAAGTTGTGACCTACTTTTCATGGTTCATAGAACATACTTTTGACCTACTTTTCATGGTTCACTGAACATTACAGATAATTTTTGTCTGGACCATAGTTTATACAGTGTCCCTACGGATTATGCTTTCGGGGAGCATGCATCAGTTTGCTGATATGCCTTGTTTGACTTGGACAAAGTCACCATGTTGCAACTATAGTCTGTCACACTTGTTACCTGAAAAGTTATTGTCCCAGAAGTCCTGTTAATAAGGCTGTTATCTGCTACTGTGACTTCATGTAAAATAAACCACACAATGTCCTGGTTTGTTAAGCCTTCAAAGCGAAGCCAGGATTTTTAGATGCAACTGTCTCTGTCTCTCTGTCTGTCTGTTTAATTTTCTTACATTTCTCACAAAGCTACTTATGTCTTGCCCATACATGTAGTGTGTTGTACATGTTTTTGCAGAGTTACCTGTCGATTAAATAGCCGTTAGGATATACGCTTGTGCCCTCTCATCATCCTTCACAAAGCACAATTCGTTTCATAATTCAACAACTAAACAGCATGACCTGTTGCTTTGACACTGTAATTTCGAGATATCAATTGTTGTGACGGATTGGACTGTAAATTTATAATAAAATTCTTTAAATGTATGAATTAATATTATGCTTGTCATAATATAAACAAAGTAGAAGTGCAGTTTCACAGCCATTTTACAGTCAAACAAATATATCTTTTGTTATATACATGCACATTGTATACTGAGGTATTTTGTTTCTCTTTTCAGCATTCGTATATCTCGACATGAATGCGAATGATGAACATGATCTGCCTAAAGAAATCCGACAGAAATACACGTTGACAAAACTTCTTGGCCGGTATTGTATGTTCCATATATCGTAGAACTAGAATGTCAGATTGAAACGCTTTAAGCAGTCACTTAAATGACAAGCACAATTTGTAATATGATTATCAGTCACGACAGGCATGCAACACAATATTGTTTCCAGATGATATCTCGGCTAAGGCTTAGCGAGTTAGTGTATCTGTTTAAGATTTGATATATGTGCCTGTACATCATTTAGACTACGCAGTACCAGCCAAAACCAACTCATGAATACACTTTCGCAATGAAACAAAGTCATAAACACGATGAAACAACAGTAGAGAGGACAGTTTGAGTTTGTTTCATTATTAGCTCACCTGGCCTGAAAGACAAAGTGAGCTTATGCCATGGCAAGCGACCATTGTCTGTCTGTCTGTCGTCAGGCATCCGTCATCAACTTTTTATTTAAACTACTCCAGAACCACCGGACAGATTTCAACTAAATTTGGCATCCATAGGTCATAGAGATCCAAGTTTGTTCAAAGGAAGGTGATTGGCCAATTTGGCTGGTGGCCATCTTGGATTTTGGCAGATTTTTAAGGTTTTTAAAAACCTCCGAAACTACTTGGGGGATTGATTCAAAGCTCATGAAATATCATCTGGGACAAGAGCTTGGCCAAGTTTGGTCAGGGGAACTTGATTGGCCAAGTGATTCGGCATCCATCTTGGATGACCTAGTTTTCTCGAAATCGACTTCTGCCGAACTGCGGATTGGATCAGACCAAAATTTGTGAGATATGACTAGGGACTAACGGCCAATAAAATTTGTTCAAGGAAGTTGAGATGGTAAAAAACATGGCCGCTGTGAGCCAATCAAAATAAAGCGTGTTTGGTGGCTGAAATTTTATGTATGTTCTTGGCTATGCTGATTTCAGATTTCCATTTTTATACCCCGCTGGGATATTATGTAATGGCGCCATGCGGGCGGGCGGCAGAGTGGTTTCCGGATGATAACTCTGTTACCGTTTGTCGGATCGCATTGAAACTTCATAGGGTGGTGGGACTAGGCCTGGGGAAGAAACCTATCGAAATTGACGATGAGCCAAAATCCAAGATGGCCGCCATCCACTGACGGGCATCTTGGAAATTGGTTTCCGGATTATAATTCCATTACCGTTTGTCGGATCACATTGAAACTTCATGGGGTGGTGGGACTAGGCCTGGGGAAGAAACCTATCAAAATCGACGATGATCCGGAATCCAAGATGGCCGCCAGCCACCGGCGGCCATCTTGAAAATTGGTTTCTGGATGATAACTCAGTTACTGTTTGTCGGATCACATTGAAACGTCATGGAGTGGTTGGACTAAGTCTGCAGAAGGAAGAAACCTATCGAAATCGATGCTGATCCGAAATCCAAGATGGCCGCCAGCCACAGGCGGACATCTTGGAAATTTGTTTCCGGATGATAACTCCGTTGCCGTTTATCGGATCGCTTTGAAACTTCATAGAGTGGTTGGACTGGGTCTGGGGAAGAAAGCTATCAAAATGGACAATGATCCGAAATCCAAGATGGCCACCGGTGGCCATCTTGAAAATTGATTTCCAGATGATAACTCCGTTATCGTTTATCGGATTGCTATGAAACTTCATAGGGTGGTTGGACTACGTCTGGGGAAGAAATCTATCGAGATTGACAATGATCCAAAATCCAACATGGCCGCCAGCCACCGGTGGCCATCTTGAAAATTGGTTTCCAGATGATAACTCCGTTACCGTTTATCGGATCACTTTGAACCTTCATATGAATTAATGAATTGTATAAACAGAGTACATAATCAATACTTAGTGAATTAGCCGACAACTGACATGGGATCTTCCCTTGATTTGATTTTCACCAACATCTCCCAAGAACATATTGAAGCTGGAATCCTAGAAGTTTACTATTCAGGTCACAAATTCGTCTGGGCTGTTGTCTGATTTCAAGAGGTAATGTACATATGCACTACTCTCAATCTTCTGTAATAACAAAATCTGGTTTCTGATGAAATATGGACCACTTGAACTATGCACCATTCTGAGGATGTGCTGACATGCTGAAACATCCGATGATGAAGAACAGTCAACTGACAAGGAGCTGGTTGCATCTACACAATGTCTTACAATTCGTAGAAGAAAGGGCTAAGTGTGGTTCATCTATCGTTCATTGATTGATTGATTGATTGATTGATTGATTCATTGATTCATTCATTCATTCATTCATTCATCTATCCACCCATCTATCCAACACATCTGTTTGTAAAGTGAATTCAAACAAGGTGCTGGATTTAAACTAATATTTAATATTTAATATTTAAACCTGAACTGCATGTCCGTTCGTGAATGTCCAGGTTTGTTGAAATGCCTGGCAACTGAGGTGTCATATCTCTCACTTTTGTGGAGATTTGATATTGATCTCAAATGTTCTTGAATTTGGATCGTGACGGTGCGCAGGGATTCTCCCACATTGTTTGTTGCATTTGCTACATGTTAGTAGGTAGACAATGTTTCTTCTCTGACAGTTGCCTACGATTTTGGCCTTGTAGGATAGGCACAATAGGTGTTCCCCCAGCTCATCTTTCAAATCAGAGAAAGCAAACCACACAATTTATAGCGACGTCACCACTTTCGCCGCTCACATCAATCTATGATGTCATACCCATTGTCATCACTAAATATCTTTTAAACATGCTTTCGAAAAATGGCATCCCCGTATTGACACAAGCACAAAATCTATGTCTCCCTCTAATTATATGAAATAACAACAAACACACATACTCACCAGGTTGTTGTGTTATCTTTATTTTTTATTAATTTTTTTCATACATCATTTTAAATATAAATTAAACATAATAATACATAATTATACATTGATTCTGCGGAAAATTTATATTTATCTTAGGATCTCCCAGACCTCCCAAGACGAATCGAGGACAACTAACATAACTACAATTCAGATATCAAACACCCACAAAATAGATGTCATCTAAAAAAAAAGTGGAACCCAAAAATGCCCACTCTCAGTTGACAAAACTACGCCTCTGATGAGTTCCACTCACGGAACGAAATGCCATGAAGTCTGAATCAAGCGAAACCAGTGATGACTACCAATGATCATTACCCACCATACAGCCCAGTTTTTTTCAAACCAATAAATTTGCCAAAACCGGTAAAAAAATGACAACCGGCAAAAATGACAACTGGCAAAAATATTTTTCTACAGCCAAAGATGGCAGAACCAGCAAAAAACTTACAACCGGTAAAAATGACTTTTACTGCCAAAAAGTTTCAACAACCACCAAAAAAGACACAACCGGTAAAAATTCACAACCAGTAAACTTGACCCCAACTGGCAAAAACTAGGTCAACCGGTAAAAATCTTGACCAAACCACCAAGAACCCGAACTGGTAAAAACAAACTGCCAAGAACCGGTAAAAATCCCAGACAGGGAAACCTATAAACTACAAATTTTTGCCCATAATATGGTCAAGATCTGCCCAATCCACAGGCTAACCCAAGAAGGGTATAAAAGGGACCGGAAAACCAGTCCAGATCATTCAGACTTGTGGTCTCACATAGTGACCAAGCGTCAGGCTAAAACACTTACTACATTGGTTGACCAATCTGATTACGTTGTTATTATCGAAATATGTGAAGCAGTTATGGAGCAGTAGCATTATGACCATTTCTGGTAAATTTTTCATAAAATCAGATTTTCACCCAAAAAATTGACAATCAAAATTCTGAATATAAGTTCTAAATCGTTTAAAACGCTACTCTTCATTAGCTGCTTAGATGATTTCAACCAGACCTGGATGTTAGGACCCTAGTGTGGCAGGCTTCAGAATATCTATTAACTATACAGATTATTGATTGGTTAATTTTTCCCACTGGCCATCTTGGATTTTCCAAAAGTTTAAGGAAATCGGTTAAAAGGCTACTACTCCTCATTTAAACACTTAGCCGTTTTCAATCAAACTCGGCTAAAAGGACCCTAGGTGGATAGGCTTCAGAACTTGTATACAGAATTTTGATTGTCAGTTTTTCCGGTGGCCATTTGCATTTTCCAGAAATCCTTTAAAATGATACTGTTCCTTTATCAATGGCCCGATTTCAATTAAACTTTGGTGGAACGACCGTATCATGATCGGCTTCAAGAATTCTAAATGAGTGTTTTGATTGGTCGATTTTCTTGACAGTCACCTTGGATTTTCCAAAATTTTAGCGATCATTTAAAATGCTACTACTTAAGCAATGGACAGATTTCACTGAATGATATCTGGAAGGATCCTATGGTCATATGCTTCCGAACTTGTATACCTTAATTTGATTGGTTAATTTATTCAGTGGCCATCTTGGATTTTGAAAGGATTTACCAGAAGCCTATAAATCGCTACTACTACTACTACTACTACTACTACTACTACTACTACTACTACTACCACTACTACTACTACTGGCTTAATATCAAACAAACCTGGGTGGAATGACTATGATCATAGGCTTCAAGAAATCAAATGAGAAATTTTTTTTGGGTGGCCATTTTGATTTTCCGAAAATTTTCCTTCATGTCTATTTAAATGCAAATGGTTCAAATGCTAATGGTCCAGGTGGGTGCAACAGGCCCTTATTATTATTATTATTATTATTATTATTATTACAGAGGAGCCTGTGGAGAGGTCAAACTGGCATTTGCAAAAGGTTCCTGTGAGAAGTTTGCTGTAAAAATAATCAGCAAAAAGAAGTTTTCAAGTGGTGGACACACACAAATAGTATGATGGAAGATCATTGCTGTTGTTTCTCAGAAAGTATTTTATAAATGACGCTTTAAGAAAGATGTTTGCTCATTTTGAAGAAGAAATTATCTCACACTGTTCATATTATATTTAGCTCACCTGGCTTGAAAGACAAAGTGAGCCTATGCCATGCCGGCCGTCCGTCATCCGTCTGTCCATCCATCAAATCGCTTCTTCTCCTTAATGGTTTGACTGATTTCAACCAAATGCGGCTGAAAGGATGAAAAGAATTTTGATTGATCAATTTTTTGGGTGAAAATGTTATATTTTATGAAAAATTTACCAAAAATGCTCAAAATGCTACTCCTCCTTAGCTGCTTGATATATTTCAATTAAATTTAGCTAGGTGGATTCTATCGTGGTAAGCTCTAAAACCTGTATTCAGAATTTTGATTGATAAAAATGTTTGGGTGAAAATCTGAGATTTTATGAAAATTCTACCGAAAATGCTACTCCTTAGCTGCTTGACATATTCATGGACTAGATGGATTCTATGGTGTTAAGCTCCAGAACTTCTATTCAGAATTTTGATTTGTCAGTTTTTCTGGTGGCCATGTTTTAATGTAAAAAATGTGTATTTAAATGCAAATGTTTCAAATGCTAATGGTCCAGGTGAGCGTCACAGGCCTCTTGTCTTAGAAAGCACCACTTTGGAACAAATAGATAGCACCCTTTCAGAGTAAACAGCAGCTATGATAGGGAATGTGATTTTCAAATTATTGATCATTTTAGCCTGTGATATCAGACACAATGGAATGCTTACAAGATAAGAGTATTTGGTTGATTATTTTGAAATTAATTTGACTGGAAGGCATTGAAACCTAATACAGAAACCTCTTACAGGCGAATTATTTTCTGACTTTTGTGTTGTCTAATGATGTTGATCCTAGGATTGACAGAGATAAGCATATATAAAGTTAGAAAGCATAATAACTCACAAAGTATCAAAATCATTTATTTATTACATTACTTCCGACTTGGGCCTGACAATCAGTTTGAAAGATTCAATTGATAATTTCTTGTCATAAGCATTCCGTTGTATCTGCTCTATAGCAGAATTAGGATATAAATATGATAGATATTGACATCACAATTCACAGATACCATATATTTGTTTGTTACAAACATTTTCTAGTTTTCATTCTCTATCACAAGTCTATAATGCTAAAAGCCTGCCCTGGCCCATTAGACAAAGCATAACTAGTTTTCACCTACTGCATGACACCACCTTTGTCAACATACCGCAGGACAATGTCTTCAAGTTTGAAGTTTCACCATTTTCTTTAAAAGTTTAAAACCTCACCCATCACAGACCATGCCGTTATAGGGCTTGTCTTCACTGACCACATGCCCATCTATACAGCATCTTTGCTCATGCCACTTTCCCCACAATTGACTTGAAATTTGGATACATGAGAAAAAAAGCAGCCCAAGTTTAGTAATCAGATTGAATCCTGGAAACGGGTATTTGAGTTGTTCCATTTCAGCAAATGATCCTCCATTCTTTCTCAGTGATCAGAAATTCTACTTCAAATAGTACTTGCATGTACCAGATGTACTATTATGATAATGTCATATCTAGTCCTGGTCAAAATAAACAATAAAACTTTGCATCCTGCTAAGCTGTGTCTGGGAATTATTTTGAGCCCCAGGTACCGTGTCAATGCCCGAGTACAGACAGATTCGTATATTTTGCTTTCGCAAAAAACTTCATTAATTTGCTCAGAAAATTTATACAAATTTATTCGTTTCATAGTGTTATTTTGATTAATTATTCATGGCTTCATCTCAGGGGCAGGTTGTATCATCGGGGGCAGGTTGTATCATTCTAAAACACATGCATTCTTGCCACAATCTTTGTAAATTTACCAAAAATTGTCACGATTTAAGAGCATTACCATGGTTAGAGTCGCCTTGGTATCCATCTTCCTTCCCAGATGGATGCGCCCTTAGTCAAGATGGCGGCGCCCTGTAGTTGGCATTTGTTTTGGTTAGATGTAATCTGTGCATTTGTTTCGTAGTCCTTTGCTGATGTTAGCTCTTGTTATTTTTAGCGAGTGTTTATGTAGGTAACATCACGTTTATAGGGACATTATGTTAGATAGGATAGTTTTCTTTCCCTGTCTACGTTGTTTCTAAGCCTTGTCTTAACTTTATCTTGACCTGCTCAGCCTAGTATTTGCTAGACTTTTATTACTAAGTGATGTTTATTAATTATTTTTGATTCTATTACACGATCTAATGTGCTCGTTAACTGCTGACTTGTTCAGCATTTTAATTGTTTATTTTCTGTGTTACAGAAAGTCAAGGGCCAGCATAAGACCCCTCCAGATACGTTGTGCGGCAAGTGTAACCGCTTCATGAAAAGAAAATATCCTTGTCACCACCGTGTAGCTTGTGCAAGATGCAAGGTTGGGGGTCGCCATGGCATGTGTGTGGGAGGTTGTCGTCGAGTTCGATTCCGATAGGCGCACACGTTTGGAGCGTATTGCAGAGCAGATCAGGCAGCCATGTAGGGCATTGAGGAGCGCCTCAATACGTGTATGGATGCGGCACTGGGTGTCTGGGTGGCCCAGTTCAAGACCATGTTTGAGTCTATCCAGCTGACATCAGGTGTTCCAACGATGCAGCCGGAAGTAGGACAACCAATTGGTAATCCTCTTCCGCATGCGGAGGAAACCGCACCCACCTCTCCTCTCTCTTCAGGCATAGATGTGACCTCTGGGAAGGAGGAGATGCTGCTGGCGGGAGATTCTGGTATGCCTGCGTTGTCTGTAATAATGGAGCCCACTTTGTTTTCCTCCAGGATTCGTGTAGGTTTCCCAACCGGGCAGTGATGTGGCCATGCCAGTGGGAATCTCATCCGGAATTTGTGGGATCCGTCCTGCAAGGGCAACCATATATTACGGCTCCCGTCGGTGTTACGGAGTCTGATTTCACGGCTCCCGTCAGAGCCATGCAATCTCTTACCCGCTGCTTCGATAATGCCAGTACCTGTCTGCAATCGAAACCATCTCAGTGGATTCACTGGATACGGAAGCCACGAGTAGCCATGCAGACTGCCTTTGAATTGGAAGCAGGGTAAGTTTTCGGCACGTGTCATCACTGAATGGTTCTCCCCCCCCCCCCCCCCCCCCCCCCCCCCCCCCCCCCCCCCCCCCCCCCCACCACACAAGGCATAAGTAGCATGGTCCGTATTCTGGAGCAATCCTATAATCAATACACTTACGTGAGTTCCTAGTCTATCGATGAAAGAACTACAAGCGCTGAATAGGTCCTTAGTGGGGAAATCAAAGGGCCATTCACGGCTCTTTGTTTTGGATCAATTAAGGATGCGTTCAATGAGCTGTCACTCATTGAGGACGTATCAATAGCGGCTATCTTGTCGCATGGTTGTGCCGTCCTGCAGGGCTGCTGACCTGCATGGCAGAAGGAGGTGAGGTGCCAGGAGTGACTCCCGTAGTTGTTCAGGATGCCATGTTGCTGTCTCAAGATTTCCTGGCGTGGGTGATCACTAGCTGAGTGACGGAGAATGGTTCTCAGTTGCATAGAACCAGGACGGGAATTAATGTCGGCTTTATCTTCAGCACCCTTTATTGGTCCAGGCTCATTCGGCGGCTCATCACGTCCAGCTCTCCAATGTCATTTCAATGATAGCCAAGCAAGTAGTCATTGGGAACTCGTGGAAGACGAAGAAAAGGGCCACAGCCCTATCGACCAAGATAACAGTAACAAGTTCATCAACACCAATGATCGCCCTTCTGTATGGCTGGCCGTGATTGCCATCGGGTGTCCGGTTCGCAAAGACCTGGCCGTTCAGCGGCATACAAGGTACCAAATAAGAGGCTTTATGACGATGAGAGGAAGGGTGGCGGTGCCGGAAAAAGTAGTTACCGAAAGGATCACAGAGGAAGTTGTTCCAGACCCTCATATTCCATGAAGCCGCGTGGGGTGTGTGTGTGTCCTGACGTGTTTCCGGCATGATCCATACCTGTGGAGTCAGGGACGTCAGGCATTGTAAATCTTCACCTAAGGGCGTCAGCATCTTTTAAAGTAACATCGGCCGCGAGCTGTGTGCAGAATACAGCCATTGGAGGCAGACTTCAACTGTTCTCAAGCCGGTGGGAATAAGTCAGGCAAGACTTTAGTCTGTCATTGGGTAAGAAATGGATACAAACCAGATTGGCTCATCCAAGGACCTTTGGTTCCGTTAACTATGAGTCCTGTTTGGACTCGCGTTCCAAGGGAGGATGATTGTTTAAAAGTCATTCTCTCAGAAATCCAACCACTTCTATTCGATGATCTTCCTAATTCCGAAATGCAGTGGAGGTTGGAGACTGGTTCTTAATCTCAAACCATTGAACAAATTTATTCAATCACCAAAGTTCCAGAAGGAGTCGGTGGCGGCAGTGATGTCGGGATTGAGAAAAGGAATGTTGGTGGTGTCAATAGATCTGAGCGATGCTTATTTTCATATATGAATTTCAATTCATTTTCAGAAATACCTGTGTCCAAAACAAAGTCTGGGAATTCAATGCTTTATTGTTCAGCATGATGAATGCACCTAGGGTCTTCACCAAAGTAGTTCTCATCATGACAATGTTTCTTCGCAAGAGAAACAGCTATTCATACATAAATAGATGACTGGCTGCTAAAAATGGGTAATCCAATCACTCTGCGCAATAATTTACAAATTGTCTTATCTCTTCTAAAAGAGTTGATGGATTGTCAATCTAGAGAAATCAGAACTGACTCTCTCAGGTGTTTGTTTACCTGGGAATTTTCTTCAATCTCAAGACCGCATGACTTATCCGTCAGAAAGCGGAGTCAAGAACCTGTTATCAGTCCTGAGTTCAATCTTCTAGGATCTTACCTGACAGCGCCTCAGTTTCTCAAGATACTGGGTTTATTTGGAGAATGTAGTGCCATATGCAGCACTCAGACGAAGACTGACTCAGATGTACTTAATGTCTTTCTGGTCTCAGAGGACAGTTTTGCTGTCCCTGAGGAGTCCAGTAAAGGAGCCATTGGTGCTTCACCTTCAATGGTGGGTAACAGCACAGAATCTCCTGCGAGGTGTTCCATTGCATCCCTCTTGGGCACAGTGCACCATTTTCACGGACGCCTCTGTGATGTATTTGGGAACGGTGATGGATAATCGGTCGGTGTCTAGAGATTGGGATCGGATAAATTTGCAGAAACACATAAATGTCTTGGAACTATTAGCAATGAGATTTGCACTCCTAAAGTTCGAAAGTCTAATTCAAGAGAGAATCGTCTTGCATGTAAGTAATAAGGACAGACAATTCAACAGTGCTGTCTTACTTGAATTGCCAGGGCAGTACAAGGTCACCAGAGTTGTGTATGATGATATGGAATCTTCTGCTGTGGTGCCAGGAGAGGAATGTTATTCTCCATGCAGCACCCATTCCGGGCTGATTGAACAGCGGTTTGGCGTCTGACGGAATGGCGGCTCAACCAGATGGTGGAAGAAGTTCTATTCAAACATTTGGGCAAACCAAATGTAGATCTATTCATATTGAAGGGAAATGCAAAATTGATCTCATATATTGCCAATCCGAGACCAGCAAGCTTTAGCAATAGTTGTACTGGCGATACGTCAGAAGGGGATGTACGCTTACGCATACCCACCAACAATTTTTATTTCAAAAGTATCGGAAAAGATAAGAGAGGGTACATGTTAAATATTTCAGATCGCCCTCATTGGCCAGGCAGATCATGGCTAGTTTGCAGTCCGGTGCGTCTTCCAGATCAAAGGGATTTGATATCTGGATTAGCGGTCTGTATCGTCACGACAGGCCAAAAATTTGTCAATTGACTACAGGGATGTTATCACGCGACGGCCAGTTGAGGGTGGATTTTCTGAACAAGTAGCACAATTTGCTGTCTACAAGAAGGTGGTTAATGACCAAGCCATATAGAATCAACAAATTTTCAGAATGGTGAAAGGGATGAGATACTTATCCTTTTGCTGCAACTTTTCAACATATAGCAGATTTTATCTTATCATTAGCAGGCTATAAGTGTGCACTAGCTTCTGTAGTTCCAAGTCTGGCCCGTTTGGGGTGGGGTGGGGGAGGGGTGAAATGATACTTTAAATGAAGTTATTAAAGGACAATTCCGGGATTGGTAAAAGTGTACTGTATTTGAAAGACTATTATATGACTAACATATTGAATCCTAAATAAAAACAATAGAAAAATAATACGAGTAATTATACCATCGTAAACATGGGCTTATTTTATCTCCTGGGCGGCGCCATTTTCTTGCAGCGAGAGCGAGATTTCATGAGATCCTGATGTCTTCTTCTTCTTTTCGATCGCTGGTATCACACTTGGAGAGCCGTTCTCAAGATGAAATCTGTGGTTTTCTGCAGTTCTTCCACAGGCCCATACAGCTTTTCAAGAAAAGAGGTTGACAAAGGCCAGATCTCTTCTCTCAGCAGCTGGTATGTACTGCAACATTGAAGTATGTGCTCTGTGGTCTGTTCTGCTTCTCCACAAGGACAAGCGGGTGATGTCACAAGGTGGAACCGCCTGTACATGTGTTGGTTTAGTCTGTTGTGTCCAGTTCTGAGACGAAAAATGGTCACTTGCTCTGGCCTCGAGAGATGATGGTAGGCATCTTCTGATTGAGGTGTTCTATATAGTGACTTGATGATAGTCTTCATCTCTGTATGGGTAACCATGTTTTCTGTCTGATTCTCTTCTGCACCCACCTTTGCCATCTTGTCTGCTTCCTCATTTCCTTGGACTCCACAGTGTGAGGGGATCCACTGCAATGCTATCCGAAAGCATTTGATGGTTTGTAGTGCTTCTTCAAGTTGTGGCAGCTTACCTTTGGTGATAGCCTCAAGGACGGAGCGGGCATCAGATAAAAAGACAATCTGTGCAATAGGGTCTGCTGTTCTGCTGATGGTATTAGCTGCATGAACCAGTGCTTCGACTTCAGCTCTGTAGTTTGTGCAGTGTTTTCCCGTCGGTATTGCAGCTGACTCATGTTGTCCGTTTGGATACTGTATGTGCAGTCCGGCACCTCCGCTCCTAATTGCATCTTTGGCTGATCCATCTGTGTAGATCCTTATCCATGTCTCCTGAGGGTACATTTCTTCCAGCATGGCTAGGGTCAGGGCCTTCTTGCTCACATCACTGGGTTCATCTTTGGTTGTGAGATGAGGTACTGTGGTGCGAATAGCTATGCTCTCTAGTTTGTTTTCCCAGGGTGGAGGATCAAGGGTGTGGGTTGGGTCTTCTATTTGTGCTGGCAACATTTCTTGGTGTTTCCTTTGAAGTGCTTTTGTCTCTTTCACAAAACTTGATCTTTTAAGTCTTCCTGATGACAGCTGTGCTTGCCTGATCTTCATCGGGTGGTTGCTGAACGATTTGAACTTAGCAGCTTGGATCAGTGCTTTGCATTCCCTTCCTTTGCTAAGTGGGGGGATGCCTGCTGTCTGCTCCATTTTTTCTATTGGTGTTGATCTCATTCCACCAGTGATGATGCGCAGTGCCTGGTTTTGTACTCTGTCGAGGTTTTGTTGATGAGATTTAGCTGCTGTCATCCATGAGCTGGATCCATACTCAAGGTGTGGTCGTATGGCACCTAGGTAGATGGTCTTGAGGATCCTTTCATTGGCACCCCACTTTGTTCCTGCCAGCTTCCTCATGATGTTTAGCTTTCTTCTGGCCTTTGCCTCTGCATTCTGTATGTGCTCCTTCCATGTTAATCTTCTGTCGTAGGTGACTCCCAGGTATGTCTGCTGGTCCTCGTACTCGAGTGGAGTACCGCCCAGTGTCAGACTGCCAACCTTGGTTTTGGTGGACAGTGAGAATAGCATGGCTGATGATTTTTCTTTGTTGATGGTAATACACCAGCGATTGGCCCAAGCTGTAATTCTGTCCAAGGCGAGCTGCATTCTGTACGTGGCAGTCGTTGTGTACTCCTCGATGCACCAGAGTATGAGGTCATCTGCATAGAGGGCTGCTTGGATCCCATTGGGCAGCTCTGCTACAATGTCATTAATGAAAAGTATGAACAGGGTTGGTGATAATACTCCGCCTTACGGCACCCCTTGTCTCAGCAATACATTCTGTCCAGATTGCCCATCCACCAGCACCCTAGCCCTGCGATTGTGTAGGTACGACTTGGTCCATCGGAACATGTTGCCACCGATGCCTGTGCGCTAGAGCTTCACTAGGAGGCCATCCTTCCACACCTTGTCAAATGCCTTCTGCAGATCGATAAAGGCAGCTAGCATCACCTTCTTGGCTTGAAAAGTGTCCTCTATGACCTGAGCAAGATGTGTTGTTTGATCTTCTGTGCTCCTGTACCTTCTGAAGCCGGCCTGCTCTGAAACTATAATGTTCTCCGACTCCAGGTACCACTGCAACCGCTGATTGATGATGCGCTCCATGGTCTTGCATATGCAGCTTGTAAGACTGATAGGACGGTAGCTCAGCACTTTCGTCTTGTTCTTCCCTTTTTTCAGAATAGGAGTCATTCTGGCTTCCTTCCAGCACTGAGAAACCTCTCCATTGGTCCAACTGAGATTAAAGATGTCTAGCAACTTGCGGAGAGATGCATTACCAAGGTGTTGGATCATTTCATTCGTAATGCCATCTGGCCCGGGAGATTTCTTCTTCTTCAGTTGGCGGATAGCCTTCTTCAGTTCTGCTAAACTAATGTCAACTTTCATTGCATCGTGAGTGTTGGTGTCTGTTCTTTCCTTTTGCTCTTTTCTAACCTCTTTTTGACGCATCCGTGGTATAGAAATGTTGCTTTCTTTTGCATATGCCTTCGCAAAGGCATCCGCAGCCATCTTTCCTGACAGTGTTTGTCCATCTTCTTCAAGAGTAATCTTCTCTCCCCCGACACCCTCATCATTCAGTGCTTTAGTCAGTCTCCATAGCTTTGTTGTGTCTCTCTCTAAATTAAACCCTGCTGTCTTTTCCCTCCAGCTTCTTCTTTTGGCCTCCAGCTTGGTCTTTAGATACCTGGCTTTAGTTTGTTGTAGCGTGAGGTGGTTTTCATGACAGGGATTACCCTCTGCATCTTCTCTGGCCTTGTCTAGTTTATCATGTGCTGCTTGCAGTTCTGTTGTCCAGTAGGGGCGGTAGTTTTTCCTGAACCCTCGAGGAATCGCTTCGTTGGCAGCCTTGAGGATACTTGAATTAAATTCCTTGACCGCATTGTTGATGTTTCTCCCTTCTACTGCTATATTTTGGGTAAGCTCATTGGAACGAATGCCGAACAGACTCCAGTTTGCCTTTTTGTAGTTCCACCTTGGATGTTGAGGTGAACTTGTTGAAATACTTCCAGAAAGAGAGAGGAGGACTGGGCGGTGGTCGCTTCCTCCTAACTGCGATCCGACCACTCTAGTGAGGTTTCTGTGAATGTCTTCTGTACAAAATGCCAAGTCCGGCGTTGTTGTCGAGTGCCACCGGCGCGAGTAGAAGGTAGGCTGATCTGTGGGATCGTTGACAAGTAAAATGTGCTTTTCATCTTGCCATGCTTCAATGTCTTCTCCTCGTTTATCAAGTGTTCTGTAACCCCAGCTCTGAGACTGGCTATTAAAGTCTCCCGCAATGAGGAAGTGGCAGTCCGGGACCTGGATTGTGTCAAGTGAGAGATTCTTGTCATTAGGGCAGTAATAATTGACAATGTCAATCACAGAGTTGCTGGTTGTTACCTTGATCTTGATATATTCTGCCTCTTCCATAAAGGTTTTGATCTGGCTGGCGTTCACGCTGTTACGGACCAAGGTGATCACCCCGCCTTTCTTTCTTCCTCTTCGATCACACCGGAAAATCTGGTAGCCTCTGATCTTAAATGGTTTTCCTTCTTGCAGGTGTGTCTCTTGGATGCAGCAGATATCAATGTTGTTTTCGTACAGGAACTGTTCGAGCTCTGATTTCTTGTTGGTAACCCCTTCTGGGTTCCAGTGCATGATGTTGATACTGGGGTTCTCTTTGGGTTTGGTCTTCTCTTTCGGTTGGCCAGTAGCTCTCCATCCTCGTCTCCTGGCTCCACAAGACGAGTTGATGGGACCTCCAGTAGCTGAGGGTGGGCTCCTTCGAGGCGTGGAGCCCGGCGCTGCACCTGCCTGGCGGATTCTCACAGGGCGAGCACCATTTCGTTTGATTCGATCTCCAAGTGTCATTCATTTGCGTTGTGCATAATGCTCTGGTTAGCCCCTCCAAATGTCTGGATTGACACCCAGTGGGTTACACCCCTGCGCCACGTTGAGGCCGAGCACAGATCCTGATGTCATTCCCGCACCAACGCTATCTTTGCCGTGCACGAAGGCTGTACAGTAAATATGTATATACATGGAAGCTTAACATGTGCTAATTTGTAATCATTAGGATATTGTCCAGTTAAGCTAGTAAGTTTTTCAAGTAATTCTAGTATCCGAAGTCAGTGGGGAATCATTAACCCCTAGACCGCTGAAGCATAGATTCCATTTTCTCTATCCTATCAGAATGTGTTCATTTTGGTAGCAATGCTGCTGTAAGTCATTGTTGTGCATGACAGCAACACATTTTAGCCACATTTTTTTTAAAAACGTACCCCAGCATTATCTCTGTAAGTAGGCTATTATGCATTTTACACCATGCGATACGGGTTAAATGATGTGGCACGCTTGACACGTGGGTATTGTCAAATTACTCAGCTGACTCAAAATACCGTTATAGCATGTGTTGCAGGCAGTGTAAATATATATTCCAAGAAAACATATGATATGATAATATTGCCGGAACCACCAAACCGATTTTAATAATTCTGGTACCTACCTGTAGCTGCAAATTCGAAGATTTATCCAATGCTAGGGATGTTAGAATCGGCCTAGTGGTTCAAAAGATACACTGCGGGAAAAGCTACGCCAGTAAAATTTCAAACAAAAATTTCAGGATGCGCTCTATCCATCATCCCATATCAGAATGAGTATTACAGCTACAATGACAGAATTTGCTGGGCCGAAGCTTTACAAGTTATCACATAACGGGAAAAATTCCATCAAAATATCTTAATTATTGAAATTACTACAGCTTGCCGGGAAATATTGATCGGCGATGAAAATTCCCAGATTTTATGTCAAAATGTTAATTCATTTGGTGATATCTCTGGCAATATTCACGTGAGCAAAATTATAATTGGTCAGGCAAATAGCCATTTCTTTCAGCTTTAACCACACTCCAATTTAATGACAATACGCAAAGATAGTCTGCGAGACAAAAACCATCTCATGCTGAATTTTACCAAAAAATGATAACACGTTCTCAGATCGTATCTTAGATGAATAATTAGTTTTATATATTCCAGTCTTTTGACCCTCTTGTCCGATATTAACCGCCATTATATCATATTAATCCTGAGGCCGGCACCTATTTAGAGATCCTAGAATCATTCGAATCGCTTCAGCGCTTCGTTTGCTATTATCATTTACGTATACTTCCTTAAAATATATACCCACATCTATTGGCCTCGCTCCTCCAGTCATAGCAATAGCGGTGGTGCGGGGCTGACATCGCTAGACGCAATAAAATGGCAGCGCCCCGATGTGCGAAAAATTGTCAATTTTACCGACTTTATGTAGCGATAGTTGGTTACGCTATTTCTAGCTGGTTATTATTCAGGCGCATTTTCATTAAACACGTAATAATCTTTCAAATAAAGCACACTTTTTATCATCCCGGAATTGTCCTTTAAAGAAATGAGCAATTTGGGACCCAGAGAGCCTACTGCCATTCCTGCATGGAACCTTTCTTTGGTGCTTCTCTTTTTGGGTCATGCACCTTTCGAACCTTTAGCTCAATAGATATTAAGCTGTTAACTCTTAAGTCAGTTTTCTTGGTTGCAGCAGTATCGGCGAGAAGGAGAAGCGAGATTCATGCACTTTTTGCCAAAAAAGACCGTTTTGTCTCTACTGGTGAAGGTTTACAACTATTACCATGTCTTTACTTTCTAGCAAAGAATCGATCTCTTAAATATCCAGGTCAGCCGATCAATCTGCCAACTCTAACCAGACATGATCCAAGCTCTTCTGCTTGGTGTCCTGTTCGATGTGTATAAATATACAAAAAAATGTACAGATGAGTGGAGACTTTATGGCTCTGTCACAAAGCTCCTCATCTTCGTGCTTCGAAAGATACTATATCTCGTTGGATAGTTGACACAATTCAGATGACATTGCAAAAGGAAAGCAGATTGATCATGCTAATGCCCATCAAGTCTGAGCACTTGGTCAGCATCTAGACTCTATAAGGGAGTCTCCATGGAGGAGATGATGTCTGTCGCACAATGTCATGCCGAGTCATCGTTCACAGATTTTTATCTCCACAATATATCTAGCGAGCTAAATCCAATGTGCCATAGCCAATTTGCTGCATAATCGTAATTAAGCCACCTCCGACTACCACTTGCACACTGATCGCACCGACCTCCAGTAACATCAAGCACGTGAAGCATGTGACAAGCATTATGATGTGGATGGGCAAGCTTCATGGATGAAGATTCAAGCACTCAAACTGGCGAGTGTTTTTAAATTAGTGTAATTATGGAATAATATAGCCAATGTAATAGTCATTTATCATGAGGAGTTGACTTATCAGACTGCAAATGATTTGTCTATGTTTATTAAGAGTACACTCTTTTATATTACAAGACAGTAATCTCATTCCAATTTTATAAATCGTATCAGTATATTGATGTCATTTTCATTGTTTAATGTTGTAGTACCTTCTTTGCACTTTCTGGGACTACCCTAGCAGAGATGTGGGGCTGACAGTTGCGGGCAAATAAGGGTGAGCGCTTTCAAAGTTGTTGATGCTTTTGCAGTCAATAAGTTTGATAGTGGTACCCACACTGTCGCTGGGGTTCTCAGTCTCTTCATAGCCTTCTCTTTTGGCTGGCAGATGAGAGCTGATTCGAGCCTCACCTTTGCCCAGTTTTCATAATGGTACATCTGGTAATTATTATTTGAAGTAGAATTAAAAACGTGTGATCCTTTTTGTTTCTGAGAGAATTGTTAATACCAGATATACTATGGCCCATCTCAGGCGCACTGCTGAGTTCAGGCTTAGCGGCTTTTTATGTAATGCGCTGCTTTTTATGTAAGGCAAGCATACGATTAATGTGTCTGTACTCGGAATTGACTCGGTACCTGGGGCTCTAGGTAATTCCCAGACACAGCCTTAAGCAGGTCCACGGAGAGTGCAAAGTTTTATTGTTTATTTAGAGCAAAACTAGGTAGCGGACAATATCATAATAGTACATCTGGTAAGTATTAGCAATTCTCATAGAAACAAAAAAGCACCACACTTTTTTTTAATCAACATGTGGCAGCGTACACATGTATTTACATTTGTAATTGTATTTGCAATGATTTCTTAAGTATGGGGAACTGC
Organism: Chaetoderma sp. LZ-2023a; assembly: GCA_034401795.1. NCBI lineage: Eukaryota > Metazoa > Mollusca > Caudofoveata > Chaetodermatida > Chaetodermatidae > Chaetoderma > Chaetoderma sp. LZ-2023a. The sequence continues at coordinate 53,669,503 of CM067370.1, read as the reverse complement.
ATCGAGATGTACATTTGCGCTATCAAATTTCTAAAGATTTTTTTTGATTTGTTAAAAGTTAATTGTAGCTATTGTTTCAGATAGTTAATAGGCCTGGTTATACAATATTATGCTAATATAAGAACTAAGAAGTTTTATTTCTATCAGTACAGTTAGTGGAAACTCCTTAGTTGTTATTTGATGCATAAACACAGCACAGACCAATACTATTTATAACAGTTCTGTGGATATTATTTTTAACTGACTTGACTTTGACTGCTGCCAGCCACTAGACAATAATAACTCTAGTATTGCCGACTACATTCAGTTAAATTGTATTCAAAATATTTCATACCATTTCCAGAGTTATACAGCTTTATACACATTTTATCCACAAAATATTAAGATGGATAAAATGTAGCCCATCAAGTGTAGACAAAACATGGTTACGGTAGTGTAGGCATGTTTATTAGAAATTTGGTCAATGGTCATGACCCACCCATCCAGTAGAACTGCAATTATTTCAAAATGTGACAACAAATGAAAAAATGTCTTAAGAACAACAAGAACAAATTCTGGGATGCTTATTGTTATAATACATTTTAATAGTATAAATAAGGTCAACATTGTTTAGAGTGATTATATTCTATTTATTTCTGAACATGAGTGCATGTAAAAAAAATCAATGATTTTGTTAAAGTTCTAGTAAAAAAAGCATTAAAAATCATTAAAAAAAAAAAATCATTAAAAAAAAAATCCGATCTTTTCCAACCCTGAGCATGACCAAACATGGTGTACAATCAATAAGTTTGAGAAGTTCCACGCCCGTAAAAAGTTATAAGAAACACGTAAAGATGAAAATCTCGGCAAGATCGACACAGACAGGTGGGTTCTTAACCTCAGTGGCCATAATATCACTAAAAATGAGCGCAAAATTCTTTCCAGAGGGTTAAATTTTGCGGTTTCCTTCAACTCCATCCCTGTCGAAGAAATTATTGCCTGCACTGAGAGCGCTTGTCAACATCTTGTTAACTCACAGGCAGACAGCCTTAGAAGCGAAGTGACAAAAACCGTCACTAAATTCAACAAAAGACTAAATAGGAGAAGCAACATCACAATTAAAGAACGTAGGGCTCTACAACTGAAACACAATGACTCCATCCACATTTTGACAGCCGACAAGGAGATGCACAGTGATAATGGATAAAGATGACTACCAAGACAAAATCAGTGCCCTTCTTTCAGACCACCACACATGCTCCAAATTATCTTCTGACCCAACCCTCAAAGACTGGAAAAGCCAGAACATCATCGACCAATCCCTATACTTCAAACTCTACCCCGGAACTGCCTTTGACCCAAGATTCTATGGACTCCCCAAAATCCGCAAGACCAACATTCCTCTTAGACCCATCGTTGCCAGCATTGGATGCATCACATCTCAAGCCTCGAAATATCTCACACAGATCTTGAAATCACTAGTTGGCCACTCAGAGCACTACATCAAAAACAGCAAAGATTTTGCCACCAAAATCCAGTCTCCTGAAGTCCCGCCCACACACAAATTAGTTTCCTTCGATGTATCTTCACTCTTCACCAGCATCCCAGTGGACAAGGCTCTTCCAGTCATCCAGAGAGTTCTGGACCTAGACCCCTCATTGAAAGACCGGACCAGCTGCAACCCAGATTATCAGCCTCTTGAAGATCGTGTTAGACACCACCTATTTTGTTCAGAATGGCTACTTCTTGCACCAAATTCATGGAGTAGCTATGGGCTCCTCAGTGTTGCCAGTGATCGCAAACCTTTATATTGAATCAATCGAGCAACAAGCACTTAGCACACAGCCACAGACCCCCCCCCCCAAATTTCTGGTACCGATATGTGGATGATGTGGATGACACTTTCACATGCCTGCACCTTTACAACATCCAACCTTCACTGATCACCTCAACAGCATCGACCAATGCATTCAATTCACCAGCGAATTCGAAGAAGATGGCCAGATTGCCTCCTGGACGTCTTGGTACATGTCAGTGATTCCGGAACCACCAAACTTACCGTGTACAGAAAACCCACACACACGGATCAATATCTAAATTTTCACTCTAATCACCATTTGAAACACAAAAGGTCAGTCATCAGAACTCTATTTCACCGCGCAGACTCCATCATCACAGAAACATCAGACAAAAAAGAAGAACATCATTACATCCAACAGTCTCTCATAGCTAACGGTTACACTTCGTGGATGAGAAAACCGCCTCCCCCACCTCGTAATAAACCACCAGATGTCGAAAAACTTCCACTAGTCGGACTTCCGTACATCCAAGGCCTATCAGAACACCTTGGCAGACTCTTCAGAGAACACCACATCAAAACCTACCACAAGCCCGTCAGCACCTTAAGATCACAACTAGTAAGACCCAAAGATAAACTGACCACAGATGAACGCTCTGGAGTCATCTACAAGATCGAATGTGACCAATCTGAGGGGACATACATAGGCGAAACCAAAAGGCCTCTCAGCACCAGAGTCAAAGAACATCTTAAAATCAATTCCAACTCAGCTGTGGCAGAACATACAAAATCCACTGGCCACGTCACCCCCGCCAGCAGTGCCTCGGTCATCAACATTGAGACCAACTTATTCAAACGGAAGATTAAAGAGGCCATAGAAATCTACAAGCATCAACCAACCATGAACAGAGACGAGGGCTACCGTATACCAGCAGTCTACCAGTCCATGCTGTCACGTGACTCCACAAGAACTGACCAGAGTGACGTTGCCAGCGACCGTCAGTTAGTGCTGAAGAAGTAATCGAGATGGTCACGAAAGCTACACTCAAATAATTTCTACATCCCGGATAGGTAACTAATTTTTCCTTATTATGAATCATCCTGGGATCGGGACCAACTTTTTCGGAAATATGGTGTACAAAGTTTTATGGAATGGACATTAATTTAATTAAAGATGTTTTTGCGACGTCCAGTCTGATAAGTAAAAGCTGATTCATCGCATGGTATTACAGAATGTGGCATATCTGTTTAACGGGTTTGAAAGGCTTAAAGGGTCATGTAAGCAGCACAATATATCATGGCCTGGGAGAGTGTTATAGTTTCTCATGTCATTTGTCTTTTCAGAATCTATCAGCACATGTTATGAGTGAAGTAAAAATATTAAAGGCATTAAAACATGTAAGTACAATTACCGGTAGCACAAACTCATTAAATATTGCGCTGTTGGCTAATTCATTTTCAAAATACTAGATCTTAACCCTTTAATCATCAAGATTGATCAGGAAAAGTAGGAGTTCTAATTAGTCCATTTGCAGGCCCTAGAAGACTTTCTGAAAATTTACCCCTTGAATTCATGATCCAGTCATTCCAATCATAAATTTCCAAAACTGGTATTTTGGCCTGCAATTTGCTGCAAATGGAGATTGTCAAGACCACTGTTGAGGCCGGTTCTGGCTGGTTTGACCATTACACTTTTAAACAATAACGATTTTGTGATCCAGGTAACATAGTTCAGCCATCTGGGATTTTACCGACTCTTGTAATAAGAGTATTTTGCTAGAAATTAGAAATGAAACTTTTTAGCCAATTTGATACTTATTTAAAGATGTAGCACAATTTTATGTGACACCAACATAGTGAAATATGGATTTTAGATACTTTGCTGCCTTCTTGAAATTGGCCATCTAACAGCCAATTAATTCACTTAAATATATTCAGTATCTTTTATTCATATAAAATTGTGCAGCAAGATTTTGTCTTTGATGTTCTTATTACTGAGGAGAGTTCATCTGATTATTGATCTGTACAATTAATTGATTGAACTGCATTTATCCATCTGAAGACGAACCTCGATTATTCGAAATATCAAAGCAGTTTTTACCCAGATTTTCATTAAGCTTTAGGTCTTTACCCCTTAATTAAAGTCAATAGGCCAGAGCTGGTGAAACTAAAACTGTCCATGCCTTGTGACAGCACTGTCTTCAAGGTGAATAATACTTCTCATTCAATATAGAACTGAATAATCTAACCTGACAATTCATCTGTATAGCGGTTTCTCTGGTTTTTCTACCCTTCATACCTGATTTATAGCAGGTGTAAGAAATATTTAAAGGAGAATTTTGAAGGTAGTTTAAATGGAAGCATTTCATAGTTGCCTTAGCCATCCAAGCCTCTAAAGAACTAATTATGTTCAAAATATTCAAGAGCGTAATTTTATTATTTCTTTGCAAGTGAGATCATGTGATTTCGGGGCTGAAACAGTTCAATGTCACTAGTTTGTCAAAGTTTTTCATGTTGTTCCAGACCACACAATTTGAGAGGAACAATAAATCATAGTTCCTTCCTCTACTGTTTACACTTGAACAAAAAAGATGGGACACAATCTGTGTTCACCATGATGCTGAAAAGGTAACATTAAAAAAGCAATCAGGTGATTACATTACGGTAACATACCTGTGCTTAGAGCATTTAAGTTCAACAACAATGCCACAAGCCTGACTATGTAGTACATTTAATATTTCCCTCTATGTTTTACTTGGTAACCTTTTATTTGTCCTGGCCTATGCGAAGCTGAGGGTGGCTTAACATAGTGATCCAAATGGCATGCGGCGTGCACCAAGAATTAGGTAAATGTTAAGTACTTTTCTAGAATGCCACGAAAGCTCGATCTTCAGGCCCTAGTATCTAGTCTAACAACAAAGCTCAAAATTGCATAGCCAACAGAGATCTTGTTTCAGATAAAATTATGATGTTAAGCTACTTTTACCTTCCCTACATTTGTTGAATTTTGGGGTCTGCGGTGCCCATTGACATATGTTCTATATACACATGTAGTTCGTATTCTACTAAATATTGTATATTATATGTGCGTCTTGTAACACGCACAGGGCCAAGTGTGGCACCTTAGGCTTGTGACTTGGGCAGTTTTGTCAGAAATGTCAAAGTTGTTATTGCGCCACAAAAACATCCATTACCGTTCAATCGCTACTTGCTAAATCAATTATCTGCATTTAGCTATCAGAATAATATTTTTATGCTTGCATACACACCTCCCCATTCCTATTCCTCTTAATATGGACCCTCAACCAGGCTACTGGTTAAGTCCATCTCCAGCATACTGACAGATATAGACTGGCACCAGTCCATACTCATCCCATAGTGACGCCTGTCACTAAGCGCGCTTGCGCATGCGCACTGGAGCCCAAATAGGAAACAGATTCACTTTTCAATTATTCTGCTTGCAGAACAACTGCTAAAAGAGTTTTTTGTACTTTGTACTGTGTCAGTTACACTATTGTCTTTTATATTACTAAGGAGTATGCCTAATATGAAGTCAATCCTCCCTAAGTTACGTTTAGGAAGTATATTTGTGGTTATATTGTATTTTATAACTATGTTCATATTGTTACTGGTTTTCGTGAAAGATCGTTCTCGTTTCGTGGTAACTTAGTTACAATGCCTATATCATCATCATGATTTTAATTCTCTAGGATTATCATTTATCCCTATGCAAGTTTGTTTTCTTGTCGGTAGGGATTTTGATTTCTAATTTAAACTTTCCCGCCTTTTTTAGAAGTGCATTTTATGTTTGTAGTCTCCTTTTTACGATTGCCTAAGCGGTATACTTCATTGTTATGCTTTTTTCATTTTTAGGAGTCCGGTAAATCATCAGATAAGACGAAATGCACGTCTACTAAATGTGATCGCCTTCACTCATTTGAGTTTGCCGGACATGTCTGTGTGAAATGTACTTCTTGCACCCCCACAACGATGTATGGGATTTGTAAAGGGTGGCCGGTCTCGGTTTCAAAGGCATTCTTTAAAGATTTACCATCCAAACAACCGCTGCCGTCTGGTCGTCCTTCCCCTACCTCCGTTGCTAGTAAGGCGAAAGCTGTGTCTTTTGCGAAAACTAATGTATCTATACCGGTAGCAACGGAGGGGGGAGCCTCTTCGGCGAATTCAGATGCCGTATTAGTGTTATTTGCGAGATTTGAGTCCTTCGCATCTGTATTGACCAAATCACTGGACGAAAGGATATCTTCTGCTATTAAGGAAACAAAGAAACAGGATGTTTCTTCCGGTTCTGACGATAGCCTGAGGGCTAGCGGGCATTCCCGCAAATGGGGGAAACCGATCCCTCTAACCTCCATGCAGTTTACCAAGTCTCCTAAGCAGAAGTGTAGCGTGACTAAGCTCTCGAAGGTGGGCTCGTGTAGTGCATTGGGTCAAACCCACATTAGACTTGAGGGTGACGGGCATAACCCTCAAGCAGTGGTGGCGGAGGCGGAAGCTGACGTCCATAAGTCTAGTGCTTATGCTAATGCAAATTTTTCAGTCAGGCCGGTCGTCAAGGTTCTTCGTAGATCACCCGTAGCTAAGAGTTTGTTTTCTAGTCTTGCTAGTTCTTCCGGTTCCGTTGTGGTGGACTCGGGTCCTCTGGACACAGGTTTACTTCCGTTTTCCGATGCTTCTTCCGTTCCGTCCGTTTCCGTTTTAACTTCCGGTTTAGCAAGACATCCGGGTCTTCAGGATCTGGTTCTTCTCTTGCATCCGTTTCCGGTAGGACTCCGGTTTTGTAGGAAAACCAGGTCTTCAGGATCCGGTTATTACTTCTGTTCCGACCATTTCCGGTATGACTTCCATTTTTGTAGGACATCCAGGTCTTCAAGATCTGGTTCCTAATTCCGTTTCTGGTTTCAGCAGCGCTTCCGGTCATACCGGATATCCGGGGTCTGAGGACTCATACTATTTTTCGACTTCCGGTAGAAGCGCTTCCGTTTCCGGTTTGGATTCTGGTATGTAGACTTCCGTTTCCGGTTGTAGAGGTGTACTTCCGGGGCGTGCAGATCCGGATAGACTTCCGTCTTCCGCTTCCGGTTGGGAGGTAACTTCCGGGATAGCGAGAGATCATCTTACGCTGCTGTTTTCAGTTTCATCGTTAGATTCTGAGAAATTTTCCGAGGATGAGCGTAAGGTTTGTGATGATAGGAGTTTTGTAGATTCTGGTTCGGAAATATCTCAACGGGTGTTTTCTCAGGATTCTGTAGCTTCCAATTATGAGTCTTTTCTTCCTTCTCAGGTGGTTGATGTTGATTTATCTTCTCAGTCTTCTTCTCCTTCCTTTTGTGATGCCTTTTTGAATTCGTCTTCTTTTAGGTCTTCTTTCTCCTCCTCTTCTCACCCTCCAGGTTTTAATCCTATTTCTTCTCTTTCTGATAAGGATTTCTCATCCAGTTATGTGTCTAACGCATCTGCTCTCTTTCAATCTTCTCTTCCTCCTACTCCGGGTTTCTCCCGTCTTCCTTCTCTTTCCTCTCAAGGTCAGTTGGATCATTCTTCTTCTTTGTCATCTTCTCATTCATTCTCTTCTCTTCCTCCTTCCTCCTCTTCTTCTCCTTCTTTTGATCATCTTGATCCGATTGTCTCCGTGGTCCATTCCCCATAGCTAGAATTTCAAATTGTTGATTCAGGCTTAGATTTTTCCTTGTTCTCTGTGGTTAGGGATTCTTCTTTAGATCGTTCGTTTGTTTCTGCTCATTTTTCTATTCTTTCGAGGTTTTCTGCAAGTTCTCTGGTTCTTCCTTTCTTGTCCTCTAGTCAAGATCAGGGTAGGGATTCATTTTCCTCTTCTCAAGTTTCTTTCTTTCCTGAGTCTGCTAGAAGGCCCTCTTCTCTAGGGCAGGTGAATCTTTAGTTTCAGGTGACTCCTCTCTTCTCATCTCTTCTCCTCTTCTTCCTTCTCTTCCGTCTGCTCCCAAGTCGGTCAGGGCCAGGGATCTGAAGAGGTTTTGTCCGGTTAGAGCCTCTTCGGAAGACTGGTCCATGGCTCACAGGTGGATCGCATCTACTCTTTCTCTTCCTCTTAAGGAAGAATTTGCTATGGATCCTCCTTCTTTCGGATCCGCTCTCTCTACATCTGAGTCTTCCTCTTCTTCTCCTCAGGTGCTGCCTATTGATAACCTAGTAGTTGATATGCTCGATTTCTTTGTTAATGATTCTGTCAATACTTACTTTTCTCTTGTTTCTAAATATGATTCTCCTATTCAAATTCCTAAGGAAGATTATTTAAAGGTTGCCTCCACTCAGTCTCTTTCTGGTTCCGCTTGGAATCTTCTTTCTTCTCAGTTAAAAGACTCTTCCAAGGTTGAGTTTTCCAATGATCTTTCTAGATGGGAGTCTGTTTGCAGATCTCAGCTTAGGTCATCTAATTTCCTTGCTCTTTAATCTGAGGCTGTTCTTAAGGCTGAAGAACGTGGTGATCAAGTTCCTTTGTCAGTTTTTCGTTCTTTGGCAGATTTGTCCCGTGGCTCCCTCAATTCTGTCTGTAAGTCCTTGGGTTTCATTACCTCTAAGCGTAGATCCAGAAAGCTCTCTGAGGTTAGGATTTCTAGCTCTGAAGCATAGTCTTGTTGTAGCACCTCCGTTTGGTCAAGATATTTTTGGACAGTCGGCTCCTAGTCTAATTCGTGCGGATTCTGAGCGCCTGAAGGCCTCTAGGGAGCTTCAGGCTCAGATTTCTTTCGCTAATCCTTCCTTGAAAAGAGATGTTTCTTCTGTGAAGAGTCCAAATTCTTCTAGAAGAAAGAGCCTCAAACCTGACCAATTTGGGGCTTATCCCTCTAGGGTTATTCATAATTCCAATCTTTCTTCGTCCAATCATCAGGATTGATCCACGGAGGAGGATCATTTCGATTCTATTTCATCGCATCATTCCAGGTCTCAAGGGAGGCAGTCTCCTTCTTCTTTGGCGAGAGGGGGGGTCAGACCCCTTCTCGCCATGCTGGTTCCAGGTCCAGAGGTCGTTCTTCCTTTAGAGGGTTTCAAGGAAAGAGAGTGTGAAGGTGTGGACTATACCCGGGTAGGTCCAACCTTCTCTCTTCCCTTCCTCATCCCTCCCCCTCTTCTTCTCCCTTCGGATCAGTCGGTCCAGTGCCTGTTTCCCAACGTGCCAGTAGGAGGGCGCCTTTCTCTGTTTTGGGAGAATTGGCAAGCCCTCGTTCAGGACTCCTGGCTAGTGTCTCGGATACATTGGGGTTATGCACCTTCATGGATCCGTCATCCTCCTCTTCTCTCCTTTTTCCCAGTTTGGAGTCCGGTTCCCTCCAATCCGGAAAAACTGGTGGCCTTGGAAGAGGAGTTGGAATCCATGATTGTAAAGAGGGCAATCGAAGAAGTTCCCCACTGGAGAGTAGACCCGGGCTACTACTCGATCATCTTTTTAGTTTCCAAGAAAACAGGAGGCTGGCGTCCCATCATAAATTTGAAATAGCTAAATCTTATGATTCTCACCCCCAAGTTCAAGATGGAGACGATCTCCCAGATCATTTCCAGTCTGGATCAGGGAATGTGGACGTCTTCCATCGATCTAAAGGACGCCTACTTTCATGTTCTCATTCACCCTGCCTTCAGAAAGTTCCTGAGGTTTGCTTACAAGGATCGAGTTTGGCAGTTCCGCGCCATGCCCTTCGCCCTGACCATGGCTCCCTTCCTTTTTACCCATCTAGTTTCAGCCATGGCAGTAATTTTACACCGTCGTTCTATCCATCTTCATGTTTATATAGACGACTGGTTGGTAAAAGCAAGGTCATCCTCAATTCTCTCAGGAATCTTTCCAGAAGTTTGCAGTCTGGCATGCAACCTAGGGTGGATTTTAAATCTAAAGAAATCAAGCCTAGTTCCATCTCAAATCTTTACACATCTAGGCGTTTTTTCCGACCTGGCCCGTGGTCTAGTCTTCCCCTCAGATCCAAGGATAGAGGCTTTATCAGTGGCAATGGAAATTCTGTCTTCCATGGTAAGAGCAAGATTCTTTTTAAGAGTGATAGGCTTGATGGTCAGCGTAGAGAATGTAATTCCTTGGGCGGCGCTGATGAGAAGACCCTTCCAAATGTATTTAATGTCCCTTTGGAAGCAGTCAGTACACTATTTACCATCAGATTCCCATCTGATCCCTCATCTAGATTTTTGGAGGGATCGTTCTCTGCTTCTGATGGGTGTTCCACTGGTAAAGTCTTCCCCTCAGGTGATTATCTTCACAGACGCTTCCCAGGAGTGATGGGGAGCAGTCTGGGACTCCCTGTCAGTTTCCGGCCTTTGGTCCCAGGAGAAGTCGACAGCCCATATCAACATTCTGGAGTTGTGGGCTGTCAAGAAGGCTCTCCTTTCATGGTCAGATCTTGTGATAGGTCTCAAAGTCTCGATTCGGTCGGACAATTCGACAGTGGTGTCTTATATCAATAGGCAGGGAGGTACAAGGTCGTCTCTCCTTTGTCTAGAAGTGTGGAATCTTCTCTTGTGGTGCCGCAAGAGGCAGATTTTTCTAGTGTCCTCCCATGTCCCAGGCAGTCTGAATTTTCTGGCGGACCAACTGTCACGTCCCAGCAAGTTCGCCCACACGGAGTGGCAGTTAAAGAGGTCAGAACAATTTTCAGTCTTATGGATCGTCCTCTAGTAGATCTGTTCGCGACCTCTGAATGCTCAGATCTCTTCTTACATGTCTCCTTTTCCAGACAGTCAAGCCCTGGCAGTGGATGCTCTGTCTCAGTCCTGGACAGGAATGTTCGCCTATGCCTTCCCTCCAACAATTTTGATTCCGTTAGTCTTGAAGAAGGTCAAGGACCAGGATTGCGAGATTCTTCTGATAGCTCCCTTTAGGCCCAAGAGGATTTGGTTTGCAGACCGTCTAGATCTTCTGGTAGACTTCCCTCGTCTTCTTCCAGTATCCCAGGATCTTCTATCTCATGTAAGAGGTCTTTGTGCTCATCCAAACCCAGAAATTTTCAATCTGTGCGTTTGGAGAATCTCGAGTCTGAGGTCCTCGAGAATAGGATTTCCTCAAGATCTCAGGAAATTTATTGATTGCCAGAAGGAAGTCGACCCGACGAGTTTACAAGGGTCGACTTAAAATTTTTGGTGAATGGTGTTCAGACCGAGGCTTCATGCCCGATTCTGTTTCTATACACCAAGTATTAGATTTTTTATCTTATCTGTTTGATTATTTACATTTGTCAGCTAATACGGTTAGGGGTTATAGATTTTCTCTGACGTCTTCCCTTCCTTGTCTTCTGAATGCCGATGTCAAGGATACTAAGACTCTTAATAGTTTTATTAGGGGTCTAGATAATATTCGTCCTCCGATTGCTAAGCCTTTACCTTCCTGGAATTTGGCTTTGGTTCTTCAAGTTTTGGCAGGTCGCCATTTTGAACCTATTTCTTCTATCAGTATTAAGCTTTTAACTCTCAAAGCTGTTGTTCTTGTCGCTGCTGCCTCTGCTAGAAGGCATTCAGAGATTCATGCTCTTTCTGCTGAAAAGGATAGATTTATAGTTTCAGGAGACGGTTTGGTTTTATATCCCAGAAGGGACTTTATCTAAAGCTCAATCTAACCGTTTCGTTTTCCTGCTAGTCCGATCATTAAAAAATCTTTATCGTCTTTTTCGCCATCCGATAAATTTTGGTGTCCTGTTAGGGCATTAAGAACCTACAAACAGCGAACCGATTTTAAAAGAGTCGATCCATCCCATTTATGGGTTTCCTATGCGGAAGATTTATCTAAGCCGGTCTCAAAATCTACGATTGCCAGATGGATTTGTGAGACAATTAAGCTCTGTTATGAGATAGCCTCACCGGATCAAATTAATCTCCCCCATATTAAAGCCCATGACGTTAGAGGTATGGCTACTTCTTTCGCTCTTTTTGCCGGTTCGTCTTTAGATGAGGTCATGCAGGTGGCAGGATGGAAATCTGAATCCACTTTTACATCCTTTTATCTCAAAGACCAGAGTGCAGCAGCCTCCTTCTTTCGTAACATTACTATTTTAACTAAAAAAGCCGAAGGCCATTTACCAAGCACTTCCCACCATTTTCGTTAGGACAGTAATGGATGTTTTTGTGGTGTAATAATAACCCCCCCTTGTGGGTTGGTGTTGTTTTATTAACTGCTATAAAACATACTTACCGTTCAATCACTACGACCCAGCCTCAGCCACCCCGCGTGGTAAGATTTGAGAATTGGCCTTTAATATTTAGCACTTAAATTTAGAAAAGTAAATCTGTTTCCTGTTTGGGCTCCAGTGCGCATGCGCAAGCGCGCTTAGTGACACGCGTCACTATGGGATGAGTATAGACTGGTGCCAGTCTATATCTGTCAGTATGCTGGAGATGGACTTAACCAGTAGCCTGGTTGAGGGTCCATATTAAGAGGAATAGGCATGGGGAGGTGTGTTTGCAAGCATAAAAATCCTATTCTGATAGCTAAATGCAGATAATTGATTTAGCAAGTAGTGATTGGGCGGTAAGTATGTTTTTATAGTGGTTAATTAAACAACAGACCAACCCACAAGGGGGGGGGGGTCTGTAGGGGGATTTGATGGACGAACCGAGCTCCAGACAGACAGATAGACAAACAGACATACTAGTTGCGAGTTGTAACTAATACAAATTTGATTAGCTGTATTTTTTTTCTTCCAGCCGTGTATTATAAAAATAGAGGATGTTATAGACACCAAAGATACAGTGTACATAGTCTTGGAATTGTGAGTACGCTACATTTAAATTATCAGTAATATTTGTTATGTTTTGTAGCTTATTATTGTTACAGTAGTAATCCATGTCATACACAATCAGATTTCAATAGTCTCAACATGTTTGGGAATCTACATTGTGAGTTAGGGAATGGTATGGTATCTGTCATGTCTGTTCTGTTAACCCTTTAACACTCAAATCAGCCAAAACGGCTTCTGCAGTTGTCTTGAGAAATTCCCATTGGCAGACCAAGAGAAGACTATGTTTTGAAAATTACAACAGGAATGACTTGCTCGATAACCGAGCCAGACATTGCAGTGGCAAATTTTCAAAAATAGTCTTCTCTTGGTGTGCAAATGGATATTTTCTATGAGAAAATTGAAATTTTCTTGAAAAAAGTTGAGGGGTTAAATACACTTATGCTTATATGACTGAAGATGCTTATACGAACGACTGAAGATGCTTATACGACTGAAGATGCTTATACAACTGAAGATGCTTATACAACTGAAGATGCTTATACGACTGAAGATGCTTATACAACTGAAGATGCTTATACAACTGAAGATGCTTATATGACTGAAGATGATTTTACGACTGAAGATGGTTATACGACTGAAGATGCTTATACGACTGAAGATGGTTATACGACTGAAGACGCTTATACGACTGAAGATGCTTATACAACTGAAGATGCTTATATGACCGAAGATGCTTATACGACTGAAGATGCTTATATGACTGAAGATGGTTATACGACTGAAGATGCTTATACGACTGAAGATGGTTATACGACTGAAGACGCTTATATGACTGAAGATGCTTATATGACTGAAGACGCTTATACGACTGAAGATGCTTATAGGACTGAAGATGCTTATATGACAGAAGATGCTTATACGACTGAAGATTTTTATATGAGTAAAGATGCTTATATGACTGAAGATGCTTATATGACTGAAAATGCTTATACGACTGAAGATGCTTATATGACTGAAGATGCTTATATGACTGAAGATGCTTATGCGACTGAAGATGCTTATACGACTGAAGATGATTATATGACTGAAGATGCTTATACAACTGAAGATGCTTATGCGACTGAAGATGCTTATATGACTGAAGATGCTTATATGACAGAAGATGTTTTATGACGGAAGATGCTTATACGACTGAAAATGCTTATACGACAGAAGATGCTTATGATTGAAGATGCTTATTTGACTGAAAATGCTTATATGCCTGAAGATGCTTATACGACTGAAGATGCTTATACGACTGAAGATGCTTATATGACTGAAAATGCTTATACGACTGAAGATGCTTATATGACTAAAAATGCTTATACGACTGAAGATGCTTATATGACTGAAGATGCTTATATGATCAAAGATGCTTATGTGACCAAAGATGCTTATACGACTGAAGATGGTTATATGACTGAAGATGGTTATATGACTGAAGATGCTTATATGACTGAAGATGCTTATATGACTGAAGATGCTTATATGACTGAAGATGCCTGAAGACGCTTATACGACTGAAGATGCTTATATGACTGAAGATGCTTATATGACTGAAGATGCTTATATGACTGAAGATGCTTATATGACTGAAGATGCTTATGTGAACAAAGACGCTTATACGACTGAAGATGCTTATACAACTGAAGATGCTTATATGACCGAAGATGCTTATACGACTGAAGATGCTTATATGACTGAAGATGGTTATATGACTGAAGATGCTTATATGACTGAAGATGCTTATATGACTGAAGATGCTTATATGACTGAAGACGCTTATATGACTGAAGATGCTTATAGGACTGAAGATGCTTATATGACAGAAGATGCTTATACGACTGAAGATTTTTATATGAGTAAAGATGCTTATATGACTGAAGATGCTTATACAACTGGAGATGCTTATATGACAGATGCTTATATGACAGAAGATGCTTATATGACTGAAGATGCTTATATGACTGAAAATGCTTATACGACTGAAGATGCTTATATGACTGAAGATGCTTATATGACTGAAGATGCTTATGCGACTGAAGATGCTTATACGACTGAAGATGATTATATGACTGAAGATGCTTATACGACTGAAGATGCTTATGCGACTGAAGATGCTTATATGACTGAAGATGCTTATATGACAGAAGATGCTTATATGACAGAAGATGCTTATGCGACTGAAAATGCTTATACGACAGAAGATGCTTATACGACTGAAGATGCTTATATGACTGAAAATGCTTATACGACTGAAAATGCTTATATGCCTGAAGATGCTTATACGACTGAAGATGCTTATACGACTGAAGATGCTTATATGACTGAAAATGCTTATACGACTGAAGATGCTTATATGACTGAAAATGCTTATACGACTGAAGATGCTTATATGACTGAAGATGGTTATATGATCAAAGATGCTTATGTGACCAAAGATGCTTATACGACTGAAGATGCTTATATGACTGAAGATGGTTATATGACTGAAGATGCTTATATGACTGAAGATGCTTATATGACTGAAGATGCTTATATGACTGAAGATGCCTGAAGACGCTTATACGACTGAAGATGCTTATATGACTGAAGATGCTTATATGACTGAAGATGCTTATGTGAACAAAGATGCTTATACGACTGAAGATGCTTATATGACTGAAGATGCTTATATGACTGAAGATGCTTATATGACTGAAGATGCTTATATGACTGACGATGCTTATATGACTGAATATGCTTATAGGACTAAAGATGCTTATATGACTGAAATTGCATATACGACTGAAGATGCTTATATGACTGAAGATGCTTATATGACTGAAATTGCTTATATGACTGAAGATGCTTATGCGACTGAAGAGTCAAATTTATTAATTTCAACATCTACAAAATGTTCATTAAGTTGTAAATTCACCAAAAACACACAATTTAGACGTAGTCTTTTGCATGTGTTCGTTCCCCTTTTCTGACAGACCTACATCATTTGATTATGATATCATAGAACAAGTGACATTTGATTATGACATCACATAACAAGTGACATCATTTGATTATTACATCATGTAACAAGTGACATCATTTGATTATAACATGTAACAAGTGACATTTGATTATGACATCATGTAGCATGTGACATCATTTGATTATGACATCATGTAACAAGTGACATCACTTGATTATGACATTGTGTAACATGTGACATTTGATTATGACATAATATAGCAAGTGATATAATTTGATTATGACCTCAGAGAGTGACAGATTGGATCCATCCATCATTGGCTATGAAAACAGAACTCTCTCACATGAAAATACTCAAATTAACATTAACTGTTTAACCCTCGAATTTGTTTCAATTTTCTTAGAGAAAAGGTCCTTTTGTAGACCAAGAGAAGACTATTTTTTTTAATTGACCACTGGAATGACTGGCTCTGTTATTGACCCAGTCATTCCAGTGGTAAATCTTCAAAAATAGTCTTCTCTTGGTCTGCAAATAGACATTTCCCAAAACCACCACAGGAGCCGTTTTTGGCTAATATGAGTGTTAAAGGGTTCATTTGAAGCTGTTTGTTGCTACATGTAGAATGATATATAGATTCATATCATACATTTTAAATATAAATTTAGATCCCTTTCAACAGAACTGATAAATATCATCTTTTGCTCTCACGTTTTTAGATAGTGACATGTTTCTGTCTTATTGCTAGGTTGTATGGCTCTATGAATTGCCTTGTATTATTTTGTTTATATCGACAGAGTGGAGGGAGGTGAGTTATTCGATCGTGTGGTCAGTATTGGACAGTATGATGAACCAACGGCTAAGCTACTCTTCTATCAGATGGCATGTGCAATAAAGGTGGGTTGCTTTCACAGCTTTTCAGAAATTTTTGCACGCTCAGGTGATGTACTGAAAACATTTCAACCCTTCAATTCTACAGACCTGATTCTACCGATTCTTTGTAGGTGAATTTGCCATTAAACTCATGAATAAATTATTCAACTGCCGTTTTTTCCATCTCTTGGAGCAATTTAATTCCCATTTAAAGCTTTCAGTACTCGTTAAGCATGTGTCAAATTACAAATTACATGCCTGCACACATAAAGTCTTAACCGGATGATCCAATAGCTATAATGATAGGCAATCCATCAGCTTGACATTCAATTCCATGTCGATTTATTTCCCTTGATGTCGTGGATTGGGGAGTATATAATCTAGAAATGTCTGTGCACTCAATCCTATCTCAAGCTCTCTGATAGGCTAACACAGTCCACTGGTCCTTAGTATTTGACCGTGCTCAGTCAGATTAAGGTGACACAATTTAACCGTGCGCAGTCAGATTAAGGTGATACAATTTAACCTTGCACAGTCATATTACGGTGATACAATTTGACCGTGCACAGTCAGCTTAAGGTGATACAATTTGACCTTGCTCAGTCAGATTAAATTGGCAAAAAATTTTGTCTCGCTTGTGAAGCAGATAGTGAGACATAGTTATCAATTTTTGGACGGCGATGGCATCAACGTTATGTTTCAAATCATCTTTCTCTATATTTTAGAGTTGCTTAAGCCTACTGCAATCAACCTGGACACATGTTTGACCATAAGGAACCAACATGATGAAAGTGAGGTCAAAGGTCAAGATCATTCTGACCTTGCTAGTTGCCTTTCCGACATTAAACTTTGCGCTTAGCAAATAATTTATGTTTATACTTCAGGATTGGTTAATCCTATTGGAACTAAACTTGTATACATGGTTACCTATAATGTTATGAAACGGCATGATAACATTGAGGTCACAATGTCAAAGGTCACTGTGACAAAGAGCAGTATACAAACTGAACAATTATATTAACAGACTAAATAATGCTTAAAACTTCGTTTAGGACATAATTTGTGAAATTGGACATTTCTTTTATTGGATGTCTAGTAGGTAAAGTTGTAAAATGAATCCACTTTCCCTGCATGAAATCCAGGTTTTCCGGGGCCGCAGGAATGTGAAACTTGCACCATGAAATCCCAATTTGAATTTGATTCCCACTCATGTTTAATTAATCTAATGGACCTTGATTCTTTTTCGAGTGAAAGCTTTTGTTGCTTTATTAGTAATTAAACATTTAATGGCCAAGAAATGAAGATCTATATCTTTGCTTATTAATTGTCCATTTGCAAGCCAAGAAGATATTTTTGAAAATTTCCAAGGCAAATGACTGGCGTGGTTATCGTGGCAGGCATCGCAGTTGTAAAGTTTCAAAAATAGCCTTAGCGTGCAAATGGACATTCCTTAAGCTCACTGCAGAGGCCTGATAAAAGTGGCTGCGTTGACCATGAAAAGGTTAAGCCTTCGCTAACAACAGACTCAAGCCAAATTAATTTCAAAACTTTCAACATAATATTTCTCACGTCATAAAGAACCTGCGATTGTGTTAAAATGGTTAATGTTTGTTAACTGGCTGATATTTGTTTATTTTCAGCATTTACATGACCAAGGAATAACTCATAGAGACCTAAAGGTTTGTGTATATATCAATAAAATTCAATCATAATTTCATCATACAGTTCAAAGATAGCTAATTCATGATTGTTTGGTTTTCAAATTAGTTTAACCTTTTAATGGTCAAGCCTCTGTTATGGTCTTGTGGAATGCTCATTTACAGGCCAAGAGAATAACATTTTTGAAAATTTGCCATTGAAATAACTGGCTCAATATTGAGCCAGTCATTCCAGTGAAAAATTTTCACAAAACTTTTATTCTGTTGTACTGCAAATGGACATTCAATAGGCAGATATTTAAATTTTCTTAACCAAATTTGACCATGAAGTATTTTATACCATGTTATTGTGATGTGGTTTCATTCCCTTGATGGTAAGAATAGTACATATCGCTCAAGACCTTTACTTTAGGAAGCTAACCAATATGGCTCTTGGGCTTCTTGTTAGATCAATTCAGAACTTCGTATTTATTATTCTCTTTTTATACGCCCGCGAAAGCGTGGTTGTGTTCTGTGATGGCACGCAGCTCATATCCGCCAGCGTTATCTCCCTTGCAAAGCTAAAATAAATCAAAATTTTCTTGCCCAGACCAGATATCGAAGAGTTTTGAACATGCACTCACAATTTTTCCCCAGCAGATGTGTTAGGGATGGACGAAGTGTCATGATTTCGTTTCGGCAAAATCCTTCCATATTCGCCAGAGTTATTGCCCTTGAAAAGCTAAAAGTTAAAATTTTCTTTTCCGTTCCAGATCTCGAAGAGTTTTGAACCTTCACTCACAATTTTTTTCCGGCAGATGTTTTAAGGATAGACGAAGTGTCATAATTTCATTTCAGCAAAATCTGCCCATATTCGCAAGAGTTATCGCCCTTGAAAGATTAAAAGTCATCAAAATTGTCTTGTTGTAATTGTAATGATCAATACTAACTGTTCACATTTAGCATTCGTTAAACAAGTATGCCTGCGGGCGTATGTTGAGTTTCATTAAAACTCTTTTTGTTAATACCTCTGATGCTGTTTTTCAATTCTAATGAACAAATGGCAAATAATGTCTGGCAGCATTTCATACTATATACATTGACTAGATGACTAGTGCATATCATTCCAGTTTGAAGATGTACTTATTAGTTATACACGTGTTTTGCATGGTGTACATGATGTGCACAAACGTAGCATTTCATGAGCGAAGCAAGGGAAATGCCATACACATTTTCACATCAAGAGTATACTTACCTCCCTAATACTTTTGATATTGCTAAATATCGGCTTTCACTCAATAAAACACTCAGATTAAAAACAGTTAGGTGCCCCTACTGGGCAGGGAGTCAGAGGTAGTCCGGCGGATGCTCGCCCCACCACCGCGCATGCGCCGACTACTACTTCCTCTTTGCTCATTTATTGGCTAAGGGTTACATGCGGTTTTGTGCTACTCTACATTTTCTGCGCGTTTACCTTGTTTTTCACTTATTTGACGATTGTTGTACGTTCGTGGCATGTCGGAAAGAGAGGACTCACCTTTGGAAGGAGCTGGATCTCTTTATCAGGTGACTTCTTTGATATGCTAGCGTGTTTTGTCCCGGTTTAATGTGTTTCCGGGACTCGCGCTTACCGTGATTAGCGCCTGTTTGTGTTTGTTTTTTACAACATGGTGCTTCATAAGTCTCATTTCTCTTTGTGTTTTTGTCCACAGGTATCACGTAGAAGCTTTGATGGACTTCTCGGCACAAGAGGATATGTTTCTCTCCACCACGGTTCCATTTCCTACTAATACTGTTAGGTTATCTAACCAAAAAATCTATGTTCAGTGAGTTGGAGGCCTATTATAAAGGTCTTCTCACTTTGCCCTCTTGATCCAATTCCTTCCCCTTCGGTGGAGAGAATGTAGAGGCGTACTATGGTGGAGTTCTCCGGTTCATCACGTTGGATGGTTTGTCTGTACAAATGTCAGGTATCTAATTATTGATAAACAAAAGGGGAGATAATTTCCTTTTTTGCCAATGCTAGAATTGGAAGGAATTACCTCTGTATATCTGATTGTTGTGTACTCGAAATGCCAATTCAACGGAAATGTTCCGGTTACTTATACAATTCGTTCTTGCACTTGGTGCTTGTTGCGGATCGATTATTTTGGTCACGGGATTGATGACGTCATAATCGGCCTTGGCCTTTATTAACATTTAACGTTTTGTCCACGGCTGGTTCTTCTTGACTTGCGATCTTGAGGATCCTGTCCCTCTCTTTTTAGTTGGTTTTGAGTTCGCTAACCTTAACTATCTTGCTCATTGTCCTTGTCCTTGTCCTGTTTCAGAGACCTGGTTGCCCGTCCTGCGGGAGGTTTCTGAAGAATAGATTCGTACCGCACTTGTGCTTCAGCTGCAGTCCCTGTGGACCGTTGCTGAAGTGCGATGTATGTAAGCAGTGGGGGGGGGAGATCTAATGTCTGATTTTCTCTCATTGCAGGCAAGGGAGAAGGTGATGGAGGAAGAGAGGAAGAAGAAGAAGGAGGGTAGTAAGAAGGGTAAGAAGAAGGCCTCATCCGCGGTGGATGTGGAGGCCTTCAGGTCCGAAATGTTGCAAGAGATGCAGAGGACAATAAAGGATTTGGTCCCAGAGTTGCTTCGCAGCATGCTCCCTGGGCCAGCTCCTTTGTTGTCCTCGGCATCTGCTTACGAGCATGTGATCCCCGCCTCTGAATCCGGTCTCTTTAGGTCCGGTCCGTTTGTGGATTCAGAGGTGGCCCCTTTGTTGGGGGCAGTCCAAGACCCTGGCAGCAGGCATGGTGCCGCGCCGAGGGGCCGTGGACAACGGTTGTTGCTGGGACCCGCGGTCTGCTCATCAGACCCTGGGTATCCGCGCGCCGCAGGTGTCAAAGCCTCCTATGGCACCTTTCCTGGCCAGTCCGGGTTAGCTCTCTGCTGACCCGGAGTCTAATCTTTCTGGCCAGGAGGAAGAGGATCTCCTGCTAGGGTCGCCTTCTGAGGACGTGGCCATGGAATACGACGTCTGTGCACCCCTCGCGGGGAATACAGACGACGTGTTCCGTGGTTCTACTCTCGCAGGAGTAGATTTCACGGTCCAGAAGGTGTCCCCGGGCGGTGCTGTTGACCACGGATACCGCATACCTCGGCTTGCCGATGGTGTCGCTGGTGCTGGTCAGGGCCGCGGTAGGGCGGTGTTTACCCCACGCTCTGCCACGGCGCCTGCTCCTGGTCAAGCCGCGGAGTTCAGCATGCCTGCTCTCTCGGGCCCGCATGCTTTTCCGGGCTTGCCAGGGGTATCAGCTTATCCGCCGTCGACGTCAACTGCGAGTGCTCTGGAGGAAGACGAAGGCCCTCGTCTAGTAGAGCGCTCGCAGTTAGCCACGGAGGAGGATTGGTCGGACGCTTGCCAGTGGCTGGTAAGTGTTCGGCCCGATCTACCCGTGGAGCTGCCGGCTAGCCAGCGTGACCATAGGCCGTGGTTAGCTGGTAGGCCGGCGGCTACCGCTATGCCATCTCTGCCACTGGCTGAGCATGTCGTGGACATGTTCGAAGCGGCGGAGGCGTCCATTAAGGTTAATGGACGTCTCGCGAAGGCCCCTCGCGAGGTGGCGAAGCGTTGCCGCATCGTGCCCCTGGAATACCAGCGGTACGGTGTGGGGCCAAAGCCAAGCGTGGATGATCGCGCGGCTTTAGGCGAAGATGCGCGGCCGGGCTCCCGTTCTGACACGGGAGTCTTGTGCTCGAACGCGTTGCGTTCGGCGAATGCCGCGCTGCGTGATGCGGAGGAGAGTGGGAGGGCGTCGATTGCCGCTCTGTCCCACGTCTCTCAGCTGCTACAGGGGGTGGTAGCGGCCTCCGCATCACGCCAGCCAAGCCCGGTAACAGTCCAGAGAGCCATCCAGGATGGTATCAACCTGGCTTTGGACTGTTTGACGCGGGCGGTGACCAGAAGTGTCCGGGCGAGGCGCACGTTTGCTCTTGACAATCTGTGCCCGTCCCAGGACCTGTATAATAGGCTGCTGCGGACGCCTATGACAGGTCCTGGTCTCTTTGGAGGTGAGGGATGCAGGCACCTCCAGGAGACGGTCACTCTGGTTAACAACCAGAGGGCGCTGCGTGAACAATTTGAGGTGCTCCGGCGGGAGCGTGTTCGCGCGGCACCCCCTGCGTATCGTCCTCTGCAGGCTCGAGGTGGTGCTGGCCAGGTCAGAGGCCAGCCACCGTCGCAACGTAGGCCTAGGCCACGTGCGATTCGGCCAGCAGCGAGGGGGGCGCAGGCTCCCCAGCCGCACCCAGCCAGACAGCCGCCCGCGCACCGTGGTGCGCGCGGCGCTGGACGGGGCGCGCGGGGATCTGGTCGCGGCAATCGGGCCTGATGGCCTGGTTACCGCGGTGGGAACCACTCCGGTGTTTCACGCCGAGAGGACAGTGCCACTCTGGCACTCCTTATGTCCACCTCTATCCCTGGGTGGACCGGTGGGCGGCCGTTTGGCCGGCCACTTGCCAGAGTGGAAGCGGTTGACTCAGGACCGTTTAGTCTTCCGATGGCTTTCCGTCGGGTATCGTCCCGACTGGGTGACAGGCCCGCCATCGCGACTGTCTCTCGCGCCGATCTGGACTCCTATTCCACGGGATCCGGATCAGAGGTTGTGTATAGAGGAGGAAATAAATTCCCTCATACTAAAAGAAGCCATTCAGCCGGCACAGAGGTGCCCGGGCTTCTATTCAACCCTCTTCTTAGTGAAGAAAAACACCGGAGGGTGGAGGCCGATTCTCAACCTCAAGCCTTTGAACAAGTTCTTAGAGACGCCCAGTTTCAAGATGGAGACTGTGCGCTCGGTATTGGCGGGGTTGGAGCGAGGAATGTGGACCGCTTCCATAGATTTGAAGGATGCGTATTTCCACATTCCCATAGAGAGGAGTTTCCGTCGCTTCCTGAGATTTGCATTTCAGGGCCGGCGGTGGGAATTCAGGGTGTTACCCTTCGGGATTTCCACGGCTCCTCGGGTCTTCACCCGTGTGGTTCTCGCGATCACTGCATACCTCCGCAGGAGAAGCATAGCAGTCCACACGTACATAGACGACTGGCTGTTGAAAGCACACACCCGGGAATCGTTGTCAGCCAATCTGGAGATTGTTTTGAAAACTCTCTCGGACTTGGGCTGGATGATCAATTTCCCGAAATCAGAGCTAACTCCATCCCAGAAGTTTGTTTACCTGGGCATGTTCTTCGATCTGGAGACGGGGTATGTCTACCCCACTCAGGAGAGGGTTCAAATACTCATCTCGGTAATACAGTCGGTGTGCGACAGTCGTCATGTCCTGGCGCGGGTTTACTTGAGAATGCTGGGTTTGATGGTTTCTTTGGAACCAGTCATTCCGCAGGCCGCCTTGCGCAGGCGCCCGATCCAGTTGTTTCTCATGACACAGTGGACCCAGAGTACAGGTTCGCTGGACTCGAACGTGTCAGTGTTGGCGCCTCTGATTCACCACCTGCAATGGTGGTTGAATACAGAGAATCTCTTGCCGGGGGTTTTGCTAACCCCTCCCCACCCTCAGGTGACTGTGTATACAGATGCATCGATGGAGGGGTGGGGAGCTTGTCTGGAAGAGTCCACAGTATCAGGGCTTTGGGATCTGGATCAGTCCAAGGAACATATCAATCTACTAGAGCTAAGAGCAGTAGTCCTGGGCCTGGAACATTTCTTACAGAAAGTTCAGGGCAAGATTGTTCTAATTCGTTCAGACAACTCAACAGTAGTGACTTACATAAACCGCCAGGGCGGAACGAAGTCGCCCAGTCTCTGTATGATGACATGGAAACTGCTTTGTTGGTGCCTGGATCATGGGATCACCTTGAAGGCAGTTCATATTCCGGGGAGGTTAAATCTGCTAGCAGACTCATTGAGCCGAAGGATGAGTGTTTTACCCACGGAATGGCAACTAAATCAATGTGTGGCGGATCGTCTGTTCGACCATTGGGGGAAAGCCAACATAGATTTGTTCGCAACGAAGAAGAATGCGAAGATGACGACGTACGTCTCTCCGATTCCAGACCCAAGCGCTTTCGCAACAGATGCGTTAGCTATCAGCTGGGAGGGAATGTATGCATACGCATTCCCCCCAGCAATCCTGATTCCAAAGGTGCTTC
The DNA here is from genome assembly GCA_034401795.1 of Chaetoderma sp. LZ-2023a. Taxonomy (NCBI): domain Eukaryota; kingdom Metazoa; phylum Mollusca; class Caudofoveata; order Chaetodermatida; family Chaetodermatidae; genus Chaetoderma; species Chaetoderma sp. LZ-2023a. The sequence goes on along the minus strand of CM067370.1, from coordinate 53,645,331 downwards.
AGAAAATCAGGCAGCAGGAGTGCCAAGTGCTTCTGATCGCCCCGGATTGGCCAAGCCGATCGTGGTATACGGATCTGCTGGACCTTCTGGTCTGCAATCCGGTTCCGCTGCCTCTGATGGACGACCTTATCTTCCAGGGCAAGGCCCTTCACGACAATCCGTCAATGTTCCGATTGACTGCGTGGATGTTGTCAAGGAATCTAGAATTAAGGAGGGCTTTTCTGAGCAAGCGGCCATGTTTATGGCCAAAGCCATGAGGGGGTCAACCTCCAGAGCATATAATTATAAAATCAACAGATTTGCAGAGTGGTGCTCAAAAAGATGTATTGATCCAATGGAATCATCTATTCAGGTAGTGGCTGATTTCCTCTGTCACCTATATGATGCCTATAGCCTCAAGCCTAACTCTATTGCTGGTTATAAATCAGCTTTAATGACTGTTATTCCTTGCTTGGCTAATAGGGGGAGTGATGAAGTAAGTACATTAAATGTATTAATTAAAGGCATGGGCAATCTAAGACCAAGGAATCCTCCACTGATTCCGTCTTGGAGTTTATCACTTGTGCTCCAGGTACTAGGTGATAAGCCTTTTGAACCACTTAGTTCCATTTCTATGAAAATGTTAACTCTTAAAACTGTATTTTTAATTGCTACGGCCTCGGCGAGGCGTAGGAGTGAAATTCACGCCTTATCAGCCGAGGTTGACCGTTTTGTGGTTACAGGGGAAGGCCTTAAGCTTCTACCTAGGATTAATTTCTTGTCTAAAAATCAGTCATTGAAATATCCAGGTCAGCCTATTTTTTTGCCATCTTTAACTAGATATGATCCTAATTCTAAAGTATGGTGCCCCGTACGGGCGCTGCTCCGGTACAAACAGCGTACTTCGGAGTGGCGTACCGACCAGTCAGCGTTATGGTTGTCATATATTGAACCCCATGGTAGGGCGTCTAAGGACACCATTTCTAGGTGGATTGTGGAATGTATTCAATTTTGTCACAAATCCGCCACCGGGCGACAGGTTGACGTGGCCAAGGCTCACAGTGTCCGCGGTGTCGTGACATCCACTGCCCTGTTTAATGGGGTCCCTGTGGATGATATTATGTCAGTGGCTCAGTGGCACTGTGAGTCAAGTTTTACAGACCATTACCTCCGTGACACCTCTAACCCTCTCGCCTTGTCGATTTTGAAACAATAACCGCTTTATGTTGTGAAGAGTGCTTCCGCATTGCTTATATACTTCGCCATTCAGCGACGGTGACAACCACTTGTCGGGACTGTATCATCCTTCTCTACTGGAATCGTGATGACAGTTTCCTAGTACAACAAGGTCAGTCTTGTTCATGTGTTGTTCATTGTGTTGTATTGTCACGTTACCCAGTGTTATTAATATGGTGATGGTTTATGTGGGTTGTGGTTCTTTAGAGAGAGTATACGAAAATGGAGCCTTTTCGTCTCTGTCCTATAGTACTTGGCACTAGTACGAAGAGAGCGTGTAGGACATTGAGGTCATTTAATCTTCCTCCCAAGGGGGGGGGGGGGAGCGCATATGACAAATCGGTCATCTCTCAGACATCGGTTGTGTTATCCGATGGTTTATCAAATCCTGACTGTGTTTTCACACAGTTTCAGACGTCATAAGTGCCTTAAACGCTTGAAAGCGTATAGGGAAGAGCTGGTCTTTTGACCTCGCCTCCCTCCCGCCAGATTCACTTTCGAATTCTGGCAATATCAAAAGTATTAGGGAGGTAAGTATACTCTTGATGTGAAATAAACGAAATCTAGGATTTCTTTTTTCACGAGAGAGTTGATACTTACCTCCCTAGATACGGACCCGGCCTCTCCGCCCCACAGAGGCTCGGTCTTCAGGCTCTTGGTAGTTGCATGTGTTAGCCAATAAATGAGCCAGAGGAAGTAGTAGTCGGCGCATGCGCGGTGGTCGGGCGAGCATCCGCCGGACTACCTCTGACTCCCTGCCCAGTAGGGGCACCTAACTGTTTTTAATCTGAGTGTTTTATTGAGTGAAAGCCGATATTTAGCAATATCAAAAGTATTAGGGAGGTAAGTATCAACTCTCTCGTGAAAAAAGAAATCCTAGATTTCGTTTAGTCTCTGAGTGAACCAAACTTTGCTCAGATCATACCAGCTGAAGTGATGACTTAATTAGCTGTCAGAGCCATGAATGAATTAGCCATCAAGGCTATGTACATCTTATCATGCCGCAAAAAGACTAATTTGGAAACAATATGTCATCTTTCATGGTGACAAGCGTGTCAATCAATATTATTGATTTGAAATTCATTTATCATCGCATAGTGTAGAAATGTTGAATATTTTGAAACTAATTTGACTGGGTGACCAGTCAAATTGGTTTCAAAATATTCAACAGAATGTTTATTAAATAGTAAACACATACAATTCGTACAATGTGTCAGACTATTTAGCATTTAAGACAGACTAAATCGAGTCACTCATACTGTAATTGATTATGACATCATCCTACACATCACGTTGTTGATTATGAGGTCATATGATGGATGGATAAACTGGAACGGTCCATTGGTTTTATGCGTGGTGTATAAATGAACATTCTTGTGATTGTGCGTATATTTATGAATTTAGGATGACCTTTACCTTTTGAACCCAAAATACGGAATTTGAAAACTCATTTTAAATTTAAATAAATATTCTTGTGGATGTTTTGAAACCAATTTGACTGGGTGCTATGGCAGCAACAGTTTCTTGCCAAATTTTGTTCAATTTAGTCAGCAGCTTATCTGCCCAGAGAGTTAGCTTGCAATTTGAATTCTGAAAATCCAATGTTCAAAGGGTTAATAAAAATGATTATGAAATGTATATTTGCAAATTTTCAGCCAGAGAATATATTGTTATGCAATGATCATCACGAGACATTACTAAAGGTATGTGCTTTGTATCATTACTCCTTCAACCCTTGAATTTGTTCAAGAAAATTTCAATTTTCTCATAGAAAATGTCCATTTGCAGACCAAGAGATTATTTTTGAAAATTTATCACTGGAATGACTGGCTCGGTTATCGAGCCAGTTATTCCAGTGATAAATTTTCAAAAATAGTCTTCTCTTGGTCTGCAAATGGACATTTCTGAAGACCACTGCAGAGGCTGTTTTTGGGTGATATGAGTGTGAAAGGGTTAACACTCAAACTAGCCAAAAATGGCTTCTGCATTGGTCTTGAAAAATGTCCATTTGCAGACGGAGAGTAGACTATTAAAAAAAAAATTTCCACCAATGACTGGCTTGATAACCAAGCCGTTTATTCTAATTGTAAACATTCAAAAATAGTCCGCTTGATCTGCAAATTAAAATTTTTCTGAACAAATTTGATGGTTAAATGGTTAAGATGTCGGCGAACATGTAATCAACACTGAGTGAATGAGCTGTTATGTTTCAAACAATTACTACATAACTACATGTGTAGTACATTCTATAATGTATTAAAGGAAAGGAAAAGGGAACTAACTATCAAATAATGTTTGCTAATTTAAATATGCACTGTTAAATATACTACCACCGGTAAAAAATGGAAATTAATCGGAATAATTTGAAAAAAACCCCGCTTATCAGCTCTAGTAGTGCTTAACTTGCAACCAGTTAGTGACGTCGCTGTTCCTTTTCACTCTGTTGTGCGTTAACTGTGTTTGCAGGTACCGCATACCTGAATACAGTTAATTCAATATTGATAATTTTGAAAATATATTTGAAAGTAACTGTTTCTGGTTGAAGCAACAAGTTTCGGACAAATGTTTTCAAAATTCACTGCTGGTTTTCATGGTCGCAACATGATACGTACTGACTATTTAGCAATTTGTGTGACTGAAAGTACGTCCTGTCGCTTGAAACAACGGCTTTCAGTCAAATTGTTTTAAAATTAGACAGTATTTTACCTGTAGGACACTGGCAAATCAGCTTAACGTGAATATAACAGATTGTATAAATAGCTGTCGGGGATATTATTTATTCCATCGGCATACACCAGATAACATAGGACCAGCGATCTCACTAATGGGTACCTCCCCGAGTGGCATAAATTGTATTTAGCTGCTTATAATATTTCAAATTATTCCGATTTATTTGTGTTTTTTATTATTGGTTACATAGGTTGATTATTACATAAGTTATCACTCAACAGCATTTGTTAGTTCCCTGGTCCATTCCTTTAACTAATACATAGATAACGCTAGACATATATGCTTGAATGTGAAGTAAAGTCTATCTTTGTGATTCCTTCTTCAATGCTGCCTAGAAACTGTAGCTGTTCTATCATCACGTGATTAAGTCATCTTGCTTACTTGACCTAGATTTTCACACCCCCCATTCATTCTATGCAATGCCATGCAGAGGTCCATGCAATTCTGAAATGACACCAGTTGTTTCTTTGCAAAGCAAGAAATAATCTCTTGAATATTTAGAGTTAATTAATGTGACTGGAATAACTGGAAGATGTTTCTGCGTAAAGAAACAACCTATTTCCAGTCAAATTACCTAAAACATTAAGCAGTATACCTGTATGGATAATCTGGAACTGAAATACTGGAAAGGGTTAACATGACAGGCCACACAGATCCATGTAATATGTTGTTAAGGCTTAATAGGGTTACTTTCATTCATAGATCTATCTGTGAAGTAGCCTGCGATTTTTCTCAAACATTCCTACATATGTAGTCTCCTACACGTAAGTATGGATCCATTTTTAGCTTGTCTCTAAAAGCTTTTTAACATCAGCACATCGTGACAGTCTAGCGTCATTTGGCTCACTTTTCACCACATCGTGGCAGTCTGGCATCATTTGGCTAACTTTTCACCACATCGTGACAGTCTAGTATCATTTGGCTCGCTTTTCATCACATCGTGAAAGTCTAACATTATTTGGATCACTTTCTAGTCTAGAATAACTGCAATTTCTTATGTTGTTCATCATACCACCTCTTAAGGCTATATATAATAATACATACTCAACAAAGATGGTTTGACAATGTATGGGTAACTTGTATAAATTTGTTTACAATATATTAGTTCCGACTATTAACTAGTTTCCTGGAGTATGCCATGTATTATGCTGAAATTAATTACTTCTATCGAACTGACCATATATATATGAGTTTTCTTAGTCTGGCATTGACAGTAAGGTAGACCTCATTTGAAATTAAGAACCTGTTCATCTGCGTGTACATGCGGATTTATTTCTGAATGTAACTTTTGAATGCATGTATTGATCTGAATAAATTGTCTAGCCAAACTTACTCACTCAGTGGCAGATACTTTTCATTGAAATCTCTTCATATGTTCCAAGAGTTATCGCCTCAGAAAAACTTAAAATGTATTAAAAATGAAAATTATCTATAAAGATTTCAAGTAACCTCGCTAAATTTAGCACATCTGAGCCATGTCACAGTACCTCGATTGGGATTGGATTCTAGTGAAATTTGCATATTTGCCAGAGGTACATCCCCTGAAAAACGGAGCATAAGAATCTGCATGGATTATATTACCTTCACATTTGGTACCTCAATACCTCGTGTCAAGCCCTCTATCGCAGTCACTCTTCGATAAGGTCCATATTCTCCAGAGTCATCTCCAATGAAAACTTAAAAATTCATCACAAATTAATTTCTCTCTATTAGATAATAATAGAAAGCTTGTTTAATTGTACATATGACCATCACTTGTATTTTATTTGTTATTCTATTGCCGTATATAAAGCAAGCTTAGATAGATGCTTAGCCATATAATGGACAGATACACTTGACTATTGATTTTGGCAACCAGGCACTAATCCTATGATCAAAGTTCCTGTTTTGTCATTTAATCACAGGTAACTGACTTTGGTTTATCAAAGTTTGTCGATGCTGGGAGCATGATGAAGACATTCTGTGGCACACCTACATACCTCGCACCAGAAGTGCTGCTGTCAGCAGGCTCATCCAGTTACACCAAAGCCATTGACTGCTGGAGTCTGGGCGTTATACTCTTTATCTGGTAGGCTGTGTCTTTGTCACCTAACATTAGAAAAGCTTTGTTTGAAAATCTGAATTTTGCAATACTGTTCACCCCCCTCCCCCTCATGTCGGCATTGGCAACATAAGAATTAGGATCTGTACATCCATGTCTAAAATTCTGTATTCTCCCCTGAATCATAACATTGTTACTGTCCGCCAACAGAAGATTATCTCTGAATACTTGTCACTGGAATTTTACATGTAACTGGCGCCATAACCAGGCTAGTCATTTCAGAAGTAAATTTCACAAATACCGGCTAGTCTTCTCTTGACCTGTACATGGACATTCCTCAACACAAAATAGAAATTTCTGAAAGTTATCATAACCTTTAAAGGTACATATTCACATCAAAATTAATTAAAATAAAATTGTTTAAAATATATATTCTTTTAGAGGCTTAAATTGTGACCCCCAATGTAATGAAACGAAATAAATCTTAACATATGATGATTTCATTCCATACAAATAAATTGCATAGGTTTAGTTGTGAATTTCTCTAATTCAATTTGACAACTTAAAAAAACTATTGATTTATGCGTAATGAGATCATCATATGGTAAGATTTATTTCGTTTCATTACATCTGCAGGCACACAATTTAAGCCTCTAAAGGTATACAATTTTAACAATTTTATTTTGAACCATTCTGCTATGAATATGCTCCTTTAAACTGATAGGTTCCTGGTTTAACCCTTTATCCCTCAAGTTTGCTCGAGAAAATTTCAATTTTCTCATAGAAAATGTCCAGATCAAGAGAAGACTATTTTTGAAAGTTTACCACTGGAATGACTACCTCGGCTATAGAGTCAGTCATTCCAGTGGTAAATTTTCAAAAATAGGCCTCTTGGGCTGCAAATGGACATTTCTTAAGACCACTGCTGAAGCGATTTTTGGCTAATATGAGTGTTAAAGGGTTTAAATGTTGAAATTGCAATTCTGATATTTTATTGTTTAACTGGTTAGTGTGATGTATTCTAACTGCAATTGAACTCATTGATTATGTATATATTTACTGGTATTTAATGACCACTAACTACCTGTCAGAGAAACTGTCAGGTAATTAATTAATCGAAAGTTTTAATTCATAAAATGTTAAGCCATGAATTAAACAAAAAAAGAAGTAATTAATTATTATTATTATTATTATTATTATTATTATTGCCTATTTTTATTTTTTCAGTTTAGTTGGTTACCCACCATTTTCTGATGAGAGAAAGGACATGGAGTTACCGAAGCAGATTGTAGGTGGCCATTACTCATTCCCGAAGCAGCACTGGAAAGATGTCTCCAGCACAGGTAGTTAGTTACCTGTGATGGCAAATCCTTGTGACAGCTTGTCTTAATTCCTGCACTGGCCTTTAGCCATCGAATTTGTTCAAGAAAATTTAAATTTTCTCATGAAAAATGTCCATTTGCAGACGAAGAGAAGACTATTTTTGGAAATTTAGCACTGGAATGACTAGCTCGTTAGCCAGTCTTTCCAGTGGTAAATTTTCAAAAATAATCTCTTGGTCTGCAAATGGACATTTCCCAAGACCACTGCAGAAGCCGTTTTTGGCTGATATGAGTGTTAAGGACTAAGGAATATCTATTTGAAGACCAGGAGAAGAGTGTTTAAAAAAGACTCATCACTGGAATGCCTGGCTCGATAACAGCTAGTAATTCCAGTGGTAAATCGTCATAGACTAATCTTCTCTTGGCCTGCAAATAGACAGTCATTGATCAATACTGGTTTACTTTCTTGAGCATTAAAGGGTTAATCCTTTAACACTCATACCAGTCAGAAATGGCTTCTTGAGTGGTCCTGAGAAAATGTCCATTTGCAGAGCAACAGAAGACGATTTTTGACAATTTACCCCTGGCATGACTGGCTCGATAAACGAGCCAGTCATTCCATTTGTAAATTGTCAAAAATAGCCTTCTTGATTTGGGAAATGGTCATTTTCTGTGAGAAAATTGAAATTTTCTTGAAGAATTTTGAGCATTAAAGAGTTAATGAACACTTGACCTGTGTATTGCTCACAGAAGCCACTCCCAATGACAATTGCGTTCTATTGGTTTCTGTTAACCTTTTGATGGTCAAGCCTGCCAAGACCAGCTACTGCAACGATCTTGTGGAATGTCCATTTACAGGCCATGCAAGGACTATTTTGTAAAATTTACCACTGGAATGCCTGGCTTGGTGATCGAGTCAGTCAGTCCGGTTATAAATTTCCAAAAAATAGTCTTCTTGACCCATTCACTAAGCAAAAATATATATTTTCCTGAAAAATATTGAACATTAACCATCCATTCTTCGTAACTCGTCTTATGGGCAATTATTTTTAATGATTTTTAAAATAGATTTCAGTAAATGTTGTTGCATGCTCACAAACTTGCTGAGCAAATGAGCAATGTGAAATTGCTATCAATAGCTTTAGTAAAAAGCCTGACGCTTGGAATCGGTTGTGAATCCAGAAGTCTGAATGGTCTGAAGCTGATTTTTCAGCCCCTTTTATACCCTCCTGGGTTTTGCCTGGGGATTGACTTGTGGCCAAATATGGGCATGTGGGCTGGGAATTGCCATTTGTTGGGATCTCTTTTTTTACTGGTTATGTTGGTTTTTACTGGTTGTGTGTTTTACCGGTTCAAGTGTCATGGCGGCTTGATGAGAAATTGGCTGTTAGGGTGGGGGTGTTTAAATTTTTACCAGTTGTAGATTTTACCAGTTGGTCAATGATTTTTTTACGCTGTGTCTGATGTTTCTATGTGAGTCATTTTTTACTCGATCTAGTTAGTTCCACGACTCGCGTTGTGGCAGTACACTTACAGGTACTGGGGACATCTGCGTACATAGATGTTTCAGCTCAGCTGGAGTTAGCAAACCTTCCAAAGGATTTGTTTATATAGATTAGTTTTTATTCGAGATCAACTGAGTCAGTCTTCAAGCCACATAATTAGGATTTTTAAAATTTGGGTTAGGAACTTGTATTTTTGTACATAATCATAACAGTAGGTGAGTTTTTTGTGTTTACAAATTATATTCTGAAATACATGTACGTATTGTCTGCTGTACATATGCAGGTCTGATAACTTGAGTTGAATAAGAAGTAAAATTCTAATTATCCTGTTTCTTGTATTGTTGGTATAAATGCGATATTGTTAAATGACTATTTTTTTAGCATTAACATTTTGCGTTTAGCTCAACTTAGTAGTTCATCTCGTGTTTTGGTAATAATACTGGACCCAAGCTTAAACAAATGCTTCCTTATAATGGGTGAAATGGTCTACGTCATTGTGGTCATGTGAACAACTTTTCAACAGTAAGGTTTTGTGATTAACTCCACTTAACTGTTTATATCTCATGTTTACTTAATGATACTGAAGCTTGGACACATGCTTATTTATCATGAGTGGAAATGGCACATGACACCTTGAGTCATAATGTCAAAGGTCATGGTCACTATGTCCTTGCGAAAACCTAGTTTTTGTCTCGCTTGCGAAGCAGAAAGCGAGATACATGTATCACTTTTACGGCGTCAACAATGCTAATTTTATTCATTTAGCAAAGCATCTCAATTATATTTCAGGATCAGTGAATCCTATTGCAACTAATGCTGGCTACGTGGTTGACTATACTGTTAGGAAGCAGCATGATGATATTGAGGTCATGAGGTCAAAGCTCAAGGTCACTGACAAAAGGGAGACAGGCGAGACATTTAATTCCGTGGAATTCTTGTTTTTATCAAAACTAACATTTTCCGTTTAGCTCAACTTAGTAGTTTATTTCTCATGTTTGATTAAGCGTACAGGGCCCACATTTGGCCACATCTTTCCTTATAATGAAATGGCATGACACAATCACTTTGGCATCAAAAGGTCAAGGTCAGTGTCATAATGACAAATCTCAAGGGTTTTTTCAACAATAACATTTTAGTTTTACCTAGACTTAACAGTTCATATCTCATATTGTAAATCATACTGCACCCAAACTTGGACACTTGCTAATGAGAGGGGATGAGAGAATTACTTTGGGGTCAAAAGGTGAAAGGTCATGGTCATTGATAACTGTATTGATAAGCTTACTATATTTATTTTGTGGTTGAATTCAAGTTTTATACTCATAGTGCTTTGCAACCACATTTCTGGTTAACCATTGTCATTGTGCTGCAGTGAAAATAAGCATTTAGAAAGAGAGGTTGAAAGTCTGCCTAAAGTGCGTTCATTAAAAAGCTAACAGCTCTCTGTAGCGTAATTATAGCTCTGTGTCATGTCATTTTGGTTAGCAAGATGTGTCCATTTCTAGATCAAGTGATGGCTATAAATAGGTCAAGCTATGTCCATTTGTAAAGTTATCCTCCCCCACACACATGTGCGCACGCACGCACGCACACCGGTCTGGAAGGGGGTGGGTGGAAATGGGGTTATAGCGATCAGCATGTCCGTCTTCCCATTTGTCCATCCCCATCTTGTCAATGCAGCAACTCCTCTTACAGTTTAGTTACAATTCTTTTGAAACGTGGTAAATCTAGTTATTGCCATCTGAATTTTTCGCGGAGAATTATTCTTTACAGAGTTATCAGCCTTTAAATATCTTAAAGCCCGTACATAAACTGCATTGCCAATCATTTCTTGCCAATGCATCTCCTCCTACAGTTTAGCTTGGATTCTTTTGAAACTTGGTAGGTGTTATCATTATCACGTGAAGGTGTGCATGCGCTATCCGTATATCTACATCCATCCGTCTGTCCAAAATGTATGTATGTCCGTCTGTCGGTCCATCCATCTCTGACAATTATTTCTTGTCAACGCAACAGCTAGAGGTCTTAATGGATTAGCTTCAAATTTCATCCACATCAGTATCATGTGCAGATGTGCATGTGCTTTTTTCGCAGCCAAAACATTATTCATTAGAGAGTTATCACCCTTGAAATATTTTAAAGCTGATAAATAAACTGCATTGTCAATCATTTCTTGTCAATGCAACTCCTCATACAGTTGAGGTGCGATTCTTTTGAAACTTGGTAATGATTATCATTACCGCATGAAGATGTGCATGTGCTATCCGTACGCCTGTACATCCCTCCGTCTGTCCAAAATGTAAGTATGTCTCTATCGGTCCATCCATCTCTGACAATCATTTCTTGTCAACGCAACTCCTAGAGGTCTCAATGGATTAACTTAAAATTGCATCCGCATTATCAGTATCATGGGCAGATGTGCATGTGCTTTTTTCGCAGCCAAAAAATTATTCATTGCAGGGTTATCACCCTTTAAATATCTTACAAGTCGATACATAAACTGCATTGCCAATCATTTCTTGTCAACGCAACTCCTACAGTTTAGCTCCGATTCTTTTGAAACTTGATGAGTGTTATCATTATCACGTGAAGGTGTGCATGTGCTATCCGTAAACCTGTACATCCATCCATCTGTCCAAAATGTATGTATGTACATCTGTCCGTCAGTCCATCCATCTCTGACAATCATTTCAAATGTATGTTCGTCTGTTGGTCCATCCTTGTTAACGCAACTCCTACAGCTTAGTTACAAGTCTTCAAATGGGGTAATTCTAGTTTTTATACCCAACCAAAAAATTTGGCGTTATACCCCATCAAAAAATTTCGCGGGGTATTATGTAATGGCGTCGTCCGTCCGGGCGGGTAGGCTGGTGGGCGGGCGGTTGGTCGGGCATGTAGGCGGCAGAGTGGTTTCCGGATGATAACTCTGTTACCATTTGTCGGATTGCATTAAAACGTCATAGGGTGGTTGGACTAGGTCTTGGGAAGAAACCTATCGAAATCGATTATGATCCACAATCCAAGATGGCCGCCAGCCACCATCTTGAAAATTGGTTTCCGGATGGTAACTCCCTTAACGTTTGTCGGATCGCATTGAAACTTCATAGGGTGGTTGGATTAGGTATGGGAAAGAAACCTCTCGAAATCGATTATGATCCGAAATCCAAGATGGCTGCCAGCCACAGACGGCCATCTTGAAAATTGGGTTCCGAATGATAACTCCGTTACCATTTATCGGATCGCTTTGAAACTTCATAGAGTGGTTGGACTAGGTCTGAGGAAGAAAGCTATCGAAATCGACAATGATCCAAAATCCAAGATGGCCGGCAGCCACCATCTTGAAAACTTCATAAGGTGGTTCGACTACCTCTGGGGAAGAAACCTATCGAGATTGACAATGATCCGAAATCAAAGATACCCCGTGGCCATCTTGAAAATTAGTTTCCAAATGATAACTCCGTTACCGTTTATCGGATCGCTTTGAAACTTCATAGGGAGGTTGGACTAGGTGTGGAGAAGAAACCTATTGAAATTGACAATGCTCTGAAATTCAAGATGGCCGCCAGCCACCATATTAAAAATTGGTTTCCGGATAATAACTCTGTTCCTGTTTATCGGATCGATTTGAAACTTCATAGGGGGGTTGGACTAGGTGTGGAGAAAAAGCCTATCAAAATTGACGATGATCTGAACTCCAAGATGGCCACCAGCCATGGGCCGCCGTCTTGAAAGTTGGTTTCTGGTTTGATATATCCGTTACCATTTATCGGATCACTTCCTAGGGTCGTTGGAATATGTTTGATGAAGAAACTTATCTAAATTTGCAATAATCCGAAAGCCAATATGGCCACCAGTCCGCGGCAGCCATCTTGAAAATTGGTTTCTGGACGATACCTCCTTGACCGTTTAACGGATTGCTTTGACACTTCATAAGGATGACTGGTCTGATGGGTCTGAGGAAGAAATAAATATTTTCTGATAGCTCTCATTCATTGGTTTGTCATCATGGCACGGTATTATGCGCCATTTGTGGAGCTCTTGTTTAAAGCTGATACATAAACTGCATTGCCAATTATTTCTTGTCATCACAACTCCTACAGTTTAGCTGCAAATCTTTTGAAACTTGGTAAGTGTTATCATTACGAAATGAAGATGTACATGTGCTATCTGTATACTTGTACGTCCATTCGTCTGTCCAAAACGTATGTTCCTCTGTCGGCCCATCCTTGTCATAAACTGCATTGGCAATTATTTCTTGTCAACGCAACTCCTACAGTTTAGCTGCGATTCTTTTGAAACTTGGTAAGGATTAGCATTACCATAGGAAGGTGTGCATGTGCTATCCGTATGAGTAGAGAGTTGTGGTTCTTGCATTAGAAGGCATTAAGAGCAAGATAGAAATCTTTTTCTGGCGCCAAATGTAAGTAGATTTATTTGGCAAGTAGTGATTGAAAGATATGTGTGTTTATGTGGTTAATAAAACTAGAGACCAACCCTAGCGGTTTCTGTGGTCGTTAGCTTCCCTGAAATACTTAGAAGTTCATCTAAATTATCTTGTTCGTGCCAGATCTTGAAGAAGTTTGAACCTATGCTCTCAATTCCTTTGTCACTGGATATATTAGTTGGAGAAGCAGTGCTATGATTCCATTTTGAAGAAATTCATCCTTATTTTCCTGAAGTATATCTCCCTTGAAAAACTTATATGCGGTAAAATTCTCTTGTCCGGGCATAATAGTTGAATGGACTTGAACCTGCACTTACAAATCTATCTTTCTTTAAGGCGAGATGCAGCGTCAGGATTTCATTTTTCATTGATTAGATTTTCTAAAATATTGTCCTTTACAATTATCGTTACATGTATGTTCACTCTTGATGTATGTTTATCTGAAATGTTTGGATCCGGGGTGATATGCCGTCTTCTGATGGCTCTTGTTTAAATCATATCAGATCCAACTATTTCAGTGGTAAGCTTTTAATAATATTCTCTTGGCCTGAAAAATAGATATAATAAAAAGTATTTCCTCTTTTGTTTTAGCAATTGATCTGATAAAGAAGTTGATGACAGTTGATGCCAAGAAGAGGCTAACCATCGATGATGCGATTAATCATGAATGGTTGAAGGCAAGAGATTAACCCTTGTAGCGCTAGAACAACAAATTACTTATGACGTACATAATGCTATCTAATCAATATGCCGAAGGTATATTTGACGGATAACAACAGCAATGGATGACTCCACTTCTAGCTATGCCACGCCCTTGTCAAGCTAAGCTTCACCCAGGCTGTGACCATGCTGGGATCAATTTATATACTATGAACCCTGAATTCCCTGAATTTCAATTTCATATTTTTTTAAACTAATTTGACTGGGTATTGTTGCTGCATACAAGAGCAAGCAGCAATAGTTCCCAGTCAAATTAGTTTCAAAATATTCAACTGAATACTTACTAAATAGTAGACATACAATTTGTACAATTGGATGAAATATTAAGCGTTCATGATGGACTTAGCTACGCCACATTGATGACGTACTTTGATTGTGATGTCAGCCTACCTGTGACAGTAGATTATGATGTCAATACTTGATCGACAGATTCCTCTATTATTAGCTCACCAGTCCTGAAAGGCCAAGTGAGCTTATGCCATGGCGACCTTCCGTCATGTGTCCATCCGTTCATCCGTCAATCAACTTTTACTTTAAACGACTTCTCAAGAACCACAGCACCGATTTCAATTATATTTGGCAGGAAGCATCCTTAGGCCATAGGGATCCAAGTTTGTTCAAATGAAGCTGATTGATCATCTTGGATTTTGACTGATTTTAGGAAATGTCAAAGAATCTTCTCCGAAACCGCTTGGGGGATTGATGCAAACCTCATGAAATATGATCTAGGGCAAGTGCTGAACCGAGTTTGTTCAATGGAACTTGATTGGCCAAATGGTTTGGCGGCAATCTTGGATTGTTTTCCTGCCAAAAGCTCACATACTAAAGCAATGGGAAATTTAAAATTTCTCGAGAACTACTGGGCCGATTTCAATTATACATGGCAGGAAGAATCCTTAGGGCATAGAGATTCAAGTTTATTCAAACGAAGCTGGTCGGCCAATTGGGCCTTCGGCCATCTTGAATTTTGGCCAATTTTTAGAAATGTATAAAAATCTCCGAAACAGTTTGAGGGATGGATTCAGAACTCATGAAATATCATCTAGGGCAATTGCTGAACCAAATTTGTTCAGTTGTGAACTTGATTGTCCGAATCATTTGGCAGCCATCTTGCAATTGGATGATCTAGCAAAAACCACTTCTCCAGAACCCCTGAAAGGATCGGGCTAAAATTGGGGAAATATGATTATGGAATAAGGGCCATTAAAGCTTGTTCAAGCGAAGTTGATCTGTACAAAAACATGGCCGCCATGCGCCAATCAAAATATAGCGTAATAAGGAAAAATTAGTTACCTCTCGGGAATTTCTACATCCCGGGGAGGTAACTAATTTTTCCTTATTATGAATCATACTGGGATCACGCCCAACTATTTAGGAAAAATATAGCGTGTTTGGCGGCCATATTTGATTTTTTATTTTGATGGATTTTGAGGCCGAAATTGGTTTTATATATGTTTTTGGGTATTCTGATCTCAAATTTGCAATTTTCGAAACTTTCGGATGAACGGGTGGGCGGCCATCTTGGATAATTTTCCTGTTAAAGGCTCCCATACTAAAGCAATGGGAAATTTAAAACGTCTTCTCGAGAACTACTGGGCCGATTTCAATTATATTTGTTAGGAAACAATCTTAGGGCATGGAGATTTAACTTTGTTCAAATGAAGCCAATTGGCCAATTTGGCTGGCGGCCAGCATGGATTTTGGTCGATTTTTAGAAATGTCTTAAAAAATCTTCGGCGAAACTGAGCGATTGATTCAAAGCTCATAGAATATGATTTAGGGCACAAGCTGAACCAAATTTGTTCAAGGGAACTTGATTGGCCAAATGGTTGGCCGGTTATCTTGGATGGCCTGGTTTTTATTGGGCAGAAATTTGGGAGATATGATATTGATAACTAAGAGCCATTAAAGTTTGTTCAAGAGACATTGATTCATAAAGAAACATGGTCTGTTTTCTTGTTACAAGTCTGCTCAACTCATTAGCGTTCTACTTATTATTAATGACCATTCTAGTTGAAATTCCTATATTGTCCAGGTGAGCGATACAGATCCCTTGGGCCTCTTGTCTTCAATCTACTCCACAGTTCACCTGTATGATTGCCTTCATATTAAGATACTGCACTCTTAAAGATGATGGGTTAAAATATAACTGACTTTCAATGACAATTCTTAACACACTTACTGGTGAATTGTAAGCTTACAATGGTCAGTTGTATTTTATAATGTGTTAATTTTCGGCATTGTGTTGCATTTGATGTCAGTTTCCAGCAACAGTGCTCTAAACCGTTTATCTTTTGAAATTCCACTGTCTCGCTTTCAACACTACTTTAGAGGACAATTGTGGAGTACTTTGAAACTAATTTATGTGGAAGCAGTGAAATTATGTTCAAAATATTCAATTCCTTATAACATAAAAGGTTGTTCTTTCTGGCCTGTACGAGTTAAATGACGTAACGGTCACGCTTGATATTGATGCATTTATCATTTCACTTCAAGAGTATACTTACCTCCCTAATACTTTTGATATTGCTAAATATTGGCTTTCACTCAATAAACACTCAGATTTAAAACAGTTAGGTGCCCCTACTGGGCAGGGAGTCAGAGCGTAGTCCGGCGGATGCCAGCCCCACCTCCGCGCATGCGCAGACTAGCACTACCTCTTTGCTAGATTATTGGCAGAGAGATCACACATGTTTTTTTGTGCAATAGCTTTTTCGTACTCTTAAACTGTTTTAGTGGTGTTTGTTTGGAGTGTTAGTCACTTTTTTGGATGGCGGAAAGGAATACTTCGCCACAGGAGGACGTTGGACCTTTAAATCAGGTGACTTCTAGTAAAATTAGCGAGTTTTCTTCCCGGTGTATTGTGTTTCCGGGACTCGCGTTTACCGTGATAAGCGCCTTAGTTAGTTGGTTTAGGTCAACTCGGTGCTACCTAGGACTAATTTCTCTTTCTGTTTCTGTCCACAGGTCTGTATGACGCTAGGTTGTGACGTCACAGTTGCAGAGAGTTAGTTTTCTCTCCACCATGGTTCCATTTCCTACTAACACTGTTAGGTTATCTAACCAAATGAAAAATTATGTCCAGTGAGTTGGAGGCCTGGTATAAAGGTCTTCTCACTTTGCCCTCTTGATCCAATTCCTTCCCCATGAGGTGGAGAGAGTTAAGAGGCGTGCAGATGGTGGAGTTTCCGGTTCGTCACGTTGGATGGTTTGTCTATACAAAGTGTCAGGTATCTAGTTATTGATAATGTGGTGATGTTAATTATTGTAAACAATCAAAGGGAGATAATTAACATTTTTGCCAGAAAAGAGTTATCTATATGTATCTGATGGTTGTGTAGTCAACTTATCCATTCAGCATACAATTCGTCTTTGCACTTGGATGTTTTGTTGGGATCGAATTTTTCCTGTCACGGGATTAATGACGTCATAATCAGCTGGCTATGTATTTATTAGCAATTCAAGCGCTATGCTGGTTTTTGATGTATATTGATCTTTATGATCGTTTTCCTTCTCTTTGAGTTGGATTGAGTTTCTAAGCTTAACTAGTTGCTCATTCTCCTTGTCCTTTGCCCTGTTTCAGGGACCGGGTTGCGCGTCCTGTGGACGTTTTATGCATGTAAAGTTCTGGCCGCATCTGTGTTATCGATGTAGCCCTTGTGGTCCATTGATTAATTGTGACATATGTAAGCACTGGGGGGGCGAGTTAATGTCCGAATTCTTGTGCTGCTTACAGGCGACGGACAAGGTGGTAGAGGAGGAGAAGAAGAAGAAGCGGAAACGAGAGGTTGTAAGTAGGAAGGGTAAGGGGAAGGTCTCGTCCGCGGTGGATATGGAGACCTTCCGGACCGAGATGTTGGGAGAGATGAAGAGGACAATAAAAGATTTGGTTCCAGGGTTGCTTCGTGCCATGCTTCCTGGACCAGATCCTTTATTGTCCTCATCATCGATTTCGGAGCAGGTAATCCCCGCCTCTGGATCGATTTTCCTTAGTCCGCTTCCGTTGTCCGACGATTCAGAGGTGGCCCCATTAGAGGGGGCGTTCCACGGCCCTGGCAGCAGGCTTATTGCCGCGCCGATAGGGGACCGTGGACGGTTGTCGCTGGAACCCGCTGGCTGCTTATCAGTCCAGGGGTATCCGCACGCCGCGGTGGCCAGTACCTCCTATGGCACCGTTCCTGGTCAGCCCGGGTTAGCTCTCTTTGCTGACCCGGGGTCTAATCTTTCTGACCAGGGTGATGAGGATTACCTGCTAGGGTCGCCGTCTGACGACGTGGACATGGATGAAGACGTTTGTGCACCCCTCGCGGGGAATACAGGCGCTTTTTTCCACGGTATTACTCACCCTGGAGTAAGGTCCGCGGTTCAGGTGGTGGCCCAGGGCGCTGCTGATGGCCAGCGGTACCGCATACCTCGGCTTGCCGAGAGTGTAGCTGGTGCTGGCCGGGCCCGTGGTAGGGCTATATATACCCCGCGCTCTACCGCGGTGCCTGCTCCTGGTCAAACCAGTGATATTCTCATGCCGGTGCTGTCAGGCCCGCATGTTTTCCCTGGCTTGCCAGGTGTATCAGCGTACCCGCCGTCAAGCTCTACTGCTTGCGCTCAGGAGGAAGATGAAGGACCCCGTCTTGTAGAGCGCTCGCAGTTAGCCACGGAGGAGGATTGGTATGACGCTTGCCAGTGGTTGGTGAGCGTTAGGCCTGATCTGCCCGTGGAGCAGTCGGCTAGCCACCGTGTTCACACGCCGTGGTTAGCTGGGAAACCAACTGCTAACGCTATGCCTTCTCTGCCGCTGGCGGAGCATGTCGTTGACATGTTCAAGGCGGCGGAGTCGTCCATTAACACGAGTGGACGTCTCGCGAAGGCCCCTCGCGAGGTGGCCAGGCGTTGTCGCATCGTGCCCCTGGACTACCAGCGGTACGGTGTGGTACCCAAGCCCAGCGTGGATGACCGCGCGGCTTTGGGTGAGGATACGCGGCCAGGCTCCCGTTCTGACGCGGGGGTCTTGTGCGCGAACGCGTTGCGTTCGGCGAATACCGCGTTGCGTGATGCGGAGGAGAGTGGGAGGGCTTCGATTGCCGCTCTGTCCCACGTCTCCCAGCTGTTACAGGGGGTAGTAACGGCATCCGCATCACGCCAGCCAGGCCCGCTCGCGGTCCAGCGAACCATCCAGGATGGTATTAACCTGGCGCTGGACTGTATGACGCGGGCGGTGACCAGGAGTGTCCGGGCAAGACGCACATTTGCCCTGGACAATCTGTGCCCGTCTCAGGACCTGTATAATAGGCTACTCCGTACGCCTATGACGGGTCCTGGTCTTTTTGGAGGTGAGGGATGTCGCCACCTCCAGGAGACGGTCACCCTGGTGAATAACCAGAGGGCGCTGCGCGAACAGTTTGAGGTGCTGCGTCGTGCTAACGTTCGCGCCGCGGCCCCTGCGTATCGTCCCCTGCAGGCTCGAGGTGGTGCTGGCCAAGTCAGAGGCCAGCCGCCGTCGCAGCGCCGGCCTCGGCCGCGTGCGATTCGGCCAGCAGTGCGGGCGCAGGCTCCTCAGCCGCCGTCAGCCAGGCAGCCGCCCGTGCACCGAGGTGCGCGCGGGGCGGGGCGGGTCGCGCGAGGATCTGGGCGTGGTTATCGTTCCTGACAGGGCGCTTACCGCGGTAAGGACCACGCCGGTGTGTATGGCGACGGAGACAGTGCCGCTCTTGCATGCCTTGTGTCCACCGCGGTCCCTAGGTGGACCGGTGGGAGGCCGGCTAGCCGACCACATGCAAGAGTGGGAACGGTTAACTCAGGACCGTTTAGTCTTGCGATGGCTTTCCGTGGGGTATCATCCAGAGTGGATGACAGGCCCGCCGTCGCGACTGTCTCTGGTGCCAGTCTGGACTCCCATTCCGAGAGATCCAGATCAAAGGTTGTGTATCGAGGAGGAGATAAATTCCCTCGTACAGAAAGGAGCTATTCAGCCGGCACAAAGGTGTCCGGGCTTCTATTCAACCCTGTTCTTGGTAACAAAACGCACCGGTGGGTGGAGACCGATTCTCAACCTCAAGCCATTGAACAAGTTCATCGAGACGCCCAGTTTCAAGATGGAAACGGTGCGCTCGGTGTTGGCGGGGTTGGAGAGGGGGATGTGGACGGCGTCGATAGATTTGAAGGACGCTTATTTCCACATCCCCATCCACAGGAGTTTCTGTCGCTTCCTGAGATTTGCATTCCAGGGCAGACAGTGGGAATTCAGGGTGTTGCCCTTTGGAATTTCCACGGCTCCTCGGGTTTTCACCCGTGTGGTTCTTGCGATCACAGCATACCTCCGCAGGAGAAGCATAGCAGTCCACACGTACATAGACGACTGGCTGTTGAAAGCGCACACCCGGGAAAGTTTGTCCGCCAATCTGGAGATTGTTTTGAAAATTCTCACAGACTTGGGCTGGATGATCAATTTCCCAAAATCAGAGCTGACTCCATCCCAGAAGTTTGTTTACCTGGGGATGTTCTTCGATCTGGAGACAGGATATGTTTATCCTACTCAGGAGAGAGTTCAAATACTCATCTCGTTGATTCAGTCAGTGTGCGACAGTCGTCATGTCCTGGCACGGGTTTACTTGAGAATGCTGGGGTTGATGGTTTCGTTGGAACCAGTCATTCCTCAGGCCGCCTTACGCAGGCGGCCGATCCAGTTGTTTCTCATGACACAATGGACCCAGAGTACAGGTTCGCTGGACTCGAATGTGTCAGTGTTGGCGCCTCTGATTCACCACCTGCAATGGTGGTTGAATACAGAGAATCTCTTGCCGGGGGTTTTGCTAACCCCTCCCCACCCTCAGGTGACTGTGTATACAGATGCATCGATGGAGGGCTGGGGAGCTTGCCTGGAAGAATCCACGATATCAGGGCTTTGGAATCTGGAACAGTCACAGGAACATATAAATCTACTGGAGCTAAGAGCAGTAGTCCTGGGCCTGGAACATTTCTTACAGAAAGTTCAGGGCAAGATTGTTCTTATTCGTTCAGACAACTCAACAGTTGTGACTTACATAAACCGCCAGGGCGGAACGAAGTCGCCCAGTCTCTGTATGATGACATGGAAACTGCTTTGTTGGTGTCTGGATCACCAGATTACCTTGAAAGCAGTTCATATTCCGGGAAGGTTAAACCTGCTAGAAGACTCATTGAGCCGAAGGATGAGTGTTTTACCCACGGAATGGCAACTAAATCAATGTGTGGCGGATCGTGTGTTCGACCATTGGGGGAAACCCAACATCGATTTGTTCGCAACGAAGAAGAATGCGAAGATGACGACGTACGTCTCTCCGATTCCGGATCCAAGCGCTTTCGCAACAGATGCGTTAGCTATCAGCTGGGGGAGAATGTATGCATACGCATTCCCTCCAGCAATCCTGATTCCAAAAATTCTTCAGAAAATCAGACAAGAGGAATGCCAAGTGCTTCTGATCGCCCCGGATTGGCCAAGCCGATCATGGTATACGGATCTGCTGGACCTTCTGGTCTGCAATCCGGTTCCTCTGCCTCTGATGGACGATATTATCTTCCAGGGCAAGGCCCTTCACAACAATCCGTCAATGTTCAGATTGACTGCGTGGATGTTGTCAAGGAATCTAGAATTAAGGAGGGCTTTTCTGAGCAAGCAGCCATGTTTATGGCCAAAGCCAGGAGGGGGTCAACCTCCAGAGCATATAATTATAAAATCAACAGATTTGCAGAATGGTGCTCAAAAAGATGTATTGATCCAATGGATTCATCTATTCAAGTAGTAGCTGATTTCCTCTGTCACCTCTATGATGCCTATAGCCTCAAGCCTAACTCTATTGCTGGTTATAAGTCAGCATTAATGTCTGTTATTCCTTGCTTGGCTAAGAGGGGAAGTGATGAAGTAAATACATTGAATGTATTAATTAAAGGCATGGGCAATCTAAGACCAAGGAATCCTCCTGTGATTCCGTCTTGGAGTTTATCGCTAGTGCTTCAAGTACTAGGTGATAAGCCTTTTGAACCACTTAGTTCCATTTCTATGAAACTATTAACACTGAAGACTGTGTTTTTAATTGCTGCGGCCTCGGCTAGGCGTAGGAGTGAGATTCATGCCTTATCAGCCGAGGATGACCGTTTTGTGGTTTCAGGGGAAGGCCTTAAGCTGCTACCTAGGATTAATTTCTTGGCTAAAAATCAGTCGTTGAAATATCCAGGTCAACCTATTATTTTGCCTGCTTTAACTAGATATGATCCTAATTCTAAAGCATGGTGTCCCGTCCGGGTGCTGCGCCGGTACAAACAACGTACGGCGGCATGGCGCACCGACCAGTCAGCGTTATGGTTGTCATATATTGAACCCCATGGGAGGGCTTCTAAGGACACCATTTCCAGGTGGATTGTGGAATGCATTCAGTTTTGCCATAAATCCGCCACCGGGAAGCAGGTTGACGTGGCCAAGGCTCACAGTGTCCGCGGCGTAGTGACATCCACGGCCCTATTTAATGGGGTCCCTGTGGATGATATTATGTCGGTGGCTCAGTGGCACTGTGAGTCAAGTTTTACAGACCATTATCTCCGTGACACCTCTAATCCTCTCGCCTTGTCGGTTTTGAAAAAATAAATCGGTTTATATTTTTTGAGGTGATTTCCTCATTACTTATATATATCACAATTAATTTATGGAAACACCCACTTTTTTGGGCCTGCATCAGTCTTTACCGATGGGAAGATGATGTCAGCAGCCATTTTCAACAAGGTCAGTCTTGTTCATGTGTTGTCCGTTGTTGATTGTATTGTCACGATTACTCGTTATTAATATGGTGATGGTTTGTGTATTTGTGTGGTTCATTGTTGAGAGTTACGAAAATGGAGCTTTTTCGTCTCTGTCCTGTAGTACATGGCACTTGTACGTAGAGAGCGTATAGGACATTGAGGTCAGTCGACTCTTCCTCCCAGGAAGGAGGGGGGGGGGGGGAGCGCATATGACATTCGGTCATCTCTCATACATCGGTGGTGTTATCCGATGGTTAGTCAAATCCTGACTGTTTTTTCTTACAGTTTCAGAAGTTTAAGTGCCTTGAACGCAGAAAAGCGTATAGGGATGAGCTGGTCTTTTGACCTCGCCTCCCTCCCGCCAGATTCACTTTCGAATTCTGGCAATATCAAAAGTATTAGGGAGGTAAGTATACTCTTGAAGTGAAATAAACGAAATCTAGGATTTCTTTTTTCACGAGAGAGTTGATACTTACCTCCCTAGATACGGACCCGGCCTCTCCACCCCACAGAGGCTCGGTCTTCAGGCTCTTAATAGTTGCATGTGTGTCAGCCAATAATCTAGTCAGAGGAAGTGCTAGTCTGCGCATGCGCGGAGGTGGGGCTGGCATCCGCCGGACTACGCTCTGACTCCCTGCCCAGTAGGGGCACCTAACTGTTTTAAATCTGAGTGTTTATTGAGTGAAAGCCAATATTTAGCAATATCAAAAGTATTAGGGAGGTAAGTATCAACTCTCTCGTGAAAAAAGAAATCCTAGATTTCGTTTATTTCACTGCAGTATCTCCAGTGTTCTGTTATAAGTATACTCTGGTTCTTTAAATATATAAGACTCGGCAAGCGGTTATGAATCCACTGCTAGGCTCAAAATGTCTGAGGACATTCTTTTACTATTGTTACTGACTTCTCAGGAATCACTAGGCCGATTTCAATTATATGTGGCAGGAAGAAGCCATAGGGTATAAGGATTCAAGTTTATTCAAACGAAGCCGATAGGCCAATTTGCCCGGTGGCCATCTTGGATTTTGGCAGATTTTTAGAAACGTCTTTAAAAATCTCAAAGCTCGTCGGGGGCCGATGCAAACCTCATGAAATATGATCTATGGCAAGAGCTGAGCCAAGTTTGTTCAAGGGAACTTGATTGCCCAAATGGTTCGGCGGCCATCTTGGATGATCTAGTTTTAGCGAACACAACCTCTCCAGAACCACTGAACGGATCGGGCTGAAGTTTGTCAGATATGATTAGGAATAGGTTGATACATACAAAAACTTGGCTGCCATGGACCAATCAAAATGTAGCGTGTTTGGCACCCATATTGGATATTTTTATTTGATGTCAAAATTGCCATTTTTGAAACCGTCACATAAGTGTTTTGGTGGCCATCTTGGATCTTTTTCCACCAATACTCCCATACTAAAGCAATGGGAAATTTCAAATGTCTCATCAAGAACCATTGGGCTGATTTCAAGTATATTTGGCATCATTAAGGTATAGGGATCCAAGTTTGTTCAAAGGAAACCAAATCGACCAACTTGGCCGGTGGCCATCTTGGATTTTGCCAAATGTTTTGAAATGTTTTTATAAATTGTCTCCGAAACACCGCTTGTGGGATCAATGCAAACCTCATGAAATATGATCTTGGGCAAGAGCTGAACCAAGTTTGCACGGGAACTTGATTGGGCAAATGGTTCAGCGGCCATCTTGGATGACCTAGTTTTAGCGAAAACGACTTCCAGAACCGCCATTAAAGTTGTTCAAGGGAAGTTGATCCGTCAAATAACATGGCCGCTGTGACAGGTTTAGGGTTTAGCGGCCATATTGGATATTTTTATTTGATGGATTTTGAAGCCAAAATTGGTTAGATATAGGTTTTTGGATATTCTGATTGTGCTCAAAACTGTCAGATAACCATACTTAAAGCATTGGAAAATTTTAAATGTCTTCTTGAGAACAACTGAGACGATTTCAAGTATTTTGGCAGGAAGCATCTGTAGGCCATAAGGATCCACAGTTGTTCAAAGGAAGCTGATCAGTCAATTTGGCTGGCAGCTACTTTGTATTTGGATTTTGGCAGCTTTTTAGAACTGTCTAAAAATCTCAGGAACTGCTTGAAGGATCGATTCAAAACTCATGAAATATCATCTGGAGCAACAACTGAACTAAGTTTGTTCACGGGAACTTGATTGGCCTAATGCTTTAGTGGCCATCTTCGATGACCTAGTTTTCGTGAAAATTACTTCTCCAGAACCGCTGAATGGATCGGGCCAAAATTTGGGAGATATGATTAGGGCCTAAGCGTCATTAAAAAAACATGTTTGCCATGACTCAATCAAAATCTTTGTCATTTTTGGCAGACCGGCCCCTTGTTATTGTTATTATTACTGCTAGTATGGAAAATGTACCGTAGCGAGAAGGAAAAGTAAGTTGTAAAATTCTTATCCTAATCCCAATGTGCAAAGTATGCAATAAGATATGTTTAAACTAACCATACTGTATCATTGGGTAAGAATTCAAATTTGTTTCATTTTGAAATTACACTATTGTTTATTGGAATACTTTGATTTTATTTGTGAAAGATTTGTTCTGTGCTTAACTTTTCAGGATGAAGCAATGCAAGCTAAAGCACAAGCACTTATGTATCCACAAACAGATGGGATGCTGCCACCTAAAATGGTACAAATATTACTTTTCACACACTTTTTACACACCACCAAAATAATTGGCGGGTTATTATGTAATGGCATCCAGACAGGCGGGCGGGTGTGTGGGCGGCAGAGTGGTTTCCGGATGATAACTCTGTTACCGTTTGTCGGATCACATTGAACCTTCATAGGGTGGTTGGACTAGGTCTTCGGAATAAACCTATCAAAATCGACTAATCCGAAATCCAAGATGGCTGCCAGCCTCCAGCTGCCATCTTGAAAATTGGTTTCCGGATGATAACACTGTTACTGTTTATGGGATCGCTTTGAAACTTCATAGTGATTGGACTAGGTCTGGGGAAGAAACCTATCAAAATCGACAATGATCCGAAATCCAAAATGACCACCAGTGGCCATCTTTTAGATTGGTTTCCAGATGATAACTCCGTTACTGTTTATCAGGACGCTTTGAAACTTCATAGGGTGGTTGGACTAGGTCTGGGGAAGAAACCTATCGAAATTGACAATGATCCAAATGCCAAGATGGCCGCCAGCCACGGGCTGCCATCTTGAAAGTTGTTTTCTGAATGATATCTCTTTTACCATTTATCGGATCTCTTCATAGAGTCATTGGAATATGTCTGGTGAAGAAACTTAGCGAAATTTATGATAATCTGAAATCCAATATGGCACCCAGTCAGCGGTGGCCATCTTGAAAACTGGTTTCCGGATGATACATCCTGTTTAACGGATCGCTTTGCCACTTAATAAGGATGACTGGTCTGGGTCTGAGGAAGAAATACATATTTTCTAATACCTCATTCATTGGTTTGTCATCATGGCAGGTTATTATGCACCGTTTGTGGAGTTCTTGTTAAATTTATGTTGCAAATTCTTTTAGATCTAACACTTTGTACAATAAATACTAATGTATAGGAAGGTAATAGATTTAAAATATTGGTATAGGAAGAATTACGAATAAGAATATTAATAGTCAGGAATACTCCAGTTACCACACATTTCAATCTCCATCAGAATATCTCCTACTACATTATGCAAGCCCTAAGTCAGTACTGCATAGGTGAAGTCCACAGGTGACAGCAGCCACATTTCTGGCGATATGAGAAACTGGCTCCATAGA
The DNA here is from genome assembly GCA_034401795.1 of Chaetoderma sp. LZ-2023a. Classification (NCBI taxonomy): domain Eukaryota; kingdom Metazoa; phylum Mollusca; class Caudofoveata; order Chaetodermatida; family Chaetodermatidae; genus Chaetoderma; species Chaetoderma sp. LZ-2023a. The sequence goes on along the minus strand of CM067370.1, from coordinate 53,618,806 downwards.
TGACACACCAAGGATATCAATGATTTCACATAAGAGGCTCCTCGCCTTCATTTCCACCTGTCTATAGCTATGCTCTAATAGTGTATGCTTAGCCCTTTAATGGTCAATCCTGCAAACAAATTAGATCAATTGTAATCTCACCTGCAAAGCAGAGGTGAGACATATACATGAGTTTAACAATAATGGAAATGTTAATGTTTATGCTCTGCGTTTAGCAAATTGCTTTGGTCTAAATGTGAAGTTTGGTTGATGCGATTGTATCTAAACTTATACACATGATTGCATATTCTGAACATAATCAGCTTGATAACACTGAGGTAACAAGACTAAAGGTAAAGATTACTGACCTTTATACTAGGACAAAATTCTGCTTTTTAAATTTTTGCCCCGCCTGTGACGCAGAAAGTAAGACATATGTATCACTTTTCCAATGGTGGCGATGGCGGCGTCGGCGTCAAAATTAAGGTACTGCATTCTATAATGTTAGTAATCAGCATCAGAACTCAGAGGTCACAAAGTCAAAGGTCAATGCCACTGTAACAAACAGTGGAGACAGGCGAGACATGATTCTGCGGAATTGTTGTTTTTGTGTCTAGCAAAGCTTTTTGGCATGCATCGCATAATTGGTTAACCCCATTGAAACTAATTATGAATGCATCGTTGCCAGTGTGTTTAGAAATCATTGTGGTGTCCTCGAAGTCACATGATCAAAAGTCAATGTGACTGACCGTTCTACAAAGCTATTTTTCGGTGATAAGCTGTGCCTCTGCTCTTGAGTATTAGTGTGATGACATTGAGGTCACAAGGTCATCGATCATGGTCACTGAGCTTGGAATAACTGCTGGGTTTTTTCAACACTAAATCTTTGTGTTTAGCTTTGTAACTTCAATGCCTCTCTTGGAGTATTTATCAATATTTAGTGGACATATGGTTTCCATGGAGAGATATGAAAAGTTTTTGTGATTTTGTGGTCGTCGTCTTTGGACCAGCACATGACCGATTCAAGCTAAATATCTGCTCACATTGACCATTAAAGCAGCTCTCTAAGTGTACTGCAAGCAGCCTTGTAGCTTTTGTTACATAATTATTGGTTGTCACCCAGATGTGTTCTCTGATACCATAGATTTAACTGTCTTGAAGGAAATGATTTTGTTGTCAAGATAAAATGTCAAGATCATGCTTAACTTGCCTCAGGTTCTATTCATACACCTCATGTAACCTTTGAGGACATGAATAATCCTTTTGAGTTAGTGGTTACGGTCAACTTAATAACTTGGTACCAAAATAAACGTGAATATCTGATGTTATATAAGACGATCATCATATGCCATACATATAGCAACCAAACTAAATCATCTATTTATTCTACCTATTTAATTTGGTCCGAGGTCTGATGTTTATTGGAAATGAGCTGGACAAAGCAGACTTTTTACTTCCGCTGAATCTTTGTTAGGCCAAAAGAAGACAGTTACCACCACTGGAATGTCAGTCATGGAATGTCAGTCATTCCAGTGGTAAATCTTCAAAATTAATCTTCTCTTTGCCTAAAATAGATATTTACGAAGCAGAAATTTATTAGTTCCCTACCCGTAAACCTTGGGGGGAGCGGGGGACTATAGGTTTGCACTCCATCTGTCCATCTATCTGTCTGTCTGTCCATGTCGCAGTTGGTTTCCCGCACTTTTTCCCGCAGTCCTTCAGGGTATTCAACTGAAAATTGGTACATTGCTTTGTTATGAGAAGTTACAGACACCCCTACACTGGTGCATACCCTTTGAATTTGTTTGGAACTGGGTACCATCTAGCTGAGAGATTTGAACCATGTTTTTTTAATTATAATTCGGCGCTGTTATGAATTAAATAAAGATTATTATTATTATTATTATTATTATTATTATTATTATTATTAAGTTCGAGTTTCAGGCATATGCATCAATTTTTTATGGAGTTATGCCCACTTTCGACTTAAGAAAAGAACTTTAAGAAAACCTTGATACAGAACAGCTTTTTTAACATTAAATTTAAATCAGAAATACCCAACCTTAGAGTATGAAGGGGTTGCTAAGCCTGATGAGAAAACCAGTAATCTATACACATTATTTAACTATATAAACAAAGCTTTCTTCGATGAGGTCTATTGGATGATCCATGAAAAACATATTGGAATCATCAACACATCAGTTACAACGCCTAACTTGAAAGTAGTCAACATGACTCAGGATCGAATCTCAGATAAAGCATTCGTGAACGGTGGGCCGTTGCTAGGTAACCCTATGGTCCACGTACATCATGAATTCGATGAAGCTGGAAAGCCTATTGGTAAATACTATGATAAATCCAACAATAATGAGGAGCTATCTGTGACTGATGAGAATATACATCTAGTCTACACGTCCGGGTCGATACACGAAGGGATTATTGAAGTTTCCGCAGTTGTACTTTCAAGTATCGGAATCAGTTTACCAATGAAAATTCTGGTAAACATTGAATATCCTCCTAAAAGAAATGCGTATGACATAGCTGACTTTACTAACTCCTCGCCACAGAGCTAAATTCGTTCAGCCCAGCCCCGGGGAAGATTGTGAGAGGGCGTGTGACCTCCTCTTCGCACTTAAATTTATTCAAAAAATCATTCATTCCAAATGTCCATTTGCAGACCAAGAGAAGACTATTTTTGAAAATTTACCAAGGGAATGACTGGCTCGGTTATTACCTGGTGGTGGCTCCCGCAATGTTCTGTTCTGCAACACTCATTTTATAACTACTTAGTTTTTTATGATTTATTATTTTATAAGCCAAGCACTTACTGTCAGCTATCTAATTTGTTTGTCAAGATATAGGTAGCAAACAAAAAAACTATAAAACTCCCGGACCCCACCTGTTCGGGAGAACCCCCGCATTATCGCCGGCTGGCCGGCCTCTCTTGTGCCTTGACCCCGCACTGGATGGTTCCCTCGTTGCTCCTACGTTTTTTTCTGTCGTTGCACCCCTACATTGGTGCATACCCTTTGAATTTGTTTGGAACTGGGTACCATCTAGCTGAGAGATTTGAACCATGTTTTTTTAATTATAATTCGCCGCTGTTATGAACTGAGCCAACGGGGAACCGATAACTACCCTACAAATAATGATATTTATCTTTTATTAATTGTTGTGCAATAATAGCAAACAGATCAATCGAACTGATAACGCACTGATAACTACATTTTGAAATTATTGACAACAGTCTATAATATATATATATGTATATATGTATGCTGACGTTATAATGGCAATCTGTAGGTATATATTCCCTCTGCTCTGTGAAACCGGTGCGAATTCGTGAAGAGTGCATACATAGCCGAGATAGCTAATGCATTGTTTTGTTTATATGTCGAATTACACTTAAAAATCGCCGGTTCAAATCTCGCTATGTATTATTAGTGAAATATTACTCCCAATCACATGAAAATTACACACTACAGTTCTTACTGAATTAATACTATCGTCATAAAACACCCAGAAACGACAATACTGTTACAAAAGATATAGACTTAGCCGATATGTGTACAGATTTTTTCCTTAGGATATTCATATCCTAGATAGAGCATAATATGTTATCAGCTAAATCTAGGTCATTTTTTTATTAATGCATACATAGCTGAGATAGCTAATGCGTTGTATTATATGTCGAATTACACTTAAAATCGCTGGTTCAAATCTCACTATGTGTTATTAGTAAATGTTATTGGGAGTAAGAGTATTGCCAGATAGTAGAGCACGCTGGACAACTTGATGATGAGATGATATGATGATGATGATGATTGATGATGATTGATTGATGATGATGATTGATGATTGATGATGATAGACATAATGTTGGATCACAAATACATGACTTCTGTCTCCATATAAACAAACTAATCAAACAAACACATAGTCACGACCAGTGTCATATCGGCATGAGGGGATTACCCACAAGGCCCTTCCAGCTGCCTTGGTAGTGTTCACTCGGCAGACTGCTAAAGTGCCTGCCATCTGCACCATGGCAGACTCTAGCATGTTCACAGGTGACACAGAGAATTTGGTGTTGTAGCGGGAACCACGGGAGCAGACAACCCGGCCCTACCCTTTCTACACCATAGAAGTGGCAGGTATACTCAATTTCCTCACAGGTGAAATCGGTCGTAGATATTTTCCGCAGATGGTTACGGAAGGAATTATAAGGGGGCTCGTCTCGGAAGTGGGCCCACTTGGCATCTAATAGCATGACTGTCTGTGAGGCAATCACCACAGGTATGAGCAGTAGTATAATCAGCATCCTATATATGGAGGCTTAAACCGAACAAGGTGAACCCCTCGAGAAATATCTGTGTCATATTGAGCCCTGTGCCATCCTCAATGCCGATCTTCATCCCATTTGGGGCAGGTCTTAGTTGCTTCACTTTACCACCAGCTAGAAGCTGCAGTTCTATTCCAATGGGTGTTTGCGGACTTGTGAGCCTGATACGCTCGAGCAGCTTCACTGAGCCCTTCGCCTTCGAGGAGTGCAACACCCCCTCAACCCATGACACCCTCCTGAATATTAATAGCTTCCTCTGGTCCATCAAAGGGGCGACCTAGCAGGAGCTTTCCTCCAGTGACCCCAATCATATGTTTCACTTCAAGAGTATACTTACCTCCCTAATACTTTTGATATTGCTAAATATTGGCTTTCACTCAATAAACACTCAGATTTAAAACAGTTAGGTGCCCCTACTGGGCAGGGAGTCAGAGCGTAGTCTGGCGGATGCCAGCCCCACCACCGCGCATGCGCAGACTAGCACTACCTCTTTGCTAGATTATTGGCAGAGAGATCACACATGTCTTTTTGTAGCAATAGCTTTTCCTTAATCTTAGACTGTTTAAGTGGTGTTTTTTGGAGTGATAGTCACTGATTTGGATGGCAGGACGGAACAATTCGCCAAAGGGGGACTTAGGACCTTTAAATCAGGTGACTTCTAGTAAAATTAGCGAGTTTTCTTCCCGGTGTATTGTGTTTCCGGGACTCGCGGTTACCGTGATAAGCGCCTTGGTTAGTTGGTTTATGTCAACTCGGTGCTACCTATGACTAATTTCTCTTTCTGTTTATGTCCACAGGTCTGTATGACGCTAGGTGGTCGCATCACAGCAGCAGAGAGTTAGTTTTCTCTCCACCATGGTTCCATTTCCTACTAACACTGTTAGGTTATCTAACCAAAATGAAAAATTAATGTCCAGTGAGTTGGAGGCCTAGTCGACGTATCCATTCAGCATACAATTCGTCCTTGCACTTGGATGTTTTGTTGGGATCGAATTTTTTCCTGTCACGGGATTAATGACGTCATAATCAGCCTGGCTATGTATTTATCAGCAATTCAATCGCTATGCTGGTTTCTGATGTATATTGATCTGTATGATCGTTTTCCTTCTCTTTGAGTTGGTTTGAGTGTCTAAGCTTAACTAGTTTGCTCATACTCCTTGTCCTTTGCCCTGTTTCAGGGACCGGGTTGCGCGTCCTGTGGACGTTTTCTACCGGATAAGTTCTGGCCTCATCGTTGCTATCGATGTAGCCCTTGTGGTCCCTTGGTTAATTGTGACATATGTAAGCACTGGGGGGGGCGAGTTAATGTCCGAATTCTTGTGCTGCTTACAGGCGACGGACAAGGTGGTAGAGGAGGAGAAGAAGAAGAAGCGGAAACGAGAGGTTGTAAGTAGGAAGGGTAAGGGGAAGGTCTCGTCCGCGGTGGATATGGAGGCCTTCCGGACCGAGATGTTGGGAGAGGTGAAGAGGACATTAAAGGATTTGGTTCCAGGGTTGCTTCGTGGCATGCTTCCTGGACCAAATCCTTTACTGTCCTCGTCATCTGCTTCGGAGCAGGTAATCCCCGCCTCTGGATCGGTTTTCCTTAGTCCGCTTCCGTTGTTCGACGATTCAGAGGTGGCCCCATTAGAGGGGGCGTTCCACGACCCTGGCAGCAGGCTTATTGCCGCGCCGATAGGGGACCGTGGACGGTTGTCGCTGGAACCCGCTGGCTGCTTATCAGTCCAGGGGTATTCGCACGCCGCGGTGGCCAGTACCTCCTATGGCACCGTTCCTGGTCAGCCCGGGTTAGCTCTCTTTGCTGACCCGGGGTCTAATCTTTCTGACCAGGGTGATGAGGATTACCTGCTATGGTCGCCGTCTGACGACGTGGACATGGATGAAGACGTTTGTGCACCCCTCGCGGGGAATACAGGCGCCTTATTCCACGGTTTTACTCACCCTGGAGTAGAGTCCGCGGCTCAGGTGGTGGCCCAGGGCGCTGCTGATGGCCAGCGGTACCGCATACCTCGGCTTGCCGAGGGTGTTGCTGGTGCTGGCCGGGCCCGTGGTGAGGCTATATATACCCCGCGCTATGCCACGGTGCCTGCTCCTGGTCAAACCAGTGATATTCTCATGCCGGTGCTGTCAGGCCCGCGTGTTTTCCCTGGCTTGCCAGGTGTATCAGCATACCCGCCGTCAAGCTCTACTGCTTGCGCTCAGGAGGAAGACGAAGGACCCCGTCTTGTAGAGCGCTCGCAGTTAGCCACGGAGGAGGATTGGTATGACGCTTGCCAGTGGTTGGTGAGCGTTAGGCCTGATCTGCCCGTTGAGCAGTCGGCTAGCCAGCGTGTTCACACGCCGTGGTTAGCTGGGAAACCGACTGCTAACGCTATGCCTTCTCTGCCGCTGGCGGAGCATGTCGTTGACATGTTCAAGGCGGCGGAGTCGTCCATTAAGTCGAGTGGACGTCTCGCGAAGGCCCCTCGCGAGGTGGCCAGGCGTTGTCGCATCGTGCCCCTGGATTACCAGCGGTACGGTGTGGTACCCAGGCCCAGCGTGGATGACCGCGCGGCTTTGGGTGAGGATGCGTGGCCAGGCTCCCGTTCTGACACGGGTGTCTTGTGCTCGAACGCGTTGCGTTCGGCGAATACCGCGTTGCGTGATGCGGAGGAGAGTGGGAGGGCTTCGATTGCCGCTCTGTCCCACGTCTCCCAGCTGTTACAGGGGGTAGTAACGGCATCCGCATCGCGCCAGCCAAGTCCGGTCACTGTCCAGCGAACCATCCAGGATGGTATTAACCTGGCGCTGGACTGTATGACTCGGGCGGTGACCAGGAGTGTCCGGGCAAGACGCACGTTTGCCCTGGACAATCTGTGCCCGTCTCAGGACCTGTACAATAGGCTACTGCGTACGCCTATGACGGGCCCTGGTCTTTTTGGAGGTGAGGGATGTCGACACCTCCAGGAGACGGTCACCCTGGTGAATAACCAGAGGGCGCTGCGCGAGCAGTTTGATGTGCTGCGTAGTGCTAGCGTTCGCGCCGTGGCCCCGGCGTATCGTCCCCTGCAGGCTCGAGGTGGTGCTGGCCAGGTCAGAGGCCAGCCACCGTCGCAGCGTCGGCCTCGGCCGCGTGCGATTCGGCCAGCAGCGAGGGGGGCGCAGGTTCCTCAGGCGCCGTCAGCCAGGCAGCCGCCCGCGCACCGTGGTGCGCGCGGGGCGGGGCGGGGCGCGCGAGGATCTGGGCGTGGTTATCGGTCCTGACAGGACGCTTACCGCGGTAAGAACCACTCCGGTGTGTATGGCGGCGGAGACAGTGCCGCTCTTGCATGCCTCGTGTCCACCGCGGGCCCTAGGTGGACCGGTGGGAGGCCGGCTAGCCGACCACATGCAAGAGTGGGAACGGTTAACTCAGGACCGTTTAGTCTTGCGATGGCTTTCCGTCGGGTATCATCCAGAGTGGGTGACAGGCCCGCCGTCGCGACTGTCTCTGGTGCCAGTCTGGACTCCCATTCCGAGAGATCCAGAGCAAAGGTTGTGTATCGAGGAGGAGATAAATTCCCTCATACAAAAGGGAGCTATTCAGCCGGCACAAAGGTGTCCGGGCTTCTATTCAACCCTGTTCTTAGTAACAAAACGCACCGGAGGGTGGAGACCGATTCTCAACCTCAAGCCATTGAACAAGTTCATCGAGACGCCCGGTTTCAAGATGGAAACGGTGCGCTCGGTGTTGGCGGGGTTGGAGAGAGGGATGTGGACGGCGTCGATAGATTTGAAGGACGCTTATTTCCACATCCCCATCCACGGGAGTTTCTGTCGCTTCCTGAGATTTGCATTCCAGGGCAGACAGTGGGAATTCAGGGTGTTGCCCTTCGGAATTTCCACGGCTCCTCGGGTTTTCACCCGTGTGGTTCTTGCGATCACAGCATACCTCCGCAGGAGAAGCATAGCAGTCCACACGTACATAGACGACTGGCTGTTGAAAGCGCACACCCGGGAAAGTTTGTCCGCCAATCTGGAGATTGTTTTGAAAACTCTCACAGACTTGGGCTGGATGATCAATTTCCCAAAATCAGAGCTGACTCCATCCCAGAAGTTTGTTTACCTGGGGATGTTCTTCGATCTAGAGACAGGATATGTTTATCCTACTCAAGAGAGAGTTCAGAAACTCATCTCATTGATTCAGTCAGTGTGCGACAGTCGTCATGTCCTGGCACGGGTTTACTTGAGAATGCTGGGGTTGATGGTTTCGTTGGAACCAGTCATTCCTCAGGCCGCCTTACGCAGGCGGCCGATCCAGTTGTTTCTCATGACACAATGGACCCAGAGTACAGGTTCGCTGGACTCGAATGTGTCAGTGTTGGCGCCTCTGATTCACCACCTGCAATGGTGGTTGAATACAGAGAATCTCTTGCTGGGGGTTTTGCTAACCCCTCCCCACCCTCAGGTGACTGTGTATACAGATGCATCGATGGAGGGCTGGGGAGCTTGCCTGGAAGAATCCACGATATCAGGGCTTTGGAATCTGGAACAGTCAAAGGAACATATAAATCTACTGGAGCTAAGAGCAGTAGTCCTGGGCCTGGAACATTTCTTACAGAAAGTTCAGGGCAAGATTGTTCTTATTCGTTCAGACAACTCAACAGTTGTGACTTACATAAACCGCCAGGGCGGAACGAAGTCGCCCAGTCTCTGTATGATGACATGGAAACTGCTTTGTTGGTGTCTGGATCACCAGATTACCTTGAAAGCAGTTCATATTCCGGGAAGGTTAAACCTGCTAGCAGACTCATTGAGCCGAAGGATGAGTGTTTTACCCACGGAATGGCAACTAAATCAATGTGTGGCGGATCGTCTGTTCGACCATTGGGGGAAACCCAACATCGATTTGTTCGCAACGAAGAAGAATGCGAAGATGACGACGTACGTCTCTCCGATTCCGGATCCAAGCGCTTTCGCAACAGATGCGTTAGCTATCAGCTGGGGGAGAATGTATGCATACGCATTCCCTCCAGCAATCCTGATTCCAAAAATTCTTCAGAAAATCAGACAAGAGGAATGCCAAGTGCTTCTGATCGCCCCGGATTGGCCAAGCCGATCGTGGTATACGGATCTGCTGGACCTTCTGGTCTGCAATCCGGTTCCTCTGCCTCTGATGGACGATATTATCTTCCAGGGCAAGGCCCTTCACAACAATCCGTCAATGTTCAGATTGACTGCGTGGATGTTGTCAAGGAATCTAGAATTAAGGAGGGCTTTTCTGAGCAAGCAGCCATGTTTATGGCCAAAGCCAGGAGGGGGTCAACCTCCAGAGCATATAATTATAAAATCAACAGATTTGCAGAATGGTGCTCAAAAAGATGTATTGATCCAATGGATTCATCTATTCAAGTAGTAGCTGATTTCCTCTGTCACCTCTATGATGCCTATAGCCTCAAGCCTAACTCTATTGCTGGTTATAAATCAGCATTAATGTCTGTTATTCCTTGCTTGGCTAAGAGGGGAAGTGATGAAGTAAATACATTGAATGTATTAATTAAAGGCATGGGCAATCTAAGACCGAGGAATCCACCTGTGATTCCGTCTTGGAGTTTATCGCTAGTGCTTCAAGTACTAGGTGATAAGCCTTTTGAACCACTTAGTTCCATTTCTATGAAACTATTAACACTGAAGACTGTGTTTTTAATTGCTGCGGCCTCGGCTAGGCGTAGGAGTGAAATTCATGCCTTATCAGCCGAGGATGACCGTTTTGTGGTTTCAGGGGAAGGCCTTAAGCTGCTACCTAGGATTAATTTCTTGGCTAAAAATCAGTCGTTGAAATATCCAAGTCAACCTATTATTTTGCCTGCTTTAACTAGATATGATCCTAATTCTAAAGCATGGTGTCCCGTCCGGGCGCTGCGCCGGTACAAACAACGTACGGCGGCATGGCGCACCGACCAGTCAGCGTTATGGTTGTCTTATATTGAACCCCATGGGAGGGCTTCTAAGGACACCATTTCCAGGTGGATTGTGGAATGCATTCAGTTTTGCCATAAATCCGCCACCGGGAAGCAGGTTGACGTGGCCAAGGCTCACAGTGTCCGCGGCGTAGTGACATCCACGGCCCTATTTAATGGGGTCCCTGTGGATGATATTATGTCGGTGGCTCAGTGGCACTGTGAGTCAAGTTTTACAGACCATTATCTCCGTGACACCTCTAATCCTCTCGCCTTGTCGGTTTTGAAAAAATAAATCGGTTTATATTTTTTGAGGAGGTTTTTCCTCATTACTTATATATTTCACAATTAATTTATGGAAACACCCACTTTTTTGGGCCTGCATCAGTCTTTACCAATGGGAAGATGATGTCAGCAGCCTTTTCAACAAGGTCAGTCTTGTTCATGTGTTGTCCGTTGTTGATTGTATTGTCACGATTACCCGTTATTAATATGGTGATGGTTTGTGTATTTGTGTGGTTCATTGTTGAGAGTTACGAAAATGGAGCTTTTTCGTCTCTGTCCTGTAGTACATGGCACTTGTACGTAGAGAGCGTATAGGACATTGAGGTCAGTCGACTCTTCCTCCCTGGAAGGAGGGGGGGGGAGCGCATATGACATTCGGTCATCTCTCATACATCGGTGGTGTTATCCGATGGTTAGTCAAATCCTGACTGTTTTTTCTTACAGTTTCAGAAGTTTAAGTGCCTTAAACGCAGAAAAGCGTATAGGGATGAGCTGGTCTTTTGACCTCGCCTCCCTCCCGCCAGATTCACTTTCGAATTCTGGCAATATCAAAAGTATTAGGGAGGTAAGTATACTCTTGAAGTGAAATAAACGAAATCTAGGATTTCTTTTTTCACGAGAGAGTTGATACTTACCTCCCTAGATACGGACCCGGCCTCTCCACCCCACAGAGGCTCGGTCTTCAGGCTCTTAATAGTTGCATGTGTGTCAGCCAATAATCTAGTCAGAGGAAGTGCTAGTCTGCGCATGCGCGGTGGTGGGGCTGGCATCCGCCAGACTACGCTCTGACTCCCTGCCCAGTAGGGGCACCTAACTGTTTTAAATCTGAGTGTTTATTGAGTGAAAGCCAATATTTAGCAATATCAAAAGTATTAGGGAGGTAAGTATCAACTCTCTCGTGAAAAAAGAAATCCTAGATTTCGTTTAATCCACTGCAACTAGAGTTGTGCCCTGTCCTATATAGGTCAGGAAAAATGTCCCCCTGTTATAAAGCTTTCGGACCATGCCAGCCTTCTTCACAACAGTGGAGAGTGGGGTGACCTCCAGGTCAATAACCGCTGGAGGTCTATATAGTGACACCCACGCTCGCCACTTACCACCAGGTCCAGCGCGATACCACACAGTGTTCTTTTTTAAGACTACCTGCAGCTGTTTCGCCAGGGTCAACACCACACCATCATGTGACATCGGTGAGGCATGCTTCACAGTCGGCTCTAAAACTTGAAAGCTGAGATCAGCATCCAAATTGTTAAGATCAACCTTGTCTCGTGCCTGTTCTATCAGGGGGTGGAGGATGAACTTCTACTTTGGGAAGTCATAGCGGAACACTATTTTGTCCCCATCTCTCTCTCGACCCAGATGTTCCTTCGAGACATCCTTTAGGTCAGTGAGCAGCTCTACACCATCTCCACCGACAGGATGGAGGGAGAATGTCGTGGAGTCTGTTACATATTGGAGGACGAACGACTTGCCATCGCTTTCCTTAGCCTTGGCAGCATCAACGTTGTACACGTCCACGAGATCAGCTAGACCGGTTGAGTGAGCACATAGGCTCCATTGTATGTATATATATAGGGGGGTTTAAACGGAGTGTATAACCATGCCGATTGTCCGATTGCTACTCCAAAATGGGGAGAATGTCATCAGACCGTCTCTAGTTGGTAGACGTGCGGTTCAGTGTCGCATAGAATGAGTTCTCTTCAAGGTAGCTCAGCATTCCATCATGTACTTACACGCCGATGTGTTACATCCGCCACTGGGAAGTACCTACCACAGCTCACTGACTGAAGTAGGGTTAAACGTGATAGAATATCTGCCAGGAGCCACCAGCAAACTGGAAAGCGATCAGCCCAACATGTTCACCCACGTAAATCACCAGCATGGATGGTCTGTCGGATGCCCAATCAGGGTTTACACTGCTGCTACTTATTTACCTATCCCCATCATGACGACGACGATATCATATCAAACCTATCAAGCATTCGGCGGGTTGTGGAAAAAGGCGATAAAGGAGCCACACACCTTCTCCGGGATGGCAGACATAGCAGTACAGGAAATGCGTTGTCGACAAGAAGGCAAGCGACTACAGCGGGTGAGCTGGTATGAACAGAACGCCAGAGAGGCAAGGAGACGAAGGGACTACAACTCTGTCCAAGAATATGAGAGGCTCATCCGGCAGGAGGAGTGCATCGTAGGGCCAAAGTTGTATGATTGCTTGAATGACGAGTGTGATGAGTCTAGAAGTTTTGCAGTGGGAGGAGGAGAGGGTGCAAAAGTATAAATCCAAGAAATTCCACCAACGCCGGGTGTACTATCAGGGTGGCAAGGTGAAGTTCCAGATGTCACGGCTGCGAAAGCAACTGGCTCCTGACATCATTCTGGATGAGGGGTGTTTGATAGAGGTATGTCTCCACACCAACAAGCTAGTTTGGTTCGCCGGGCTTTCCAAGATGAATCCCACAATGACTCATCAGCAGATCCTACAGGTGATGCAGAGCTAGCTCGCGTTTAAGAACTAGGTATACCATGACTAAATCGGAGTGGTGAAAGCAGCCTGAACTATATCCCGCTTTTGCCTGAACTATATCCCGCTTTAGCACCTGAGGAGGGTGGTACAGTCCACGGCTGGCGACTCCAGCAGATTGATACCATCAGACAGAATCTTGTTCATGAGACAGAAAAGTACAGCAAAACACGCAGGCGATATAAAACAGCCTACAACAGTCTAGCATGGGGGTGGGTGCTATCGTTGCTATCCCGCTGGGTGGGGTGACCCTTGCCGCTACTGTCCTGGCCACTGGCTTGGCAGTTGGACGGCGTCAGATCGCCAGTAAGCTGGAGTAGCATGCTGAGTATGTAACACTAATAGAGCAGCCAACGGGCTATCGAGGAGTTTGTCAGCAAAGCTCTCGAGGATTGGCAGGTCAATGGTGAAGAATACCACCATATATTGAAGCTCCAAACCCTGTACCGCACAGAGAAACCCAAAGTGCTCCAGCAATACCGCAAAGGCTCCAGCAGGCGGATGAACATGGATGAGTTAAAAAATGAGATGCGGCTGGGCCGCATCAAAGATCTCTACAGTGTCAAATAGTATGTTGCGTCCGTGGCTAGAACAGTGGCTTTAAGATGACTACTATAGATGTCCTTCCCGACGAACCTCACGACAATTGACCAGAGCCAACCGCCTCTCCTGGGTACACTCTGGACCCGCTCGACACGTGGTCTCCTGGATGACATAACGGACCTAACACCTATTTGAATCACAGTCGACGGGCTGTCCCACATCAGCTCCATCAATCCACGACCACTGACCAACCTTGCAATCACTATCAAGGATGCGAAGAAAGCTCATACCTGGATGGCAGGCCCGAATCTCTCATTCTGGAACCAACAGCTGAATTTTGTGTGGTGTGCCACAGCAGGAGGCGGCGTCAGTGTGGGTTTGCTGCACTCCCATTCTGGTACCCCCGAAGCTGTGCTCATTGCCAGTTGTCTCAGATTCCATGTGTACTACACAGTGAGATGAATCCTTCATCAGCTGGGTGCAAGCCTGCCTGATACGAATGATTTTGATCCGCAGACTGCGGGCATCGGCACAACGAGCAACAGCCTCTCAGCAGCCAGTAGACTCCAGCGAGAGTTCAACGCCCACTCAGACTCGTTTCCATGGTGGAGACAACAGCGGTCTAGGCATTATGTATGGCGACCCGAGACGAGACTACTCAGGCTTCCCCTATCAAACACCCTGAAAAATCGGCCGTCGGAAGACAAACACGTTCTCATTCGATCCAGACTCAGATCCTGGCGCACTGGTGCCGAATATGCATATCATCGGAATCAGGCAGGACCATCCAGAGGCGTGGAAATACTTTGTCCCACACATAACCTCAGGGCTCACACCAGCAGGGATCGTTCAAATCAACCAGTCCTTAGAAGCATTATGTTATTGTCTCCTGACAGCCCAGACTAAGCTGCACCACTCCATAGATGGGGTGTGTAGAAAAGAGGTGCAGGCCATGTTCAGCAGTCTCGTTGCGGACATGATCATTGTTGCAGATCCCAGTAGCCTCATTTCCAAGTTCCAACAAGCCTTGCAGAAGGCCCGTCGTAAGCTCGACTTCACTATATCGCCACACCTAGGACTTATTCCGAGCAATATGATTGTGAATGTCGAGGATCTCCGCATCAGACCCTGTCAATCAGCAGCTGTACTGGTTTTTTCTTGGAGCACCGAGTCACCAGGCTGTGACCACCAACTGGTCTCTTCTGCCCTCCAAAGACAATCTGCTGGAGAACTTTACCAAACATCGCCATTTAAAACCTGTATATACAGACGTTAAACATGCAGCGGTACGTACAGCATCCAGATGGGGCAGTTGAACCCGTGGCCTCGCACTGCACTGATCCTCGGAAGGGCTGTCTGACAGTCATTCGACCTAGTATCCATGATGCGAACCCTTTATCCACAGCGGGGAAGTTTATCGACTTCACCCTCTCGGGACAGATCCATGAGATTAGGAGCATGACGCTCAAGTTCAAGCTTAAGAGGACAGCGGCGAAAGAGGGAGAGCTCCCGCAGGTGGTGAGTAGGTGGGAGATTATGCAGAGCAACAACACCCTGGACACCACCTACATGTATGTGAACGATGAGTACTGGGTCCTGGCTCCACTGGGTCGTGGGCCTTCATATTACGCGAAGGGGAAAGGGTACTATGCTGTAGGATGTAATGTTGCTTCACAGAATTCGACTTACAACCAGACGTAGAAATACTTGTCGTGGTGCTGCTCTTCTCCCTCCTCGAGAACACACAGGTGAACCCGGCCTTGATGCAGGACATGCTGTTCCTCCGGGTGTACACCGAACATCTTCCGGATGTAACGATGACCTCTCCACGACTTCAGGTCTGGCATGATGAGAATGACTAGGAACTAAAACGTGTGGGCTCTAGACAACGAATCCTACATGTGGAGCGAGAGCATCAGCAGGTCCATGCCACGGCTAACCAGCGTATAGAGTTGACATTGCAACGAAGTGCCTTGGATTGCGTAGCTGTAGCAGTCTTGGTTCAGAAGGGAGGGGTGGTCCAGGAGGTGGGGGAGCTAGACGACTTCAAACTTGTAGTGGCTGGGACCAACATTCTCGGTGAGGTGGGCGATCTGGCTAATTGCTGTCTCTATCAACAGCAAACGAAGTCTTATCCTTTACTCCGCCTGACCAGTGGCCACGAGGATCTCGAGTCAGCGCTCAAAGGTCAGTACCACCTCGGAGGAAGGGACATCCCACCTAACCATGGCAACCAGCTCAGCTTTCATATTGAGAACCTGTTCGGAGAGCGAGGGGGCACTCAACAAGTCGGAGTAATGGTGCTGTACTTTGGATATGCAAACGATTAGGGTATCACACACCACTGGTATTCAGCTTGAACACGCATAGAGCATAACTCCACCAGCTACCACTGCTGCTACAGCAGCCACTACCACTACTATGGCCTCGGCCGTCTTCTGACCTCCTGATGCCTCATAGTCGAGTGTCGGTTCGGAGAGCTTTACAACCTCGTAGTACTCATCGAGACTCGCATCAGCATTGTGGAAGTTCCGGGTGGCTTGAGCCCTTTGTTGCCGTCGGTGTGCCTCCCTTTGGTGCATATGCTCGAGTGCCTTGCTGTACTCAAACTTCTCCTTAGACAGCTTCTCCATCGCCTGGTTATGACGTTTTCTCTACCTCCCCCGCCTTATGGTCAGCAAAGCTGAGACTCAGTTCACCAACGCAAACACGCCTGCATTCAAGATTGCAGATGCCATGTCTATACAGGTGATTTAAATTCACCATATAGTAAGCAGGAACTACAAGCAATGGATGAACCGGAAGCTTTCGAGGATCCGGTTGAGGACTATGATGAGGATGACTATGATGAAGACGAGGACAATGATGAGGATGCCTATGATGATGATGATGTAGAGCCAGAATCCCACCGAGCCAATGGAATTTATCATACCTACGTGAAGGGCTCTCTTGGCCCACTATCAGCAGTTGGGGCTCTGATTGCTCTGTTCACGACGAAGGCTGGCGAAACGGTCCGCAAAATCGCCAATAATGCTCTCCATGGAGGTTTCCTGCTCATCCGACTGCTTGATGGAGTACATCTTCGGGCGCAGACCAACAAACTCCTGGATTGGCACCACGGCACACTCATCCTTCATCTTGCCTAGGACCTTCTTGTTGGCAGTACTGTGCAGCGGCAGTCTGGATCTCCAACAGGAAGCTGTCGGTGTCTGTGTACAGGAGCTCACAGTTGACACCATATAGTTGCTTTAGCTCATTGTAGTAGAAGAAATACATCTGGTGTTTTGAGAGGTCCAGGATGGAAATTCCCACATAGACAGGGCGGTTCAGCAGCAGGATCGTCTTGTACATGTGGTGTGCAGCTAGATCGTCATCAAACACCTTCGCCTGGGAGAAGTTAGGCTTGGCTATTAGGCGGCACAGCTTTTCCTCCTCGGATGACCGCACTAGCTTGACATCCACTCGCTTGCATAAGTTCTCCATGGTCTTACCGAAGACAGCGTTATTCTTCATCATGTAGAGATCCTTCTCAAAGTCACTGTTGGCCTTCTTACGGAGCTCTGTGTTGAGTCGGATGTAAGGCTCCATCCACGGTGGCTGATTGAAGCATAGAACCCTGTGCACCTTCTTCAACCTCATACCTAAACTAAGGTAGAGCTTTAGGTTGCGTTAGTGTAGGACATAGCGCTCTTTGTCTCTCAGGTTAGGCACCAGTTTTTCTGCTGTTGATTACACACATTGTGTGCTGCTCCCCGGTAGAGACCAGTGATGAGGCAGTGATCTCTGACACTATATATGACTCCGTCACGAGCTAATGGTTTGTCGCACACATGGAAACTGACTGCGGTTTTATGAGCTCGCCACTCCTCTCTAGTCATCTCCATCGGCTTAGGGTGGGCGAGCACGGTTGTTATCTTCTCCTCTTCCTGTACCAATCGATCCAGGAAGTGCTTAGCTGCATCTTCTTGATACAGCACTGGTGGTTCACTGGCACTGTCACAGCAGACCACAATGTATGAGAACCCACAGGTCTCATGGTATTGCGTTTTCTGTGTGCTGATCTGAGCCGGATTCGCCTCTGGTCCCTCAATCTTGGTTGTTAGGGCTTCAAAGTCAGCACATGATGAATGGCACCTTGAGTTGCTTGTGGTAGTTGGTGAACTGTAGCATCTTCCTGTCATCTGTAGGCATTCTTATATGCATTTGTCTGTCACCGATGCCACAGCACTCCGGTTTGTGCTTGATGAGGCCTTCGCGAGAATAGCAATGTAGGCAACGTTCACAAAAGTGTTTACATTTGTTATGCCGACTCTGGTCACGGAGCAGACGATTCAGTTCCTTAATCCAGATATAGTGTTGCTTGCTTGTTGTTTCTCAATAAGCAGCAGATTTGTCCTCAGAATGCCTGGGTCTGCCTCACTCAGCTGCAGTGGGTAGACACCCTTGTCATGGCCGAATACATTAATGGCCAGGCCATTCTGCCACTCAACATGCTTAAGCTGGTGGGGAGGGGTTGGAGAGTCTACACCGCTGAAGTCAAGGGTGTCTCAGTGCGCTAAATACTTCGATGTCTGCTGGGGATTACTGTCTGGAGGATAAGCAACAGCCAGGAGAGACCAGCGGACATTAACCACGGCACGTTTTCGCTTAATCGAAACAGGGAGATCGATATAGGACCCACCACGTAGTGGTTGATATCTGGCAATGTTGAGGTACAATGCATCAACCTGTTCGACTGCCCAGCCAGACCCCTCACGGGTGTAGCTTTCAAGGCCTTGCACCACCTTGCCTTTGGCCTCCTTCACAGCCTCACTAATATTGTTTGCCTTCAGGATGGCATGCTGCTTAGACCAGAATGGGGGATTTGTGGTGACCTCTGTCCCGTCATTCTTCTCCTTGTGGACGGTGATCTTGAGAGCAAGGGAGAACTTCACCCCCTTCAGGTCGAGGACCTCTTCTACAAACTTCCTCTCGATCTTGTCCAGGTTTTTATCTAGAAAAGCGGTTGGACCTTTTTCCCCATGTCCAAGAAGTTCCCATCCCCGCAGATAGTTCTTGATTGTATGTGGGACCTTCCCAAATCCCGGGGTTATGTCCATCATTTCCTAGAATAAAGCATCACAAAAACTGTTGATTTCCTCATCTGTGAACTTGGGTGCGGTTTTTAGCTTTGGGTGGGGCTGTTTCGCGGAAGTGGTTGGTAGCTTCCTGCATGGGGCTGGGGTTGGCTTCTCGCGAAGGAGAGCTGCCAGGTTTTCGGCATAAGTGGTACGGCTAATAAGTCCCTGCTGCAACAATCTCGCCAATTTTTGAAGTACTTCATCAATGTCCATAGCAGATATTTACCTATACAGTTACGTTTCTCTAATATGGGGATTTTTGATGGTATCACCCTTTACTAATAGTGGATTTGTAGTGGAAATTTTGTACGTTCCTGGAGTGAATAAACTTATGATGTTGTATGTCAAAATGGATGATATTTACCAATACAGTTGCGTTTCTCTAATATGGGGATTTTTGATGGTATCACCCTTTACTAATAGTGCATTTGTAGTGGAAGTTTTCTACTTGTCTGGTGTGAATAAACTTATGATGTTGTAGGTCTAAATGGAAGTTTTGTACTTGCCTGGCATCTTTTGAACTCGGCAAATGCCTGATGAGGGCCCAGGGGTGATGGGGAGTGGGGGGGGGGCGGGGTTGCGGTGGGCCCTACGTTGTAAAACACATCGCAACCAATATATATATATATATGTCGCCTCTGTTTTGACAACCCACATCCCTCCTTTAGCCGCGGATCGTGGATCGGCAGCTCCCACCACATTCTGTTCTGAAACACCCTGTATATAACTACTAATTTTCGTCAATTTTTCATGGAGTTAATGCCCCCTTTTCGACTTATGAAGTCTTTCAAGATATTATACTGAGAATTGGTACATTGCTTTGTAATGAGAACGTACAGACCGAGTTCGAGTTTCAGGCGTATGCGTAAATTTTTTGATGGAGTTATGCCCCCTTTTGATGAAAAATATCCGCTTTCCGCACTTTTTTTCGCACTCCTTCAAGATATTTAAGCGAAAATCGGTACATCGCTTTCGACTTAGGAAATATGAAAAATATCAGCTTCCTACACTTTTTCGCACTCCCAAGTTATTTAAGGGAAAATTGGTACATCGCTTTGGTATAAGGGGTTACAGAACAAGTTCGAGTTTCAGACATTTTCGTCTAATCTTTCATGGAGTTATGCCCCCTTTTGGCTTAGGAAATACGAAAAATATTATTTTCCGCACTTTTTCGCAGTCTCAAGATATTCCACTGAGAATTGCTACATTGCTTTGTTATGAGCAGTTACAGACCAAGTTGGAGTTTCAGGCGCATGCGTCAATTTTTTATGGTGTTATGCCCCCTTTTAACGAAAAATACCAGCTTTCCGCATGTTTTTTCGCACTCCTTCAAAATATTTTACGTCAAAATCGGTACATCGCTTTAGTATAAGGAGTTACAGAGCAAGTTCCGGCTTTAGACATTTTCGTCAGTTTTTCATAGAGTTATGCCCCTTTTGAATTATGAAATACCCCTCTTTAAGACTATATGCTCGGCCTCAACGTGGCTCAGGGGCCTGATATCTGCTGCATTCAAGAGACATACCTGCAAGAAGGAAAATCATTTAAGATCAGAGGTTACCAGATTTTCCGGTGTGATCGAAGCGGAAGAAAGAAAGGCGGGGTGATCACCTTGGTCCGAAACAGCGTGAACGCCGGCCAGATCAAAACCTTTATGGAAGAGGCAGAATATATCAAGATCAAGGTAACAACCAGCAACTCTGTGATTGACATTGTCAATTATTACTGCCCTAATGACAAGAATCTCTCACTTGACACAATCCATGTCCCGGACTGCCACTTCCTCATTGCGGGAGACTTTAATAGCCAGTCCCAGAGCTGGGGATACAGCACACTTGACAAACAAGGAGAAGACATTGAAGCATGGCAAGATGAAAAGCACCTGTTACATGTGTACTTGCCAATGATCCCACAGATCAGCCTACCTTCTACTCGCGCCGGGTGCACTCGACAACAACGCTGGACTTGGCATTTTTACAGAAGCCATTCACAGAAACCTCAGTAGAGTGGTCGGATCGCAGTTAGGAGGAAGCGACCACCGCCAAGTCCTCCTCTCTCTTTCTGGAAGTATTTTGACAAGTTCACCTCAACATCCAAGGTGGAACAACAAAAAGGCAAATTGGAGTCTGTTCGGCATTCGTTCCAATGAGCTTACCAAAAATATAGCCGTAGAAGGGGGAAACATCAACAATGTGGTCAAGGAATTTAATTCAAGTATCCTCAAGGTTGCCAACGAAGCGATTCCTCGAGGGTTCAGGAAAAACTACTGCCCCTACTGGACAACAGAACTGCAAGCAGCACATGATAAACTAGACAAGGCCAGAGAAGATGCAGAGAGTAATCCCTGTCATGAAAACCACTTCACGCTACAACAAACTAAAGCCAGGTATCTAAAAACCAAGCTGGAGGCCAAAAGAAGAAGCTGGAGGGAAAAGACAGTAGGGTTTACTTTAGAGAGAGACACAACAAAGCTATGGAGACTGACTAAAGTACTGAATGATGAGGGTGTCGGGGGAGAGAAGATTACTCTTGAAGAAGATGGACAAACACTGACAGGAAAGATGGCTGCAGATGCCTTTGCGAAGGCATATGCAAAAGAAAGCAACATTTCTATACCACGAATGCGTAAAAAAAAGGTTAGAAATGAGCGAAAGGAAAGAACAGACACAAACACTCACGATGCAATGAAAGTTGACATTAGTTTACCAGAACTGAAGAAGGCTATCCGCCAATTGAAGAAGAAGAAATCTCCCGGGCCAGATGGCATTACGAATGAAATGATCCAACACCTTGTTAATGCATCTCCGCAAGTTGCTAGACATCTTTAATCTCAGTTGGACCAATGGAGAGGTTCCTCAGTGCAGTAAAACAAGCCAGAATCACTCCTATTCTGAAAAAAGGGAAGAACAAGGTGAATGTGCCGAGCTACCGTCCTATCCGTCTTACAAGCTGCATATGCAAGACCATGGCGGTTGCAGTGGTACCTGGAATCGGAGACCGTTATAGTTTCAAAGCAGGCCGGCTTCAGAAGATACAGGAGCAAACAACACATCTTGCACAGGTCATAGAGGACACTTCAAGCCAGGAAGGTGATGCTAGCTGCCTTTATTGATCTGCAGAAGGCATTTGACAAGGTGTGGAAGGATGGCCTCCTCGTGAAGCTCCGGCGCACAGGCATCGGTGGCAACATGTTCTGATGGACTGAGTCATACCTACACAATCGCAGAGCTAGGGTGCTGGTGGATGGACAATCTGGACAGAATGTATTGCTGAGACAAGGGGTGCCACAAGGCAGAGTATTAACACCAACTCTGTTCATACTCTTCATTAATGACATTGTAACAGAGCTGCCCAATGGGATCCAAGCAGCCCTCTATGCAGATGACCTCGTACATTGGTGCACCGAGGAGTACACAATGACTGCCACGTACAGAATGCAGCTCGCCTTGGACAGAATTACAGCTTGGGCCAATCGCTGGTGTATGACCATCAACAAAGAAAAATCATCAGCCATGCTATTCTCACTGTCCACCAAAACCAAGGTTGGCAATCTGACACTAGGTGATACTCCACTCGAGTACGAGGACCAACAGACATACCTGGGAGTCACCTATGACAGAAGATTAACATGGAAGGAGCACATTCAGAATGCAGTGGCAAAGGCCAGAAGAAAGCTAAACATCATGAGGAAGCTGGCAGGAACAAAGTGGGGTGCCATTGAAAGGATCCTCAAGACCATCTACCTAGGTGCCGTACGACCACACCTTGAGTATGGATCCAGCTCATGGATGACAGCAGCTAAATCTCATCAACAGAACCTCGACAGAGTACAAAACCAGGCACTGCGCATCATCACTGGTAGAATGAGATCAACACCACTAGAAAAAATGGAACAGACAGCAGGCATCCCCCCACTTAGCTAAGGAAGGGAATGCAAAGCACTGATCCAAGCTGCAAAGTTCAAATCGTTCAACAACCACCCGATGAAGATCAGGCAAGCACAGCTGTCATCAGGAAGACTTAAAAGATTAAGTTTTGTGAAAGAGACAAAAGCACTTCAAAGGAAACACCAAGAAATGTTGCCAGCACAAATAGAAGACCCAAACCACACCCTTGATCCTCCACCCTGGGAAAACAAACTAGAGAGCATAGCTGTTCGCACCACAGTACCTCATCTCACAACCAAAGATGAACATAGTGATGTGAGCAAGAAGGCCCTGACCCTAGCCATGCTGAAAGAAATGTACCCTCAGGAGACATGGATAAGGATCTACACAGATGGATCAGCCAAAGATGCAATTAGGAGCAGAGGTGCCGGATTGCACATACAGTATCCAAATGGACGACATGAGTCAGCTGCAATGCCGACAGGCAAACACTGCACAAACTACAGAGCTGAAGTCGAAGCACCGGTTCATGCAGCTAATACCATCAGCAGAACAGCAGACCCTATTGCACAGATTGTCGCCCGCTCCGTCCTTGAGGCTATCACCAAAGGTAAGCTGCCACAACTTGAAGAAGCACTACAAACCATCAAATGCTTTCGGATAGCATTGCAGTGGATCCGCTCACACTGTGGAGTCCAAGGAAATGAGGAAGCAGACAAGATGGCTAAGGTGGGTGCAGAGGAGAATCAGACAGAAAACATGGTTACCCATACAGAGATGAAGACTATCATCAAGTCACTCTATAGAACACGTCAATCAGAAGATGCCTACCATCATCTCTCGAGGCCAGAGCAAGTGACCATTTTTCGTCTCAGAACTGGACATAACAGACTAAACCAACACATGTACAGGCGGCTCCACCTTACGACATCGCCCGCTTGTCCTTGTGGAGAAGCAGAACAGACCACAGAGCACATACTTCAGTGTTGCAGTACGTATCAGCTGCTGAGAGAAGAGATCTGGCCTTTGTCAACCTCTTTTCTTGAAAAGCTGTATGGACCTGTAAGAACTGCAGAAAACCACAGATTTCATCTTGAGAACGGCTCTCAAAGTGTGATACCAGTGATCAAAAAGAAGACATGAAATACGAAAAAATAGTAGTTTTCCACCGTTTTTCTCGCAGTCTTTCAAGATATTCAACTGAGAATTGGTACGTTGCTTTGTTATGAGAAATTACAGACCAAGTTCGAGTCTCAGGCATTTGCATCAATTTTTATGGAGTTGTGTCAGCTTTCGACTTATGAAATACAAACATATCAGCTTTCAAGCCTTTTTCATTCTCCTTCACCGTATTTAACTGAAACTTGGTTTATTGCTTGTTTATGAGAAGCTACAGATCAAGTTCGAGTTTCAGCTGCTTCTGTCAATTTTTAATGGAGTTTTTGACTGTTTCTCTCTAAAGATTTATATCACCAGGTGGGGGACATGTATTGCAAAGCAATACTTAGAGAATGCTTGTTTTTTCTTGATCAATCTTTACAATTAACCCGTACCACTCTGTTGTCAAAATTTAAAATAGCAATCAGCATGTCCATCCGTCTGTCCATCCATCCATCCCCGTCTTGTCAACGCAACTCCTAGAGGTCTCAATGGATTAACTTAAAATTTTGTCCACATTATCAGTATCATGTGCGGATGTGCATGTGCTTTTTTCGCATCCGGAATATTGTTCATTACAGATTTATCCCCCTTTATATATCTTAAAGCCGATGCATAAACTGCATTGCCAATCATTTATTGTCAACGCAACTCCTCAATGGATTAACTTAAAATTTTGTTGACATTATCAGTATCATGTGCAGATGGGCATGTGCTTTTTTCGCGACCGAAAAATTGTTCATTACAACATTATCCCCCTTTAAATATCTTAAAGCCGATACATAAACTGCATTGCCAATCATTTCTTGTCAACGCAACTCCTCCTACAGTTTAGCTCTGATTCTTTTGAAAATTCGTATGTGTTATCATTACCACGTGAAGGTGTGCATGTGCTATCCGTATACCTGTATGTCCATCCATCTGTCCAAAATGTATGTATGGCTGTCTGTCAGTCCATCCAACTCTGACAACCATTTCTTGTCAATGCAACTCCTAGAGGTCTCAATGGATTAACTTTAAATTTTGTCCACATTATCAGTATCATGTGTTATCCGTATACCTGTACGTCCATCCGTCTGTCCAAAATGTATGTATGTCCGTCTGTCAGTCCATCCATCTCTGACAATCATTTCTTGTCAATGCAACTCCTAGAGGTCTCAGTGGATTAACTTTAAATTTTGTCCACATTATCAGTATCATGTGCAGATGTGCATGTGCTTTTTTCGTGGCCAAACAATTATTCATTACAGAGTTATCACCCTTTAAATATCATAAAGCCGATACATAAACTGCATTGCCAATCATTTGTCAACGCAACTCTTACAGTTTAGCTGCGATTCTTTTGAAACTTGGTAAGTGTTATCATTACGACATGAAGATGTGCATGTCCTATCTGTATACTTGTACAGCCATCCGTCTGTCCAAAATGTATGTTCGTCTGTCGGTCAATCCTTGTCAATGCAACTCCTACAGTTTAGTTACAATTCTTTTGAAACATGGTAAATCTAGTCATTACCATCCGAAGATGTGCATGTGCTTTTTTCGTGGCCAGAAAATTATCCATTGCAGCATTATCTCCCTTTAAATACCTTTAAGCTGATACATAAAGTGCAGTACCAATCATTTCTTGTCAACACAACTCCTACAATTTAGCCGTGATTCTATTGAAACTTAGTAAGGATTCTCATTACCACTTGAAGATGTGCATGTGCTATCCATATGGCTGTACATCTATGCTTCTGTATAGAATGTATGTGTGTCAGTCTGTCAGTCCAACCATCTCTAGCAATCATTTCAAGATGTCAACACAACTACAGTTTAGCTACGATGTATGTTTATCTGAAATGTTTGGATCCGGGGAAATATGGCATCTTCTGATGGCTCTTGTTACATTAAATTGAAAGATGAACTGGTGTTCATTTTTAAGCAAATTTGGTGGAATATGGTGCTGTCATGGACGGCAACATCATCCACCAAAATTGTTGAAAAATGTACACTAGTTTCTTTGCTATCGACACAGTAAAAGATAGAATATTGACATCAGAGTGGTAAGGGCTAATGGACTAAATGCCCTCTTAGCATGCTTTCATATTCACTAGAAGATCCCACACAGAATAACATTTCTTTAATATCTTAGTCGGAGAACATGGCGTATGGTTTTTGTTTTTCTTGTTTCATTTAATATTGTTTGATGGAGTCGTGGGCCAGTCGTCTATCTTGTCATTTCCTGTTTTGTTTTGCTTCAGCCTACATCACGAAAACGTTCACGAGAAGGTAGTGATGAACATCTGCCAAACAAGAGGAAAGGTTCAGCAGACACGACATCTCCTCCTGCGGACACCACATCAGCACCATTCTCCTAGCATCAGCATATACATGAAATGTGTTTTATCCTTGTGGTGTGTAGTGGATGTCATAGTAGACTGTTACATACACACACACCGCCATGCAAGCACACACACATGTAGCTCATCACATCACACCACATCACACCCCACACACACACAACGTGAGTAGACTGTTACATACACGCGCACACGCAGACATGCATGCACACACATCACACACACACATGCACAAGCACTGCCAATCAATTTGTTTGTTTGCTGATACAGTCACATCTTGCTTAAAGGACCACTTTAAGAGTCAAAAGATAGTGACCACTAATAACAGGTGGTCAGCTAATAAACGAAACACACTCGGTTGCCGCAGGTTTATAAGAAATTTAAACTTTTTGTTGGCTCCCAAAAGGTTGTTATGTACAGGTTGAAATGTATATAGATGAGATACAAATAGATTAGGCACTTAAATTACTATTTCCTCATAGAATTAAACTTTTATGTCATTATTTATATAAAGTCTGGGAACAATGCATTTAACATGTCTGTTTGGCACCCCCCCCCCCCCCAATTAAGCCTTTACAGTGGTCTTGAGAAATGTCTATTTTACTTACCAAAAGAAGACTATTTTTGAAGTGTAGCCACTGGAATGACTCAATCGCCAAACCATGTTTTTTAGTGGTAAATTTTCAAAAATACTCACATGTGCTGCAAATGGGTATTCACTAAGCAAAGATTTCAACACTGTTGAGCAGAGATGAGGCATTTTTAGATCACCTGGCCTAAAAGGCCAAGTGAGCTTATGCCATGGCGACCGTCTGTCGTGTGTCCATCCGTCGCCCATCCGTCAACATTTCTTTTAAGCGACTTCTCAAGAACCTCTGTGCCGATTTAAATTATATTTGGCAGGAAGCATCCTTAGGCCATAGGGATCAGCCAATTTGGCCAGCGGGATTTTGACCGATTTTAGGAAACATCTTTAAAAATCTCTGAAACTGCTTGAGGGATTGATGCAAACCTAATGGAATATGATCTAGGGCATGAGTTGAAGCAAGTTTGTTCAAGGAACTTGATTGGTCAAATGGTTCGGGGGCCATCTTGGTTGACCTAGTTTTAGCGAAAATGACTTCTCCAGAACCTCTGAAGGGATCGGGTCGAAATTTGCCAGATATGATTAGGGACTAAGGGCCATTAAACTTTGTTCAAGTGAAGTTGAACCATAAAAAAACATGGCCGCTAATGGCCAATCAAATTATAGCGTGTTTGGCAGCCATATTGGATTTTTTTATTTGATGGATTTTGAGGCCAAAATTGGTTGTTTTTTTTTTGGTATTCTGAACACAAATTTGCAATTTTTGAAGCGGGTGGATAAACGGTTTGGTGGCCATCTTGGATCATTTTCCTGCCAAAAGCTCCCATACTGAAGCAATGGGAAATTTAAAATGTATTCTCGAGAACTACTCAGTCAATTTCAGTTATATTTGGCAGGAAGCATCCTTAGGGCATAGAGATTCAAGTTTGTTCAAACAAAGCTGATCAGCCAATTAAGAGAGCGGCCATCTTTGATTTTGGCCGATTTTTATAAACGTCTAAAAATCTGAAACCGCTTGGGAGATTGATGCAAACCTCATGAAATAAGATCTAGGGCAAGAACTGAACCAAGTTTGTTCAAGGAAACTTGATTGGTCAAATGGTTTGGCGGCCATCTTGGGTAACCTAGTTTTAGCGAAAATGACTTCTCCAGAACCGCTGAAGGGATCGGGTCGAAATTTGCCAGATATGATTAGGGACTAAGGGATCATTAAAGTTTGTTCAAGGGAAATTGATCCGTCAAAAAACATGGCCGCCATGGGCCAATTAAAATATAGCATGTATGGCGGCCATATTGGCTTTTTTTATTTGATGATTGTTGAGGCCGAAATTGGTTTTATACCGATAAAATAGAAATAAAGGACGCAGTTTTTTGCTCAAATTACATGTTCTAGGAAGGGGGGGGGGGGTGGAGGGGGGGGTGCGTCCTATAATTGAGAACATTCCGTGAACACATTTTTGGGTCAAAATTTTTCTTAAAAACTCAAAGATTATACCACGGAAATTGAACTAAATGCTACCCTAGACAATTTGCGCCACCTGACGACTATGTTTAATGTATACTCCAAAAAACACCAACCGGAAGTGAAATTATTAAATTGGGCGCCTAAATATTGCTTATTCTTTAATAAATATCACTTATTACATAAAAATTAATCCAGATAGGATAGGACAGGCGGTAGGAACTGAATGTTCCCGTACCCGTTTGATAACCAACTCCTGTTAGCGCATAAGATTACACAGCGCCTCCAATCGCAAAAGAGCCAGATAACCAACTCCCATTAGTGCATAAGATCACACAGCGCCTCAAAATGCAAAAGAGCCATTACATTCTGTTTCTGTCACATGATTTCTATATTTTCAAGGAGACATTTTATGCCAAAAATAGATTGATTTTGATGTAATAAACGATCTTTATTGAAGATACACAATATTTAGGCAGTCCTCTTTAATAATTTCGCTTCCACCATGATAATTTTTAGTCATACATTAAACATAGCACTGAGTGATGGAAATTTTTTATACCAATTTTCTAAATTTGACAGCGTCTTATACTTGAATACAAGAGTTTTTTGGGTGGATTTTGGTCAAATTTGGGACAGCGTTCTATATTCGAGGGCAGCCTTTAGTCGAGAAATCACGGTATGTGTTTTTTGGTATTCTGATCTCAAATTTTCCATTTTCGAAGTGGTCGGATAAACGATTTGGTGGCCATCTTGGATCATTTTCCCGCCATAAGCTCCAATACTAAAGCAATGGGAAATTTAAAATGTCTTCTCGAGAACTACTGGGACAATTTCAATTATATTTGGCAGGAAGCATCCTTAGCGCATATAGATTCAAGTTTGTTTAAACGAAGCCGATCGGCCAATTGGGTCTTGGATTTCGGCCGATTTTTAGAAACGTCTAAAAGTTTGTTCGAAGGAACTTAATTTGCCAAATGGTTCGGTGGCCATCTTGGATGACTTCTCCAGAACCGATGAATAGGGTTGCACGATTTTTACTTTGAAACATCGCGATCGATTTTATAACAAAAAATCACGATTTTCAATTAAATCGTAGGTCCAAATTCCCAAAAGCATAAACCAGGGTAACGTGACAGGTCACCAAAAACTGGGAAAGTTGAAATAGATGATACAAAAATAGCACAAAATTAGAACACAATTTCATGCGACAAATTCCTACCATCCTACATCTATGCTTAATGTATACTTTATAGCCATCATCGCGGGAGTGAAATTATTAATTGGGACCGCCTAAATATTGCGCATAGTTTAATAAACATCGTTTATTTCATCAAAATTTGACAAAAAATGTCGAGTAAAAATATAAATCCCGCTTCCGCTTATAGCCTCCATTTGTAGGATGAGTTTAGGTCATCACCCGAGTAGGGTGAAGACGCTAATATTAGTAGCCGGGGAGATACTGCGCAATCCATACACATAGGACGGTAGCTTTGAGTAGCTACGATAGTAACTGTGTAAACTCGTCCTATGGTGCAGTTTATAGTTGCTTTCAGAATGTACGATTTCCATTTAAGAGTAATCAACAGAACGCACAGTTCAAAATACAACAATCTGGAATGTTGTTGCGTTATTTTCTTTAATTAGACATGACAACCAAATCAAAAAGGAAAAATTAGTACACAGCCTGAAATTGCTAAAAGAATTTAAAAGAATTATGGTCAGTGATTATTGCTTAACACTGCAACTAAGTATATACTTGGTATTTCATGACAGACTCGGGATCTGCAGCGAAAGAAAGAAAATTATATGGCGATTCGACGGAGTAACTAGCTGGTTTTCTCATTGACAAAGGTGTTACCTAGCTATTGTTAGCTGGTTTACCGTAGAGCTTTGTGTTTTGATTAGGACCTAGTGAACACATGTGTGAAGTGATCAAGAAAAAACACAATGGATACATGCGCGAATGGATTATAACTGTATTCTTTTACTGCTGTATGATGACTTAAAATCTTAGTCTGCTCAATTTTTAACGATTTTTCGATTTTTTTCAATTACGTCGTAGAAAATAGCAATTTTTGTCAAAACCACGATTTTCGATTAAATCGCGAAATCGCGCAAGCCTACCGATGAACGGATCATGCCGAAATTGGGCTGATATGATTACGCCATTAAAATTTGTCCATGGAAAGTTGATATGTAAAAAAAAGCATGTCCGCCAGAAGACGATCAAAGTATAATGTTTTTGGTGGACTTTAACAGTGGTCATCTTTTTTGTGTTGTGCCAGTCGCCAATAATTCCAGGTGAGCGACACAGGCCCCTTGGGCCTCTTGTTTATGATATGGAATATTTGATTGAATGTTTTGAAATTCAACATATTCAGCAATGTATGTTACTGTATAATTGTCTTGAAATATAGAAAATCTAGTTAACCATTAAATGGTCAAACCAGCCTTTGCAATGGTCTTTAATCCTTAACACTCTGATGTCAAAATTTTAAATTTTCAAATTAAAGTAAAAGATGAACTGGTGTTTATTTTTCAGCAAATTTGTTGGAAGATTGTGCTGTCATAGACAGCAACATCGTCCACCAAAATTGTTGAAAAATAAACACCGGTTTCTTTGCTATTGACACATTAAAAGATAGAATATTGACATCATCAGTGTACTAAGGGTTAAATTAGAATGCCGATTTGTATGCCAAGAAGACTATTTTTGATGATTTTCCGCTGCGCTGACTGGCTCGATAATTGACACAAATTTTTGATTTTCTTGAGTGAATCTGACCATAAACGGACTAATTCAGTGTGCCTGATAGTCAGCGCTACATAGCAACTATTTCCAACATATAATCTGCAACAATAGTACAACTATATACTTTAGCTTTATCTCTATTGTGTTGGTGCATGATTGACATATTGTCATGAATTTTTACTGTCGCTTCATGGAGTATATATCATTTGGCACTTCACATTTTTAGCTCACCTGGCCAGATTGACCAAGTGAGCTTATGCCATGGCAATCGTCCGCCTTGTCCATCAACTTTTTCTTTAAAGGACTTCTCAAAGACCACTAGGCCGATTTCAATTATATTTTGCAGGAAGCATCCTTAAGGCATAGGGATCCAAGTTTGTTCAAACTCAGCCTATCGACCAATTTGGCCATTGGCTATCTTGGATTTTGGCTGATTTTTAGAAATGTCTAAAAATCTGCGAAACTGCTTGGGGGGGGGGGGGGGAAATCAATGCAAACCTCATGAAAAATTATCTAGGGCAAGAGCTGAACCAAGTTTGTTCAAGGGAACTTGATTGGCCAAATGGTTTTGGTGGCCATCTTGGATGACCTAGTTTCAGCGAAGACAACTTCTCCAGAACCGCTGACCATATCGGGCCGAGATTTGGCAGATATGATTAGGGACTAAGGGACATTAAAGTTTGTTCAAGGGAAGTTGATACATGAAAAAACATGGCCGTCATGAATCAATCAAAATGTAGCATGTTTGGCGGCCATATTGAATATTTTTATTTGGTGGATTTTTAAGACGAAATTGGTTTTATATAGTTTTCTCTGTATTCTGATTTCAAATTTGCCATTTTCGAAACTGTCAGATGAAGGTTTTGGTGGCCATCTAGGATCATTTTCCCGCCAAAAACTCCCACACTAAAAGCAATGGTAAATTTAAAATGTCTTCTCGAGAACCACTGGGCTGATTTCAAGTATATTTGGCAGTAAGCATCTATGGCATAGGGCATGTAGGGATCCATGTTTGTTCAAAGGAAGCCGATCAGCCAATTTGTCTGGTGGACATCTTGGATTTTGGACTATTTTAGAAACATCTAAAAATCTCCGCTTTGGGTATCAATTCAAAACTCATGAAATATGATCTAGGGTAACAGCTGAACCAAGTTTGTTCAACGGAACTCGATTGGCCACATGGTTCGTCGGCCATCTTGGATGACCTAGTTTTCGTGAAAACAACTCCCAAATTGCTGAACAGATCGTGCCGAAGTCTGACAGATATAATTAAGAACTAAGAGCCATTTTCTCCATGGAAAGTTGATACACACAAAAACATATCTGCCATGAATTAAGCAAAATTTAGCATTTTTGGTACACATCTTGTATTTCCTACGAATTTCTGAGAAAATCATAAGAAGTCTACTTATTAACCACTGGGCCAGTTTTAATAAAACTTGGCTAAGCCTTCTTCACAGAAATTAGATTGGTAAATTTTTCCAGTTGTCATCTCGTTTTGTTCGGTTGTGCCAGTGGGCAATAATTCCAGGTCAGTGATACAGACCCCTCTGGTTTAACACACATTTTTTTGGTCTATCTGTCTATGACTGTTTCTTTAAAATTATTTATCCAATTTGACTATTTGACATGTTAGACTTGAAATAAATGTGATACAATAATGAATTGAAATCCGCCTCGAAGGAATGAGAGTCTGCATTCTGCAGTCTCTGATCATTGTTCTTAATATTTAATATAGTATTGTCTTATCCCTTTCATACATAAAACTTATTTCAATTTCAATGCAATCAAACTTGAATATTTTGATAATAATTTGACTGGAATGCATTACTGCTGTCAATTTGCAGACCAAGAGATAACTATTTTTGTAAATTTACCGCTGGAATGACTGGCTCGGTATAACTGAGCCAGTCATTCCAGTGGTAAGTTTTCAAAAATAGTCTTCTCTTGGTCTGTAAATGGAGATTTCGTAAGACCACTGCAGAAGCGTTTTTTGTCTGCTATGAGTGTTAAAGTGTTAAAGAAGACTTGTATGCAGTGTTATTACAAGGTAGGTTGTAACATTTAAACCCTCAATTAATCTGTTCAAGAAAATGTACATTTTCTCAGAAAATACCCATTTGCATACCAAAAGTTTTTTTGGAAAATTTAGCACTGGCACATGACTGGAAGGACTCATTTGGTTATCGAGCCAGTCACTCCAGTGGTAAAATTTAAAAAATAGTCTTCTTGGTTTGTAAATGGACATTTCTTGACCACTGCTGAAGCCCTTTCGACCAGCTTGAGTGTTCAGGGATTAACACGCATTGTTTATCGTGAAAGACATAGTTTGAAATTTGTCCTTGCTTCAACAAGCATCTACATTCACTCACACCTTCAAAATATCATTGTTTTACATTTATCGTATAATTGTCTGCTAACTCAGAATGAAGAGAGTTAATCCACCAATAGTGTATGTTTTTATTGTTGCCAATTTATTTTTATAGAGTAAACATTTTTGATAATGCATAAAGTAGCACTCCTACTGTATAACAGCTAATTTTCCTTTCTATTTGTTTTACTACCTTACTCTTGAGGGAGTATTTGAAGTGAAGTTTTATTCATGTCCATAACATTTTTGTATTCGTCATGCCCTTACTGCATTTACTCAATGGGTGAGGTCAAGTCTCGGTGTTAGTGTTGGTGTTAGTGTTAACACTGATCACTAACACCAGGAGTGTTAACATTAACACCAGCCGTGTTAACACTAATACTGGTAGTGTCAGGGTGTAGGAATGTACTCTGACCAGGGGTGGTGGTAGGGTGGCTAATCTATGGGTGGGGCCAAAAACTAGGGAGCTATATAGATACTCTATACTCTATATGGTAGAGGAAAAACCTGGGGGCTGGGTGGGTGCCCTCGCCCCTACCCCACCTGTTCCTACGCCTATGATCGAGTGTTAAATCAAACACGAATCCAGCTATGAGATTTTACATAGTGCCCCGCCCGGTCTCCCCTTATGCCTAAAATGGCAAAGGCTTGGAATGTGGTGGTAAAGTGGGTAAATAGGTGAACTAGTCTTCAGGAATTTATGTTTTTCATTATAACTATGCTTTCATAGACTTTTCATTAACATAAATTTAATGTTACCAGCAAACAGTCTTCAGAATTTACCATAGATATTTGAGATATGTGAATCAGGCTATAGATATGTGAATCAGGCTATATACCATCTCATATTTGTGACTATTTTGCAAGGGAGGTAATCAACTAAAATTCGAGTCATTTTATTTTTAGCTTAAATTGTCTATATGGCTAATATTTAATATCCGGTACGTTACATGTTTAAAAGGAGCGGATAACACTCTACATAAATATGTCTTCTCTCTTCCTATTTGAGGTAAATAACAATTTTTTATATAGACCAAAAAATAAGCTGTTTTCCCACAATAATATACAGAAGTTGGCATATCGCTATATAAAGTATAAGGCTATCATTTTGTTTCGTGTTTACAAATTTGGTCCCTCTTTGATGTTAGATTGCGTTGCATACAAATGAAATTATGCTTTGACTTGTTGTTTATTAGCAGCAAGTACTAACACTAACACCAAGACTTGACCTCAACACAGTGCTAACCGCTAGAGGTTAGTGTTAACACCAAGCTAGATATAGCTATAAATGACTACATTTTCATCTGCCAGTGAAAAGGTAAGCTAATAACTCATTCATATCAAGTAAATTCAGCTTATTTTATGCTGATTTGAATATCTGTTCCCCTTTTATTCACTAATGACATATGTGAAAATGAAGGCAAAAGCAGGTGTTGATATTAACACTAAAACTAACACAATATTTGGTGTTACCAGCAGGCGCTAACACGGTGTTAACACTAAATCTGTTGCGTTGATGTTTTGTTTTTATGTAATGTAAATTTGTATCTATTAAGCTTCACATCTGACTAGGCAGTATTTGAGATCTTTGTTTTTGTTTGTTATGGGATTTTGACTCCTTTACAAAATGCTCAAGTCGACCTAAACCAGCTTCTATAGTGATCTTGAGACATGTCCATTTGCACGCCAAGAGAAGTATTTTTGAAAATTTATTGATGGAATGCCTGGAGTGCATGGCTCGATAACCGAGCATTTAAAAAATAGTCTTCTCTTGGTCTACAAATGAGCATTCACTGTGCAAGAATATACATTTTCATGCCTAATCGTGAGCATTGACCTTTAGCTGTCAAATTTGTTCCAGAAAATTGGAATTTTCTAATAGAAAATGTCCAGTTGCAGACCAAGAGAAGAATGTTTTTGAAAATTTTATCACTGTAATGACTAGCACGATTATCGAGCTTGTCATTCTTGATAAATTTTCAAAAATATTTTTCTGTTGGTCTGCAGCTGGACATTTAGCAAGACTACTGCAAAAGCGATTTTTGGCCGGCTTGCATATTGAAGGGTTAAATAGTGTAACTCTTGCAGTATTTAATTTATAAAACAGTCAGTGCAGGTTTTCCATTTAGCTTATAATTGTCTGGTAACATTATGTTTGCTTAATGCAGGAAAGATGTGCTGTATAAATATCATGTATCTCATTAACTCTTAATGGGTAGCTTTATCATGTTTTCAACAGAAGCTTCTTATTTTGGCTATAGAATATTTCGGATATGTCTTCACATTGCCAAGAGCAAAAGGTTTTTCAATTTGGTCAATTTGTCTGTGAGCCATCTTGAATGATCTTTGAACTTGTTCACAAACATGCTTTCTCTGGACCCATTGAAGTGAGCGTGCCTAAGATTGCTAGTTCATTGATGTTGACAGCGAAAATTATAATATATCCTTCATTCCTGACGGAAATGCTCAGGTTTCTTGTTAACATTTTCAAATTTGGAACTTCGATTCCCGTGTTTCATACAGATATGTTTGTATGTCCAGTCAAAATTGTCCGATATTTCCTGTTCCTTGTTCAAATACTGATGATGCAGGTGAGTGAGTTATATAGGCCCTTGGGCCTATTGTTGTCATCACCTTGTTAAAAGCATTTTTGCAATAAACTCGTTTATATTAGTTAATACGCGGTCTGCCAAAGATTTAAGACCCGGTCACATATTTCATATTGACTGGTGATGTAACAAACATTAAATATTTGTCCATATCAAAGTGTAGGATTTAATATATTTGACTATGAATTATTTATCCTAGTATCCTAAATCATTATCATTTCATACTACAGGGTTCGCATGCATCCTGGAAAATAATGGCATTTATAGTGAAAAATCCAGGGCCTTGAAAGTCATTGAAACTTGTAGATTTGGTCAGAGGTCATTGAAAGTCATGGAATTTAGCATATTCTGCAATTCTGAATGAGGTTTATTTTGCTCCACCCTTGCTTCGTTGTGTTCCCGATATTCTTCCACTCGCTGCTGGGTTTTCAGCATGTCGAATGTGATCCATCGTTAATTAGGTAATTTTATAATCATAAATCTGTTTCATTTTGCAGTTTTCATTTCACTGTTGTTGTTTTATCATGTTTAATTTACAATCATCTGCCATCGTCATGGCAGTAGTGTTATTGTGCGAAATAAGGCCATCTACCGGTAATTAGAAAAATGCCGGGAAGTCGCAAATTTAATAATGATTGATTTTAAACATCAAGTTGAATGTGCAAAAAGTTTATTGAAATTTCCAATTTATTCAGTGGCGAGATCAGCTGGGATAGCGGTGGGGTGGGTGGGGTTGTAGTTGACGAGGTAATGAATATAGGTGGTACTAAGAACTATAACCATTTACGGATGCATTTATGCCAATATTCCTGAAATTTTGTTTGGAAATCATGGAATTGAACTGTGATTATATATGAAAACAATTTGCCCTATGCAGCAATGACTTTCAAGCAAATTGCTTTCAAATTAATCATCAAATTGTTAATACAACAATGTGATATGAGCAAGGTTGCAATTGATTAAGACTGGACCTTTCATCTGCTGGTCAGAACCGTAGCATTTAGCACTCAACTAATTCCTATTAAATGTAAATCTCTTAAATAAAAATGGTTTTCAATATTTCTAGCCACCACTTAATGTATATTAAATGCTGGTACATTTGTATTATATTGTTGGAAAATATGCTATAGTTTTGTAGTTTAAATACTATTTTTTGTAAATTTTTAATTTCTGCTGTCCATTATTAGCTCACCTGGCCAGAATGGCCAAATGAGCTTATGCCGTGGTGACCATCCATCGCCTGTCTGTCTGTCTATCCTCCAACTTTTTCTTTAAACAACTTCTCAAGAACCACTGGACTGATTTCAATTATATTTGGCAGGAAGCATCCTTTGGGCATGGAGATTCAACTTTGTTCAAATGAAGCCGATCAGGCCAATTTGGCAGGCGGCTAACTTTAAATTTGGCAGATTGTTTGAAACCTCTAAAAATCTTTTCCAAAAAAACTTGGGGGATCGAAAACTCATGAAATATCATCTACGACAAGAGCTGAACCGAGTTTGTTCAGGGGAACTTGATTGGCCAAATAGTTTGGTGGCCATCTTGGATGACGTAGTTTTCGCGAAAACGACTTCTCCAGAACTATTGAATGTATCAGGCTGAAATTTTGGAGATATGGTTATGAACTGAGGGCAATAAAAGTTTGTCCAAGGGAAGCTGATACTTAAAATAGCATGTCTGATGTGGGCCAATCAAAATGTAGCGTGTTTGGCGGCCATAATGGATTTTTTTAATTTGACTGGTTTTGAAGCTGAAATTGGTTTTAGCTAGTTTTTTGTGTATGTTGATTTCAAATTTGCCATTTTCGAAACTCAGATAAACGGTTTGGTGCCCATCTTGGATCTTTTTCCCGCCAAAAGATCCCATAATAAAGCAATGGGAAATTCAAAATTTCTTATTCTCGAGAACCATTTGGCCGATTTCAATCATATGTGGCAGGAAGCATCCGTAGGGCATAGGGATCTAACTTGGTCAAAGGAAGCCGATCGATCAAATTGGTCGGCGCAATCTTGGATTTTGACCGATTTTTAGAAACATCTTTAAAAGTCTCTGAAATCACTTGATTGATTCAAAACTCATGAAATATCTAGGGCAAGAGCTGAACCAAGTTTTGTTCAAAGGAACTTAATTGGCCTAGTAGTTTTTATGAAACCTACCTCCAGAACCGCTGAAGAGATCGGGATGAAATTTGGGAGATATGATTAGGAACTAATGGCTATTAAAGGTTGTGGATACATAAAAAAATTATGGCTGTTATGGACCAATAAAAATGTAATGTGTTTGTTGGCCATATTGAAATTTTTTATTTGATGGATTTTGAAGCTGAAATTGGTTTGGTATAGGTTTTTCGGTATGCTGATTTCAAAGTTCCACTTGAAACTGTCAGAGTAACGGTTTTGCAGCCATCGTGGATCTTTTTCCCACAAAAAATGCCCGTACTAAAGCAATGGGAAATCAAAATATTTCAATCATATTTTGCAGGAAGCATCCAGAGTGCATAGGTATCTAAGTTTTTTCAAAGGAAGCCGATCGGCCAATTTGGCCTGTGGTCATCATAGAGAAATCTTTTCTGACATGTCTGAAACTGCTTCATTGATCGATTCAAAACTTAAGAAATATCATCTAGAGCAAGAGCTGACGAAGTTTGTTTACGGGAACCTAATTGACCAAATATTTTGTCAGCCATCTTGGATGACCTAGTTTTCGCGAAAACCATTTCTCCAGAACCGCTAAACGGATAGGGCCTAAATTGGGGAGATATGATTTTGGACTAAGGGCCATTAAAGTTTGTTCCAGGGAAAGTGATACATCAAAAAACGTGGCCGCTGTCGACCAATCTAAATCTACCGTGTTTGGCGGACATATTGGAATAACAAACATGTCCCTAAACTCTTTTAAAAGACTATTCAGAGTCTGTGAAACCACTCACCAGCCACCTACATGTAAGATCTACTTTCTACTTAAAATACCTGTGTTCTAGGTGAGCGACACAGGCCCCTTGGTCCTCTTGTGTAATTATACCATTGTCTATGTGTCCTCATGGTTGTCATACTTAGTAATTATTATGTTGTTGATGAGAGTATCCATTATGCCTGTCTAATCACCAACTTTCATATAAGTGCTTAGTAAAGACCGGTCGTCTCTTTGTTCTCATATACTGATAAAAGATACGTATCCTAACTAAATTTATGACTATTAGTTTATGGACACTGACTAACTAGGAGTGTAGCCACCATTTTAGATAGATATTTGCTGGCACCATTATTAGGTCACCTGGCCTGAAATGTAGCGTATGTCGTGGCAACCATCCGTCATGTGTTCGTCTGTCCATCAACTTTTCCTTTAAATGACTTGTTCTCAAGAACCGTCATGTGTCCGTCAACTTTTCCTTTAAACGACTTGTTCTCAAGAACCACTGGGCGGATTTCAGTTATATTTGGCAGAAAGCATCCTTAGCACATAGGGATCCAAGTTTGTTCAAACGAAGCCGATTGGCCAATTTGGCCAGTGGCCATCTTGGATTTTAGCTGATTTTTAGAAACGTCTAAAAATCTCCGAAAATGCTTCAGGGATTGAAGCAGATGATATGAAATATCATCTAGGGCAAGAGCTGAGCCAAGCTTGTTCAAGGGAACTTGATTGGTAAAATGGTTCGGCGGCCATCTTGGTTGACCTAGATTTAGCGAAAATGACTTCTCCAGAACAGCTGAAGGAATCAGGCCGAGATTTGGTAGATATGATTAGGGACTAAGTAAGAGCCATTAAATTTGTTCAGAAGTTGGCCAATCAAAATTAGCGCATTTGGCAGCCAGATTGGATCTTTTTATTTGATGGATTTTGAGGATGAAATTGGTTTTATATATGGTTTTGGGTAGTCGGATCTCAAACTTGCACTTTTCGAAACTGTCGAATAAACAGTTTGGCGGCCATCTTGGATCATTTTGTTGCCAAAAGCTCCCATACTAAAGTAATGGAAAATTAACAATTTCTTTTGAGAACTACTGTGCCAATTTCAATTATATTTGGCAGGAACCATCCTTAGTGCATAGATATTCAAGTTTGTTCAAACGAAGCTGATCGGCCAATTTGGCTGGTGGCCATCTTGGATTTAGGCCGATTTTTAGAAATGTCTAAAAATCTCCGAAACCGTTCGAATGATCGATTCAGAACTCATGAAATATGATCTAGGGCAAGAGCTGAACCAAGTTTGTTCAGGGGAACTTGTTTACCAAATGGTTCAACGGCCATCTTGGATGACCTAGTTTTCGTAAAAATTACTTCTTCCCCAGAAGCGATCAGGCCACAATTTGTGGTATATTGATTAGGGACTAAGGGCCATTAAAGTTTGTTCAAGGGAAGTTGATCTGTCAAAAAAATATGGATGCCCATGGGCCAATCAAAATGTAGCGTGTTTTGGTGGCCACATTGGATTTTTTTATTTGATGGATTTTCAAGCTGAAATTGGTTTTATATATATTTTTGCATACTGTGATTTCAAATTTGCCATTTTCGAGACTGTCGGATAAACGGTTTAGCGGCCATCTTGGATCATTTACCCACCAAATGCTCCCATACTAAAGCAGCGGGAAATTAAAAATGTATTCTCGTAAACCACTGGGCCGATTTTTAAGCATATTTGACAGGAGGCATCCTTAGGGAATAAGGATACAAATTTGTTCAAAGGAAGGTGATCGGCCAATTTGGCCTGCAGCCATCTTGGATTTTGGCCGACTTTTAAGAAACATCTAAAAAACTTTCTCTGAAACTGCTTGTGGGGATCGATGCAAACCTCATGAAATATGATCTAGGGCAAGAGCTGAACCAAGTTTGTTTAAGGGAACTGAATTTGCCAAATGGTTCGGCGGTCATCCAGTTTTCGCGAAAGCGTCTTCTCCAGAACCGCTGAATGGAGCAGGCCGAAATTTGGCTGATATAATTAGGGCTGAAGTGTCATTAAAATTTGTTCATGGAAAGTTGATAGTAAAGAAAACCATGTCCGACATGAATCGATCAAAATATAACGTTTTTGGTGGACATCTTGTATTTTCTGCAAATTTCTGAAAAAACAGACTTAATTATTAACCACTGGGCCAATTATAATAAAACTT
The DNA here is from genome assembly GCA_034401795.1 of Chaetoderma sp. LZ-2023a. Lineage (NCBI taxonomy): Eukaryota > Metazoa > Mollusca > Caudofoveata > Chaetodermatida > Chaetodermatidae > Chaetoderma > Chaetoderma sp. LZ-2023a. Next base: position 53,577,814 of record CM067370.1, on the reverse strand, counting down.
GGCTAAGCTTTCTTCACAAAAGTTTGATTGGTGAATTTTACAGTGGTCATCTAATTTTGTTCGTTTGTGCCGGTCGCCAATAATTCCAGGTGAACAGCACAGGCCTCTTGTTTCATATTCTATTCTCTTCGCCGGTACGCAATTGTTGGTATAAAGCATTCTTGTTATGCTAATGCGAGCCATTTTTCTGCTGGCTTCCAAGGTGAGCGCATAGGAAGTGCATAGCATAGTTCAATACTAGTTGTATATTTCCTATGGTGCAAGTGACAACAAATATATTTATAACATGTTTACTGAAAACTGTTGTTGCTTATAGCAGCACCAGCTTTTCACGAAATTGTTTTCAAAATAATCAGCACAGCAGTAAATTTTTTAAGACTTGCTAAAGATATTTCTAGCAATTTTATTGATTATGACACTCAATAAAATGCTGACTTAGGCAGCAACAGCTTTGACGAATTTTGTCAGAATAATCAGCAGGCTTTCTGTTTTGTTAGCTAACAAGTGCATACACAATTAGATAGGCCTATATTATATGTATATTCCAGGTGTGAAATCTATTCACAAAGATCAAGCAATCCACCGGCCCATACATGATCACCTCTGACATAGGCCTACACTGAATAGAATAATATACTTTCCTCCTGATTTACAATGAAATGAAGAGATATTTTCAAGCATATCTGATACTGTGTCTCGATTCTGTATATCATATAGGCCTAACTAGTTTTACATGCACTTGTTAGCTAACAAAATAGAAAATCCTGCTGATTAATCTGAGAAATATTTGACAAAACTGTTGCTGCCTTAGGCAGCAATGTCTGTCAATAAAGTTGCATAAAATATCTTCAACGATTCTGGCAACCTACTGATTATTTTGAGAACAATTTGGTTGAAAGTTGTTGCATCAAGAATTTTCGGCCAAATTGTTATCAAATATTTACCTCGTTGACAATTGTGTTATCAGCTGATTATATTGACAGAAAACTGTTGTTGCAAGTTTTCAGTAAGCTTGTTATAAATATATTTGTGTACACTTACACCATAGGAAATATACAACTAGTATTGAACTATGCTACACACTTAGTATGAACTCACCATGGAAGCCAGCAGAAGAATGACTAGCGTCAGCATTACTAGAATGGTTTTATACCAACAATTGCGTTCAAGTGAAGACAAAAGAATTTGAAATAATGGCAGCCTCAAATATTTATCTAAAATGGCGGCTACACTCCCGAGTTAGTTAAAAAAGTGTTCATAAAGTAACAAATAGTCCTAAATTTAGTTAGGCTACATATCTTTTATCAGTATATGAGAACTTTAACCCTTCAACACTCAGGCCAGACAGAAATGCCTTCTGCAGTGGTTTTGAGAAATGACCATTTGCAGACCAAGAGAAGGCTTTTGTGAAAATTTACCACTGACATGACTGGCTCGATAATAAAGCCAGCAATTCCAGTGATAAATTTACACAAATAATCTATTCTGCAAATAGATATTTTCGTTAAGAAAATTGTTCTTGAACAAATTTGAGGGTTAAAAGGTGTAATACAAATACGCTTGCAGGAGCTACAAGATGATGTTAAGAAAGGTCATTTCACCATATATCTATAAATCATTGTGTACTATTGCCATCATATGGAATCATACAAATAAAATCATGTAACATTACTAACGTATCAATGCTGTCATATATTGTCATGAACTTTATATAAGTGGCTATATACACCATTCAGGTGTGTCAGCAAAATAAAGGGTGATTGGTAAAGATTCACCAGCAAATAGAAAACAGTGATCTTTAACAGGTACCTCATCATCAAAAAGCGTCCATATGAAATAAAGTCGGAAGGAATAGGGGCTTGGGAACATTAACATACAATGTGAAAGTGTGAAAGTATAATTTCATGAAACCTATGTCTTTCTTCTTTTCGTTCGCTGATCATACCGCCAGTCCTGTAAGTGACTATCGGCATGATCATAAACCTATGTTATATAATGAAATATATACATTTATTAGTGGAAAGCGCAGGGTTTCCACCATTTTGTTTTTATGGCAATTTCGTACTGGCCATTTACAGAGAATCGAACCCTCAAGCGACGAAAGCGCCAAGCATCATAGCCCACAAACGCGTCCACCACACCACTGCCACAATTATTGTAACTGCCTAGTCAGTTAGTGATTTATTTGCGCAGAGGGTCACACAGTATGTCACCTGTACACACATCACAGAGACCACACATTTTACAGCCATTATACTTAGTTATACAAGTAGTCGTGGCATTACAATATTTTGGCATTGACAGGGAATCGAACCCACAGCCGACGAAAATGCCAGGCATCATGGCCCGCAAATGCTTCCGCCACACCAATGCCGCAAAATAGCATCGTGATTTTAAGCAACTGTGTGAATACGGGCAAGACACCACGCTTTGACCAATGTGAAAAATACAAGTGCCCAGTAATTGCTTAAATGCCTGCGCAATCACGACCAAAATAATCCCTCCTTACAACACCTGGTTTTCCTGTTAAACCAATAATTTGGTTTAATTGTAATTGCTTGACCAACCAACAATCAATCCACGAACCACCATGTGTATCAAACATCTCACTCCTCTTTATACATGCAACAAATTACCATAATAATTGACCCCATCACCATACGTATTGACACAGGATCAAGAGGTCACTTACCATAGACATATTGTCTATAGACCGCACTACAATCTCAAAAACTGAAAGGAAGACTACCCCATCAATCATTTACATGCCTGCACGCAGTGAAAGGAAGACTACCCCATCAATCATTCACACGCCTGCATGCGGTGAAAGGAAGACTAGCCCATCAATCATTCACACGCCTGCACAAGTAACTACCTTCTTAACTATTACACCCTTAAATTCACCTCCGGCGAAATATTGTTGTCTCGACAATCTCAATTATGCTATATCAATTCCCAAAATTATTTGAAAATTTTACTCAAAAACAGCAATTTAATTCAATAATGATAGCCATTAATACGCTTTTCTCGATCTTTTGTTTTAAGTGTGCAATGACAGCGGTATTTAATTTTATCCACACTCATCTTGCTGTCAACATCAAGTTATTACAGTTTTGCTATCAATTTTCGAAAATGCTTAGCATTGGATGGGTGACTAGAGAGAAGAAACCCTCATTCATCAAAAAATTTAACTCAACCAAACACACCACACCCATCTGAAAATTTGTGTAGGGGTCTATGCCTCTGGGGTCATAAGTGTCTATTAATTCAAAAGGGATCTAATTTTATCCATTAATATGCTATGATGTATTAACCCTTTAGCCCCTACAGACCTGAAATGACAAATTATTATTCAACATCTTCCATTATGTGTGTCTTAACTAGCTATTTCAAGGTCGTCAAATGGGTTTTATCAATTACGCTATTCTCAATCAGTATAGCCATCTCATGTGACATAATGTAGGTTCTATCAAGACTACACAAACCAAAATCTCAATGTTTCAATTTCAAAGTAATCGATCAGGAAAGGTTTTGAATATTGTGGAACTAATTAATTGATGCAGCGGCAACAGCTCTTAGTCAACTTAGTTTTAACATTCAACAGAATATTCCTTAGATAATAGCGAATTTGTTGTTGTTGAAACGGTTAAAGGGTTAAGTCAAGTCAGTCACATGCTCAAATTTACACAAAATATTATTAATTTATATGCCTGATAATTACTTTAATATTTATGTACTTAACGTTTGTCCACTCCTACTAGTGGCAACTAGCTGTAAATGTATCCAACAAAATTAGGCCTATATTTGATTAAGAAATTTATGAAAAATTACGAACAACTTAATTTAGTTTCTATTTTTAATTATATAATGACCTATTTACATCTATGAGCTGTACTGTAAAACCGCTGACTCGATGGTACACAACACCTAAAGAATAAATTAACATGTTTGCAAACCAAGACAGAATTTCTGTTTATGTTTTGTAAGTATATTAACTTATTTATGTGCTGTATAACATAGCCTAAGCAGTCGAATCACTTGTAATAAGCGAGCACATATTTTAGCAAGCGCCTTGCCGTTATAATCAATTATCCCCCGCCGCCCCCCCCGCCCACTGATAGGGTGACATCACAGTCAAAATACGTAATGACTGGCGTAGCTATGTCCAACAGGAACATTGAAAAAAGTCCTTCCGCTGTACGAATTGATGAGCTTTACTATTTAATAAGCAGCAGCACCCAGTCAAATTGGTTCCAAAATATTCAACAGCTCACCTCCATAGTTACCGTGAAAAGGGGATTCTGGGAAATCATGGTTCAAAGTATGTATATAAATATATCATGACGACGGACATTCGTATAGGCCTATCATCTCTTTCCATGGCCAGCGCTACGCATTCACTTGGTTGTGTCTAGAATGGACCTTTCCACATTATCCATCCATCACATGATGTCGTAATCAACTACGTGACATGTAGAATGACATCATAATCAATGCCGTCATTATGACGTCATGAATGGCTTAGACAAGTACGTCACGAACGCATAATGGACCGTTCCAGTTTAAACTAGGCCCCGCCCACACCTCACTCATGTTGGGATCGATCGATCCCTGAAATACCTGACTATCGATTTCGAGAAAATTATACTGGTAAGCTGTTAAATATTTTGAAACCAATTTGACTGGGTGCTGTTGCTGCTTACGGCAGCAACAGCGCCCAGTCAAATTAGGTTCAAAATATTAAACAGCATGTTTATTAAATAGCAGATATACAATTCTTACAACGTGCTGGACGATTAAGAGTTAAAGACGGGCCAAATAGAATCATTTATGACATAATGATTATGATGTCAGCATGCACGTCACTTAGTTGGTCATGATGTCATATGACGTCATATAATCGAAGTATAAAATTGGAAAGGTCCATTGAAGACGGACTATGAGTTGTTGTAAGAATTGCATGTCTACTATTTAATACATATTCCGTTGGTGGAGCTTAGCTAGAGGTGAGCGGAGCATAGCTAAAACTGGAAAGGTCCATTGCCTATAGGTGCTAGGATTTTGCGCAAGGGATTGTGGTCATTCACGTTCTCGCCAGATCTACCACTAATGAGAGCGATATATATATATATATATATTTATTTATTTTTATTTTTATTTTTATACTTTTTAACGAGAGCGAGGTAGCTCGCCTCTATTTAGATTGGAATCGTAGATTTAGGATATATTGTTTAGATCTCTCGTGCACATTAAACGCATACCCTATTTATTGGGCCGAGTTGTACCTACCGCTGGAGGCCTGGGCTAATAGCTGACTGTACATTTGCATCAGAAATAAAATGGTATTGTGATCTGCCCCACTGTACCCACATACATCTCTTAATCTCCACTTCAACACTCGTCCCGATCAAACTGGCCAAAATGGCTTCTGTGGTAATCTTGAGAAACTACCATTTACATCTAACAGATAGACATTTTTGAAAATTTACCACTGGAATGACTGGCTCGATAACTGAGCCTATCATTCCAATGGTAAAGTGCCAAAAACAACGGTCTCTTGGTCTGCAAATGGTCATAGGATATCTATGATAATTGATGGATCTGATCTGTCACCCAAGCATGTGACATCATAATTATTTACGTCATGTAGGATGACGTCACAATCAAAATACGTGATGAATGATGTAAATAGCTTCATCAGGAACATTGAACACAAATTTTGTCTAGGATTTAATAAATCAATCAGACAATCAACTACTGCCAGTGTTGCGATGGAGCCCGGGTGAGGGCATAGCATACACCATACGGTGTGCATCCAAAAGAAAGTCATATGAAATCGCCAGTGTATCAGTATATCCGGCATGTGAAAGCTGGTTCGCTAAACTAAGATTCTTGTCTTGGTGCAGTGGTCCAGCGGAAAGTTGTCTGTGTTGATGCTATGCAGAATTGCAGGATGACGGTTCGATCCCCGACCGGGGATATGATGATCAGCAAAGTAATAATAATGGGTGCACTCCGTAGGCAGGATTAGCACATAAATTGAAGTCATCATGTTGCCAGTGCGTTAAAAATCTAAGCATACCTATACCTACCTACCTACCTACCTACCTACCTACCAAGCAAGCAAGCAAACAAACAAACAATCTTTATTGACAAATCCAACATGTGGACAGACAGACAATATTCAACATTCTGTTGAATATTTTGATACTAAGTTGACTGGGCATCGTACGAATTGTATGACCATACTATTTAATTAACATTCTTTTGAAAATTTGAAACTAATTTTCCTGGACGTTGTATGTCTTTACCATTATCAATTGCATCCTATAAATGCTTCACTGGCATCATAGTCAAAATGCTTATATATATATAGTGAATGACGTCTCTAGCTCCATCGTGAATATTGAATTGTCCGCCAAGTGTACAAATTTTACGTTTACTTTTCAATCAACATTCTGTTGAATTTTTTAAAGTTAATATGACCGGGATCTGTTACGGTCATAGGCAGCAAAAGCACCCAGTCAAATTAGTTTCAGGATATTCAACACATTACCTGTATAGTTACCTTGAAAGTGGGATTCTGGGAAGTCGTGAATCAAAGTATATAAATTGATTCCAACATGCCGAATGAATGGACAGAGCTTAGATAGAAATGGATCCCACCTTTGAAATTATCATGAACAAATTTGATCAGTAAACAACCAATACCACTTAGTAATGTGTGGTCCACCCAACATGGACCACTTGTAATAAGTGACCACATATTTTAGCAAGAGCATTCAGATAGTTAGCTTTGCCCTGCCGGATGCATGTAGACCCAATTGCAATGCACCGATTCGCCTATGGAAAGAGGGTATAATTTATCCAACCTGTCACTCAAGTGTTGACGTCATAATCAATTATGTCACATGTAGGCTGACGTCACAGTCAAAATACGTAATGAATGACGTAGCTATGGCTATCAGGAATGTTGAAAAGTCTGTAAGCTGTGCGAATTGTATGTCTACTATTTAATAAACATTCTGTTGACTATTTTGAAACTAATTTAACTGTGCTGCCGCTATAAGCAGCGAGAGCATCTATTCAAATTAGTTTTAAAATATTCAACAGCTCACCTCTATAGTTACCTTGGAAATGGGATTCTGGGTAGTCACAGTTGAAAGTATATAAATCACAACGACGACAGCTATGAACATAGGCCTATCAACATCTCTTATTGTATTTTAACCACCTCATGAGAGAGAGAGAGCGGCGGCGGCATATGATGATAAACGAATGATGTATTTGAAAGGTTAGGTTATGATTGATGATTGTTTTTGGGAAACAATGTTTCCTAACATTGAGAAAAAAATGCTCCATTATTTCCAATGAGTCGGTTCTGTCAGGATACTCCACTGATTCTGTCAGCGTGAAGACTGATGTAATAAGGGTTAAACCTCACTGCACAATGATTATTTATTTATGTTGCATGGATTAAGTTTATGAGTGAGTGCGTGCATGTATGTGTATGAGCGTGTGCTGTCACATCATCATCATCGATGCAAGAGATATTTATTAATAATTCTGTTGAACATTTTAAAACTATAGTGTAACCATAAGTTGTTGCTGTTGCTTGCCTAAGAGAGCAACAGCTTACACTTTCCAGTCAAAGTAGTTTCAAAATGTTCAATACGCCTGAAAGGTTTCCTTAATATTGAGATGCCATGATACGTCATGTATTAACCCTTGAACTCTTACAGACCAGAAACGACACATTTATTCATGATAGTTTGTAGAAGTTTTTTAATTAAATTAAATTAATTTAACTTGGGAGTGTTGATGTATGTATGGCAGCCACAGGTTCCATTCTAATCACTCAACATATTCAATATCTTTCGAAAGAAATTCTAGTTGACTATTTCAATGCTCAAACATTCTAAGATGTCAGTAGCCATCTCATGTGACATTGTGACGTAATACAGGATCTATAGGGCCTACATCAACCCTTTAACCTTTAAAATCCCAACGTCTCAAGTTCAAAACAACCAAACGGAAAACCTTTTGACTATTTTGAATCTAATTTTACCGCAGCACCAGTTCCCAGTCAAAATGGTAAATGGTTCCCAGTAAAATTTGTTTCAAAATATTTAACAGAATATTTTTAAAGAGTTTATTTCTGGTGTTAAAGGATTAAAGGGCTACGCTCTCGATTATTATAATTTCACTGAAATATTATTAATTTAAATGCCTGATAATTAGGCTACTTTAATTTATTCATTTTAATTGCATACTCACGTGTGTAGACCATTGATCTATATACTAACTGGATTGGCCACACAAGCACAAATTGCGTGACAAAATCATCCAACAGCTAACCAACAGCGCCTTTGTGATGTCACATGATGTCATTGACCTAATGATGTCATCGTTTATGTCACAATATACCATCTCGCAATATTTTAGGCATTCCCCATAGATTTGTGTGGTATTTTCCCATATGACTAGTGGTGAATGACGTTGTAATTGTTAAAGGGGCGGTATAGCTGACACACTTTCCTGGTGTAAATCTATAGATGCTGATATCGCCAGTGTCCGTGCGCCGATTTTAATGACTCGGGTATCTGGAAATAGCTGCTGATTAGCTGCATCGCTTGGTCCTATGGACGTTAGGATTCCTCAAATAGTTTTTTTTACAAAAATGTAAGAATAAAGCTTACTGATAAGGACGACGTTCGAGATAGCTTTTTCCATTATATGTCACAAGGGAGACGATCGTTGACAGGCTCCAGACGTAAGCAGAGTTAACTCCTGTTAGCAGTGAAAAAGCTATCTTGAGCAATCGCCAGAGAACGAGCGTGCATATGATTAACGGTCAAGTCAGATGAAGGCGGCATCTGCAGTGGTCACAAGATGTATCCAATTGAATTTCAAAATTACTACATTATAACCTGGCGCAGACTACCTATAGCCTTGTGATCCTGAACACTTGATCCATGGTTAAATAATTGCTATTAAACATATCCAGAGCCAAAAATCGGACACAAATGATGAATTTCAGATCAGTTTTTCAGCTAAGAAAGTCTTACATAGAAAAGACATCTAGGGCATCAGATGATATTAACCAGTCAGATTCCAAATACAATCTGAACATTTTTTCCATTAAGCACAGATTTCTTAGCTCAACACAGTTTTATGAAGTCCATCTCAGAATTTTACTCTGTCAATGACTTCCATAGCAGAATAAAAACACAACTATTTTATCTTTGCCCATCAATTACAAATTATTCACAGCTTAAAGATGCATCTTCACACAAAAAATGCTTTAAAATAAAATTGTTTAAATCGAATAATTTTAAAGGAGTAAATTGCGTACCTCAAAGTAATGAACCGAAATAAATCTTTGCATATGATGATTTCATTCCATATAAATTTTTTTTTAATTTGGTTGTTAAGTTGAATTAGGGGCTCATTAGGGGCTCATGTCGCTAATTCAATTTCACAACTGAAAAAATTATATTAATTTATACGTAATGAAATTATTGAATGCTGAGATTTATTTTGTTTCTTTACATCTAGTCACACAATTTAAGCCTTTAAAATTATTAAATTTGAACACTTATTTAAAAAAAATTTATAGTGTGAATATGCACCTTTAAGGAATATTATGTTGTATATTAAAAAAAAATTTTAATGGAGACATGTAGCTTTAAAATATTAACCACAATGGGTGTCATACTCATTTCACATCTGGAAACTCCATTTTGCTGAAACATGATTGATACATCTGATGTTTTGACAGATACGTTTATCCGTATACCAATTCACCTTTCCAGTTTATCCATCCATCAGAATAAATATGATATCATAATCTAATTAAGTGACATGTAGGCTAGTAATAAATATGACGTCATGAATGAATCGATATAGTCTGTCTTTAATGCTTAATAATCTGACGAGTTGTACGAATTGTATTTCTTTGCTATTTAATAAACATGCTGTTGAATATTTTGAGACAAATTTGACTGGGAGCTCTTGCTGCGATAGGCAGCAACAGCACCAAGTCAAATTAATTTCAAAATATTCAGCAGCTTACCTACATAGTTTTCTGGAAATTGATAGTCAGGAAGTTCAGAGATCGATCGATCCCAACACAAGCGTGGTGTGGGTGGAGCTTAGCTAGAGATGGGTGGAGCGTAGTTAAAACTAGAATGGTGTCAAGATATTTTCTAGTGATACACTGAAAACCATATATTCAAGGAATTTCAGGTTTTTTATGGGGGGAAATAACTATGGGCAATAGACAGATTTTGCTAAAACTAGACATTGACCCCTGCATAGGTGTAGTAACATGGAGTTTGGGGGGGGGGGTATTGACATGCACCATCACACAATATGACTTACATTGCATCTAGATAAAAATCAGTTCCAATTTAATAAATATTCTGTTGAATATTTTCCAACTTATTTGACTAGAAGCTGTTACTGCCATAAGCATCAGGATCCAGTAGAATTGGTCTCAAAAAATATTCCACAGCTTTTCTGCATAGCTATCATGAAATTGAGCCACTGATTCCAAGGGCTAATTGGTTAACTGCATGTGCCATTGTCTTGAAATATATATATATATATATATATATATATATATGTTTTATATTACATGACTTAGTGATGTGCACGAAATGATAAAATATAAAACCCGCTTAATAGTTTCAAAGCTATTTTATTTGTTTAGTGCAAGACAGCAATTACTAAAAAGAGTATGTTGTATGTCGGTTGGTCTAATCAGGTAAAGTGTCCATTCACAGAGATCTAAAGCACTCCACTTCAAGCATGCTAAGTATGACAAAGCGATCATCTGCTCAAGTCCTGGCTGTTGAGTTTGTAAATGATGCAGCAGGACAAGTGTCCTGTTGAAATGCACCGTGGTACCATCCATGTCCTTTAATTTATCCGATTCTGAAATATAAACACACAGATGCGAGATATTAGTCATGAAATACTTACACCAAGTGTGGTTGAGAGCAAAATTCTCATGGACCATAAGACAACATTTTTATTATGCCCCGCCTCAAGGGGGGTGGGTGTTGGTGTGTGTGGCGGGATGTGTGTGTGTGTGAAGTACGGATAGGCTTAGGGGGTGGGGGAGGGGCAGGGAAAAGTTATATCAGTTACCCATATGATTGCAGGAAATGTCAATTTCCCTTTCTCCGAGATCTAACAATACTCACCATTCTGTTACTTCTGATATACAGCTGGCCCTGACAGCGGCTCTAGGATTATAGACTTAGAAAGCTTTACCGACTCCTGGGAACCGGGTACTCGGCTCCAAACTGCCGAGTACCCGTTTACCATAGAGCTCATATTGTTTGCATAGCCACCAAACAAGAGAAAACTATGGCTTGCCTCCGTGGGGCTGGGAGGCTGGGTCCGTAACAGAATGGTGAGTATTGTTAGATCTCGGAGAAAGGGAAATTGACATTTCCTGCATTCTCCTTCGATCAATACTCACCATTCTGTTACTTCTGATATACACCAGATTTGATCAGTAACCTGGTGGGAAGGGGCAAGCCATAAATGCTAATTTTGCCCCTTGGAGAAAGATTTTAGACTTCAAACTTGACTAACGGAGACCTAAAAGGACCGTCAAGTTTACGGAACCGAATCACATTCGCATCACCCCCCCCCCCCTTTTTCCTCCTAAGAAAAGGGAGAGAACTCACGAACATGTATCTCGCCTGAAACACAAATATGCCAAGAGGGTTAACTGCTCCCTGCATTATTAGCCTGGGAATGAGCATGAATATATAAGATGAATGAACATGATACATATCCATAATACAAAAAACTCTCACTATTGAATTACCTTATGATAATTGGACTTCAGACGTACCGCCTCCAACCATTCACCGGTTCGGCCATCAGTGACACAATCTGGTTGACATCCTCTCGCCTGACCATGCCTGCTTTAGGTTCTTTTCTTACCGAAGTGAGAAAAGGGTGAAAAGCAGTGTGGTCACTAACTATCGTTTCAAAACAGCTAAAGCGAGTGGATTGGCTGAGTCTGACACATCCCTCATATAGTAATCCGTGAATGAGGACTCACAGTGCCATTGTGCAACGGCTATGATGTCCTATAACGGAACACCATTGTAAAGGGCGGTCGAGGCGGCTATTCCTCTGACATTGTCTGCCCTTACGCCTTGCACCTGGTGCCCAGTCGCCATCTCCTGAGTAGTCTGAATGCATTCGACCACCCAACGAGAGATAGTATCCATGGATGCGGCGCCATAAGACTTTTTATGGCAGATCCACAGATGTCTATCGTTCGACCGTAACGAGTCAGTCCGTTTCTTGTACTTAGTCAAAGCACGGACCGGGCACCAGACACTGGCATCACGATCAAACCTAGTTAACTTCGGTATAATGATCGGTTTGCCGGGATATCTCAAAGATTGGTTCTTTGACATAACCTCTGCTCTTGGCAGAAGACGCAGACCTTCTCCAGAAACAATAAATCGGTTCCTCTCTGCCGAAAGCGCATGGATCTCACTGCGCCTTCTAGCTGAGGAAGCTGCCAATAGAAAGACCGCCTTTAGAGTCAAATGCTTTAGACTAGCCGAACGCAACGGTTCGAAAGGGTGCTTGGCCAGTACATTAAGCACTAAAGATAGACTCCAGGCTGGAATGACTACCGGTTGTCTCGGTCGGAGATTGCTCATTCCCTTCAACATCACATTTAACTGGGCCACCTCTGGACTATCCCTGTTGGCTAGACAAGGGATAACTGATGCCAAAGCTGACTTGTATCCAGCAACTGTGACGGGAGCTAGTCCTCAAAAGAACAGCTCACAGAGAAAGTCTGCTATTTGCTGATAGTGGATTGAAAGGTATCAATACCCTTTTCTTCACACCAGTCTGCAAATCTGTTAACCTTGTTGTTATATGACTTGAAGGTTGACCTCCTTCTCGTAGCCGCGATGAAATCAGCAGCCTGTCGAGAAAAGCCTTCCGACGTGGAACGTTGTTTGATAACATCCACGCAGTCATTGAACATTTCGGGACACTCGTGTAGGAAGCGTCCCTTGGCCTGGGAGATTATGTTCGGAATCTCGGGCAACTGCACAGGATTTTCCACCAGCAGATCTAGAAGATCCGTGAACCACGCCCTGCTCGGCCAATACGGCGCTATTAGCAGGACCAGACACGGTTCCTCCCTGACCTTCACCAAAACCTTCGGTAGAAGAATGGTGGGTGGGTACGCGTAAGCGTGCATCCCTCTCCAGCTTATCGCCAGAGCGTCTGTATCGACGGCATTTGGATCTGTAATCGGCGAGACATATGTCATGATTTGAGCATTTTCCTTTGTGGCGAACAAGTCCACGTTGGGTTTGCCCCAATGCTCGAAGATCCGTCGCAGAACTGGAGGGTTGAGGGACCATTCTGTTGGCAGGATTCTCTGTCTGCGAGACAAAGCATCCGCCAGAATGTTCAATCGGCCAGGAATACGAGCTGCTTTCAAAACAACCGAGTAATTCCTGCACCATTGAATCAAGTGCCACACCCTGATACACAGAGTGGGCGACCTGGTCCCGCCTTGGCGATTTATATATGATACTACTGTCGAATCGACCGACCGTATCAATATCACCCTGCCCCTGATCATCGGAAGGAACTCTTCCAACGCCAGTTCCACTGCCATCATTTCCAACAGATTGATATGCAGCTGACTCTCCGGGAGAGTCCATGTGCCCGAGACCTGGTTCTCCCAGGCAGGCACCCCACCCTTCCAGCGATGCATCCGTGTAGACGGACAGCTGGAGGCGGGGTAGGTGCAGCGAAACCCCTAATAGGAGATTCTGACGCTGTTTCCACCATAGAAGATGCGATATTATCGGCTCCAAAACTGGCAACAGTTTTGACAGGGGTTCTGTTCTCTGTTTCCACAGAGACATCAGATACAACTGGATAGGCCTTCGCATTAGAGCATCGTACGGGATAACCTGCTCCATGGAGACCATCATGCCCAGCATCTGAAGGAACCGCCTCGCCTTGAATGTGGTTTCCCACTCGAAAACTCTTGAGGATGGCTAACAGAGACACCACTCTGGGCTCTGATGGGTAAACCCTGCCCTCCTCAAGGTCGAATCGCATCCCCAAATAAACGAAACGTTGAGTGGGCGTCAACTCGGATTTCTCCTCGTTGACTATGCAGCGTAGATCTGAAAGTAACTTCAGAGTCAGAGCAGTATCCACGTTCAACCTGGCTGCCGAGTCTGCCTTAAGCAGCCAGTCGTCTATGTAGGTGTGTAGCGCCACGTTCTCTTTTCTGAGAAACGCTGTCACCGCAAGGACCACTCTTGTGAAAACCCTCGGAGCTGTCGACAGGCCAAACGGGAGACTGTAAACTCCCATACTTGATTCTGAAACGCAAATCTCAGAAACCTGTGCCAACTCCGATTCATAGGAATGTGGAAATATGCATTTTTCAGATCGATCGATACACACCACATTCCTTTCCTCAATCCCGCATTACCGACCTCGGCATTTCCATCTGGAACCGAGGCGTATGGCTAAACCAATTTAATGGCCTGAGATTGAGTATGGGTCTCCATCCCCCTGTGCTCTTGGGGACAAGGAACATGTTTGAATAGAAGCCTGGAGTGTTTCGATTTGCTGGTTTTATTGCTCCCTTCAGAAGCAAACCCGACACTTCCTTTTGAACGGCTTCTAACTTGTCTGGCTCCCTTGGTACGGGTGTCCAGACAGGTGCCAAAGACAGATTTTGTGGTGGAAAGTCCCACCACTCCGGCATGTAACCCTGGGATAACCATCCCAGGACCAGACTGTCTGACGTCACGCATGAGCCTTCCACCCACCATAGACGCCTCGACGTCTAACGGGGTTGTCCGGCTCGCAGTCCGCCCCCCCCCCCCCCACTCTTTCTTAACGAGAGAGAGAGAGAGAACCATTTCGTTCTAGGCACGACGGGTATAACTGGCACCGCTGTTCCTGTCACACAGGCGCGGTCCAGGCGGATATGAAGGGAGCTTTCGTACCCTCAGGTACGCTTCGGCCCCTTCTGTCCGCCCTTTGAGGCCTTACCCTTACCCTTCCCCTTGCCCTTCCCACCTCTAGGGCGGTCAGGAGCAACATTGGGGAGGGTAGGCGCCTCTACAACCTTCCTGGGCTTCTTCGCCGGCGGCGGCTCTGAAACCCCAGCTGAAGCAGAAGTCGCAACAGGCCTAGCTTTCGCCTTGCCCTTATGCTTCTTCTGCTCCTTTGAAGGTTGTCCCGTTAGCGGTTTCCCCACAGGCCCTAGTGCATGCGCTTGTCGCACTAGCTCTAGCTGTAGGTTTACCGCTAACCGATTCTGCGCGATACTGGCGGTATCCTCTAAGATGGCCCACGCTTGGCCACCGAAGATGCTAGGCCCTGTCAGGGGTGTCCCAAGGAGACGCTCCCTGACTGCCGTAGCCGGACGCATATGGTCAATGACCATTTGCCTCCTGGATTTCGTCACACGCGCTTGCACCCTTGCCAATGCGTCCATCGACAGCACCAGGCCGTCATTGACACATGAAAGCGCCACAGGTGGCACAGGGTGGCCTGCCCCGCTTCAGCCCACACCGACTGAAGGAGACGATAAGAGTGGTTGACAGCGCTCATCGCTGCCCTCACACCCTCATCGCATAGGGACAGGACTTCTTCCTGGTGTACCTGAGACTTGTCCACAAGTGCCGGACCGGGGTGACCCGGCACGGCACTCTGGACGCCCAGTACCCATCGGTCATCCTCCGTGACCGACGGGACTACACCATACCTGTCGTATTCCCCCCGCGGAATACGACATCTTGCCCGCACCTCCCTGGAGGCCGCAGGGAGCTGACCCTTGGTCATCAGTTGTTTGCTATAAATAGCATCCAACCATTCTATGAACCGTGGATCCAGTCCCACTGACTGGATCCGGGCCGCGGGCAAAATCCCCGTCCTGATCGACGCAACCGACGGACGGGGCGCATCTTCATCGGCCGTGGCCGAAACCACAGACGGGTCAACCCTGGCTAGCCATGCCAGAGCATCTGACCAATCTACCTCCGATGAAGACACCCCCGCAAACACGTCACCCGTTGACGTGCTCACGGGTCTGCCAGCCACGGCCTCCCAGCAAGGAGCCACGGCTGACACGCCAGGCACTCCGGTACCACACGGTTCCGCCGCCACCACATGAAACACTCCGGTCCATGGGGTAGGTCCACACGGAAAACCGTACGGACCCGTAGCAGTCGCGGAACCATAGCCGGACACGGGCGCCCACGGCACCCCACGTCCGACTGCCGGACCAGGCGAGATAGGTGAGTACCACGCCCGGCCCGGCACACCCGTTCCCGTGACGGCTGGTGCCAAACCAAGCCGCACGGAACCGGTGCACGGTAACGGATTTGCCTCAGCCACAGGCGGAGCCGCTGACCTGGCTTGCGCCAAACCAGACAAATGGAGGCCGGTTCCGTCTAGGACGGAATCAACCTCCATATTCTCCACCTGCGGCTTCACGGGCCGCAGCAACCTCTCCTCCTCGGCCTCCTCGTCTTCAGACTCCGAAGAGTCGTCACTAGACGAGTCAACCCTGGAACCGTCCTGGCGGACGGCTCCCACACCTAACGGACCGGCCACCGCTACTGGACCACCCGGAGGTGGCCGCAGAGAAACAGAAACCCGTCTGGCCGAAGCCAGACGGGACTGCCAGGGGGCCGTACGAGACGGCCCCCTCGGTAACCAGTCCAGAATCCTGTCCGAGGACAGGATCCGTACCAGGCATGGGGAGAAACTGCCCCCCAACCTTTGGTAGCAGGGACGACACCAGCGTGGTCAGAACGCTATGCAGAAAAACCCTGCAGAGCCGGACCAAACCACGCCGGCGGTGCCATCTCCGCCACCTCCAGCTGGGGACGTGGAGCACCCGCACCGGCCGAACCGGGCGCTCCACGATTTACTCTCGGACCGCCTGACCCCGCGTCAGACCCAGCCAAGTCCTTCTGGGCAAGGAACTTAACCATCGTTTCGACGGACCACACTGCACAAACATTACACCTATGATCTATATTACACAGGGCACACATAAAACAGACATGGTCCTTGAACATTACACGGACAAACTTATGGCAGTCGTCACATGATGGCGGGGCTGGCTTGGCCTATAAAATAAGCACAAACCTACAATAAACAAGCGGAACGAGACCCGGATGGAAGGCAGACAATTAATTTTCAAATAATTTGACTCATAAATTAACCGTAACCTCCCCGCACCCCACCCCGCCACGTTACAACAACGATCGCATTGATTATGACGACAAGTACGCGGCGGGCACAACACACCCATAATAGATCCTCCAGGATGTGTAACGGCTCCAGGAATCATATCGCATAGCATTCAGGGTATATTTACTAATCAATATAAATTATACTCCTAACGAACGCAGCACGATATGTGAAGAAAACAACAAAATGTATAACAAAACTGCTGTCTCACACGGTAAAACCGCAGACCACACATCTACTCAAGAATTTTGAAACCACCGATCATTGCAAACCGATCGTGATCACACGTAAACTTGATCATTCTAAAGTTTCCGGTACCATTTTTAGTACGCAGCACCCAGAATAAGATGCGCGAATTAATGAAAAATTTTTCTTCACATAAACATCCGAGCGACCGGGTGTGACGTCACCCGCTCGGATTCTACGGAGAACGACGTCAGCCGATATTCGTGTTAGAAATACCGTAGCAAACACCTATTTTCATATCTGCCGATCGCCTGTTGGGGTTTAAAGAAGGCGATCGTCTGGCATATATCGTTGTTAGCACACGTCCCAGATTCTATGGGGACAGAAATTGGAACATGCGACACAACGAAATTTAGAGACCTAAGTCTTTTAACTATGGATAATAAAGAACAATACAACCTGGTTGTCTTGGGCGGTATTCTCCATAGTCCTTAGTTAATCCTTTCAGAACACACAAACTATCACTGATTAAAGACTTAGATTATTTTAAAACACTAAAATCCTTAATGCAAAAAGCATGTATTGCTCTTGTCGCTATGCAAACAAGAATGAGCTCTATGGTAAACGGGTACTCGGCAGTTGGGAGCCGAGTACCCGGTTCCCAGGAGTCGGTAAAGCTTTCTAAGTCTATAATCCTAGAGCCGCTGTCAGGGCCAGCTGTATATCAGAAGTAACAGAATGGTGAGTATTGATCGAAGGAGAATGTAGACAGTGAGACAAGGTTTACATTAGGCTCACACGTAGGATGAGGGGAGGGGGGGGGGGTGGGAATAGGATGGCGAAGCTGGTGGAATTCTGAAACCAAATTTGCTTTGTGGGTTATTCATACGATTTTAGATTGCGAGATGTCTGCATTAGGTTCTGCATTAAGTCGGGGTGCAGAACATGTGGGATCGCGTTGGTATACCATCGACTGCACATTCTAGTGTATGGATGGTAATGATGTATTGTATATTACATTATTTGATCAATCGCTCATGCCTGTGCAACTATAATTGCCTCTTCATAACATTTGAATATTTCTTGGCCCAATAATAGTCCAGTTTTCAACCCAGAAAGCAGTAGTGTAAATTTCAAGGCAGCTAGGTGGTGTGTACGAAGGATCTCAACCACACAACTTGGAATAATTAACACTTTAATGTCCAAGAAAAGCTAAGAATGTCCGGAGACAATGTCCATTTGCAGACCAAGAGGCTTTTTTTTTACCACTGGAATGACGGCCACGGCTATCAAGCAATTCATCCAATTTTAAAAACATAGATTTTTTTACTTTCAGAAAAACATTCCTCAAGATCACTGAAAATGTCAGTTAATTTGATCATTAAAGGGTTAATATATACACCTGTGCAAAAGTTAAGCACCAGCAAAAACAATAGAACGTAGAAACATGATGGTACAACTAGGCTGCCATACTTTTTGTCCCCGCGTTAGCTGACATAATTCCAAGTACGAAATGCACTGTGGCGGGAAACAGCACACGTGTTCAGTTATGTAAAAGTCCAGTTTGAGGTGTAGAACATTACATACAGATTTAGGCGACAAGATTA
This sequence comes from Chaetoderma sp. LZ-2023a, assembly GCA_034401795.1. Taxonomy (NCBI): domain Eukaryota; kingdom Metazoa; phylum Mollusca; class Caudofoveata; order Chaetodermatida; family Chaetodermatidae; genus Chaetoderma; species Chaetoderma sp. LZ-2023a. The sequence continues at coordinate 53,558,723 of CM067370.1, read as the reverse complement.
GGAATTTTGTGTTCATGACCGTGGTTTATTTGTACAGTGAGAATTAGCTCTTGATTGTGAACCGCTATGGCAAGACGAAGGTTAAGTGATCGTGTGAAATGGCAAATCATAGGCATGCATACCACTGGTATGTCATGCAGAGAGATTGGCAGACAGCTGAACATTAACCATACTGTAATCAGTCGTTTGATTGCAAAACATGGGCAAACTAACGAGGTGAAGGACAGGCCTAGATCTGGAAGATCGAAGAAGACTACTGCCCGTGATGATCGAGCCCTAGTACGCCTTGTTAGGAGATCTCCATTCACCAACAGCAGAGCGCTCAGCCAGCAATGGGAAACGCGCAATAGAGTGTCAATGTCTACCGTCAAAAGGAGACTGTATGCTGCTGGCATGAAAGCTAGGAGACCTGTCAGACGTCCTCTCCTCACTGCACACCACAAAGAGGAGCGTCTGAGGTGGTGCAACGAAAGAAGACACTGGAACATGAGATCCTGGAGACGGGTACACTGGTCCGATGAAAGTCAGTTCCTGCTTCATGCCACAGATGGTCGAACTCGTGTATGGAGGTCCAGATGCACGGCGTACGACCAACGTAACATCATGGAAGAAGTTCCATTTGGTGGAGGTTCCGTTATGATATGGGGATGCATCTCATTTGATTGTAAGCTGGATCTGTTGACTGTACCTGGAACACTAAATGGACAAAGATATCAAGATTACATACTGGATAGAGTTGTGGTCCCTCATTTTGTAAATCATGCACCTGGAACCCACCCTATATTCATGGATGACAACGCCCGACCACATCGTGCTAGAGCTGTGCATGAATACCTCCACCAGAATGCCATCGAAACCCTACCATGGCCAGCAAGGAGCCCTGACATGAACCCTATTGAGCATATCTGGGACATTCTGGGAAACATGGTGAGAAGGAGGGATCCTCCTGTGCAGAACCTACAGGAATTAAGACGCACTCCATCTTGAATGGCAACGAATACCACAATGGCGTATCAGTCGGTTGGTGACTAGCATGAGACGTCGTGTCCAGGCCGTCATCCAGGCACAAGGTGGATATACCTGGTATTAATAATGACAGTCTCAAACTCGTGCACAGATGTTAAACTTCGTTTTCAGACACCATTAATGACAATCTAGCCACGTGTGTCAACTGTAGGGCAATAGTTGTCAGTTGTGTCAACGTAACCATATTCAGGCCTCGTTTTCAAGTTCAAACAAAAACATACAGTGTTTCCCCACCATCATAATCAGCATTCCTCTAGTTGCATTATTACCTCTTGCACTAAGATGGATGGGTACATAAATGTTTATGCTATTGCTTTCTTCATAGCACATGAATATACCCTCGCATGTGCGTAAAAATAGGGTGGTGCTTAACTTTTGCACAGGTGTATATTTCATGCATTGTTTGGTGCTTATCAGGTTAATCCAAACATGTACTGAGAATGAGATAGCATTATATTCCTCTCATTTATAGAATGCAATGACTTCTCAGTACATGCTTGGCATAGCCTAGTGCATTGTTGTAAATGACATTTCTTGACATGCAGCTTTTATTTTTAATAAGCATAGCCCTATTTTGTTCTTAAGAGAATGGTCTTTGTAACCATATTACTTTGACCACATGAAAAACATATTAATATATAGAAATAGGACATTTTTATTGGTGACAATACATTTAAGAAAAAATGCATTTCTTAGCCTGGTCCGTTACAGAGAAAATTGGCATAATCTAACGTCACCGATGCTAAATGAAGTAGGTGATGGTTTATACTCTAAGCTAAATGGGATGAAATGCATAACTTCTCCTTCTCAAGGGTTGT